>CM034153.1:632876147-634076147 GCA_019776745.2 Taxus chinensis | reverse complement strand
ATATATTCAAATTCTCAAGCTTTGTATTTACAAGATCTGCCTTAAAAGATGAGCCTGATCTCATACAGATCATTCTGGAGCCTCCATGGCTCTCTAAGACTCATACAGGCTATTTTTCCACCTCAAAACCTAAAAACTCCTCACACATTCAAATACCATGACAAGAAGTGACCATCGTTATGCAACCTTACAAGAAGGATGGAATACATGTAATTACATCATGTAGAGCTCTTGAGAGCCCTTTGCATTATTTCATACTTCCTATCCTATCACTTTAGCCTCTAAATGCTACTTAGGAAATTCAAATATTTGAGAGGCTCATTTTGGAGGGAAAACCCCAAATGGCCTTATTACAAACATGAAAGGCCCAACTGAGTTGGGAAACATACAAACACACTATAAACATTCCCCTAAACCTGACTCACTTCCAAACTTGCAATGGACACCCAAATGGATATTTACAAGTCAATGATGCTCCTGCATCAAGCCATGCAATAGGGCGAGAGCTTGGTACAATCTAATTTTTTTTGGTATGAAACCCTAGTGTATGTAGGTTGGGGAAATATTTGTTAACTAGACAACAAAATCTGAGCAGATCAAAGGAGGGTCTAATTGAAAAGGTTGGATTTTAGCATTTTTGTGGATGTAGGAGTAGAGAAGCGAAAATTGTTGTGGTTATTGCTTCCTGTTCTAGCCACCATAGAGAGGAACAACACAATGGTAGGGGCTCATGGGCTAATCTTCTAAAAGTCCCCTAAGTGAAACTTGAAAATTATGCGCAAAGGGGATGGAGAAATTTGGATGTAGCTGATAACAAGTGTCATCAAGGCTTTGATAAGTACTGATATAAACTTGAAGGAGCATAAAACAAAGAATGCAAAAGGAAATACTCACAAAATAGCCAAAAAAATGTAATTGAAGAATTGAGGGTCAATGATTTATTTGCAGTTAGAGAATCAAATTTGAATGATTTTTCTGTGGAAGAGGATCAAATGTTTAGAAATTGTGTTGGCCCTTAGGTCATTTAAAATCTTTTGTTTGTCAATTTCTTTGGGGGAGTACTTTGCTTCCTCCTGTGATTGTCTAACATGGCTGTCTCGGCCCTCAACATTTCCCTATGAGCATTCTCAGATTCTACTTTGGCCCAATGACGATAGATGACAACGATGTTGGTACTTCTGATCTAATAAGCCTAATTGCAAACGTGTGATGACGTTAATCTCTTGCTCGGTCATTACCAACTCCGTGTTTCCTTGAGGGGTGCTTCCCTCGCAAGGCTGTTATGCTGTCTTATGGCTTGGGATTTAACTACTTTAGGTTTACTGTATCTTACTTTGTTCAAATTTCTGTTGTACTTCACAGTTATCAACTTCTCATAATCTCGAATCTTATTACCTAGTACTCCTCTTTTATAGATGATAGTACTTTTCGTGTCCAATTGACATATTTTGGTTCTATGTGAGGATCAACACAATTTATTCTTTCTTTCTTGGCATCCATAGTCTTATTGAGAAGTGTCGATATATGCAGAATGTGTGGCAAGGTCCTTCAAATTTCCTTGGCAGAGGTTTGAGTTAGTAGGTGTTCATGATTGACCAATTAGGTAGTAAAACAATTGTTGGTTTAAACTTTAGGAGTATGATTTTTTTGAATAATATAATAGATTTCTATTTGTTTAAGGAATCATACTATAACTAATCATTTATAATTTCATTTTAACTTTTACCTTTGTATTTAATATTTTTTTCTATAGTATATATTTTTTATTTGGTTATCTATCTTCTTAACTAGAAAAGTCGTAATAGACAAATAACATGATTATCTTTGTCTCGATTGATTCTTACCTAAGGTCTCTTAAGGATAGAAAAGTATGTTAGGCAAGTAAGGCCAAGATTGCATAAAAGTTTATGGGCATCAATTTATACCGATCTTATTGCAATTCAGCCACTTTGAATTCCACCCAGTGTTTCGTTCTAGATCTTTACTAACCTTATTACGCTCATCTAGAACCTATTGTTCTCAAGTCTTTCTGAAATTTAGGAATTCCTTGTAACAAGGTCATCTACCTTGAGAACATTCAACTTGAAGCTCCACATTCGTTTCTTCTTTCTTTTTCCAAAAACATTTTGGTTTTATGAAAATGTGTATGAAAAACGATGAAAACTTCATATGAATAGGCATAGTCACCTAAGTCTCAAGGACGAGGGGACAGGGATGGAGTTTCTGAGATGGCCAATTTTTTTGCATATTTTCACGATGGCTAATAAAATAATATTATAATATATAAAATAAAAGCAAAATGGAAAAAAATTGGGGACATCCCCTTCGTGTCCCCAAGTCCCCGAAATGTTCTGGGATTGAGACGTCACAAAAAACTAGGGGACACGTCCTGGCGTAACAATGTGAACAAGTAATAAATCTAGAGGGATTTACTTGCCTGTTAGGCCTTGTTGGAAAGGAATATTTCAGTCGACTACCTCAATTTGCTACCCTCGAAGACTATAGTCACTAACTTCTTTATGGAGTTGAAACATAATTGCAAAAACTAGTAGCATCTATTGTGCTAAACCAAAGTTTCTTTCATGCGTCATTGCTCTATAAGAGACTTTTTATCTCCACTGTTCTAGGCCACGACCTCTATGGAATATACCTTTCCTAGGGTTATCAAATCTGGGTCATGTAAGGGAGGGGCGCAATCACTTTGTACCCTAAGTTAAGGGATGCATATAGCCATGTAAGCACCACATAATTATTAGCAAAAATACCCTTCATTGATTATGAACTCTTCATGTTGCTGATTTTGTTTTGGGCATTTAGCTTATTTGGAAGATACTTTTTAAAATATATTTAAATCAAGTGGTTTGAAATACAAAGAAAATTAAGGTGGACCATTAGTCAAGGATTAAGTCATGTATTTCATGTGTATTTATGTGCCATCATTTTGATTGGCAAGTTGATGTGACTTGTGGTGATGGCGACATTCTATTTAAATTTTTGTTGTGAAAGTGACGTCTCTCACATTTACTTAAACAACTAATAGTGCTTTACTTTACATGTACCTTCCAAATTGTTGGTCCATGCCATTCCTAATTAAGACTCCAAGACATAAAACAAATTCTCAGATTTTTGGGACGGTGGGGGACAAATATTAAAATAATATATGAAATTTATATATATTACAAATATAACTTAAATAAACTAAGACTTAAAGCCAAGCTTGAAGGCTGAAACCATTAATCTACTAATTCATTGCATAAGTCAAAATCCAATATTTTTTATTGAGTCATTGTCATAGAATCAAGATACATTGATAGTGATACCATGATACATCAACAATAAACTATAAACATTCACATAGCAACCTGAAAGCTGAGAGTCATGACATGAAAAAACAAAAAATTCTGATTCAAGAGTCAAGAGTACATGATGATGATACATATTACAATATAATCATTAATCGACATGAGAAGAGTGCATATGTCATAACCAAAATGGTAAAAATTAAAATATAGTCCACAACTCAATAATTAGAGTCTCCCTTTGAAGGAATACTCGTGAACCGCTCCTCCACACTAGAACTATCAATATCATCTTCATTCTATAAGGGGATACCAACCAATCCCTGCGGCTGCTCCTCATCATTGTCAATTTGCCTCGAATCCTTAAAATCTACATTCCACTATAATGTTGGGCTCTCCTTGTATTGAGGTTTCTTGCAATTTGTGAGACGTAAGGCACTGTGTACATCAACATCTTTCTCCATTCTCTTAGAGGTAAGTCTATTCCTCTTAAGAGAGTGGTTCCACCTATATATTGACTAATTCCTCTCAGAAGTAGAGAACTAGAAACTTGAGAAAGGAGGTGAATGGCAAGTGTATGTTGCGATCCTGGAGGCCCATATAGTCGCCACCAACTCACTGAATTGTTTTGTAATGTGCTCATATCTATCTTAGCCAAAATTTTGTAACACTTAAAATAAGCAACTTGATCCAATCAATTTTTGACCCATGAAGCATCCTTTGCAATATACATTTTGTAGGGCTCTCAAGAAACCCTTCTTCACCTCGTCATCTATGGGGACAATCTTGCCATGCTTCACCGCATACCATTTAGGATTAAGTGCAAATGCAGCCATATGTAAAGGGTTGTTCATCTTCTCCCAGCTTTGCTCAATGATGGGTTGAACATGTTGATGGTAGAACTCTAGGGTGGGGTCCCTTGCCCAAATAGCAGCCTTCATGTGACCAAACATACTGTCAATACACTCATATATTTCGTGGAGGTTGGGGCTTCAGAATCCCTATATTTGATCACATTGAAAATTGGTGATACAATTGATGTGTTGTATCTCACATCTACTCAAAATGTGTCCCTCACAACCACCACTTTCACCTTCTTTCCCCTATTTGTTTTGGACTCCTGCATTGGAGTTTGCTTATGCATCATGATCATAAGTTACAAGGGCTTCTGCGACTCAAGCATCTTATCCACGATAATAAAGTAGGATGCAAAACTTGTATCCATCGGCTTGTGGAATTCCTTCCTATAAAATGTATGAAAGAGTGTCAATGATATGTGGTGGTTGTAGATGAACATCTGTACCTCTCTAGCCTTTGCCACTCCACTTTTGGCCCAATCAATTTTTCCAATGTATTTTAGTGCATTGTTCATGGTATGCACGCAACATAGGGTCCAAAATATATGTTGGTAGTGACCCTCAACAAGCTTACCTACTGCTCTGCACATGTAAGTTGCATTTGTAACTAGTACAATGTTTGTAGGGCTAACCTCAATGGCGTCTCGCTGAATAGAAATTGAAACTTTGCATCCTTCTTCTTTCCCAAACAATTAATGGACCTTAAGAAGTAAGGACCTTCTCTGCTTGAGACAATGATATTGATGAGTGGGTAGTGTCTAATATCTGTCCACCCATCCATGATGATGCTGCAACCATGAGAGACCCATGTGCTCCTCATCTCCTCCATCAATAAAAACCTTGGAATAGTTCCTATCAAAGCTCGTGGTCGTCAACTTCGTGTCTCCTAGGGGCACACAATCTACATTTGCTTTGGCTACCTTAGCCATAGCCTCCTTGTAATAAGGAGAGAGTAACATGAAATGAGATGTTGGCAGAATAGAAGAATTTTCCGATGGCATCATCCGCCTCCTCCTTGGCCTTTGTATCATACATATCCACAATTGGGCTGGGGGCCATGACCTTCCTCTTCCCCTTACTACCAGAAGCATCCATTGTAGTCATCACATATCTTTGTTGCAGTATTTGAGAAAGCACTCCTAGAAGTTCTATGAGGACTATAAGGGGTGCCACCAATGCGACAAACTGTTGGAACGTTCTCCATGGTATCTCCATTAAACAACCTCACTATTTCTGCCCTCTCATCAAGTGATAGTTATCCACAAAGGCCAACACCTTTCCCTAGGATGTGCAATGTGTGTGCATTCAATATAGCAATGCTGACGAACCAAGTCAATGAACATATCTTACACTTCCATGTTTTAGCTTGATGCCCACCACCTCCCCTACCTCCCTTCAATGACTTGAACAAATTGTTTCAAAAGTTTTTTTTGGTCAAATGGTCATTTGGCATATTCGCTCAACATCTTAGACGGGCAGCCAAACTTAGCAACAGTCCCATGTGAACTCTTGCTAGCTGGTTGCCTTTCTCCTTGCACGCCCCCACCCATCTTATCACCCATTTCGCATTTAGCTTCGTACTCACTATCTAAACTCTTTTTTGGACTGGAATAATTAAAAAAAAAGCAATGACCTTCTTTAACCTACTTTGCATTTTGAAAACACTAATTAAAAAACAGCTAAGTTATTATTCCCTCAACTTATTTTGATTTGGAGAAAAAGAAAACAGTAAGCAAGGGATCGTTGTACATACCTTGCTCTTGCTCTTCCTCTTCAACATCTTGCAAATGTGATGGAAATGAACGTGGGTTGGGTTTTTTATAAGTTTTTTGATGTCTTTTGGGGTTATGGTTGTATTATTGCTAGACTGTTTTGGTACGGGTATGGGTACGGATACAGGTACGGGTATGGTACGCTGAAACGGCAAATTTTTTAAAAACCTTGGGTACTGTACGCTGTGGGTACGTTCCTACAATATATATTTTTAAAAAGTAAAAAATATAAATATATATAAAAATTTAAAGAAAACAGCAAGCTTATAGTCTCAGCAACCTATAAAATATTAGAAGACAACAACAAGCTTATTATGAATTAGAAGCCATCTAAAACAAGATTTCTTTGACTGAATACAAGAAGACCACAAAACATTAAATCTATGAGTCCATCTACTAATGGGCTCACAAACATTCCACTTATTGTTAGGCCCAGGGAAAGGTTTGGGGAGAGGGCAATCTTTTCATAGAGTTTGGAGGTAGCCTCTTGGAGAGGGGGCCCTTTGAGCCACATCATAGTATCCCAAAAGTCATTCTCATCCTCCATAATTAGTCCAGTAGAGGGATCTGTGAAAGCATTTCTGAGCATTGTATACATTCTGAACTGAGTTTGAGGAAGCTTATAGAAAGCTTTAAGGTCTGTCCATTCCATCCACTTCCCAAATCTGCACAATTCGTGAAATATTTTAATCCCTTTCTCAAACCAAAGGAGGGCAGAGCGGCCTCTTGTCAAAGCAAGGATCTTGTCATTATATTTCAGATTCGATGAAATCGATTTGTAGGCTTGGCACGTAGCGTCAAAGGAAGAGAAGATAGGCTGCCAACCACCAAGTGCTTCACTTGTTCCCATGCCTCCCAAATTGGCTGAAGAATAAAGTACCCATGAGGAGCATCAAGAAAGCCCCCAAATAGTAAGTCAACCAAATGAAGTCCTTTTCATTTCTCTTGACCCTTCGGCCTATTGGCAATATTGAATCTCACATGAACCTTCCAAGGTTCAATTCCAGTCAAAGCCCTCAAGTTTTTTTTTTTTTTTTGCACTTTAAAAAAAAACCATGTGGGTATGTACCCACAGGCCCTGGGTATGTCCCGGGTACGGTTTTCCATACCTGGTACATACCCAGGGCCTGTGGGTACGTACCAACATATTAACCAGAGAGTACCAGTACCAGTTTCCGTACCCGGTACGTTTCATGCCTGAGACGGGCCGGTACTGGACGTATCAGTGCAGTCTAGTATTATTGTAGTTGGCTTAGGTGTTTTTTAATATTCTTTTTGAAGATTTAATGTTGAACTGCCACAAGGGATGCTGGGATGTCCCTCGACTGTACCTGGGATGTCATGACGTCTCCTGAATTCTGGAGCACGTGGAACGTACTCCAAAGTCAGGGAATGTCCCTACGATGGTCATTGATGTTTTCCAAATGGGGGAGCATCGGGGGGCTGTTTTGTCCCTGATCCCAAGTCCCCAAAATGTGGACGGCTTGGAGAGGGGGTGCGTGCGTGTGTCTGTCCCTGCATAACACTGGTCCATGCACAGCCATTGGCTTTTCTCCCTTAAACTTTTTATCTAGTGATCATAGCTTTTCTCATGTATTTGGTTTAGTGCTTATCTTTCAATTACAGACTTTGATGAGAAGAGTCTTTAAGCACTTGCTGATAATGTAATGAGCTTTTTATTTATAAAAAAGGGAGAGGATGTTGTGCCCTGTAACCTGAAGTACCTCAGATTAATGTTTAGTGCTCTTGCCATTTGGTTAGGCACATTTTAAAATGAATGTGTTTTAGTTTTTACATTACCTGCTTTGGTTTTTCTGTATCTGCCTAATTTTGCATAAGTAGCATTTTGGGATAAATCCTTTGAGCCTTAATTTGTTTTTTGCTTTCATGGACGTATGATTAATGAGCAGCACAATCTTCATACAAAAGTAATATAAGAACTTGCTTTGTGCAGTGGTAAAACAGCCTCGGCAGCGACTGTTGGCATCGACAGTGACTTTCCCTT
The DNA here is from genome assembly GCA_019776745.2 of Taxus chinensis. Classification (NCBI taxonomy): domain Eukaryota; kingdom Viridiplantae; phylum Streptophyta; class Pinopsida; order Cupressales; family Taxaceae; genus Taxus; species Taxus chinensis. Next base: position 634,068,214 of record CM034153.1, on the reverse strand, counting down.
TGTGAAAGTAGTAAGTGCCATGCAATTTAATTGCATTAAGGGTTTTTTCAATCCATAGCTTTGTAGACATTTATGGGATTTGACTGTTTTTCTGTGCGGACAGGTATCAGCAGAAACAATGATTGGACTTAGCGAGAGTAGTAAATGTGCATTTATAGTCAAGGTTAGCACAAATTGAAAATAATAGTGCTAATAATGAAGGTCCTCTGCAGATGGTTTGTTCAATTCATGTGAAGGTGCAACAACTCATACTTGAGCTTTCTTGTGAAACATAATAGGTTTTTGAAGATGCTTACAAGTCTCCATTAAGTATTATTATCCTTGATGATATTGAACGGTATGTCCCTCGCTGATTTCTGGAATCAAATATTTTTGGGTGAATTTGTTGGATATTTCAAAGTCATCATCATTTTAGCCAATTTTGCAGGCTTTATGATATGCCTTAGGCTTTGTATTCAGAAGTTGACTCTTGCTAGACAGTTTGTTGATGAATAAGAAATTTGATTTTCCTGTTCTTTCATGTGCTATAAATTTATTGTGTCCTTTCCAGATTACTGGAGTTTGTAGTGATTGGGCCTCGATTTTCAAATTTGGTCTCCCAGACATTGTTGGTACTTCTAAAGAAAATCCCTCCTAAGGTACTCCTCTATTCTCGACCTTGTGACACAAATATGCTTTTATTTAGTTCCAACTGTTGTACCTGTATAGGCTTATTAAATTGCAAGTTAGATGGCAATGTTGGGAAATTGTTCAATATGCATTTGGATCCTGTGTAAGTTTTAAGCTGACTGATTTTGTCTTTACCGTTATTCTAAAATCTACAGGGAAGGAATCTATTGGTTATAGGGACGACAAGTGAAGTACATGTCCTCGAGTCTCTAGGCCTTCGCAAATCTTTTGGTGTCACTTTTCATGTACCTGCATTAAGGCGTGAAGATACTCGGAAGGTAATTATTTTATGCTTAAGACGGAGCTTATGAATATAAGTCCCATGGAGGTATGAGGAAATGTTTACCTAGGCCCTATATCACCTAAGATCATTGCATGCTAGGGTTACCATTGCTTCACAACTACTTTCCATAGCTTAGTTTTTTGATAGTGTCAAAAGAGAGATAGTCATGCCACTTGTCAATTTCAATTATGATTTTGAGTATATTTCCATGATCCTTTCTGCAGGTTCTACAAAAACTATCTATGTTTTCAGAAGATGATCTTGATTCAGCAGTTGAAGCTATTGATGAGGTATGCTGATAACAGGAAAAATAATTCTCATGCCTCGGGGGACTAAGCGAATCTCACCATCAAATTCGATTTCTCACATTTTCTTGCTAAAACTTACTATGGTGTTTGTGTTATTCGAATGAACTGTTCATTTAAATTATTTTTCTTGCTTGAATACCTGAAAAAGTATCAAAGCGATTTGTTTTGCAGATACCAATCAAGAAACTGTTTATGTTATTGGAGATGGCAGCACAAGGAAAGAAAGGGAACACTGCTGAAGCTATCTACTCTGGAAAGGAGAAAATAAACATTCATCATTTCTTTGACTGCCTTGGTTATCTCACTGGGAGTGATGACTTAGATTAGTTCAGAATGCATTCCAATTTTTTTATTTGTCTATACCTCCAAACATGCATCAGAAGATTCTGAAAGATACTTGTTGGTCTCAATATCTGATGTTTTGCAGAATCCCATTTAGCATTTGAAGGAAACTTTTATTGCCTTTACTTGATCTGCAGGAAGCTATTTGTTCATTGGTATAATTCAATTTCCTACCATGCCAGCTTTCTTATACTCCTGTTCAGTGAAAATTTTCTTTTTGTCATTTTGGCAGATAGCAGCATGTGGGTGCTTCGTCATTGGTTGTTTGGTAAATTGCTTTGCAGAAACAAATTTATGATTTTGTTAATAGAATACCAGTGATTGAAGTTTTAAACCATAGGATGTAAACCATTTAAAAATGACAAAGCATCTCAAATGCATGTCTTGTTCAAGTAAGAAATTAAATACACGGTAATTTTTGACAGAGATGATTCTATAGCAAATATATTTTTGGATATACATTCTACAGATTCTCCTGAATTGTTGAGGTTCTATTAAAATCAATTTTTTTGATTGTATGATGACCATAGTTTTCCTGTTCGGTGAGTACTTGCCAAAATTTTACCTGGGCGAATATTCACAGATAAAACTCGCCATTTGTCACAGGTGAATATTTGCTGAGAATATTTGGCGAATATTTGCCTAGTTTGACCCTAAAATTCATCCATTCGCAGGTTTAACACAGAAAACGGGAAAAACACAGGTTTAACGCTGAAAAAATGTAGTTTTTTTCTCTTATAAAGGCATCATGCTGATATTTCTCCAGAACAGAGATGGGGTAAATTTAAATTATTCTAAATTGTATCTCGCATAGATATGCAATTTATGATGATAATATTCATCATAAATTCATAACACTTATCAGTTGGCTATTGTATTCGCATGATGATATGATTTTGTGTTGTATTTGTATTCAAATGTACTAGAAAACACTTCCCCAACATTTTATAGACTCATTTGATATATTTGAAACTATATTTTGCATAAAATTTATGTTTTAAAAATAAAATAGCGTATTTTAAGTTGCCGAATATTCCGGAATATTCGCCTAGTCAATTTTTTTTGGGTTTGCCGAATATTTGCCGAATACGAGTATGCAAACTATGGTATGATCAGATTGTGTAAGATTTAGAGGGATGTTGCTTGAAATGGAGAAACAGGTATGCTTTAGGAAATGGGGCCAATAAGCTACACCACCAATGTATGCATTGTTTGCAGCTTCAAGCAACTACTTAATAAATATGATCTTAATGTTACAAGGATTAATGAGAAATATCAGGTGCAGGTACGAAGAGTAGCGAGAAATATCAGATGGAGGTCTCTAATGAATGTAGCATGGACATGGGGTTTATATATGCATCTGCATGATTCATCAACATGGAAGTCTTTCCCTTAAAACCACAATCTAAGCCTGAAAATTGATTTTAGTAGAGCCCTATGGCTGCCATAAACATCATATATCCATTTTGCAAGTGTGTACATGCTCACATATATGCCTATGTTCATTGCATATCATATTTCATACCCCATCTATGCTACTACCAACACGTGACTTATTTATCCTATGAGCAATGGTGCAACAGAAAATTTGCTGATTCATGAATTCAACTTCTATTTGTTGTTAACAAGAAGGTACTATGGTTCTAATCCATAGAGCACATTAATTAGATGGTTTCCTACGTGCTTGAGATAATAGAGTATTTGTATGGAATAAAAGTAAGAAAGCAAATGAATCCGACAGATATGAAAGAGAGACGCAAATATTTAGCGAAGTTATCTCCACTATCATCTTGAAGTTTTCATAAGCCAATTACTCATTGCAGTTTTTATTAGCACCTCTACAATGCTCTTCTATCTTTCGTTGTTGTGTACTTGCTTGATCAGCATACTTCACTATTGCTTTTAGTCATTCTCAGATGTGCAGTCATTTTCTGATTCAAGAACTCCCGGAAATGCTTTGATTCTCCCTAGTGCATTGAGATTGCCTTCAAATGCCTTACCTTGAGTTGTATAGAGGATTTGAAATGCATCCAATATGTCCCTTTGGACATTTGTTAAGCTATATTGTTCCATATGGAACAATTTTATCCCCAATCGAACTTTTCAGGGTGACCATGTGCCATGACAACAGTTTTGTTTGCAGTCATAGTTGTTGCATGGTTTTGTACACGGTATTGTTTTTCAAACGATGTAGTTTCAGGATGTTTGAATCATCTATGAGCCCTAGTGTCCTTGATGTTCTGATTCTGAATTTGTATACGCCTTTCCCAATTTTCTCCTCATGATGTTAAATACGTCTTAAGTGCTTCTTAAGTCACTTATTTCAATCAACCAAATTATAAATATTCTCGATTCCATTTTGGATCATACATCCCCAAGTTGGAGGCTCTTCGGTCCCACAAAAGTTATATTAATGAAAAAGTAATGATTTACCTTTGTTTTCTCAATCAGGATACTTTTTTCATCATTTCTCACGAAGCAAAAATGTTTGTTCTCTTGAAGTACGCTGATCCAATCCACAACTTTAGATTGGTTTTGAAGTCCGTGACTTCAAATCTTTGCCAGCTGACCCTCTTGCACTTTTGGTGTCTTGGTCTCTCTCTTGCCTTGCTCTTTGCACTCTTGTTGCCCTTGTACTCTTTAGGTGCCTTGGCCTCTGCTCTTGGTTGTTTCTCTTTGCCCATTTTTGCTGCAATACAAATACCTGTAGCCTAGAGTGTTCTCTGTTGGCTACTACATCTTCCTTGTGATCCACATATATACAAGAAGTGATTCCATGTGCATGGCTGAGATCGTTACCATTTTTACATAGTTATCCATATCTTGGGTCTTGAAGTTCATACTTTGCATCATCAACAACAAATGTAAATGCACATGAGATGAATTTAGGTAGCTTCCCTAATCATAGCTTTTATAACTGCAAACTCTATACTAACAACAAATGCAAATAAACTTATAATGAAACAACGCCTTCAATAAAGTTATTGTAGATGCTAACTTAAATATCCATCAAATCTGCAGCCTTCTTATGGAGTGCTACTCACCACGAGTGCCATCAATGACTAAATGCTATATTGCTTCTCATCCACCACGGAAGAAATTATAAGGCTCCTAAGCATATATTTAGATGCACATCAATGTGCTACCGAATTCCATGTGCATATTGCTACAATTATTATTGCTTATATGCATACACCAATCATCATTTTACACAGGCATGTAACAACTTTTGTATTGAAATCAGACTTACACCTCCATGCTACATTAATTGCACTGATTGCATCAGCATGCAGCTACAATAATTTCAATGATCACATGCATGCTACAACAATGATGAGTAAATATTCATATTAAAATTAATTTTATTTCAAATATACTTTTAATTTTGCATGGAGAAAAATGAAATCAATTTGCCGTCACCTTTGTGAGGTTTAGCTTTCAATCTCTGCTTAACTGCTTCCTCAACGTAGAGTGTCTTTCTTCTACCTATCTTATCATGTGCTACATGGTAAGGAAAACATAACTCACATGTTGGCATGAACTTGTGAGAATGCCGAATAGATGCAGCCCGTTTGATGCAATATGCTGCTCGTACATATGCTTTACAAATGAACTTTGTGGTTGCTCTATATTCACCCTCAATGAATGAAATACCTTCATACTTTTGCTGATACAAACGAAGTTGGTTCCATTCTTGCTTCTATCAACAAAGTAACATGTAAAGAAATTTGGGAGATTCTTCTTAGGTGCCACTCAATGAGAATGCTATTCATTCACGTGATTGCAAATCAAAATCATAGCTTAGCAAATATCTTCCCAAGGAATGATCTCTTGTTACATTTACTAATTTGTAATGGTGATGAGGGCACTCCTAAGGGTTGTTCTTCCTTGATGAGTTGTTCCTTGGATAGTTGTTCTTCTTTGGAGGTTTCTTCCTTTTCTTCATTTGTGATAAATTGGCTTGAAGGTGCTTGACTAATCTCTTCCTCGGCATGGCAAACCACTTTCTTTTCGGACTGCTCTTACAATTCTTTGGGTGATGATGAAGATGAGGTCTACCACATTTTGTATGCCATTGTCCACTCGTTTTGCGATGAATAATAGTTTGTCCATGTCTTTGGACATCTTCTTCTTCTTCTTTCTTTGCTATTTTCAAGGGCGGTCTTCACAACTTGCGTCCTTTTTCATTTTTATATATATGAACAATTCACCTTTTTAATTTGTGATTCTTATGATGGATTATTTCTTCCAACACATTGTGATACATGAGCATTCATGATAATGTGCACAATCATGTACACAAGAAATCTACATCAAACCAAAAGTAGTTGCATGATTGCATACTAATTAGATTTTTCGGCATATCCAAATGAATTCGTTAGGTTCATGATGTCTTCTAAAACTCAAATCATATTTAAGAAGTTGGCACAAACAAGTATTTCAATTGTGCAATACATAAATGTGTTTATCAACAGAAAAGGTCATGTGCAGGAAACAAAGGATCAAGGTGCATCACACCATCTCTACAATTTTGCTTACATTTTTATATTGATGGCACAATGCTCTAGATGCTTGGTGCGAGGTTAGATCACTTGACTTAATACAAAGAGACTTCAAATAGTAAACTTATGTCACCCTTATATTTGTACACAAATAATCACTTCTTTTGTGCATGGTATCACATAAGTCATCTTTAGAGATTTATGTTATCGATAGAGCTTCATCTTAACGGTGCACATCTAGCACTGGAACTGCAAGGTCGCTGAAATTCATTTGAGCACACGTGCAAGGATTCATTTGGATTGTTAGTGTGCAATCATGTGTGTAAGGGTGTAGCGTGTGTCAGGAGTGCAAGAATTTAAATTCAAATTCATTATATCGAGGAAGGAGACGACAAGGATTCATCTAATCCATAATTAACATTGTTGAGTTGACACATAAGCTTATATTAAAGATACCAAGGAAGTTATGTTTTCCTGCACTAAGCTTAAGGATCACACATATTTAAGTTGGGAGGATGTTTAGATCAAGAACATGTGTAGAGGTAAGGACAAGATAAAAATTGGGATGCATTGGTGATAAAGTGGAAGGCCAAGTTCATACCTATGGATTAGTAGTTAGATTTCTTTAAAACATTGTAGAATCTATGACAAGGAGTTATGCGTAGAATATTAAACTAAAGAATTCTACATATCACTATCAGAGGGGATCATGTTGAGGATGATGCTGAGAAGATTTTGCGTTATGTGAATGGATTGCGCATATCCATCCAAGATGATTTCTTTATAATCCAAGTATGTTCTGTCGAAGAGGCGTATCAGTGTTTGTTGAAAACACAAGAAAATTGTCCCGTAAATAACAAGGAGAAATGAGGTAAAGGAAAGTTTGCATAAGGTTTTGGAAAAGGCGACGTTAGAGAAAATTGTGCGTAAGAGGATGAAGCAAATACATCTCAAAAAACAATGGTGCACAAAGAGGTAGAAGATCGTATGGTTGAGGTCGTGGATGTAAATTCATAGGTGCATGTTTCAATACAATGCGTATGGGCATAAAATATTTGAGTGCCTACACGAACAAATTAATGGTGGTAGAAGAAATTATGTTAGTGCACATGCCATACAAATGATGGTGAGATTGTTGTGTTAATGCATCACACTAATGAACTAGAAATGGAGAAGTTCTAATGATGAAGAGTTTTTTTTAAAAACTGGTAAAAGAGGAGAATAGTCTCACACATCAAAAGAATTTGTTCAGAACCACCAATAATTCCAAAGGAAAAGTTTGCAAGGTATTTGTGGATAGCGGTAGTGCCAACAACTTGGTTGTGAAAGAGACGATTGATAAATTGGGTTTAAAGAGGATTACACATAAAAATCCCTATAGTGTTTTGGTTGTTGAAGGGACATGAGACCTTCATGGATGAGCAATGTCTAGTGGGTTTCCAGATTGATGCATATAAAGATGAGGTAATGTGCAAAGTAATGCCTATGGGTATTTTTTGTATTTTAATACTTTGTAGATCGTGGTAGTATGATAAGAAAGAATATTATGATGATTGTGCAAACACCTACACATTAGTGAAGAATGGGGAAAAACATACTCTAATGCCTTAGAAGGAAAAGGGTGAAAAGGAGGACAAAAGTTTCAACTTTTAATGATTTTGGGAAAACAATTTTTGATAGAGCTAGATAAGGAAAGGGCTTGGTTGTGTTCATATCTAAGTCTATGCAAGATGTACAAGTAGTAGGGGGAGAAGAAACATTTCTATATGAAGTGAGAATTTTTTTGAGCGAATTTGCAAAGGTTATTTCAAAAGATTTTCTATATGTATTTCCACCAATGAGGAGTGTAAGTGATCACATGGACTTGATCTCAGGTTCAAGTTTTCCAAACAAAGTAACATATAGGTTGACGCCACATGATAATATTGAAGTGTAAAAGAAAGTTTAATAGATGTTAGATAAAGAGTTGATTAGAGAATCTTTATGCCCATGTATGACACAACGATGCTAACGCCAAATAAAAATAGAAATGAGAATGTGTATTGACAAAAGAGCAGTAAACAAGATCACAATTAAGTATAGGTTCCAATTAGATGTTGTGATGGATTTCTAGTGGATCATAGTATTTCACGAAGATAGATTTTAAGAGTAGATATCCCCCGATCCACATTAGGGAAGGTGATGAATGGAAGACTACATTTAAAATGTAAGAAATATTGTATGAGTGGCTTCTTATGCCATTCATATTGAGTAATGCACTAAGTACATTTATGTGACTCATGAAAAAGGTACAAACCATTTTTTAGTAAGATCATCGTAGTTTATTTTGATGACATTTTAATATTCATTAGGATAAAGAAAGAAAATTTGATGAACTTGCGGAAAGTGTTACGATGACTGCAAGATGAAAAAATATTATTGAATTTGAAGAAATGTCGTCTTATGAGAGGAGCTCGTATATTTGGGTTTTGTAATATTTTTTTTAAGATAGTACAAGAGTTAATGGCCTAGCGACCTGACACACTTCGTGTCACGCTAATGCAAGGTGAGTCCTCCCAACCGACTGTGTAACTGCAATGGTAACCGGTCCCTTGGGGCATGGGGGAGGGTTTTGAAATATTCAAAGAAGGTTTGAAGATGGATCTAGAAAAGGTGAAAGATATACCAGATATGCCAACACTTAGGAATACTTTTGAAGTAAGAAATTGTCATGGGTCGACAAGTTTCTATGGGAATTTCAATAGGATATGTGCACCTATCATATGGGTTATACAAAGAGATACAAAGAAACTTGCATGAAAAGAAAACACTAATTTTTGTAGAAATTGAATAGAAAAGTGACTGAGCAACCAATATTAGCATTGTCATATTTTGAAGTGTTTTTTAGATTGATTGTGATGCAAGTGGAGTAACAATTGGAAGGGTATTAAGTCAAAAAGGAAGACTAGAATCGTACTTTAGTGATGAATTTAATGATGCAAAGTGTAATTACTCAGTGTATGATCAAGAGTTCCATGCAATTGTGTAAGCACTCAAAAAGTGGAGACATTTTTGGTTGCATAGATAATTGTTTTTGTATACAAATAAATTTTATTAATAATCATGGTGAATTGAATTGGAGACACATGAAATGAGTATATTTTTAGAGATTTATTCATTTGTGTTGAAGCAAAAAGTGAGAAGTCAAACATGTTTATGATGCATTGAGTAGGAGAGATGTTTTGTTGCAAAAGTTACAAGTGAAATTCATAAGATTTGATTTTATGAAGGATTTGTATAAGAATGCTAAAGATTTCAAGGAAGCATGACATGCATGTGCATAACCAATAAGTGTCGGCATAACACCAGGGTTAAATTTTTTATTTCAATACGGATTAGTGTTTTAAGGTAGTTATGTATCCTACGAGAATCAAGGCATGAAAATTTGGTTAAAGAAAAGCACAATGGAGGTCTAACAAGTCATTTTGGTGATAAAAATACCCATGCATATTTGGTTGAAAATTATTTCTGGCCTAAGACGAGAACAGATATGTAGTAATTTGTGCAAGAATGTAGAGTATGTTAATTGGCTTAAGGTAGAAGTCAATATGCATGGTATTATCAACCATTTCCTATTTTGGAAAAGCCGCGAGAGGACATTAGTATTTGATTTTGTTTTATGTTTTCCAAGACACAGAAAGGTTTCAATACCATTTTTATTATAGTGGACATATTTCCCAACATGACACACTTTATATGCAACACAAATTGAAAATTTATTTATGAGGGAGATTGTAGGACTACATAGTTTACCACGTAGTATAGTTTCAAAAAAGGATGTAAAATTTGTTGGGCATTTCTAGAGGACATTATTGAAGAAGCTAGATATAAGATTATAGTTAAATTCAACATATCATCCATAGATAGATGGAAAAATGGACACAATCGATAAAAGTTTGGGTAATATTCTAATATGTTTAGTTGGAAATAACCCAAGGATGTGGGATTCAATATTGGCACAAGCATAGTTTGCACATAATAATCTAGTGAACAAACACACATCGAAAATACCATTTTAAATTATGTATAGTAGTATTACAAGAAAAGAGCGCAAAAGCTGAATATTTTGCAGAATATATATGTATGACGTACAAAAATAGGTATACAGGTAGTAAGATAAAATTAACACACAGAATAAATGTATAGACATGAAGATAAGGCACATTTAATTTTAGGTTGGAGACAAGGTTGTATCATATTTAAGGAAAGCGATATTTTCGAAGGATTCAAATGATAACTTGAAGTAGATGAAGATATGACATGGTACACGATATTGAGGAACTTTGCATCTAATTTACATGAGGTTGAATTTTCGAAGGGAATAAAATTGTCAATTTTTTTTTTAATGTGGCATATTTATATCCTTATTTTAAAGGTCAGAATAGTGAAGAAAACAAAAAAATAGTTTTAGTTGATTGGAGAACACAAATGCCAAAGAAAATGTACAAAGAAGCAGAAGATAATCATACGATATTCATGATAACACACAAAATAAATACAAAAAATATCCGGGAAAATGTAAGGGATAATATATTGAAGATGCAACATGGATTTGGAGTGCCATTTATAAAACACACATGAGTAAGATCTCATGGAATAATTTTCTTATACGAGGTGTATAATGTAATATCACCAGGGTTAACAAGTAATCAACATCAAATAGAAAATAATTAGAGTAGTTGTTTTCATTATATTAAAGTCATTAGGTTTTGCGACATGTATTGAGTTTGTTAGGCTTGTGATATCTTGTAGAGGTCATTACATACTTCAAAATTTGGTGCAGTAAATTATTTCAACAACACAATGTAAAAATGTGTTTGTCAGTGGAAAGCACCATGCAAGGTAAGGAATGGTCAAGATGCATCAAGAAATCTGCATGGTAATGCTTACTCTTCATATGTATGACACAGTGATTTAGATTCTTGGCATGCTGTTAGATCACTTGGTACATGATCGAGAGAATTACCAACATTAACTTATGTTACCCTTAGATTGTACAAAAACAATCAATTATTTTTTACACGATATCTTCACTTACCAAAAGAGCTTTATCTCAATGGTGCACATCTAACATTGAAATAATGAGGTCATTGGATTTTATTGGGAAAAATGTGAAAGGATCCACTTAGAACATTAGTATACAATATTGTGTGTAAGGATATATCATGTGTGTGATCTTTAGGAGTACAACAATTCAATTTCAATTTGTTTGTTGCATTGAGGAAGGAGATGGAAAGGATTCGTCTAATATATGATTTTAAATGTTGATTCCACTTATAAACATTGAGTTGTGTTATGATTATGAATTTTTTAAGGAACATTTGGGACTTATCTTGCATAGTGAATTGTGACACATTTAATAAGAGAAACTTCAATAAATTTCATATGGGTAACCTATAACTTTAAGGAAATATTATAAGTAGATGGTGCTCAATTCTATAAGAACTTACCCTTAGGCTTGATAAAAAAATGATTATAACTTCGAGAGAGTATTGCTCAATACAAATCCATAGATAATTTTAAGTTTTCTAGGTGCTCTAAGTTAGGAATTAGCTCCTTTGGGTCATAGTTTAGTTTTTGCTAGTTGATCTACTTAGATCGATAGTCATGTTGTGCTGTTATATATCATCAAAGAGAGTGTATTCATTGTGATTGGTATCAAGTCTATGTAAGCTATTGTTTCGTGATAAATAAAAAGTGGTTAATCTAATTTTATTCCATGTCACGTACAAAGGTAACAAGTGAGTCTAGAGTCATATTGTTTCATAATTTTGCATGGTTTAAGGCAATTAATAAATGGAATCCCCAACCACAACCACATCACTTTTCCACACTATGATTCATCATTCAAAAAATAAACATGGATAGATGTACTAAGATTCATGTCCTATATGACACCTCTTTTTACAATTGAAATGAACAATGGAATCTTGTGTCTTAAATATATCCTTAGGCTATCCTTATACTTCCTTGCAAACATTTGATGTAGCGGTCATGCTCTTCCTTATCCCTTGGGTCGTTATTTCTTTGGTGTCTCTTGCATATTTATTTTATGTTTTCCCCTTATTGAAAGGCTGTTCTCTTCTTTTAATTTCATTGAAGACACTCATGCGGTATTATAGTGATGACGTGCTTTATCCTCCTTCATAGAGCCATTTTCCCTTCTTTGAAGAATCCACTTTGGACCTTTGAGGTGGAACACATATACCTTTGGCTTCATTAAAAAACTGTCCATCTTTTCAATACTTCAATATTTCATTTGATTTCACAAAAAATATCTTAGATATGATTTTTTTGAGCTAATGGATTGGTTTATATGTGTCTATAAGGTTTACCTGCTTTAGTTGTTTTGGAGCATTGTTTGACTTGTTGTTTTACATCAAACATACCATAAACCTACATATTGAGGTATTTCCTCAACCTATAAGGTATTTCTCAACCTTTGGCCATTCTTGCCAAGAAATTTTCTATCATAACACGTCATGAACAACTTAGACCCAATTATGTTAGTATGCTTAGTAAAACTACCCAAGGAATTCATGGATTGTGTATCCTCGTTAGAGTTTGATATCATTTATGTAGTATAGTCTTATTTCCTCTCAAATTTACCATCTTATTGCTCAAGAACTCCTTCAAAACACTCAATGATTAAATTGTCTTCAATGCAATAATATTTTCTTATATGCATTAACTTGACTTCTAGAGGGTATATTTATGTTAAAACCTGAGAAAATAGTCATACCAAGGTTTTGCAACATTTCCAATAAATAGAGATGTAAAAATAATTGATTCAAGTTAAATTTAGACTCATGGTTATGACATTTTATCCCATATGGAAAATTTTATTTCTCTGTCAAATTTGTTTGGGAGACATTTTCCATAATGATGGTTTTGTCCATAATCAAAATCATTAGACATTTTTGTTTGCGCTCAAAACTTCACTTAAGACTTGTTCCTGAATTTTTTTGACATTAAGATTCCTAAATCATCTAATTCGCCCCCCATATGAATTTGAATATGGTATCTTCCTTTCTCAATTATTTCTAAATGAAGTTAAAAACTTATCTTAATCCCTTATTTAGTCTAATGAGTCAAGAAATACAATTGAATATCTCAATCAATTGAATTATGAAGATAACGTCCATTTCATATTAATTAGCTATCCCCATCACACATGTTCATATTTAACTTGATTCTTAGGACATGAATTAGTACATGTAGTATATATTTAGAAATAATTGCAACTAATGTTATTTTTGTCAACATGTAGTAGTAATGATTTAATGTTCAGTTGAGCAGTCGTGTAAACTAATAACTATTGCATCTTAATATTAAATAGTTTTAGGACAAAGGGGTAGGGGAACTTACATCACTTCCTCTTTGTGCTACATGAAATATAATGATTTGTACCTTTTGTTGATAAGACTTTATTGTTATTGTCATTCTTGTCTAATAATGGTATGTAATATTATTTGCAACTTCCCTAGTAGTATATTTTGATTATAAATAGTATGGTGTTGTGCTTTACAAGAACACTAGGTGAAGTTAAAATTAGTTAAAGAAGTAATTTTTGGTTGAAAATCCTATTGAAAATGACACACATAATGTTGAATTAAAGGGTCAACTATTCCACAAAATTGAGACTGACATATAAAGAGATGTCTAAAGAAATACCGTGAGCATTTATGAGATATTTCCATACTTGAACAAGCCAAGAACGAATCCAAAAGGGAAAAAATATTGATAGAATCTATCTTGCATGATTTAGCTATACTAGCAATCGCACGATGAAGCGTGCAATGTTGACGCCGTAAGGGATGGGTGGGTGTTTTATTGCAAAATGAGGGTTATTATTGGGTCGGGTGTGTAGTATGATGCAGACAGGAAGTGCAGTATTAAGTGTATGGAGTTGGTTTTTGGGTTGATTAATGTGCATGTTGTTTTTTACGAATGTATTGAAAATCGTTTAGTTTTGAAGTATACGTTATTGTAGACGTTTTTTTGTGTTGTTTCTATTTACAATGTTAAGTAATTGATTTGTCATTTATAACAACATGTTTTTTACATAGTGAATTGTTTATAGATCGGGAGAAAGCTGTACATGAGAAAGAAAGGCAATTTACATATAGGAAAAAAAGAAAGGTGTTGGCATTTGTCGTCCTTTTTTTTTTTTTTTTTGCAAGCCGCCGCTCCATAGCCTTTACCGTCCGCACCAGTCGACCCGAACCTGTAGGCATCATTGCACAATTGTTAAGTAAAGTGCAATGTAATTTATTCTAAATTTTTAGAAATTTGTAATCGACACCAATTTGTTTTGGAACGTTTACTTACTTGTTTGAGAGTGGAAGCAGAGCATTGGGGAGCGACAATGTGATTGAATGCGGTGGGGGGGGGGGAGAGGGGGGGGATGGGGGTGGATTATGGTACGGATGTGGCGAAATGAAGATTTTGCAGTCTTGATTCCTCCTCCTTTCTTTGAAGGAGGTGTCGGGAAAGGGACATTTTGGAGTAGCGTTCGAAAGAGAAGGGGGGCGAAATGCGTAGGTCTTTTAAGGAGGGGACTCTAGAAAATGCGGTGAAAGTAAGCCCTGGTCGTTCTGAAGAACCTATATCCACAGTTGCTTTATGTAAAGTAAGCCCTTGCGATTTATGGATTGTAAGTGCCCAGGCCATTTTTAAAGGAAGTTGCCTGCGGTTGCCTCTTGAGATTGGGGGTATGGGGACATGGGTGGGGAAATGTGGATTCCAAGGAGGGCCGTTGTATTTGTTGAAGTCGATTACAACAAAAAGTGGAAGAGCAGGAGGGGATGATGATGGGGCGTAGACAATGTCGATAATGGGGCCAATGGAGCCATTCACAAGGCCAGCTTCAACCCACAAATTTACGATGAGCATAACCTTTTGTTGCTTACAGAGGAGAATAATTGGTTCGAGTTGCTCCTCATCATGTTCCTCAGAGTAGTTACGCCTTGTTTGTTCAGCGTTGGAGCGTGCGATTGGTGAATTGAGGGATTTTAGCATGTTGAGGTTGTGTTGGTCGACAAGGTCATTTGTTGCAAACAAATGTGGAGCTAGAAGGAAGGGTGTTATGTCGGCAACAAGTATTTGGGAGTTTGTTCGTTGGATAAGTTTTTTCCAGTCGTGGAGGAGCGGGATTCCATCTCTGATATTTAGTAGTAGTTGTCGAAAGGAAATTTGGGCGTCATTTGAACCTTGTTGCCTAAATATTGTTGTAAGTGTGATGCATGTTGTGAAACTAAACCATAGGTTTGTTCCGTAGGTGTGGCCGACGTAAAGTGGAACGTCATTGACTGGGGGTAGCTGGCCAAGGTCACCAACGAGAATGATGGATCTGTTTCCAAATGCAGGTTGATTTAAAGTGGGGGAAGGCTTCACGAAGACGGAAATCAATTTTTGCAAGGAGTGTTGGGCCTATGAAGCTCATTTCGTCAATGAGAATGTAGCGAACATGTTGTAGGGATTGTTGGAGAGTGGAAAGCGACATGCCTTCGAGAGGTTTTATTTCTTTTATTGGAATGCGTAACGCAGCATGTATGGTCGACGCGGAAATGTTGAATGCGGCCACTCCTGTAGGTGCGATGACCAGGAGAGGAGATGGTTGTTGCAGGCTTGTCGAGGATAATGCATTGCGGATTTTGTTTATGAGATAAGATTTACCTGTGCCTGCAGTACCTTGTATAATCATTTTTAGAGGGGGTGAAATAGTTCCTTGCTTGTAATGGTTGACTATAGTATTGAAAGCCTGGTGTTGTTCTGGAGAGAAAAGTGTTGCGCTGGATGTGGAATTTTGCATGCGGAAAGGGATTGGTGTAGTGTTTTTGGACATATCGATGAATGACGGGGCAATGTCATGTAAATGAAGCGGTACGCCATTTTGGAGCCAATTGTGATGTAAGTCAAAGTCTCGAAGGCCTAGCATGTTGAACTTGTCAAGGCACATGGAAGTATTCGGACGTAATCGAGATAAAATTTCCCATTCAGAATGTAATGGAGTGGGAGCTAAGTTTTCAGAATCTGAAGGGGATTCGTCAGAGGAAGAGGAATCATTTGATATGGATATGCGTTTGACATGCCAAGGATGATAAAAGTCTTTGAGTAATAGCCAGTTGGAAATGACTTGCTCTGATGTGGTTCCAATGTTTGCGGGGATGTTGCGAAAAGGTTTGTAGAGAAGAAGTTCACTCCAACAGAAGAGTTCAAAGGAAGGGGAATGGTCATTGGGGATGGAGTAAAATCTAGGGGAGACGCGTACAATAGCATTTGTTGACCGTTGCTTCCATTTTTCACCTGCTCGGAGCTTGTTGTGAGACCAGCTTCTTGCTGCTTCGATCAGTGTAATTGATTCCATATGGGTTGGGCGTTTCATGTATGCATCTATGAAATTGGTTGGCTCAGAGTTTGGATGATTGGTTGGAGGGATGCGACGCAAAATTTTCTTTCCAACATTCAGTGAAACAAAGGATCGGCTACAAAGAACAAGAGGCAACTTTTGCAGCATGTGACATGTTTCTTGGGCGCTTATGTCATGATCAACGACACTATCTGTAAGCATTTTTCGGAAGGCAACCTTGGCTGGTTGATGGGGATCGGCTGTTGAAGATATTCTTGAGAGCATTTGGTGGTATGATTCAGAGCGTCGCTCTGCTTTGGAAGCATATTTTGCAATATACTTAAGGACTGCATGCTTAGAGAGTACAGGCTGGCAATCAACATTGGCTCTCCAGATGGATAGCATGGCGGGGTTGTGGATATTCAATCTGTCATCATTTCTGGCAGGCATGTATTGGACTTTGTGTGTGTCATTGACTGTTAGTGTTGATTGTTGAAGTAGTTCCCAAGGTGCTTTGTACCTGCATTCCATGCCATTTTTTTTTTCGCAGGCATGTACGTTCAGAGCATTTGGTATGCCTTTGCACTCGATTTAGAATTTCTTCTAAGTCTAAAAGAGGATCAGTTGCCAATATTTCAGATGTCTTTAATAAGCATGGATCATCTTGGAGTGGACGGTGAATGTATTCTGATCTACATGAAATTGAATGGGGATTCCATGCGGAAAGAAGTTTGTCGAAGTACTCTTTAACTTGGTTGATAGCAGACGTGTCACTCCAGTCAATCGTCTCCACATTGGGTGCTTCTGGAAGCCAAAGGAACCCATGGACATGTGCAGATCCTCTATGTTGCCACTCGTACCTGGAAAGAGATGAATAAGTAAGAGGAAGGGTTATGATGCCATTCATTCGTGGAAAGAGATGAACAAATATAAGGAAGTTTTCTGGAAGAGGAAATAAACGAAGAGACATTTTTTACCTATACCAGTAGTCTGTTGCTCCTAAGTAGTTTTGCAAGACCTCTTCGCGGAATACTGTGAATCTTTGGTGTAAGTAAGCAGAAACTCGATGAGGGTTGGAGATAATGTTATGGTTCCTCCATTGTTGTGCTTCACGAGGATCTGCAGGGCTAGTGTCAGGCATTACACTATGGAGGTCCGGCCATTTGGTGTCAGCAGCACTTAAAGTGAAGAACAAAGTCGGTGTTGCTAGTTGTTCAACCATATCAGAAAGTTCGCCTCTGCTTTTCAACCAGAAAGACCTAGTTCCGCGAAGCGACGCGCCAAAACGCATGAGATTTTGTGGGAGTGCATCATTTGGATTAGCTTGAAGGCGTTGTCGCAAGTCACTTATAGATGTTGGAATGTTTTGAAGGATATCTTGTCTCATGAAGACAGAAGCTGTTGCTTGGCTACGATGCCACATGATGAGGTTGAGCAAAAAGTACCTGAACCTGGGGTGTGCTCCGAAGCGGTTGTCAAAGTAACGGAGTAGGTGCAGTGCATATTCATGAAGTTGGACCTCCTTCATGCGAGGTTGTTTAAACATTGCTGAACCTGTGGGAAACAAGGTCGGGAAAGCCATGGAAAACAAGCCTTCTGTGTTGTATTCATTGATTGGGGAAAGGCCAATTTCAGGCCAAGGTAATGATAAGGGCGAGCCATTTGTTGAACCAATCAAGAACCATTGAATTTCTTCCTCTTCAGTACCTGAATTAGGGAAAATTGGGACAAAGGATGATGGAAGGGATTGACTATCGGGAGATGTAAATTCTTCTAGATCAGATACAAGGGGAATTTCCTCTTGAGGGGGGGGATAATTTATTTCAATTGTTCGCAAGATGGAAGAAACATTGGTTTGTTCAATTGGCAAAGAGGACAAGGCTTCGTAGTCGATCAGAACATCTTTGTAGTAAGGGTCGTTTGCAATTTTGAACTGGAGAGCATCCCAAACACGTGATCTGCTGACATAGAAATCATACTTTGTTTGGTTATGTCCTTTTCTCTGTAAAAGCAAGATGTCCACTTCGCCTAGACGCCGTGGAAGGTATTTAACAATAGATTCAATATTTTGTGGGAAACTGATAGTGTGGCCAGTGTATTTGTATTGTCCCCCACGAACTTGGCTAACTTGTAAGATTGGATTGACTCTTGCAATAAGCATTTCCTCAACTTGTGTAAGGCATTTAAGAATTGCAGGTTGATGGCCTGGATTCATGTTGTTCGATGTAGAGAAGCGATGACCATTTTTCTCAGCGAAGCATCTATTGCATATGTATTTCTGGTCTCTCATTTTCCCGGTGATTCCTGGGTAGCTTTCCATACAGATAGAGCAAGTATTCATATTTGCAAAGGTATCTATTCTTTTACGGAAGGATTGTTGTGCTTGCTTAAAGGAAGGAAGTGTCAATGGTATTTTGGGTGTGGTAGAAGGCCAGGGAGTATATGCATAAATGTTGGTGGCTGAAGTGGAAGTGGAGGTGTAACATGGGGAAGAATGTGTATGGGAACTACAACTGCTGGGCAAATCATTTATGCACTGCAGATTGGGGCAAGGTGGGCTGGAAAAGGAGGTGGAAGCAGAAATACTTGGCGGGGTTGCTTGAATCTGCGGTTGTTGCGGATGAAGCGAGGTTTGAGGTGCGCTAGCCAGCCTACGAGCGTGGTATCTACGACGTTGCTGCTCAGTGATGTGTAGCCTGTTTTTCACGTAATACGCTCGTTTACGTTCCCTTGTTTGAGGAGGAGACATTTGAACGTTACAAAATTGAATGTTGGAGTTTTCTGCAAGAAATTTGATGAGCAAAAAGTAATTAGTGTATAAGTAATTACAGAAACGTAAATATAGATGTTCATGCATGATAACGTGCAAACATTAAATTTTGGTCGAGAAGATAGTAACAAATGCAATTGTACACATGGGTAATGATAACAAACGATTGATTTTGGACAAGAGCAACATGAAATAATTTCTTTCATAACCATATAAGAGGGAGATATGACAAATATTGCAGAGGAATAAAAACTTAGTGGATGACTGTAGTTGATTTATGAAAATACTATTTGTTTTTTTGTATTGTTGGAATACATATAGCAAGGAAGTTACAATATTCTTTTTAAAAACCTGAACTTGGAAAAGGTACTATGGGAAAAAAGGAATGCAAAAAGAGCGTAGTTGTGGAGGGAGGATCTGTGCATTAACAAAATGTAGAACACCCATATGGTGGAATTTGCAGTATATGTCATGTTGTCTTTGACTTAAGAATAACACATTTTAATTGGGTTGTTCCATTGTATGTTTGCTTTTTAAGAGAAAGAGTGAAGAGGAAAGCATGTCCAATGACATGATCAAAAATCTCCTGTGTGGCATCATTATCAATGCAAAGAAATTGCAAGTCTGTGGCTGAAATTCCCATTATCATTTCTGCAGTGTCATCAAAAGCAGTAACCCCTTTCAGCTCCCCTGTAGCATCTTTCAAATCCATACGCAGAGCGTACTTGTAATTACAGTTTTGAACATGAATATTGCATTTTTTGCAAAACCATTTACCACCAATTTGTTCCTGAACCTTTTTTCTACATTGTTTGTCATTGACTGTTCTTGGGCAAGCCATGTAGAAGAAATTATCCATGTCGATGTTCGATACTTCAGCTTCAACAGTTACCCACTCATTCATTTCGAGATTTCCCATCTCTAAAATTTGTAACAAAGTAGCATTGGCAACCATAGATTGTGGAGGCCCATCTTTGCTGGTGACAGATGGGCACGGAACATGTGAATTTGGCGACGATATCCAATCGCGGAGAGCTTGTGTTTCAGAAATCGGAGGGTTGACGTAGCATTTTGAAGCGGAAATGGTGTCAACAATTGTGCCATTGAAATTTGAAACACGGCCATATTTTATTGCCAAGATTGGAAAATCTGGAACTGAGAGTATCTCTGACAACTCTTCGCAAAGATCGTGTAAATGTTGGCCCCATAAGGTTACGGAGATACTGAAGCCGGACATATCTCGCATTAATAGTGTTCTCCTTATAGCCTCAGAATTGTCTCTGCGACGAATGGTCGAGCAAGGAGAAATGGCCATCACAACACCAATTAAGTCCACCATTGAGCGTGCAGGGATGGACGGTATATCTTTTATTTCTTTGAAGTGGAAGTGATGGAGGGGAACATCGTCTTGTAGTTCAATTGCAGGAGTGACAGTAGACGAGGGAAGCAAGAAAATTTCTAATTCGTTATTTAAATGGTTGTAAGAACGATTTGCTTTACCCACTCTGCCATTAGATATACTGTATAGTCCTGCATTTTCTATTTGTGCATAGAATTTTTTTGCAACATCATTGAAAGAAGTGATTCTTATTTCTGCGCCTTTTTTGTCCACAAAATCAAAGGCGAAGATGACGCCACTGCCCTTTGTATTTCGGTACTCTCTGAGAGTTGTTTTAGCAAGAGCCCTGCCTTCTATAGTCCATATCCTTGACGTTAAAGTCAAACCAGAAATGTCTGTGCAATTGTTTTCACTGTTAGCAGTAGTGTATCTATCGCAGGCGGGTGTGTTTGGAGACAGCTGAGTGTGTGCGGGGGGCGTTGACTCGCATACTGTTTCTTTCCCTCGTAAAATATGTTCAGGGACGGGAACAGGTGTTCCTTGCCTTGGCCAGGTGGAGACAATATTGTCCATGTCAGTAATAAGAACCGTCCTATAACACAAGGAAAGAATAGTCAACATTAGAAAATCAGAAAATAAGACTTAACAAAACTCAAACAATGACGTAGATGCAACTTACAGATCTTTATTATAATTTCTGCAGACATATTTTCGGAGCAGCACAATGGACCCTTCCTGCAATATTTTGTCCAGTACATGGCCTGCAAACTTAGAGGGAAGCAGGGCAGGTTGAATATGATTTCCGTCTGACAGGTCCACTCGGTGTTGAATTGCAGAGTTGAACGATGAACGCAATGGCGACAAGTTCAGTAGTTGTAGTGTCAAGCTGTTATGGGGGGATTCTTTAATGATGCTCAGCACACCTCCTTCAGTCAAGTTTATCTCCATTATGTGTAAGACTATTTAGCTTTTCGGAAATGTTGCAATCCTGTTCGAAAATTTGTTGATTTATTCTTAGTCCCTTTTTTTTATGTTGTGATATGGCTTTTTAGTTTATTTGTCTAGAGTATTTAATTTTAATCAATGGGCATATTAGTATTATTCTGTACATATTTTTTACTTTTATCTTCATTATAGTTATGTAATGGACATTAATGGAATACATATGGAAAAGAAAAGAGAAGTTCTATTTTGTTAAATGCAAGTTTGAGCTTTCCTAGCAATTTGAAATATGGGGGCTCGTTGTAATTCAGTGATAGAACGGGATGAAAACATAAACTACCTTTAATGACCTTAGAAGATGGTGTGACGTTTCATAACCTCAGAAAGTTACCTTTTTGCGAAGCGCAAGCGATTCGAGAATAAATGCAGGAGCGTTTGGCTCGATCAAAGATGTATTATGCAAGCACTGCAACCAACAAATGCAATTAACATAAGTCGTCAATGTTGTTTCTTCAGGCTTTGCAAAGTTTGAGTCACATTATATGTATTGAGGCAGGGAACAATGTGGACGATATAGCGCACAGGTCGATGTAGTTATAAATGCTCAAAAAATTTAAATCACCTCAATCCAGGACAATGCCGCAATAGATCCACTTCAATTACTTTTGTGGCAGCTGCTGTCGTCAATGAAACAACGTACGCAACAATTGTTTCTGCGAGCAAAACTTGCTAAATATTAGACGAATTATTTGTGCCTTGAACTTTAAAAATGCAGAAATAAAACATTCAGGATTCCTTTTATAAATTAAAACAAAATTAGCTATACGTATACAAATCTAGCATGGCACAAGGAAAAAACATGCATCGCAAGCAAGAAGCTGAGGTTTTGCAATAAACTTTAACTTGTAAGTACGTTATTGAATTGCGGGCGAAATCAAAAAATAAGATAATGAATATATAACAGTAAGAATAAAAGAATAAATTATAATAACAAAGGGATAGTAAGTTGTCTTTGGTTTTTAATGAGGATAGTAAGTTGGCTATAAAACATTTAGGTAAGTAAAATCCTTTAATGGAAATAAAAATGGAGGCCACAACATTTCTGAAACATTTATGGTCTGCCATGAGCTCAATGCTCAAGAAAAAATCAGACACTGTCAAGGACAAAGCAGATTTAATGAAGAACAAATTGTTGTTGCTCAAATCTATGAGGACATTACTTTCTTGCATGCTTTGAGCATTGACTTTGATCTTATCCCTGATGATGGGTTTTGTAGAGAGACCCGAAACAAGGGTCAAAATATTATAGCACACTGTGAA
Source organism: Taxus chinensis (assembly GCA_019776745.2). Lineage (NCBI taxonomy): Eukaryota > Viridiplantae > Streptophyta > Pinopsida > Cupressales > Taxaceae > Taxus > Taxus chinensis. The sequence continues at coordinate 634,045,349 of CM034153.1, read as the reverse complement.
TTGTCACTTGAGCATATTTCTCAAGAGTTGCAAATTGTCTATTAATAATTCAACACAATCGAGTACGAATTGAAAAATTGAATTGATGGTATGATTTAGAACGCAAATACTGATAGCAATAGCATCCAAAGGGTTTTAAAGAAGTCATGCTCAAATCTTACACAAAATGGAGTTGATATTTTCTATATTGTTAGTACCCTCACCTAGTGCTTTTTTAACAAAAGAATTAAGTTGTGATGGATTCTTAAGGTCGTTATGGTCAAAGAAACATCCATGCAAAGTACCTGATGACGATTCATATCTATCTGGTAAAAAATGACTAGAATTACTATGGCTCTGACACAGCTATCTCTGCAAACTTCTCGACATTTATGGGGTCTTTGTATCTCAATACTGAAATGAAGCAAACCTATTATTTTTCTTTGCTAGGGGAGAAACACTTTGATTCTTCTTGCTACAACAGCAAGATTCAATTTTTCCTTGCTAGGCCATGGATGCATCTGATTTTAAACTATGTTCTTGGATTTTCTTTGCTAAAGGATGGAGGATTGTTCTTTACTGTGGCTACTGCTTAAAAATTTGTAAACCCATTATATTCTGCAGAGTTTCTTCTTATGATTTTCCAGAATGGCAATCTAATTCAATGGACAGTTATTATTTTTGTTTATTTGCACTGCTCTGATTTTTGAGAATTTCTTAGGTAATGACATCCAAATTTTATAGAGCACAAAAATTCATGGAATGACATCCTAATTCAACTTGGCCCTTTTGTTGATTTCATTGATTTTGGAAAGTCTGCAAATATCATTTTGAGGAAAAACTTCAAACAGACTACACATGCAAAATTCAATAGGGTACCTGCAAATATCATTTTGAGAAAAAACTTCAAACAGACTGCACGTGCAAAATTCAATAGGGCACAAAAAATGACTTTCAAAACTAATCTGCATTATCATCTTTGTGTGTTGTTTTTAACCTTATTTTCTTTAAAAACCACTTTTTGTGTTTTTTTAGGGAACATCCTAGGCATATTGGGGATAGGGACAGGGGGCCATCCTGAGGATGCCACAACATCCATGTGCCGAAATGGAAATTTTGAAGCTGGATTGGAAATCCATAAAAAATATTGAAATCAGAATTTAGTCAGATGGTGTAATCGTGACTACCTTGATAGTCATGTATGCAAAATGTGGAAGTGTATTGAAGGTTCGTGGATTGTCTGGAAAAATTCCTCAACAAGATGTAGACTCGTGGAATGCTATGATTGCGGGATACAAATGCACATGATGTATTTGTTGATAATCCTAGAGGATTCTTAAGAAAACAGTAACAACAAGTGTTAAGGCAAACTCAACTTTTTCGAGCATGCAGGATTTTTGCAATTTATAATCTTACATCCAGATGAATTTTGACCCCAAAACTATGCAAAACAATTACTATCCAGAAGCTACATACATTTCTTTTTTCCCTTATCATAGCCTTACATGTTTGTTGCCGATCTCCTCTTGATTCATTATAGGAAAGACAAATCGCTGGTTGGCAACATTCAGTAGCTATGTAATGAGTGGGAGATGTATGGGAATAAGTAGTAGAAAGAGATGTTAGACAAGAGCACCAAGCCATATTCAGCAGTTCTGAAGATTTACTCGAGAGTTTTTTTTTTCAAATAATATGAGCTTTAGTTTTTTTACAACCCACATGCTGAAATCACCACACTGTTTGATTACAATCAGTAGTTAGTTGTTATACTCTAAACTTTATTTAGACTAAAAAAGTAGATACTACTATGCACACTAAATCTGCGATACATAGATACAAAAGGATTCTTTTCTACAGTTTTTTTCCACATGGATAAAGCTTTTGCCCTTTGGAAAACCAGGTAACACAGATACGCAGTAACAAGTTGCAAAAGACATGCTTCTACACAAGTGGCTAACCTATCAGACAACTAAAAACTGACACAAGACTAAAGCCAAACAATCAACACAAGAGGGCAGCCCTGAAACAGGGAAGTGCCAGTAAGGCTTGGCAATACCATTGGAATAAGATGGTCGAAACAAAACAGTTCAAGCAAGTACAATTATGGACTAAAGAAACTGCTGCGACAGAACACTTCCCATGAAGCAAACAAGCTCAAATGTTGACCACTGATGTGTTTTTGATGCCTTTAAAATATATGGGTTCATAACTATTGTTTTTTTTGAAAGTCACAGGTCTGTAAAATGTTGAATCTTATGTTATTTGTATCCATTTATTAAATTCAAATGCAAAACACTGATTATTCGGTGCATTTACATTTGTGAAACCAAAAATAAACAACATCATACAATGGTCTATGACAACAGATTTTTTTTTTCACATGGATATGAGGTCTATCTAAATAGAGAGGAAAGATTACACATGAGCATAACAAAGGCTGCGGGGTCTGCAATACTCCTTGATAACGTACGAGATGTAGCATGCAATACTTAGCTCTTTACATTAAGTTGTAATATTATGTACTACAACCTAATCTAAGTAATGAGCGATTCAGCACATCCTGGCAGGAAGCTTTGAATCTCAACCTTATTATTTGCTAAGGGATCAAAATCTTAATTTATGGGGACAGAGTAGTGAGTATGAAGATATTTATCCAAAACAAATGATTATCTTCAGAAAAAAAAAATCCTATAAACAATGCAAATATGTGTTCTCATATTTGGATATACAATGTGATCACATTAAACAAACCATAGATATTTCAATATCTTATAGTAGATAATTAACAACTATTTTAAAAAATAAGAACCATTTATAATCTATCTTGTGACAAAAATGTTTTTATAAATACTCTTGAATTTCTTAAAACACCAATATAGAAATTCCCAGCTTAAATTTTTCAATTATATCATCACAACTAAACTTATCTATTATATATGAATGGAAATAGAAATGTAAAAAGCAAAATATTTATGCTGGAAAACTTCACTTAAAATTTGAAATATTTTACAGGTAAGTAGATCATGAAGAAATGCATACAGCACAATGTTTGCATTGTGTATTTCCAGCTTGCCAAAAAACTAACCAACAGTAGTTAGAGTATGATATTTATATAAAGTAATTTCGAAGCACAAAAATAGCATTTACAATGCAAAACATAAGCTTTAATTACAGCATGATATATATATCAAGTATTTTCAAAGTCAAAAAGGAATGCACCCAATGCGTAACATCATTTTTTTTTTCTGAAAAGCTTTCTGCTGCACATAGGGGATTTTCTTGGCACGGTCATCTTTTTTAAATGTTGTTTTCCCCTTCTTAACAAAGACACCCATCTTCTTTAATTTGTAGGGGGGCTCATACTTCTTTGCATCAGCAGCCGTGTCGTACGCCAGCCCAAAGCCTTTCGATAATGAATCCACCGTCTGAAATTTTGAAAGATAGATGACAGATTCCACTGGTAAGTGAAGGCGTGCCTTCACAATTTCTGCAATCTGTGGTTTTTCAGGGCGCAATTGTTTAGGATGGAACACATTGACTACAAACTGAGTTCTTTTAAATTCTTCATGCCTTCGTAGTTGTGGTGTTGTGACAGTAATACCAACAGGGGGGATGCAAATTTGACTTCGTGTTTTCATTAGTGCAATCTAAGAGGAAACAAGAAAACGTTAGGTACCGTAATGGCAAGCAAAGGAGGTTAAAAATACTGAAGACAGGCAGCTTAAATAGCCCTACCAAAGCGCATTCTAACACCCTACATGGGGCGTATTGAAGTGGCCTCCCAGAGAAATAGAATCTCTCAGCACACTCCAATTCCTGACTTTGGCAGGGCGCATGCCCCTACATGTCCATCTAGATTTAACAAAACCGTAAGGCATGGTACTGTATATAATCTTTACAAAATTCATACTATTATTCTTGACAGAATAAAAAAGAATTCAAGAAAAAACAATACAATTTTCATGATAAAATCAGAATACCCAAAGCGCTAAAACTATCAAGAGATCACAACTTAAAAAGCATATTAGAAAGCATGCTATCCAAGGCTAAATAAATAAAAGAATAAAAAAGAATTCAAGCAAAAACAATACAATTTTCATGATAAAATCAGAATACCCAAAGTGCTAAAACTATCAAGAGATCACAACCTGAAGAAGAATTAAGTCCACCCACCGAATTCCATTGCTTACTTTGGGATTTTTTATACAGATCATGCCTTCCTATCATCCATAAATCTTTGTTGTTCAGATTGAAATTACAGATAAGGAAAAAGAAACAGATCATGAAATTGTTAGCCTAGTCCAACCCTTTAGCTTCATCCTTGGCTAGATAATTGCTTGAAGAATTTAAGGACTGCTTAAAAAGCATTCTATCCAAGGATAAATAAATATGTTATGCATGGAGAATGTTGGGATGTGATCTAGTGGTAAGTTAGAGCATTTGTTGCCGATGACCCGGCTTCAAAACCTGGAAGGCTCAAGCTCCACAGAATAATGCAATGATTTCAACACAATTGGCAAAATGAAGTTCAATACCCTCTCTAAGGTAACAAATAAAAGACATTTGTCAAAAAAAAAATGAATGAGGTATGCAGGAAGTTGGTCAGGCTCTAGTCTAGCAGTGAGTTATAGCAACTTACCATTGTAGCTGCCCAGGTTCAACAGTTGGCGTTCTCATACTCGTCAGTATAAGGTGACAGAAGCTTGTTATACTGATCACTGTCTTGTAACAGTTTTGTAGTGAGACAAATACATGATTGAACCTGAGTTTTAATGAGGTGGGTATTTCCATGTTGTGAAAGTGTTAGTTGTTGAACAAATTGGTCTTAAGGAATTCTCAAGATAGTTGTGGTTTGGTAGATTAGCACCCTGTTGGAAATCCATGGCAGAGTAATACTTGCACACAGTCAAGAAATGCAAAACATGGGGAAAATCTAGTGATGTAGAGACAAGAAGAAAGAGCGATAGAATGTGTAGACCTGAGAAGATCTTTTAAAATTCTCATAGTAACAAGGAAGACATTAGGTTGGGTTGGAAACCTTGAAAGCATGAAGCTCTGTTCCTAGAGGCAGAGTTAGAATATTTGGAAGCAAACGACCTCATTCAGGAGAAAAAGACACCCATTTCACAGCCAGTAGTGACAGGAACAAAGGCAGATCACCCCTTCCAGACAAGTTATTTAATGCACATTGAACATTGTATCCCAGGATGCAAGAGATATGGGAGCTGAGAACAAATATGGTGTGGCCAAACCCATGATCACTATCATCTGGTCACTTATTGCCTCCTCTAGTGTTGTTTAAGTCACGGTTTTTATATTTTCCATAGTTTTGTCACCACACTCGTCACAATACCACGGAGGTATGAAGGATTTGACAAGACATTTAGTTGTTCCTTTTGTGAGCTATCTGCAGATTTCAACGCTCCCCATCCATAGTCTAGGCCCTAGGGCAACATTGATCGCCATACCTCAAGAATTGAGCATAATGGCTAACAGAAGCCACCAAAAATCTTTGGTAGTGCCTATTAGATTCCATTTGGTGCCTATGCTGATGATCTGTCTAATCCAACCAGCTATAGCTGCTGCTGCAAGGGTTTTTCTAGATGGCATTTTCAGTACACTCTCCCATGAATCTTTCGGGAGGACATGTAGATTTTTTTGGGATCACCCTATTATTCATAATAAATCAGAAGCTGCATTCTGTTATCTTCTTTATCAAGAGACAAGTGATGAAACCGCCCTGTTGGAGTGATAGATGATACCAGTATATTTTGGGATCCTTAGTATTGTTTTCTATTTTTTTGTTGCTTTTTGCAACTTGAAGCACTTTTCCCAGCATATGGTACCTTATCTCCATCTATCTGAGAGTTTTTGTAGACAAAATTTCATGTTTGACTTTCTACCTTTCAAACCTTTTTCAAAATAAAAATTTAATTTAAAAACAAAAAAATTATAAGCTTGATTCAACCCAATTTTATCAGACCAGTCCATTGTCTATCTATACACGGAATAATGAAACCGTACATACAACAACAACATGCCACTGAAAAGGATCTGGAAGCTCACCAAATAGAAGCAAGAAAACAGAAATGAATCATAGGAAAGGAACAGTCGGAAATTTAGAGACACTAAAAAACAAGAGTTCATGGATATATGTCGAAAATTAAGAATGATCTCAATAAAAAACAGTGCATGCATTACTAAGTTATGCCGAAAGAAGTTTTATGCCCAAAAAGTAAAACAATAATATTTATTATTTCTGCATGTAATGTCCAGCACATTCAAGAAAATAAAACAAAATGTAGGGATGACCAAGCAAGATAATCCAAAAAAGCATCTCCAGAGACCATTTATATTGAGCGATGAAATAATGAGAATTTACAAACATATTAATACCACAACAAAACATACCCTCTTATCAGATTTAATTAGAAACTAACCTCACTCCATTTACAGTTTAGCATATAAGGTGTTATTGGTTGGGTTATGGTAAGGCCAATTTTACTTCTTAATCAAATTTTTAATTTTCTTATTCTAATTTTTGATTGAAAGTTATTTAGGTAACAAACAAGCATGCAGACAACAGGGCACTACTCTGCTAAAATTTACAATACAAGTACCATATGAAGTTTCAAGTTTGTCAGTTCTTTTTGTAAGTTTAGTTAGTGTACAGATTTGCTTAAAAAATCATACTTTAAGTTTAAATACAATAGTAAGCACTAGAATTGAGTGACATATGGTCACAATTTTGAATTGGGGAAAGTTGTCAAAACATGGCATGCAGCAACTCAGAAACTAATCAGCAAACAAGGTCTGAAGTAGTAATTGGATGGAAATATAAAAGTACAGGAGTCAACGCTACAACTATTTTGGATTGTTGGCCACTCCTTATAGATATTTCATCTCCTCTGCCAAAACAAAACGCCCAGACCAATTCAGAATTGAAAAAATATAACCCACCCACCCTAATTTTTCAGCCAGGTTAACAAGTGGTGGTTGGGTGCTCCATCCATTTGGGATATTCTGTGTACAGATTTGCTTAAAAAATCATACTTTAACTTTAAATACAATATTAAGCACTAGAATTGAGCGACATATGGTCACAATTTTGAATTGGGGAAAGTTGTCAAAACATGGCATGCAGCAACTCAGAAACTAATCAGCAAACAAGGTCTGAAGTAGTAATTGGATGGAAAAGAACTTTAAGTTTTTGTACAAAAATATGAATCTAATCCTGAAATAAATTAATAAAATCTTAGAAAGTTGATTTCTTGGATTAACTGTGTCAAGTTTTTGATTGATGCATTCCGAATCATTGTCCATGATTCATCATCAAATAAAATCTTATATTTACAGAAACATTATCAAATAAAAAATTTATTTATCACATTGAGCTATTCACTCTCTGCTAACAATTTAATCATTCACTATAAATAAGATAGATTTCAAATTTGGTAATAAAATAGTGCCAAATCTAAGAAGATGATTAACCGATTTTAGTTCCTTGAGTAACAACAGTTCACACAGGAAAAGAAACTGAATAAAAATAAAAGAATTGTCACTTCAAAATTATTTCCCCGCTTGTAACAAAACTATCCCGCATTCATTTATGATTTTACACATGCCCTTTGTGGATATATAATTTTGACAAATGTCACTATTTATAATGATAAAAAAATTTAAGAGTATTTTACAATACACTATTCTAACTTACTATAAACTCTAATTTAACATAGCAACCAGATGAATAAGAACCTTTTTATCGCCTAGAAGATGCAAAAGCGAAGCCAATAGAGTATCTGAATGATTAGCCAAATTCAGAAGTCCCTCTTCAGAACCAGTTAGTCCTTGAACAATATCCACAGCTGCCTTTTTCACCTGGTATGACCAATCAGAGAATAAGTCAGCAGCAGAACACAAAGCCATCCAATATCATAGCTTTTGTTAGTACACATGCACAATAATCAAATTTCAGTCTTGGGTTTAAGGGGTTTAGGGGTCCCCAATAAATGCCACTTCTGCATATATTTGATCAAAACAGAACATCTGGATATGTTCCTCTTACAAGAAACCTTCAAGGCAGGAACGCTCAAGGATATCAGGTTTGCAAGCTTTTGGGGCAGCAAGAAAACAATATGGTGCCAAGACATGAGGACTTAGATCCATTAGGTCCTTGAATTAAGGTACAATCTTTATCTCCTCCGAGAGTTTCTGTGGGGGATTTCATGCATTTTTTCCCAATGAAAATAAAGATATCTATAACATTTTCCATTTGTATATTACTCGCAACGGTAAACAATAGAGTTATCATGATTGAACAGCTCACTACTCGGGCATCACACATCTATCCCTAATTTGATCATTGGGGGGACTTCAATACAATTTGGATCCCTGAAGAAAAAAAGGGGTTCAATCATAGAATGTAAGATGCTCTGAATCAAGTAGAAATAAAAACATCATTGATGGAGCTTGAATTTTCTCCAGGGATTTTCACCTAGAGCAAAAAAAAGGAAGGGAAAGAGTCACATTGCGGGAAAATTGGATAGAGTTTTCATTTTTTATTCTTGGATCCAATCCTACAAATATAAAAGTACAGGAGTCAATGCTACAACTATTTTGGATTGCTGGCCACTCCTTATAGATATTTCATCTCCTCTGCCAAAACAAAACGCCCAGACCAATTCAGAATTGAAAAAATATAACCCACCCACCCTAATTTTTCAGCCAGGTTAACAAGTGGTGGTTGGGTGATCCATCCATTTGGGATATTGTGTGTACAGATTTGCTTAAAAAATCATACTTTAAGTTTAAATACAATATTAAGCACTAGAATTGAGCGACATATGGTCACAATTTTGAATTGGGGAAAGTTGTCAAAACATGGCATGCAGCAACTCAGAAACTAATCAGCAAACAAGGTCTGAAGTAGTAATTGGATGGAAAAGAACTTTAATTTTTTGCACAAAAATATGAATCTAATCCTGAAATAAATTAATAAAATCTTAGAAAGTTGATTTCTTGGATTAACTGTGTCAAGTTTTTGATTGATGCATTCCGAATCATTGTCCATGATTCATCATCAAATAAAATCTTATATTTACAGAAACATTATCAAATAAAAAATTTATTTATCACATTGAGCTATTCACTCTCTGCTAACAATTTAATCATTCACTATAAATAAGATAGATTTCAAATTTGGTAATAAAATAGTGCCAAATCTAAGAAGATTAACCGATTTTAGTTCCCTGAGTAACAACAGTTCACACAGGAAAAGAAACTGATTACAAATAAAAGAATTGTCACTTCAAAATTATTTCCCCACTTGTAACAAAACTATCCCGCATTCATTTATGATTTTACACATGCCCTTTGTGGATATATAATTTTGACAAATGTCACTATTTATAATGATAAAAAAATTTAAGATTATTTTACAATACACTATTCTAACTTACTATATACTCTAATTTAACATAGATACCAGATGAATAAGAACCTTTTTATCGCCTAGAAGATGCAAAAGCGAAGCCAATAGAGTATCTGAATGATTAGCCAAATTCAGAAGTCCCTCTTCAGAACCAGTTAGTCCTTGAACAATATCCACAGCTGCCTTTTTCACCTGGTATGACCAATCAGAGAATAAGTCAGCAGCAGAACACAAAGCCATCCAATATCATAGCTTTTGTTAGTACACATGCAGAAGATGAAATCGGGTTTTTATAAAGATACTTCAACAATAAATCTCATTGGCCACACAGGGATTTCATATCAAGAAATTGTTAGAGCTACTGATGGATTTCATGGGGAGAACCTGTCAGGGTCTGGTAGCTTTGGGTCTGTCTATAAGGGTATTCTAAATGATGGCACAGTTACAGCTTTCAAGCTCCTCAATATGGAAAATGTAAAGGCTCGCAAGAGTTTTATTGCAAAGTGCAAAGTTCTGGGCAATGCTAGGCACAAAAATCTGGTTAATCTCATAACCTTTTGCTCAAACTTCGGAAAAAAAGTGTTGGGAAAAACAATGGCGGTCGAGAACTCAGAAATCAATCCCTTCACAACGGAACAGATCTAAGTTAAAGGGGAGAATAACGAATCACTCATGTAAACCCAGATCCATGAAACTCTCAAGTGCGACCTCTCAACAAAGCCCCACAAAGGAGCAACCTCAATGCAGGATCCAGAAGCACAAAAAGCCAGGCAATGATAAACTCGACCTAAGTCAAGCATTGAGCGGGTCGAATACACTCCAAACAAAACGCCAAACACATACAAACAAAATTCTTGATCAATCGAAGCACACCGAAATAGAGCCCGGCAAAAAACATGTCGTAAATAGGGTCAAGCTACATATCAGCACAGGAGAACAACGCAGAGCCACGATTTGATACATGTCATACCTTCGAATACCTTGCAGAGAATATGCCCCTCACGAAACCCACCTACACAGCACACCATACATTGTTCAAGCAAGAATCCACCCACGGGAAAGGCCTCGGAAGCAAGTTAAACGCGAAACACAGCTTTGAGTGGCTGTTAGCGAAAAGATATGCAAACAGTAGGCAAAGCAAGCATTTATAGGCACCCAAACCTTCTCCACATGCAAACGCCCTCTCATATTTCTGCCACGCACAACATAATCCATCCATTGGCAAAGAAGAGGCGCTTATTCCTGAGCTATTCCGGCCCCGACTACGAAGTGCAATGATGAACAACCGGCGAAGCAGAGCAGGCATTAACAACCCATGCAATCTTCCAACAACCCACTTCCTCCACACGAACGAAATCCAGGGTTTCCTCCGCCGTTGGATTTCAACGACCCCGAAATACAGCCGCCCGAATGCCCAAAACCTGTCAGGCAAAACAGGTCGCAGCCCATAACAAGAATGCCTCACGGCGTAAATATAAGAAGTGGGTTGAATGCTTTACCAATTATCAAGACTCCTTGCTAGGTAATTTATTGTTTACAAGACCTTTAGGAAAAATGTTACCAGAAGAGACAAAATAAAATAAACACTACAATGGTACGAAGAAAGGTAGTGTTGTAAAGAGAGAAAAATTGGAATGGTGACAGAAAACCCAAAGAATTCAATTCCATTGAGCCCAAAAAATAGTGGGAGGAATAATCATTGTGGTATGGGAAAATACTGATAAATTTGATGGTATACAAGGCTTTTGGAACAAAAAGCATGAATGTCGGTAGTAAGAAGCAACCATACAAAGGAGATCCTCAAGGAAAGCATGTGACTACAATAAAAGTGAAAGTGTGAGCTGAATTTAGAGCCATAAACAAAACCAAGAAAGGACTCAATTGATACCAGATCACCATACATCACTCATATACGAATGGTGGAGATTGTGAGTTGGTTTCCCCTTATAGTGGGAAGAACACTAATATTTTCAACCAAATACTGTTGATAAGAAAGACAAAATAATTTGAATAATTACTAGATTTATTGAATCCCCCTCATTATGAGGGAAGTCTATGGTATGAATAAGAGTTCAATAAAAAAGAAAAATGAGATGTGTATGAAACAATTATTAACATAATATAATACCTTGTTATCGAGGATATATATCACGGTTACACAAAAGATTAAAAGAGAGTAGATATAATCATGGTAGCCTTGGATAGAGATTTAGATTGATAATAAACATATATATGTTATATCTATTTAAATTTTACTATTGGAACTGCCCTTTATATTAATTAAAATAAAAGAGAGTTACAAGAGTAGGGGCTGAGCCAAAAACTCACGGTCCCACAAAAACAACATGTAGGTAACAAAAAATGCCCAAAGGGCAAAATAGAAAGTGCCACAAGGGAAAGTACAAGAATTATGAAAAACCAGATAACACTAAGCACAAGTCCACTGCTCCAGGAGGAGGAGGAGGATCATCCCAAGGAGGGATGAAAGCTCCACTGGACAGCTCGGTCAAAGGAGGATCAACCTGTCAACCATCCTAATTTGGCATCTGCATTTGTAAAGGCACAATAATTCCCCAACCAAGGGGCGGAGAGATCAACAAGTGTCTAAACTCCAAGAGGAGGAGAGGCCCCACCGCATGGAGATCCTACCATGGTCTTCCCCCTCAGAGGAAGGACTCCAACTAGTCCAGAAGAGAACGGAGTTGAAGGGTGACCCCGAGGAGAGGCAGAAGCGGTGGCTTGCGAGAGCGGACTTCTATGATGCGGTCCTGCAGAGGTGGCAGTTCGAGGTGGCTAGAGGTATGGCGATGGAAAAGGGTCAGGAGGGACTCGAATCATCGTGCACGGATGCACTCCCCCAGTGTGCGAGCAATTCCTGTAAATGAGAAAATTCTAAAGCAACATTTTTTGGCTTGAGCTTGAATTTGTATATGCACAGTACACAAAATAACCACTTTGTCATTAGTGGAGAATAAAGCAACAAATTGATTATTTTCAGAATATCATAGAATTTTGAGCTTTCCAAATATGAAATAGAATAAAAGCTCTAAATAATTTCCATAAAGTATCAATATAATTAGGCCAAGGACTGAAATCTCCTAAACAAAGCTAGACACCAATGAAAGAATTCAGGGTGGTAGGGTTGAAATAAGCGAATGAATCCAAGACCAGATGTCCTGAGCATGAGGAAAAGACCAAAAGCAAATGCTTAAAAGATTCAGGTCTAGAGTAGAAAGGGCATTTGGGATTGGGAATTCTGATGTGACTTAGACGCTCACTGAGAGGAAGGCCTTGATAAATAAGGCACCAAAGAAAATGGTTAACTTTAGGCTCAAGTAAGGAGTTCCAAGCACGAGAAAGCCTGACGAAGCCATGTAGACTGTGCAGATTTCAGGCCCCAACGAGCGTTGAGTTTGGCAATGGCAGGTGAGATGGGAGTTAATAACTAGTATATGGTGTTGGCAGAATTGTAGCAGAAAAAATCAATATCATGATTCCACTGCCAATCGTATGCCACCATGCATCCAGAGGCTTAAGCCCCAGTTTATGGAGCATGACATCTGAGCATCAACTCTTGAATTCTGCAGATAGATAGAAGGTATGAATTGAGCAAGTGGTTAAATTTTATCTTGAGCTTGGGCCAAGAAATCTAGTTATCTGTGGGAAACTAAATCCAGAATGGTGTGAATCTCATTTGCGAAATAAATGGAGAGATTTGATTATCCGAAGTTTCTGACAAGCAGGATTATCATCTATGATAATGGGAGACCACCAGATATTCTTGGGAATTGAAAGAGAGTCCCAATGTGTGAAAAGCCATCACCAATCCAACAAAGCAGGGGTTTCACAACTTCAAAGGCCTTCCATATGCTTTTGGCAACGAAGGTGTCAGAAATCTTGATAGGAGCCCTCGTGATAATTAAGGTGTGCAATCCTTATATTGTTCCAACATTTTTTTCATAAGGAGCATCATAAGAAATGCAACTGTCGAAAGCATAATTTTCCAGGCTTGATTGCCCAAAAGATATCTCACCACTCATTTAGAACATAAAGCAATTTTTCTTGTAAACTTTAATACCCATGCCACCTAATGAAAGTGAGTTAAACCAAACACACTTTACAGTCCAATGGTAATCCCCAACTGCCAGCAATTGGAAAGCTTAGAAGAGAAGCTTGGAAATCTTGGGATGGGCACCAACACAAAAAATAGTAAACATGGGTGGCCACAAGAATCTTGGTACACACCTGGAATTTATCGGCTAAGGAAAGGGATTTAGAAGACCATCAAGAAACTTTATGTTCAATTATGTCAATCACATACTTTCATAGAGTAGCAAAATCACTATCAAAGGCAAAAGGAATGCCCAAAAATTTAAATTATTCTCTATGTATCCTATCCACTTCCAGGGGTAAGCTTTCAACTAGTCGTGGCATATGCCAACAACTTTTCCGATAGCCCAATGTATTAGCCATCTAAATGCTAGATCCTAAAGTAAGACAAAAAATTAACAAGGAAATCAAAAACAACCAACTAAATTTTACTCAAATTCAGTAAGGGTAAAAAAGGAATCATCAGCAAAGTTCCCATTAATGAGTTGAGTCGAATGATCGGTAAAAAATTATCTCAGTATGCGGCCTTGATCAGAACGTCAGCAATCAGTTATCCAAGAGCATCAATTGATAAGACAAATAGGGAGGCATAAGAGGGCACCCCTGTCTGATAGAGAATAAGAGACCAATTGAGGAGGATTTATGCCCATTGATAGTGAGGCAAGATGAAGCATTGAAAAATAGAGTTCAGAACTGCCGAGGTAAAAAATTCTCCAAATCCCAAGGCTGTGAGCATAGCCAAAATAAATGGCCATTCGATATGATCATAAAACTTTTCAAAGTCAATTTTGAGAAATAAGGGTCATTGTAGAATATAACCAAGCCCATTCCATTCCTTCCTAGAAAGCTATAAGATTATCGAGAATGTAGTTGCCTTTGAAAAATCTCATCTTCTCGGGGCAAAAAATCTTGGGTAAAAGATCAACAATGCAAAGAGCCAGGGTCTTAGAAATAATTTTGTAGGAAACATTCAACAATGTGATAGTCCTCCAACTAGTAATATGCTTCGGGTCACCAACTTTAGGAATGAACTTAATGTTGCCTTGATTGATGAAACTCCCAAGAGAATTGGATTGGAGAGCTTCATTATAAACCCAAAGCAGGTCTGGACCAACAAAAGACCAAGTGGCTTTGTAGAATTCACAAGAAAATCCATCCAGTCCCAAAGATTTATCATAAGTAAGGAACAACAGAGTAGCATAAGTCTCATCCAAAGAAAGAGGAGGATTATATCAAGCATGATCCTTAGGAGAAAGCTTGACTATAACTGCCTCAATACATTATTGCAAAGTGAAATCTCGCTCATAGGTAGCCTCTTGATCTTGGAAGACTAACTGGTAATGATCAACAAAGGCATTTGTGATCTCTAGAAAACTCATGAGCCACTGGTGAGAAACTTGGATAACTTTGATTTGTTGATGAGCATATTTGGCTTGGAGGGATTTAAAAAAGTTCTTAAACAATTTTTCTCCCACCTTGAGCTAGTGCAACCTCAACCGAATCTGCACTCCACGGGCTGAATGATATTCCATGATCTTGATCTTATTCCGAGTATCAAATGACTGATAATTGAAGGGGTATGTCTAAAGGATTGGAATTAAGGAGAACATAGATCCTCTTGAATATTGTGTGTAAATCCGAGTCCTCCCATTTATGTATTTGAACAACCTGCTTATTGAATTAGTGGAGGAATCGGGTGGTGCGCTGAATCACTGCTTCCCACTACTCATTCCAGCTAGCATCAAAAGGCGGACGTGGTGCCATGTTCCAAACTTTAGTAATCAAGGATACCATCCTCGGGTGATTCAACAAGGATACATTAGTAAGTAATTGATTAGATGGCACTTTGAATGGGGCCCCACGCTAAATAATATTAAAAAATTAGATGATGGTATGAAAAAAGTACATCTGACCACATCGTGACAGGGGAGAGGCCTTGTGTTTCAAAATAAAAAATAGGATGTTGAGAGAGAAGTACACAATCAAGTATTTTAAAAACTTGAACGCATCCTTCTCGAAGATTGGTCCAAGTATACCAAGCTTGATCCTTAAATACCTAGCGCCATCTAAGAAAAGGATCAGAAAGCCCCTAATGAGTTTTAAAGAAATACTAGGCTGCATGCTCAATGACACAACAATGCATAGGGAGGGCACCAATTTTATCAACTAGATGTTCTATCATATTAAAGTCACGACACACCATCCAGTAAGTTAAAGGTAAGTTGTCACCTAACCATTTCCATAATGCCGTTCTTTCAGAGCCATCATTAGGAGCATAAACATTAAGAATACCAAAAAGAAATACCATTAATCACTATAATCACCCACATGACCCAATTTGGAGGTGATTAAGGACGATAATTTTGGGGAAATGGAAATACAAGTGCCACCTTTGCCATCAATGTGTTGAGTATGAAAATGCGAAAATACAGGAGCAATGCAAGCTAACATATTTTGAAGCATAAAACTAGAAATTTTAATTTCTTGTAGACAAATAATATCAAGGCAACTAAAACACTGGCATGATAACTAAAAAAATATTTATGAGAGCATTATATAAGGCCCCTAACATTCCATGAGATAAAATTCATTAAAAATCAGACATGTCAAACTCCCCTTGCCCATTTGGTATGCCATCCTCCGAGTCAAGAATGGAAAAATTATTAACAAACAAGATCTAGTCTGAATTAGAAATCTCAACATGAATGGAGTGGAGTTTGACCATGCTATCTCTTCGCACACTATATGACACCTCCCAAGGTGGAATGCGAGAGCAATGCAGAGGAAGAGATGTTGAATCTAAATTCCCAGAATCATCCGATCGTGAGGGTGAAACTTGGCTCTGAGAGGGTTTGAAAGGAATAGAAACTGATGAGGGAGTGAATTTGATCCCGACTCATCCTTGGATGGAGGAGGGGAAGGAGAGGGGGCAAGTGGCACTATATGAGTGGATTTCACACTAGAACCCTTCTTATTCCCAATCGTAGTACAACCATCAATTAGTTGATCACCTTTGGGTTTAGATATTGAAGGTTGCATCACCACTAGCTTAGAGCGAGGTAAAATAGGATAATCAAAAATGCAGTTTTTTGGGGCTTGAAAGTAAAAGCACGTGTTGGGGAGGTTGAAATAAACCACCTTTTGAGAGACACACAGGGACCAAACTTGAATATCCAGGTGGTCCCACAAATCTTTCACAAGGTCAACTTCGACACAAACTCGCTTGTTGGGATGAGTGTAAAAAAATGCTCTTGCTTATGGAATATCACCCTGCCAATGGATTTAAATATCTTTGGAAGGAAAGACCAGAGATGAATGGGGAGTCTCAAAATTTCAATCCAAACTAGGATTTTCAATGAAATCTGTCTGGTGGGGCTAAAATTTGGAGTCCATTGAGAAAGTACTTAAAGGGTATTCCTTAAACACCAACAAGCTTCCTTAAGAAGAAGGGATTGGAGTTGAGAAGGCCCATGAAATGAAAAAGAGATAAAACCTTTTGGTGAGGTTATAAATACTTGATACAATGATACCATTAGACTCCCAATGGTTCTTTATCTAGTTTTGCAGGTAAGCTTCCAAGGGGATGCAACCAAAAAAATAAGAAATACGGCAATTGTTACAATGCCATTTGACCACAAGGTCTAAACATTCATAAAAAATAACAACATCCGGGGATGATTTAGAATCCATACCTCGTTGTAGACCTTCGACACAAACTTCCAATCATTTTTGGGATCCATTTCCACCATCATTTCCAATAGTCGTTGAAATGGATGGAGGTTTAGCCATTTATAGACGTGTTTATGTATGCGTATAACATGATGTACAACCATTAATTATGGTAGTTCTTTCAATAATTTAAAAGAATTGTCATAATAAATGATTGATTTTGTGCAATGATGTTAAGAAAGTGTTAAAACGTGAGAAAATATGTCTTATTGGAATACATAATTATATTATTATAAAGTGGTTACAATAAAAAGGTGGTTAGAGAATTTATGGCCCAAAAATAACATTGAAAAATGATTAAAAAACAAACTAAAAATAAGGTTGGAGGGAGAACGACACCAATATAAAACGTCAAAAAGGAAACAAAATTACATTAAAATAAAATATTTTCACTTGAATTATCTTATTCAAATTTCATCCATATATTTTGGTTATTTAAAAAAATTCAATTTCAATATTCTTAAAACTATATATATTATTTCACTTACATATTACAAGTATAAGAGGATTATGTACCGACATTATATATATGGAGGAATACACATTTAGCTATACTAACATAGCTATTTTAGATAAATCTATGTACAAGATGCTGAGAGTTATCATTCTCGAGGTGTCTCTTCCACTTATGTCACAAATGTAATATAGACACCTCAAGAAGAATACCTCTTGGCATCTCTTACATAGATTTATATAAGATAAGTATGTTGATTGATAATCTCTTCAATACTCTTCATTTTTGAAATTCAATATTAGTTGAAACATATACGTTCAAAATATTTAAATAATTGTATAAATATTTTGATAATAACAACTTGAAATATCTAAAAAACAAATTTTTATTTATGCATATAGAATAGTGAAAATATACAACAGTTCCATCTAAATTAATGAAAATAAATGAATATACTTCATATATTATTAAATTAAAATATTAAAATATTCAAAGTATTTTATTTTATGAGTTAACATTAACATTTTCATTGCAATATAAACTCAAAAATATATAAGGTCGAAATCTTTTTCTTAAAATTTATCTTACATGCAAAAAAATCATATTATTATTATAATCATATTAAAAATTCAAATTAAACGAACAAATAAATATATTTAAGGGCATCCTATGCGGCTTATGTATGATCTCAACTTATATCTTTCCCATAATGATATTAATAATTCAAATCAAACTAACGATCAAATATATTGAAGGGTGCCTCAAGAACCTTAAGTGGCTTATGTATGGCCTCAACTAAAGGTGAATTCTTCCACATAAATGAATTTACATAGATTTATCTTGATTTATGTAAGATAGGTATGTATGACTTAAGATATGTAAAATTGAAATAAATAAATTCAAAATATAAAAGTTCAATACCAAACATTAATATATTTTTTAATTTCCTGTATGTTCATTACTGCTCTTGTTCTTCTCATAATTTTAATTTTTTTGCATATTTGTTTTGTATTTATTTTATTGTTTATTAGTTTTGTATTATGTATTTGTATTTGTTTTTGTTATACTCATTTTTAAATTTATGTTAGCTATTGTAAAGATATGAAATTACAAATTAAATCATTATTTAACACATTGTCCGCCTTAGTTTTTCTTTCACAAGCATGACATTAGAGTCCTCCACTCCATGCTACCATTGTTGAATTCCCTACAACATAGTCAATATAAAAGTTGTCATTTCCTTTATATATAAACAAATATTGAAAAAATTAAATATTCATAGGAATATTTATAGGGAAGATAGGTATATTAGGTATTTAGTTATATATTCGTTATATTCTTCTTATAGTATATTCTTTTACTTGTATTTCTTTTTATTGTTTAGAGAATGTTTATTTTTTCTCATAATTCGTGTGATATTTTTTTAAATGGATAAAATATTAAAAATTAAGTGTTACTTAATTTTGGAAAAAAAGATACCAAAACTAAGTATATTTTAAAATGTACCAATTAATTTTTCTTGCCCAAATGTAGTTTGTAATGAACATAATGATGATAACTCTATTTCTAATGTTTATCATAAGAATAAATAATCAAAATATACTAGATATGGGAAGATACAACAAGAGGATAATAATAAAAATATTATTACTAAACCCATCTTAAATGAACACTTCATTGTAGATTTCGATTTTACAAAATGGGTTATATATAATGTCACAATAGAATATATCATTAAATTTTCCAAAACAAGATATGATTTCAAAATTTCAAATTCCAAATTCCACTACTCACATTGTTGCAAATATAGTTCTAAACATTTACTTTAACAAAAACATTTGAACAATGAACAAAAATAGAGAGAATGATTTCTTTACTTAAGAGTTAGACGGAGTCGTTTATTGTAACCCTTGTATTTTTAGACAAAATCAATCACTTTCTCTAAAAATACATTTAATGATTTGAAAAATGTGTCAAGTATGAGAGAGCACGAAGAGTACCCTAATCATAGGACTTACATTCTCAATTTCATGACTGGAAGTAATGTTTTGGGCAAAGTCGATTCTACACTTTTAAGTTAGTACCAATTTACATAAGATTATTGGAGGAATGTTATAAGCACATTATTGCGACTATGAAATTCCTTGCCGTTAAAGGTATAAGATTTCATGGTGACGATAACTTTCTAAGAAATTCTCCAAATTTTAAAATTTTTAGTGTGTTTAGAATTTATTACGGAGTTTGACCCTTTTTTGGGGAGCCACATTTTGTAATACATGAATGTAGGTAGGGGAGTTCCCTCTTATTTATCTACCACAACATGTAATTAATTTATTGACTTGATGGCACAAACCTTGTTAAAAAAATTGTTGAAGAACTCCACAATTCAAATTTTCTTTTAATTATTGTTAATTCAACGCCTACTATATCTCACATTGATCAGATAACTTTTGCGACAAGATATGTTTTGTAAGAAGGTATTCCTATTGAACTATTTCACAAATGAATTTCTTTGATTGAAGACAAAGCTTATGATTCGGAAGCCTTTGTATTAACAACAATGGGTGACCATGACATTAATATTAAATATTTTCAGTGGTAATGATGCATGAGCATCATCAAAAGGACATCAAAAATGGAAATTCTCATTCTTATCATGGTTATGAGATAAAATTAAGTGTGTTAGAGGGTTTTGAATTCATCAAGGAGATTCTTAGGTGGTATAGTATTCTCAATTCCAAATTTTTGTATTTCCCTCCATTTTGTAAATTCAAATTTCCTAAGGATGTAAAGTGAAAGTATTGGAATTTTAGGTGAATGAAAGGTAAGTCTTGAGGGTTTTAAGAGTGTAAAACGTGTCTAAGCATGTGAAAGGATTCTAGAGTTAGGTATGACTTAATAAATGTCTAAAATGATGCAAAAATGTCCAACTTTTCCATGTAAGGGCATTTTGAGTCCTAGAAAGTTAGTTAGGGTTTGATAACAAGGTATAATGAGCTTAAAAATAAAATGAGGGGAGTTAGTGAGGGAAATATATCGAGGAGAATGGAGGAGAAACAAAGGAGATGAAGAATGTATGAAGAGAATCATGATTGATGAAGAGAAGACTGTAATTTTGGAAAAGTAATTAAGAAAGGTGGATTTGAATAAGAAGTTTCAATGTTTTGTATGTATGAATGTTCATTTATATCTCTATATTATTCAAATAATGTAAGGTTCATTATTTATAATTATAATAAAAGAAGAAATTTTCATGTGAGTATTTTATTTGGCTAAATCAAATGTGATGAACTAATACCCCGTCTTGGCATAATAGATTGTGTTGAAGCACATTGTTTTCATGATTATTGCTTTGCATAAGAGGTAAACACCAAATATGTTGATTTATAACTTGGTGAACCATGTAAAAGGAATTGAAGGAATTATCTCAAAAGTTTGAGTGCATGTTTGATAACATTTATTCCATAAACAACTTTGTTATAGATCTTGTCAAGATATACCTGAGTAGACTTTGCATGGTTTGAGCAAGGCTTGGTTGATGTTGTCGCCCTCAAAATCCCCCCCTCATTTTAAAAGTCAAATTCAAAAATTTTGAGCTCATGGCCTCCAGAAGTGTTCAAGTAAAGTTGGAAGTCCGAAAAGATAGAGAAATTCATGCTTTGAATTTGTTTAAACTCTCCAGTCTACATGTTTTGATAAATTTTCTGTTTTCCTATCTAGACGTGTGAAATTTTTATTGTTGACCTCATTTGAATGAAATTTTCAATATTTCTATGGCCATGGATCGTCGAACCTTGTATTGTTTTCAATTCCTTGGTTCGCAAAAGAAATTTGAAAATCAGACATGAAATGGTGGAGTTTTCTTCTTCTCTACATTTTTCCACAATTGCGAATGATGGGCATTTTCTTCCTCATCAAATTTTGGCTCCATTATCCATGGGTATGTGGACATATCTAATTGAAGGCGGGAAGGTAGATCCTTTTTACATTTTGAGGCATTGTGGCAAAAAGGAGAAAAGTCATAAGGTGACCCTCAGCCCCGATCATGCTAAGAGGGAAAAAGTCAATTGTTGAGCCCGCATCGAAAGTCAAAGTGGGGAGGTGGATTGTCAGAGCCTTTTTGAGTTTTTGAGCCTTGTTTTCAAGAGGGAAAAATTCAAATGTTGATCCTGCATCAAAAGAGTCAAGGCGGGGAAGCGGGCCGTCAGGGAGATTTGAGAATTTGAGCCTTGTTTTCATTAAAGGGGCTTAAAGTTAAAAAGTGACCCGCAGCCCCGCCCACGCCAAGAAAAAAGTCAAATATTAAGCCTGCATCGAAGGTCAAAGTGGGGAGGCGGGCCAACGGAGTAATTTGTGTTTTTGAGCCTTTTTGTAAAAAAGGCTAAAATTCATAAAGCGAGCCATGATTCCTTCGCCAATCAAGTGAAGCCACGTGTCAGGCTTATATCAAAAGCGGAAGGGCAGACCAAAAATGTAAAAAATGCCAAATCTTTATAAAGTCACAAAATGCAAAAGGTATCCTCCACGCCCGTTCCAGTAAATTTCTCCCACGTGGATGACTCTGGTTTAAAGTTTCAAAGGCAAGATGAACGGTTCAAATTCAAAGTTACAAAACGAGTGTAACGACTGCATTATGAAAAGTCTGGTTTTTTCCGCCATTGGCGTTTCTTCGTGAATCAAGAATCTGAATGGATGCGAATGATTGAAAAGATTGTAAATCATTTCTTGCTAACAAAGAAGAAGTTATACCCATTTCTTGCAAGATATTTAATGGCTTCTTCACGCCATTGTAGAGGGTTGGTGATTGATCTTGTAAACTCAATAGTATATTATACTTTGAGAGAACAAAGGAGATAGCCATTTTCTTCCATTTTTCCCCCTTCTCAATTTCCTCCATTTCTCCACTATGTACAATTTCTATTTAAGCATTAATAAAATAAGAAGGAGTTTCTCACTTTCTTTGATGAGGAGACTTTAGAAACTTTGAGTTCGCAATCTTATCTTGTCTTGTTGCCATTTGCAGGGTTATTCCTTATCATAAATGCATGTGTTAAAGTTTCTAACTAACGTGCGCAGGAATATGATTTTCTACCTATAACATTAGTTCTCCTACCTCTTTTCTCACTCCCCTTTCCCACCTTCATATAAAATTCCCCCCTTGCAGATAACTACAAGCATTTTCTGCAGGGTTAGTGGAACGCCCCTATTGGATCCCCAGCTGAAAGGTCACCATAGAAATCCACGCTTTCTCGTGCATGTATACACTGCAGTTACACTGGTTAAGTAGAGGGAATTAGATTCTGAGAGTGTTGGCTAGGAATTCACAAATTTTTCCACCTAAAAAATTTCCTTGCCAACAGTTTTTGGCACCCATCGTGCGGTAGATTTAGCAACATTTGCACTTGAATGTGACTTCAAGGTTAGAAAATTCAAAATTAAAAAAAGAGAAAAATTTCTAGAATTTGAATGGCTATATGAGCCACATGGATTCAAATCATGGCTATTTCGGGAAACCCTCTTGTTGAAAGACCCAAATTTCTCTTCCACATCCAAGAAGACATTGCTTCAGATTTGAGGGAAGCTATCTGGCATAATAGACAAAGTGCCAATCACTACTTCATTGCCACGAGAATTTTGGACCTTGAAGAAGAACGCGCTGCTGAATTGGAGAGGCAAAGACAAATTCCAGCACTGCAAAGAAGAGCATAGATTTTCAAGCTGGAAAATAAAAGATACACCCAACAACAGAGACAAGGAGGACAAACTGATCCCATTTTTGAAGAAATTCAAAGGATACAAGAGCTACTCGGAATCTAGAGGCTTCCTTTTCAAGCAACCGGTCATGTTGGGAACCTGAGTGTTTCCAATCCTTGGATGGTGAATTTTCATACATCAACGAGAACCTTGTTGACTTCAATGACGTGAAGACTGAAGAAGAAGCTAGAGAAAGAGAGGCGAGAGCCGATGAAGAAATAAGAGCTCAACTTGAATAAATCGAGAGACTTCAAGCCAAGGCAAACGAAAGAGCAGTAGCAGAAGCCACATCCTTAGCAAGGTTGGAAGTTAGAAACAAAAATAGAATGGGGGATCGTGATCATGAGCATGAACGTGATCATGAGGCTCGTAGGCCTAATGTACAATGGGGAAGAAACATCGGTCCACTGGATCTTGCTCAACCACTCAGACTACCGAAAGGCTCTAGAAAAAAATTCCCAAAATTCAGAGGGGATGGTTTTCAACTCCTTGAAGAGCATGTAGCATCATTTATCACTGCTTACGGTGTGTTGGGTGTTGAGGATGAAGATGTGTCAATTTGATTATTTGTGGAGTCACTCCAAGAGAAATCTGTCGAATGGTTCTACATGCTACCCCCAAGGTCTATCACCTGTTGGGAAGATATAAGAAGTGCATTCGAACACAGGTTTAAGAGCATAGAAGATTTTCAGGATCTCTTGGTCCAATTGGTACAAATGAAAAAAGAAACCTCCGAGTCAATGAGATACTTCGTAGCCAAAGTTGCAAATGCTCTAGGCCTCACCTTGACCTGGGTAAATGGCACCTACTACTCAATAGAATCCAAACAAGTTCCATTAGTAGGAAGAATCAAATATGCACAAGTAGTACTAGTTGATTTTCCAGACAAGAAAGTGCTCCTAACCATACTGGTAGCATACATCCTAGCATCCTTTGGTATGCGAGTAGGAGTTTCTGCAGAGACCTGGCTGGAGAGATAAAAATGGATTGGTCATCTGCAACTATCCCAATAAAAGGTGAGATGAAGAAGTTGCTACCAGTAAGAAAGATGAAGTTCACAGTACGAAAGTCTGATGATTCGAAAGCAAACATTTTCTTTCAAGATTGTGGGCTAGGAAACTACTTCCTCACATCAAAAAAAGAGGAGAACTTGCCACTTCTCATGGAGAAAGAGGAAGATCAAATTTGGACACTGGAATTTGATTGTAGTCATTCCAGTGTAGGCTCGGGATCTGGTCTAGTATTGTACTCTCCTTCCAATGAGTTGTACCCATTTGCCTACAAGCTGTAATTTGATAATACAAATAACACTGCAGAGTATGAAGCACTACTATTACGCATGAGTGTAGCAGAGGACATGAGAATCAAGAAACCGAGATGCCGAGGTGATGTAGAGGTTGTAGTAAAGCAGGTCCGCCAACAATATTAGGTGAAGAATCCAATACTTCGGCATTACAAAAATAGAGTGTGGGACTGCATTGAATCTTTTGATGTAATTTCCATTGAAGCTATTCCAAGGGAACAAAATGAAAAGGCTGATTCTCTTGCAGTGTCAGCTTCCCTAGTGACACCTCATACTTCTTTTGGTAAAGACAAAGTGACCATTGAAATGGTATTCAGGCATAGTGTACTAGACAATGCAAATAATTGGAAAGTCTTCAATGATGATAACCAAATTCTAGCCTTTTTAGAGCAAAGGGATAATTTCAATAATCTCTAGTTCAAAGGAGGTGAAAATCCACACCGAGAAGCAATCCCCAAAGAAGAGAAAGAAGGAATTGAAGGGATTGATGATGTGGGAGTAATCAAATTGAAAGGGAACAAAATTCCCAAAGGCCTAGTCTCATTAGAAGACCTCTTTGACAAACATGACAAATTCATTCAAGAGAAAGAAAAGCAATCTTCTCGGTGCCCAGCTGATTTTGATAAAGAAAACATTGGTACCTCGGAGGAGCCAAGGATGGTCAATATTGGAAAATGTTTCTCCCCTGAAGAAAAAAGAAGGTTTGTTGCATTACTCAAGAAATACTCAGATGTCTTGGCCTACTCTTATGATTAACTCAAATCCTTCCAGACAAAGGAAATGCATCACTCAATTCCTTTGAAGCAGGGTGTTAATCCCTTCAAGAAGAAACAAAGGCCGTACAACCCAAAGATTGCTGATACCATCAAGAAGGAGGTAATGAAGATGCTTAATGCAAGGATCATCTTTCCCATCCACCATTCAACGTGGGTGGCTAACATTGTGCCATAGCGGAAGAAGAATGGTGAAATAAGGATATGTGTAGATTTTCGCAACCTAAACCAGGCATCACTAAAGGAAAATTGTCCTCTTCCTATTATGGACCATATCCTGCAAGCAATCACTGGATCTGAAATGCTTTCATTACTTGATAGATTCTCAGGATATAATCAAATCAAAGTGGTAAAGGAGGACCACACCAAGACAACCTTTACATGATCTTGGGGCACTTTTTCCTACAACAAAATTCCTTTTGGCTTAATCAATGCAGGAGATACATTCCAAAGGGCGATGGATTTGGCCTTCAAAGATCTGAAGCATTGCATTGTCATATATATTGATGATCTCACAATATTTTCAAAGAAGAGGGGAGATCATATCTATCACTTGGAACAGTTACTTGCAAGGTGTATGAAACATGGCATATCACTAAATCCAAAAAAGTGCATTTTTGGAGTCATAGAAGGCAAGTTATTGGGGCACATTGTGAAAAAACATGGAGCACACATTGATCATTAGAGGATCAGATCCATTCAAGCATAAGCCCTGCCCACAAGCAAGAAAGGAGTTCATTCATTCTTTGGAAAGGTGAAATTTCTTCATCGTTTTATGCCCGAGTTTGCTGAGTTGACGAAGCACATCACTTCCATGATGAAACCACAAGCAAACTTCAAATGGAACAATGAAGGGAAGGCAACATTCGAAGAGATCAAGAAATCCATTGCCAAGGCCCCGACTCTTGTATCTCCAGATTTTAACAAAGAATTCATCATGTATTGTTATGCATCAGAATATACACTCTCTGTCGTTCTCGTTCAAAAAAATGATGAAGGCGTGGAAGCACCTATTGCTTTCATGAGTTGTCCTATGAAAAAGCATGAGCTAAAATAAAACCAATTGGAGAAGCATGCCTATGCAGTGGTCAAGGCTGTAAAAAACTTCAAGTTTTACATCCTCAATTCCCATACGGTGGTGATGGTCCCCGACAATGCAATCAAGTCAATATTGACACAGTAAGATCCTAGAGCTAAAAGAGGAAATTGGATTGCAAAGAGTTAAGAATATGACTTGGAGATTCGACCCTCCAATCTGGTAAGGGGAAATGGCTTGTGTAAGTTGATTTCTGAAGATGAAACACTCAAATTTCAACATGGTGAAGAAAATTGTGCTTGCTCAACTTGTTCAGAAGACAACCCACATGTTCTCTTTGTCACCACTACTGATGAGTGGTATGTTGATATTGCCTATTACCTGACTTATTGAGAATGCCCTCCCCATATTGATTACAAGAAAAGGAGAACACTCAAGCTGAAGGAAATCAAATTTGTAATATGGAATCATGCGCTTTACAAAAGAGGCATGGATGGTTGTTTCCTCAGGTACATAGATAAAGAGAAACAAGAAAAGTTTCTTAAATCATACCATGACCAAGCATGCGGTGGACATTTTTCAGCAATGGTCACTTCACAGAAGATCCTCCGAGGAAGGTATTATTAGCCCACCGTCTTTGTAGATACTCAAGATTGGGTTTCTAAATGCAAAGCATGCCAACAGTTCATTGGAAGACCACAACTTGCTGCATTACCACTCAGGCATGTGGCTATTGAAGAAACATTTTAATAGTGGGGGATGGACTTTATTGGTGTTCTGAACCCTCACTCAAGCACAGGGCACACCTATATACTCACATCAATAGACTACTTCACCAAATGGGTGGAAGCCATTCCGTCCAAACAGGCCAACACTGAAATAGTATGCAAATTCATCAAGGAGAATATCATAGTCCATTTCGGAGTGCCACATAAGATTGTAGCAGATAATGATACCTATTTCTCTTCAAGAGAGTTGACCAAGTTTTGTTATAACTACGGAATCTCCCTATCTCATTCTTCTGACTACTATCCAAAAGGAAATGGATAGGCTGGATCAAGCAACAAGAACATTGTGACCATTTTCCGCAAGCTTGTAAATGAGAATCAAAGGAATTGGCACAAAAGGTTGTACAGCGCATTGTGGGCGGATATGATCACTCCCAAGAAGGCAATATGCATGTCACCATTCCAACTGCTATATGGAGTTGAAGCAAAAATTTCTCTCACGATCAAGATGCCAGCTCTCAAGTTGCTATAGGCAATAGAAGATGGTCAACACAAGGATTCCATTGACAAGAGGATCCTCTTTCTTGAGAAGCTAGAAGAAAATAGACTCCAAGTGGTGGATCGCATTAAGGAGCACCACTTGAAAGTAAAGAATATTTTTTATAAGAAGGCCAAGGTAAGAGAATTCAAAATTGGAGACTTCATCCTGCTATCTGACAAGAGAAGAGAACCAAAAGGTAGCCATGGAGAGTTTAATTCATTATGGCTCGACCCATTCCAGATTCATGAAGATTTTAGCAAGAACGATTTTATTCTCTCATATTTGGATGGAATGCCACTGGAATTGCCTCGGAGTGGAAAATACTTGAAATTGTATCATCAATGAAAGTGGGTTGTTCCCCCGCCTTGTACCATAGGTGTGTTTCCCTTTTCGTTGTATGGTTTTGTTTCCCCTTCTGTTGCGTGTTGTTTGTTTCCTTCCCATTGTGTGCTTGTGTGTTCTCCTTATTCTATTCTTTCTTTCTTGAAGTTGTACATGACTCTGCAAGGCCCAGTGGATAAGGAACTGGTCAATGAATTATAGGGTCTAGAGATTGAGATTCTAGATTCCCATGTCATGTCTTCATTATGCTCAGTCCATGTCATGTCACCAAGCTAGAGCCAACTGTTGTCACCCTCAAAATCCCCCCTCATTTTAAATTCAAATTCAAAAAGTTTGAGCTCACACCCTCCCTAAGTGTTCAAGTAAAGTTGGAAGTTTGAAAAGATAGAGAAATTCATGCTTTGAAGTTGTTTAATCTCTCCAGTTTGAACGTTTTGATAAATTTTCCGTTTTCCTGTCTGGACGTGTGAAAATTTTATTGTTGACCTCTTTTGAATGAAATTGTCAATATTTCTATGGCCATGAATCATCAAACCTTGTATTGTTTTCAATTCCTTGGTTCGTAAAAGAAATTTGAAAATCGGGCATGAAATGGTGGAGTTTTCTTCTTCTTTGCATTTTTCCAAAGTCGCGAATGACGAGCGTTTCTTCCTTGTCAAATTTTGGCTCCATTATCCATGGGTACGTGGAAATATCTAATTGAAGGCGAGAAGGTGGATCCTTTTTGCATTTTGAGGCATTATGGCGAGAAGGCAAAAAATCATAAAGTGAGCCGCAACCCCGATCATGCTAAGAGGGAAAAAGTTAAATGTTGAGCCCGCATCGAAAGTCAAAGTGGGGAGGTGGATTGTCAGAGCCTTTTTGAGTTTTTGAGCCTTGTTTTCAAGAGGAAAAAATTCAAATGTTGATCCTGCATCAAAAGAGTCAAGGCGGGGAAGCGGGCCGTCGGGGAGATTTGAGAATTTGAGCCTTGTTTTCATTAAAGGGGCTTAAAGTTAAAAAGTGACCCGTAGCCCCGCCCACGCCAAGGGGAAAAAGTCAAATATTAAGCCCGCATTGAAGGTCAAAGTGGGGAGGCGGGCCAACGGAGTAATTTGTGTTTTTGAGCCTTTTTGTAAAAAGGGCTAAAATTCATAAAGCGAGCCATGATTCCTTCGCCAATCAAGTGAAGCCACGTGTCAGGCTTATATCAAAATCAGAAGGGAAGACCAAAAATGTAAAAAATGCCAAATCTCTATAAAGTCACAAAATGCAAAAGGCATCCTCCATGCCCGCTCTAGTAAATTTCTCCCATGTGGATGACTCTGGTTTAAAGTTTCAAAGACAAGATGAACGGTTCAAATTCAAAGTTACAAAATGAGTGTAACGACAACATTATGAAAAGTCCAGTTTTTTCCGCCATTGGCATTTCTTCGCGAATCAAGAATCTGAATGGACGCAAATGATTGAAAATATTGTAAACTGCTTCTTTCTAACAAAGAAGAAGTTGTAACCATTTCTTGCAAGATATTTAATGGCTTCTTCACACCATTGTAGAGGGTTAGTGATTGATCTTGTAAACTTAAGAGTATATTGTACTTTGAGAGAACAAAGGAGAGCCATTTTCTTCCATTTTCCCCCCTTCTCAATTTCCTCCATTTCTCCACTATGTACAATTTCTGTTTAAGCATCAATACAAGAAGGAGTTTCTAGCTTTCTTTGATGAGGATATTTTAGAAACTTTGAGTTCACAATCTTATCTCGTCTTGTTTCCATTTGCAGGGTTGTTTCTTCTCATAAATGCACGTGTTAAAGTTTCTGACTAATGTGTGCAGGAATCTGATTGTCTACCTACAACATTAGTTCTCCTACCTCTTTTCTCACTCCCCTTTCCCACCTTCATAGAAAATTCCCCCTTGTAGATAACTGCAAGATTTTTTTGCAGGGTCATTGGAGTGCCCCTGTTAGATCTTTGACTGAAAGACCACCACATAAATCCATGCTTTCTTGCGCATGCATACACAACAGCTGCACCGGTTAAGTAGAGGGACTTAGATTCTGAGAGCGTTGGCTAGGAATTCACAAATTTGTCCACCCGATAAATTTCTTCACCAACAGTTGATTTGGGAATAAATTTGGGAGAGTGATTCATCTTAAGGGAGAGTTATAATGCTGTTTAGAAGGTAGAGAACATGAATTATACCATTAAACCTTGAATGATAGTGTGGCTGTGTCTTGGCAAGGTAATCATGATTTTTACTAGTCTAAGATAACAAGCTTCTCATGGTTTTTGAAATTTTATTGACAATGAAACCCTACTATTAGAAAAATACTGTAAAGGAATCCCATATAGTCTTGGAGGCAAAAAATTAGGGCTTAAAAACAATTATAACAAATTTTATAAGCTTTTTAACCTCTCTCGAGCTAAGATAGAGCACAATGAGGGTTTGATAGGAAAAGCTTGGTTTGAACCTTTGTATTTGGAATTGTGACCCAAATTTTTATAGAAGTCATCTTGATAACATATTCATTCATATTTGAAAATATTAAAGGTTTATGTGGGTCCATACTCCCTGAATTATTAATAGTAGGCAGGGAGGGCGATTTGCTATAGTAACTAGGCTTAATTGAAGCCTAAAATCAATGAGAAAAGTGGTTTATGGTTGACCTATGACTTGGAAACTTTTGAAACATTGAAAAACATAAAAGTGGTATCTAAATATGCCTTGGATGTGTATGGAAACCATTTAGAGGAAAAAATATTCTGTGAAAATTGTGTCAAGAGGGCTAGTAGGAGCTAGAGCAACTAGAGAAGAGAAAAGGTGAGTTGGGAGAGAAGTATAAGAACTCGAGAATTAAAATTTACCATACACAATCTTAAGGAAAAAAGGTATTTAGAAGTGTTCTCATTTTGCATGGAGTGCATATAGATGCTTCCAAATATGAATTCACCAAGACCATGTTCTTAAGATCAATAAAAGACAATTTTGGAGCAGTTATGTAAAGGCTAGTGTTTTTCTTCAAATTGACTCATGTTAGTGGTTGATAAAACATTAAATAGGATTATAGAATCAAGTTGAAGTATTGTTGAAGGATAAAAAATACAATTTTTACTTATTAAGGAGCATTTGGAGTTACATAGATTGAGTTGCAAGAGTATAATTTAGAGTTGAAAAAAAAAGTATAATGAGGTGAAAAATAGAGTATAATGAAGAGTAAGGTTGTCATTGCATTGAAGGGAGTGACCACACAAGATAAATTGATTGTGTAGGAGAGTTAATGCTTCAAAATAAAATTTTCTCGTTTGATTTTTTGGAAGTGTCAAGGAATGGGGGGTGAATCAGTCCCCAATAAAACCCTTAACAATATACTTTAGAATATCAAGCACACAAACTCATGAAGCACACATATCAATGCATAGTCATAATTAAATAGAATTCACCATGAAACATAATCAAATCAAGGATAATAAGATATTCAAAAAACCACATATATAGATAATCAAATCATATCACCACACTTTTATTCATATTCAAATAAGATCACAATGAATGATGTGTTCAACAATGATCAACAAGATATAATCATGATCTATCAAGACAATCAACCTTGTATCATGAATAAATATGAAGATATGCTAATTTTGGAATGTCTTCAACTCAATATCAGATCTAAAAACACTTCATAAACCTGTAAATGACATAACCCTACTATGAAAGTGGCACCCAATCAAAAATCTCCAAATCTGCCCTCTTTCTTCAACTAACTATCAAAGAAACCTCTCCATTTTTGCTTCACTCAAATTCTCCTCATGTAAACACAACCAAATAATGACCTATAATGAAATTACATGGGTTTTGGGCTAGGCTTGTAGGGTTTTTCTTTTCAAAACAAGGTTTCTTCAAGAGAAGATAAAAGGGGTTTCAAAAGATTAACAATAATGTGCCCATATCATCGCTTTTATAGCCTCTCCATGATTCAAATTCAAACTCAAACATTTTCCATCATTTGGATCGACCAATGCATCATAAAAACATCCAAATTACATAACATAACAGTCATAAGTGACCTAAGTAGGTCGGCCTATCAAAAAACATCATCCCATGCACCAAAAAGGCTCAAATCCCCATGGGTAGAAAGATAAAATTACCCTAACACAAAAAATATACTTTTTCATGACCCATGAACCACCATACATGTTTAAAATAACATTTAAACATCATACACGGTTTCAAGTTTCATCAAACAATAAAAAAAAAATTCGTTAATTGGGACCACTGCTCTTTGTTCTTCTTAAAACAACTATTTTTCTTCACCCTTCAGGACTCTGTCAACATCTTTGTGCCCCTAGATCAATCTAAAACATCCAAAATATGTCATGTGACCACTAAATTGAAATTTAAGAACCTTTATAACACTTAATAAATTTATAAGTCATGAAATAATCACGTGCACACACCACAACCACTTTTGTCTTCACCAAACCAAGCTGTCCAAAAATTTATTTTCAAAGATCAGCTAGTTTAAACCCTTCCTAGAAAATTAAAGACCTAAAAATGAATTCATTGGATGAAACATTGATCCTTATTCACATTACAGATTATAGAAAGCATCACCTAATCCATTTCATGCTCCAACCAACTCAAAACATCTAGTAGATCATGCCTTGTCCTATACTGGCAAAAATATTCCTGTCTAAAATTTGACCTAGAAACCACATCAAAACTCATCATCATGAGAAAAAACTTATATCAATTTAAATATATCTTAATCCTCTTTCCAAAATAACTTTAATCACCTTTTAACTCCTTTTACATCTCCTATAATGTCTAATTTACTAAAGACTGCTTTTTACTTCTCCAAAACTACTCTTTGACCAATCAACCTAAATAGGGCACACTTTTCACTTTTTAACCATCACCATGACATGAAACCTTCATGGAAATATATAAAATCTCTTGGGCTCTCATAAATTTCAATTTAGTCATTACCTCATTTTAAGAACTTTTCTATAATCTGGAACTCTCCAAAAACTTGCACTTTTAGGTGGGGCCCACATATGACCACATGCTCTAACATACCTTTATGGAAATATGGAATATTCCTCTACATAATCTGATCATCAATTTTACACTAGAAATAAAAAAAGGCTCAGTATACACACTTTTATGCAAACAACTCTTGACTAGTGTTTTACTAGGGTTTAAAACCAACTTGTCTTCTTAACGATTATTCATAAAAACTAGATGATAAAAATTCCTAATTATTTTTATGAAACCTTCTAAAAAAATATAAAAAAATCTCTAAAATAAAAAAGGTACCATGCATAGCACATAATTCAGGGTGAGCATTAGAAGGTCCAAATTGAGCTAGAAAACACATTTCCAAGTATCATGTTTCACCAAAATTGATGTATCATGCAAAATACTCATCATGGAAATATGAAAATTTTCCCACAGCACAAGAACACATCCTAAAAAAATATCCAATAATCATCATGTCATGCTTACCTCTCAATTTTTCTAGCCATTGATACTTGCATAGCTAGCCCTAGGGGTTTTACACTATACAGGCTAGGGTCAACTGAAATAACACTTCAACTCATCATGAATGCACTCAAAATGATACAAACATACCTGTTACACCATGATACAAATGCATATATGCATCAATGATATCATGTAGCTCAAAATCTCATCCTCATACCTCTTAGCATCCATACCTGCTCTAAATGAGCACCTTAAACATGGTCACCAACTTGAATCCACACCTTGTAAATGATGTGAGTGGAAAAGCACTCTCCAAACCTGTTATCCATCATTCCAACATGATTCTCAAGAAACCAAGAAGCTCATATCGCCATGCAACATCACATATGCACTTGAGTGGGCTTGCAAGAGCAATCAATCATCACTGAATCTCCTTGTATCATCAAGTACACATTTGAACCATCATGTCAACATCATCCACAAAATCATCTGGCCCTAATCCATCCTCCAATTTATCATTAATGATGTTTTTAATCAATGACAACACCTATGCAGCAACATGCCAACATGATTTAAGCCTTTCTAGACTAGGTTGACAAAACCTCAAAACATAACACTAAGAGGAATGGAATATTTGGTTGCTCTTCACTTGTTGAGTGCATTGATTTTCATATGAGTTTTGCATTAGGAAAACTTATGAAAATGCTAGTAATATGTCTAGGAAATACAAAAGGATACAAATTAGTATTTAAAAATAAAATTGTCCACCTGAGTTTGTACCATGTTCATGTCATTCCTTAATTTCATTTGGATCTTTAGGTACACATTTTTATACAAAAATTGTACATTTTTTATAGCTTCGTCTTATTTACAATTTCCTAAGTGGCTCAACTTATTAGCGATGAATTCTATTAAATAATTTTGACATGACATTTTCCTTGTTGTAAATCACTTTCCAAAACAATAGGGTGAACTAGAGTTGACGTAATTAAAGATATTTTCTTGGGATATGGTAAAGTACAATATTATTTTCTAAATATATCACAAAACATAAATCAAACAACTACAATGCAATAAGAATAAAAGTAAATTCATGAAATATTGGAAAACGTGGAAACCTAATGATTTGTTATGTTTGGAAAATATAAGGATTGTTTCACGATGATGTCATTTGACATGGTTTTCATATAATTGTTTGAGAAAGAATATTTTTGGCAGTTCAAGAGAGCATGTGTTCTGGTGAAAGTTTGATGTTGTTTGAAGCATGACATGGATTGTGTGTTGCTTCCTATTACATGGAATATGAAGAGGGATGAATTGGGCATACAATGAATCCATTTATAGGTCTTGCATAAATGTAGAAATGATTGTATTAGCTAACCTCTGGAAACATCATTTTTGGTAGGTTGTTTTAGTGAAGGAAAAGATAGTTGTGGTTTAAAGAGATGGATGTTTCATGAATTATAAATTTATTAGAAGTGTTTTATATGATATTCCATTTCCATCGATTTGTTGCATGACATAGTTTTCTCTTGTTGAAGTGATTTGGTAGCCTTATGAAGTTTCTAAGTGATGAAGGGTGCATGAAACAACTGTTTTGAGAATTGTAAAGGGAAATGGGCCCAGTAAATAAAATAATTTGATTGGTTGATCAAATGTGTGACCATGTATGAATGTTTTATGATATTTTATTCATATGTAAGGGGCTTTGGGTCATTGAAAAGTATGGTACTAATGTAAGGGCATTTTTAAGAATGTGCCCATAGGGTTTTGAGCCATTTTTGACATATGTAATGGCGGTTTTAGCTAGGCTTATCTAATTGGGTAAATTTTAGTTGTTTTATTTATAATTTTAAATGTTTCCTTGATGTATGGGTCAAATGACATGGAGGGAATAGGTTGGACCTAAGTTTGAAAGGTAGAGAAGAATAAAAAAGCACGTTTTTGTGTTTTTTTTGGAACTAATTGAGTGTGTGCATGTGGAGCGACCTAGGTGAAGTGTGGTTTTAGGTGTTTAAGAATGATTTATATATAAATTAAGTGTGTTTCAGGTGAAAAAAAATCAGAGGACATGAAAGCAAGAGTTTGATGATTTTTAGAGGGTTTGATGAGTTTGTTTTGTGAAGTGTGATGACCTAGGGTTTGATTGAAGAAGTGTGAGCTAAATAAGAGGTCTCTATCAGTTGTGGTAGAAAAAATCAAATATCTACACATCATAAGGTGGTTTAGTGGGTATTTGATCATCTTGGGGGGTTGTAGCCTCCTTGTGGAGTTGGTGCTGCACAAAATTTGGGATTGGTGCTCCTTGTAAGTTTGGTGATCTACTAAACAAGGGGTTGCTGCTCCTTATGGGGTTGGTGCCTCACTAAATTTAGAAACATATCAATATAATATTGTGTTTCAGTGGGTTTTCTTCCACTTGATGGTTTCCCACTTATATCTTGTGTTCTTGAGTTGTTTCTTTTCTTCCATGGTTACATGATTTATTGATGGTTTATGGTGTGCACACATAAAGTATTGAATAAGTGGTTATTGTGATTAAATGTGTATGATATTTTGAGTTTCATATCTAAAACATAATTTAAAGTTTTTATAAGGACCGATTCACTCCCCCTCAGTCCATTGTTCTTCTAACAATTGGTATTAGAGCTAGTCATTTTGCAGAAGTTTGAAAACTTGAAAGGAGATGTTTGAAGCACAATATGGCTAACAACACTACAAATGGAAAGCCACCATTTTTTTATGGAGTAAATTATAGTTTTTGGAGCATGAGGATGAATAATTTCATCATAGCACAAGGGTTTGATGTTTGGGCAGCAATAGAAAAGGTTTATATTCCTCCTAACTCTGCAAGCACTGAGAAAGAAAAGAATGATTATACCAACAACTCAAAGGCCTTCAATGCAATCCTAAGTGACTTGGAGAATCAAAAGTTGGAAAAGTGATGCACTGCAAGAATGCAAAGATGGCATGGGAAAAACTTCAAGTTCTCTATGAAGGTGACTCAAAGGTAAAAATTGCAAAACTTGAAACTTCTAGAAATTAGTTTGAAAGCCTAAAAATGAATGATAATGAGTCAATTGCCACATACCTTCTTAGAGTTTATAAAGTTTTGAATAACATGAAGGGTTTAGGTGATGAAGTAAAAGAACAAGTTGTGGTTCAAAAGGTTCTAAGGGCCTTGACTTCTAATTTTGATTATAAGGTTTATGCTATAAAAGAGGCAAAAGATCTAACCACTTTGAAATTGGATGAGTTGCATAGTACCTTGATTGCTTATGAAATGAGGATAGGAGACTCAAAACTAGACAAGAAGGAGATTGTACTCAAATTTGAAATGAATACAAAAGACAAGAAGGTAAAGGAGGATGATACCACTCTAGAAATTGAAGATGAAGAGCTCTTTGCTATGATGGCTAGAAGATTGAAGCAAGGTTCTGGTAAGTATAAAGGTAAAATTACATTCAAATGTTTCAATTGTGTAGAAGTAGGACATTTTTCTGCTAAGTTTCCTCATAGGAATGAAAAGGAGAATGATGATATTGAAGATCACGAGGAAGAACCTAAAAAGATTAACTACAAGTTTGGCAAAGGTAAGAAGAATTTTAAGAGGCCTAATTATAAAAATGATAAAAGTTTTTTTTTATTCAAATCAAGATGATGATTTTTCAGATGCAAGTAGTGGTGTATCAGAATATGAATGTGAAACTGAATATGAAAGCATAGGAAATGTGGCCTCATTCATGGCTAAAGAAACTATGAGGTCTTCAGGAGATGGATCTTCTTTATTAGGGGATTTTATTTCTGGTTATGGTAACTATTCTGATAAAGAATGTGAAGATGACATGGATGATATTGAAAGTGTCAAAAGGGAACTTGAACAAACTAAAAAAGAGAATCAAAAACTGACTTTTCAGATTAAGGAATATGAAAAGCAGTTTCATAAGTTGGATGAGAAATATGTGGTTGAGTCTACTAAGCTAATTGAAGCAAAAAAGTTGCTAGAAGAAAAGGTAAAGTTTATTGTCTCTAACATGCAGGATAAGGATAATTTTTGCACTAAGTATGAAAAAGATATAGATTTTTTGAGGGCTGAGCTATTATAAATTAGTAAGAAGACTATGTCCTTGAAAAAAAATGAAAAGAGTGCTAAGGATTTAGATGACCTAATTGGAAAACAAAGAGCTGCAGATGATAAGACTACTTTAGGATTTATAGAAGAGTCTAAGGAAAAATAACTGAATAAATATGAAGGTATTTCAATCAAGGAATTAGATAAGCTTATTTTGAAAGAAGAAAAGAAAGTGACACCTATCAAGAATAATAAAAAATCAAGACCCATTAGACAACCCAATGCTTCAAGGTATGAAAGAACTTTCAATGGTCTTTTATTTACTTGTAATGATTTTGGTCATAGAGCTAATGAGTGTATACGATATCCTAAAGATGATCATCCTTGGAGAGATAATAGAAGCTAGTTTTCTAAAAGAATTGTATGCTATAATTGCAATGAACAAGGACATACTGTTAGGTATTGCTTACATGATAGACCTAGTTAAAATGAAGGACTCAAAAGGAAGAACTCAATTGTTTTCTACTATTGTAATGAGATTGGTCATGTGGAAAGAGTGTGCTTTCATGCTTATTCAAGATAAAAGAAGATGAATCAAAGGCATAGAGTGTATGAGAACAACTTTCAACGAGCTAAAATGTAAGGTAATGAATTTAGAAGAACATGGGAGCCAAGAAAAGACAATGTTGTCCCATCAAGAGAAATTGACATTGAGAAGAGAGTTGTATCAAATCAGATAAGAGAGGATGAAGGAGTTTTGCAGGTGCCCAAGAAGGCTTGAGACCTCTTCAAGACCTTCTTTTAGGTCTCCTTAGAACAAGTATACCTTCACTATGCTTCTT
Source organism: Taxus chinensis (assembly GCA_019776745.2). NCBI lineage: Eukaryota > Viridiplantae > Streptophyta > Pinopsida > Cupressales > Taxaceae > Taxus > Taxus chinensis. The sequence goes on along the minus strand of CM034153.1, from coordinate 634,006,788 downwards.
GAAGGTATATCATTGTATATGAAGCATCTAGGTGAGGGGAAGCTATCTAAGTCATTATTTGTCTCCTTTAAAAGGTCAAGGTATGTGTATGTATGCTCCTCATAGTCTTGTTTTGTTTCATGATGTTGGTTCTTGTGTAAAAGTCTTGTCAATTAATCTTGCATCTTTGAGTTGCACTTGTAAGTAGATTATGTGGTATGTGCATGAGTTCACAGGGTGTGTAATTCATCTGTGGTGAGTCATGATTGGTTTGGTGTCATCTTGACAAGTCACTATGTAATTTTTAATGGTTTTAGCGGTCTTGAACATCTTACTAATAGTATTTGTGTCTAATTATGGTAAGTATTGTATCACCGTGTACTGTGAGAGTTTGCAATGTCTTGTCTGAGTCATCAGAAGGTTATTGTTAAAATTTGAGGATTCTAATAAATACAAATTTAATCAACTTACATATTACATAATGTCACAATAAATATTACATAATAATATATGTAAATAAAGAAATACTTACAAGAAATAAATAATATATGTGACACAATATTTACAGTGGAAAACCCCATTAAGGTAATTTTTTTTTGAAAATAACCTTTTACTTTAGAGAACTTATTTTACATCCAGTAAGATCACCTTCTCCTTTGAAACCCTATTTACCAAGGGTGAAAACAAATCACTTTATTTGCACACCTTTGATATATTTCCCGAATATACTAAATGAGGACCTAAAGTCATTTTTAGATAAGGTGATCGGGTATGTCTCCCGACCCACCATTTCAACCTAGAATGGTTGACACATACACCTAGGTTTATAATATTTAATATTAGAAATATAATCATTTCATGATATTACATATTTAACCTAAAGTATATACCTAGGTTAGCATATTTAATAATAGAAATATAAATATTTTATATTATTAAATATTAACCTATGTATTGGTGATGGACCCATATACATTAAGGGTTGGCCAGACCACTTAATCATTATGTTCCAACACTCCCCCTTAATGTTAAGTGGGATAACATAACATATGCCAATAGATAACCTTCCCGTGGTACACTACAGTATTTACAATCCTCAAACCATAAAAGTTTTAGGCTAGCATATCGGTTGAAGGAATTATAACACCTTCATCATACTCAATTTACCTTTTGGTACAAAAGGATTTGGAATCCCAAAGATCATCCTATGATCAGTGGCTAAGTATGATTTGTGAGTTTTACATGTTCTCACAGGTTCTCATAAAAGGTTATTAAACCCAAACATATAGGAGGCTTTTACAACCAAGGACCTCTTTAACAATATGCTTGTACTTGATGTTTACTAGTAAACTCAATAACACTAAAGAGTTTACTGAAGACCGCCTTTAAGATCTTTCTACACTTGTTTCTAAAAATAATCTGAGAAGGTATACATGCCCGAAGGTTTTTTTTTACACTTGCCTGAAGGTCTTTTTACAAAAACCAAGTTCCATTAGGAGGTGACATTTTCATGCACACTCCCCCTCAATGGAAACTCTGACAATCCAAGCTTTTCACGAAAGTGACAAAACTTTTTTAGCACTCTAAGACTTTGTGAAGATGTTAACAACCTGCTCTTCAGTCAACATGAACTTGAGATTTATCTCACCACTTTGCACCTTCTCACGGGTGAAGCGTATATGTATCTCAATGTTCTTTATCCTCTGATGTTGAACTGGATTCTTAATCAAGAGTAATACAACTCTGACCACCATATAGAATATAAATAATTCCTTTAGCTTTCATGTGTATCTCTACCACAACTGTTGTAGCCACAAGACTTCTTTATTTCTTCCATTGTACTTCTTTGCCTCAGTAGAAGAAATGGAGACTGCTGATTGTATTTGTTGTTCCAAGTAATGGTTCATACACCAAAAAAATTAAACACATCCATTATATTTTATAACATAACATTAGTATGGTTATAATCACAAAATCCATATAAGATAGCATTTTCATTCTTATGCAACTCATAATTGATTGTTCCTTTCAAATATCTAAAAATTATTTTTGTAAGATTCCAATGATCTCTAAAAAAGGTTCGTGCATAAACCTTGAAGTAATTCCTACTGTATAGGAAATATTTGATCTAGTTATAGTTAGATAAATCAAACTATCAACTAACAACATATATAAAATAGGATCAACCTTTTTCATATGCAGATTTAGGATCAATATTTATTCCAAATTCCATTGAAGTAGAAAATGGTTTACAATCAATCATAAGAAACTATTTCAATACAATGGTTGCCTATTGTGTTTTGAATAATAATAATAATAGAATGAAATACAATCATAAAAATAACATGGTGTGAGAGACCTAACTCATTCATTTTAAAGTAATACTTCAATTTCTCTTTAATCCTATGAATTAAATCAGAATTGTCACTAGACATAAGAAAATAATCAACATATAATGATAATATGCGAGCCGTATTACTTAATGAATATATCATTGTTAGAAGAACAATTAACAAAACCTAACAGTTTAAAGAAGGAAACAATTTTTGCATATCAAGCGCTAAGAGCTTGTTTTAAACCACATAAAGATTTCTCAACTTACAAACATAGTTTTCTTTACCGGTTTCTTCAAATCCTTTAAATTGAAACATGTAAAGTTCTTATTTTAAATCACAATTGAAAAATACATTTTTCTTATCCATTTGGTGGATTTCCCACCCAAATTGAGTGACAATTGCAAATAAGGCCATAACAGTACTCATTTTATCTACAAGAAACGTCTCAACATAATCAATACTAGGTTTCTGAGTGAAACCTCTAGCAACAAATCTAACTTTATGTTTGTTAATACTACCATCATCATTATATTTTACTTTGTAGACCCTATAATACTTCACGACTTAAGTTCATACAAGGTAATTAATGCATGGTACATATGATGGTTTATGGTCATTTTCCTAAGGTTAATAGGATTTGAACTTTCTAACATAGATTGAGCCCAATTTAATTTCTTATCTAAGAAGATAAGAGTTTTGTAAACATCTATAACATTAAAACGTCATCATGACCATTTATTAAATCAGAATCAAAACCATCATTTAGAAGTATTTAATGAAGTAACTTCAAGAGAAGAAAAAAATCACATGTAAACCTTTCACTAGATTCTATCTATACATTTCATATAAGCTTCGATAATTAACATGTCCTAACCTTTCATGCCATAGTTTTGAATTATTCAAATTCTGAGATATAAAACAAAATGCAGAAGAGAAATAATAAAAAATATATAGACCATTTCTTTGAATTCCTTCAACTATTATACTCTCATTACTATCCTTGATATAACAAGTATCCTTCATCCATGGATTCTAGTTATGTCCATACATCTTTCGAATGTTCGATATTACCAATGTGTAGAAGGTACTCGTTGTTCACATTACGCAAAATCATAGAAATAGCCTCCTGCATTCGTTCCAATAATACATTCATGTTATCTACAGTTGCTTGACGAGCGGTGGGAGAAACCTCATATCTGAAAACAGTCATCTAGAGTTTTCTCGCCATAAATTATGTTTTGACCCAAATGTTGTAGTTGGTTTCATTCAAGATATGGGTTTTGTCAAGACAGAAATAGTTGGATGCCATTATTTTCCTAAACTTGTAAAACACACCCCATTATAATATACAATGTACCACATAGTTAGATACATATTTATCGATAATAAAAAATAACACTTTTAATAGAATCAGATCTAAATTTTATAGTTGTAAAGAAACTCTTTGATCATAATTAATTCTGTCATTACAATGCATACTAATTAACCTCCCATGATCAAAATAATAACCCACAATATAAAGGGCTCTGTATTATACTCTAAATTTATATAAAAAATATTTCTGACCATATAGAAGTGAAGAAGAGACCCCTAAGAATGCATAACTTCAAATTTCTAAAAAAATTTAATGCTGACAAAAATCTGACCAACTTAAATTTGACATCTAAATGAGCATCATAATGGCTTATTATTTGGTCTGTCGTGACGGTCATTTGACTGTCAATTTTAACACAGTGAAAGTTTCCTGTAACATATGATCTTAAATTTGACGTCTATATGACCGTCATATTGTCTTATGTTTGGTCTCCCTGACGGTCATTTAACTGTCAAATTTAATGAAGCCAATTTTTTTTGTGTATTTCCAGAATGTGAAATTCTAAAATTTCTTCTTCTATATAATATTAGGGAGGTTATATTTTAACACATTATAATAACCTATTATAATTTATAATGTAAAAATATATACATTTTTTTAATAAAAAAAGTATATAGTTTATAGAATTAAAAAAAAAAAACATATAGTTCATAAAAATTATAAACTATGGTCTATTTTTTAATAAAAAAACACATAACCCTTTTTAAAGGGGTTAAAGGACATAGACCAGGTTAAAATAATTTTACCAAGTGCAAGTAGATTTATAAGAGTATAGATTAACCTGCATATTTTAGAGAGGGGACAAGTAATTTCACCTGACCAATGAAATAAGTTGAAATTCCTATTTTCATGAACCTTGTCTCCTCCTTTCGTTTACTCTTAATTTTACTTTGCACACATTTAAAACTATGGAAAGATTACAAAATATTTTATATAATTCTTGCAAGCTAAAAACTTTAAAACTTTTATGTGGCTATAACTACCAATATTTTAATAAATATTTACCACAGCCACCAATAAACTAGCTTTTAAAAAAATTTCTCCATTTATACTTGAAAATTCCACATTTATACCTGAGATATTATCACATTTTATTTTCCACTCCTACTCTTATATAAAAGAAAACCTTTAAATAAATTTATTTATATAGTTTTTATAAACTATAAGATATAATTGAATGAGGGCCGTCCCTTTCCATGGATAATATAAATGGTTAGGGACACATGTTAGGTTTTATTTAATAAGTAGTAAGATTTAAGAAGTAATCACTTCATGGCCAAGCAATAAACACCGGCCCCCTTCCCAAAAAGAAGTAAGCACTTAGATTTTTTTTTAAAAATATATAGTAATAAATCATTTCCTTTTGTATGTGATTTTCACGCAGGTAAATATTTGAAGTCCCTTTCACATATGTCACACATAATCTCTAAACAAACATTATTTCCATATAATTTACAAAATGTAAATGAAAGTAAGAATCATATCATATTACATGTAAAAAAGAAGGGGACCAGATACTTTTAAATACCCTCTTGGGTCAGTTGAAAAACCCGTACAAATTAAATAACCTTTTACTTTAGATAACTTATCACCTCCTCCTTTGAAACCCTATTTACCAAGGGTAAAACCAAATCACTTTATTTGCACACCTTTGATATATTTCCCGAATATATCAAATGAGGACCTAAAATACTTTTTATATAAGGTGATCAGGTATATCTCCCGACCCACCTTTTCAACCTAAAATGGTTGACACATACACCTAGGTTTATAATATTTAATATTAGAAATATAATCATTTCATGATATTAAATATTTAACCTAAAGTATATACCTAGGTTAGCATATTTAATAATAGAAATATAAATATTTCATATTATTAAATATTAACTTATATATTAGTGATGGACCTATATACATTAAGGGTTGGCCAGACCACTTAATCATTATGTTCCAACAGTTATATGGGGTTGTCATGGGATATAAATGGTCTTGAAAAGTGTGACATATTGTATTTTATGTGTGTGAAGTCACAGTGTGATCAATGCATTAGAAAATGGGGCATCTTGCATCAATATCAGGTGTGTTGTTAGTCCCTAGGGGTCTGTAATTGTGTCTCGGACTGTGAAAATCTCTTGGGTATCTCTAATGAGTTCCTCAACTGCATCTACATCACTCCTAACTAGATGAAGAATTCTTAAATAAGATGGTGAAGGTGATCAAACATCAACTTGATTAGTGTTTATGGAGAAAATGACAGTATGTGACCTAAATAAGATCAATTTTAAGGTATCTTCAAATAAAAGGTGATGGTAACAGGTATGATCTTGCATGATCTATGCTCCTCAACCAAAAATTGAAGCTCTCAGATGTTTATAGAATCCTTATATTCATAAAAGAAATATGGTTGATGCTTTGAATGATAAATTGGTGTGGTTAAGATGTTCTCTGCCCCTGACTAAGTTTACATGGTTTCCTTGAGTAGTATGCATGGAAAATCAGTTTTGAAAGGTCATAAGATGTAATTTTAAGCTAAATTTTTGAGAAAATCATTGAGGATCATAGGGATAAAGGATGAAAGTGGTTTGGAGCCGAAACTAAGTGTAATTGTTTACTTATGCATGAAAATATTGAGGAGTTCTTATTGCACAAAGAGAGTGGTTTGTTTAGTAAAACCCTAACAACTGGATTATTCAAGGGCTTAACATCATATCATACTATTGACATAGTAAAAGAATTATTATAATTCATATTCAAAGTATCTCTTATGGTTAAGTATGGTTGTGATAAAGACTTGGTTGTATTTCACCATGTTTTATGCCCAAAAGTGCATGCTACAGTATAGAGACAACAAGTGACGGTTTCTTAGGTATATGTTTTCTACATCCTTGGTATGCTTATTGGAGGTAAATGTACTTGTGAAGTGTTTCAAAGAGATTAGAATATTCATTTTGTGTTTCCATTAGAAGGTGTGTAATTGAGAAAGCTTCTTGTTGTTCCATGATGAAGAATGAAGACCTACATGTCTATAAATGATCAAAAGAGGCAGAGGGGGATGGTTAGAGTGGTATAAAACACATTCCAAATATCACTCTAATAAGGAAGAGGTATGTTCATTCATCAAAATGTGGTTTGCAAGTGATGGTAGTAGATGGAAGTCCTAATTTCTTATCAAGGGTTGAAACTTTTCCTTTCTCCACATTAGCATCCTACATGCCTATAGGAGCTCAAATTTTGCATGGTGAAAGTGGTATTGAAGTCTAATGATGGTTTCTCAGTCCTTTGTTTGAGCCTTTCATGGTAGATATGTAAGGAGAAGTGTGATTATGGGTTGAAATGATCTAGTTTGGGTCAATATATTGATCTTGACCTTCAAGTGAAGACTGAGACAGTGCTACAATGCTATGAGATAGGGGTATAACTGGTAAGAGGTTGTAATTTTGCTTCTAATGATAGGGGGAACTTGGTATAGCTCATTATGTAAGAAGTTGTAAGTATTTAGAAGATACACGAAACTCTATTTCCCTCTAAATGAAGATTTTGACATTGATACGTTGTTATCAGTTTTCTAACAGTGTTGAAAAAAGTGTCATTGTAAGAAAAGTTGTTGTTACAGGTATATGGCACTCAAGAGAGTGTATAAGAGTGTTTAGGCCAGGGGGAGCACATATGTTTTCCTCTAGATAGTGTAAATGGTAGTTAGAAGGCACTAGACATGCTTGAAGTCGGATGTTGCAGGTATAGGCAATAAATATTTCTTCTGCAGGTGCTACTACAATGTTTAAAATGCTTCTACACGTATGAAGAAGTTGTTAAGGTGACTATATTACATCTCATATCTTGGTTGGACTTCTATAAGGAAAATATGAATTTCACAATGTTCATAAGGTATGATCTTAGTTGTTTATGCATGATTAAGCCAAAAGTTGCTTATCTCAGTCAAATATGACTATGGAAGAATGAAAATGTTGTTTTGGACCTTGAAAAATATAAAAGTGATTTCAAGACATGGTAGCCTAGGCAAGATGCAAGTTGTTCAAGAATGAAATTATGATGCTTAGTCATGATGATTCATGGCATTGTTGGCATGTTTTCAGTATGTATGACTTATACTATAGGCTGTTACAAAGTTGTAAAGAAGCTCAAAACAGGTCTATAAAAGAAAATGTGCTTGTTTGCATGAATAGAGGATGGCTAAAGTTGTTTTAGCCCATAAAAAGGTGAGATTATGCTTTTTAATTTTGTACTGACGCGTTTTAGATTTTGGAGGTTCTTTTTCCAAGGGGAGCTTGTTATTTACATGCTTGAAATGAGGCTCAACATCAATTTTGTGCAAAAATCAAGAATTTGAGCTTGTTTAAAATATTTGGTTGATGCTTCTAACCAAAGCATGATGGTATGAAGTTGAGGTAGGTGAAGAACGTAAGCTACATGTATGCCTTTTTCATTAATGTAAAAAAGGGGGAGAAGTTCAGGGTGTTTTCCATCAATGACAAAGGGGGAGATTGTTGGCATGGTGTCCTAATACGTGTTTTCATTAATGCAAAACCACATTAACAATAAAGTGAATGTTACATTGAGGCCATATGATGTTGTTCATGATAGGGTTTCAGATATATATTAGCTGCTATAACGGGATTCAATAAGGTGTGTTTGCTCTAGAAAGCCTATATAGGTTCCTCATAGGTGTAGCTTGGCAGTGTGAATTTCTTCGATACTTAGGAAGCATGTTGGCATGATGGCTAACATGATTTTAGGGTGCATGAGCACTCACAATAGTGGCATAATGCAAGTACAGGTGGTTCACTTGGTTACAAATGCTCATTGGGAGTAGGTATAACAACTTAGAGGAGTGACAATGTGGATTGGAGCCATTTGAGATCATGGAAGCATGCAATCATGTGTATCATGGCATATGAGGTATGTTTGGGTCATTTTTAGAGGTTTTATTATCAGTTATTGCATTATTTTAGTTGACCCTAGCTTCTATAGTGAGGATCTAACATGTAAACATAGGTAATTCTTAATGACGGGAGAGATTGAGCTATGACATTGTCATTATGATGATTTGAGGTGTTAGAGGGATGAGACATAGTGATCTCAAAAAATTTTTAGGTACCTATGATCGTGCTAGAGAATCTGATTAGGTACCCTGCTCCCCAACTTCATCTCATAGGTTGTGGTATGGTTTGGACACTTTTAATCCAAATTATTATTTAGATTCTTCCCACTCTTCTTCTGATTCCAATCCAAATTGTTCTTATTCTTTAGATTCACCTCGGTCTTCTAAAAATTCTCATCAGAGCTATTCACCTCATTCGAATCCTAAGTCGCAGTTCTCTCTCTCTTCGTATGACTCCCCTTATCAATCACATAAATGGCATCTTCATCCTTTGAAGATATGTGCAGCTCCAAGATCCATTAATCAAACATTTAATTTGGTTCTTGAGTCACGGTCCTCCCTTGCTTTTTAGGACCTCTCTTATTCTCCACCTCGATAACCTCTTCCTCCATTGAAGATCTTGACAAATCCAAATCCTTCTAAGTCGCAATCATCTTCCAAGTCAACTCCCATGTCACACTCATCTTCCAAGTCGACTCCCATGTTGCAATCATCTAAATCAACACATACATCGTAAACACCGCAGATGAATCCTATGTCACAACTACTTTTATAGGTGATCCTTTTTGTTTCCTAGAAATATTTCATCTTCTAGGAAATCCAATACCAATCAGTTCTAAATCTACATCTTCTTCTACTCGTGAGACATCTATATTGAAATCTAATTCATCTTTTGAGTCATCATCTTCTTAATCTTCCACACTAGTTGGACTTGTTTCTTCTAGTCAACCTCCCATGGTTAAAGAAAAAATACCCATGTCGATCGATTCATTTAAGAAAGAAGTGATCAAAAAATCATGCGGTCACACGATGATATTCCCTTAGAGGATCACATGAGAGGATTCCCTTTATACATCGATACATTCACATATTGCGGGGAAGAGGTTGATTCCATTTTTCAGACCATAGAGGAAGCCCCTAGGATCATCAAAATCGATCCTCCTCTTATTCTTCCATCTTCACATTCTTCATTGTGTGATGAAATTCTTGGGTCAGGCATTGATCCACGACATATCTTCTCATTACCTAATAATTCTTTATCTATCATGATTCCTCCATCGTAATCACACCTTTGGTCACCACATGGTAGCCCATCATCTTCTTTTATATGTGGACCCCCTCCAAGTAGCCTCACATCATCTTTATGTGGCTCGCCTACTTTTAACCCATTTTCTTCTGTAGGTGGCGCACCTCTGGGTAGCCCCTCTTTATCTATACTAGGGGCACGTCCTATAAATACCTCATCTTCAACTCTTGGGCCACATCCTAGTAGCACATCTTCTTCTATATATGGGATACCACCAGGTAGTCCTTCATCTTCAATCTTAGGGCCGCATCTAAGTATTCCTTTATCTTTGGTCTATGGGATACCTCCTGGTAGCCCATCCTCTTCAATTCTTAGATTGTACTCTTTGCGTCCATCACATTTTCCTGCTATCAATGATTGTGGCAAGTCCACTGTCATTCCTCACATCAATTCTATCCGTCCACTTTCTTATCCCACTTCTTGGGATCAGACAGGTCACGTAGTAGCTTATAAGAAACCCAAACAATTTCTTCATCAGACTAAGATCAAAACATCCAAGATCTCCAAATCTCCCAACAATTCAAATGATCTTAAAGTTTAGAATTAACCATGATTCAAAAATGCACAACAACGCACCCATCAAGTATGGTGTAAAATAAAAAACCTATGGATAGGGACCTCAACCTCCCACACACAAAATTAATGCTTCATGATAATCGCAATCATTTTTTGAGTATGAGCTCACCATGATCATCGAGATCAGGGATACTATGACTCTTGATAAGTAAACATGCCTAGTCGTCCTTATCAAGGAAATCGCTAACATTGTTTTTGGATCTTATCATGCCGAGTGAGCTTGTTAGTCCCACCTTTTCACAAAATAAAAAATACAAAAAAATAGGAAAACATTTCAAAAAATCAAATGTAAACGAAAAAACATTGAAATCAGGTATTGCATACATATGGATGTTCTTTCTTCCTTTTCTTGCTCCTCTTCTGTAAGTCATCTACAATTTTTATCCCTTCGATGATATTTTGGTTAGCCTATTCACACATATTTTACGCCATTTACCTCTTTGGTATCTGTTTGGCCTTGATCTTTAATCACCTTGGTAAATTAAAGAACGAATGACCTCATAAATATCTCATCATAATCAACATTTAAAACAAGTTGTTGAGAAGAAATTTTGGAAATATTTGTTAACATTATCCAATGTCGTCATCACAAGCACTTATGCCTCCTTCCATCAAGCCATCAATGCTTCTTAACCCCTTGTCAAACAAGAGAGCTGAAATAATTTTTTAGAAAGCAAAAAAAAATAAATCAAATCCAAAATCCAAAGCTAAAAGAAAAAGAAAATTGATATATATCTCTCTCTTGGGGTATTACCAATAATCTCTATCAGGGCTATGAGCACCTGACTAGTAGTAGAGAAATGGTGTGATTAGAATCAAATACATCTCTTTCAAGGCTATAAATGACTGTTAAAAAAATCAACTTTGAAAAATAAATCATTCCTACACATTGGCTAGGGTGTCTTCACATGTTGTCTATAAATTCTTCTCTCCAAGAGGTAATAAACTTCCATGTACACACACTGGATCTATGAGAAAACAAATTAATATGTTACCAAGTGTCTTTTTTTGGACCTTGTTCAGACTCTTACTCTAGTCCTTATCTTTTCTTGTGATTTGTGACTTAGGCTAATCACTTCTTCATCGCGACGCTTCTAAGCTACATTCATTCACATTCATTATTCTTCTACTTCATTCAGAACAACCATGTGTATAATATTGCCTTTTTGTCATGTTTGTAGGAACCTTTGTCCCCTTTCTCAAAACAATCTTACACTTCTTTCTATCATGTGCTTCTTGGCCATCTTATGCTTGGGGAATCCTTAATCCTTCCTAACACTTCATTTTTTTACGTACATCATCATGTTGAACTTGTCCATATTGGCCATAATCCATCTTCTACGCATGAAGAGTTTACCTTTGAATATTCCCACCAAACGTTGGGGCGACTTTGAATCTTCACTTTCTTACACATATGCGTGGAATTTTTCCCTTGTACATCCCATTTGTCGCTGGGGCATCCATGTTTCTTTTTTTTCTATACATAGCTTCAAAAAACTTTTAAAAAATAAAAAACATTCAAATATATTTCAAAAATAAAAAACATTCAAATATGTTCCAAAAATAAAAAAACATTCAAATATGTTTCAAAAATCCCAAAACATTCAAATATGTTAGTCGAAAATATCGAAACATCCAAATAATCATCAAAATTCCAAAAAATTATAAATATTCAAAAAAATTTAAAAATTGGTAAATGGCATGCACACAGCTCAAGCATGTATCAAATGCATTGTCCTCAAACATTGAAATTTGTCCTGAAAAATATCTTTCTTAGGTTCTTGTTCCTTCTTATCTCAAATGACTTGTAGATCATTGTGATCTACCTCCATTAATAAAGATAGTTGGCTTAGTATGTTGGTACTCCGGTGCAACAATGAGTTGTCAGAGACTATGTCATAGTTCACGAATGGTTTCCATGGGACTATTTGTGTCCTTTGTTATTCCCCTTGCATGTATCCTTACTTGGGGTGCCATTTTTAACCCTTGTCATTACAACACGAATATTTGGGAGTTGAAGCTTGATAACAAAAACATTGGTGTAACTGTCTTGAATGTTGTTTGTTTGAGTATGTGTGATTATACTTGTTTCTCTGTTAAGTTAGTTGGTTTAATTTCTTGTATTGCATTTCATTATGTATGTTGCATGGATTTTCACATTTATAGTAGTGAGAAAATGTTAGTAATTTAGCTTTACATGTTATCTTACACTTTTGTTTATTTCAATAAAGGTCGATGATGTAGATCTAGGGGAAAAATGATACAACACAGTTGTTTATTGAAAGATTGGATGCAAAGATCGGGCTTGTCCCATATTCTCCATTGTCATTTCTTCTCTATTATCATTTATTATCACTACTAATTTTTTCTTCCAAATCACCTGGGGCAATAAACAACCATGTCAGATTGAGGACAACATGGAGGGGGAGGGGAACATTGATAACAGTCAGATTGAGGACATTTATAAGAAGCTGACCTCCTTAGACTCCCGCTTAGGGAAGGCCAAAACTAGACATGATTACAACATTGCCGCCTTTAGGGCGATTGAGGAGTTCATTGAGGGCCATGCCAAAAGTGTTTCCAACCTCAGCGGTGTCCCGGCTACACTTTGGGGCAACGAAAAAGAAAGCAAAAGAAGCATTGAGGAGCTTGATAAAACTGATGCTGCCCACATGACAACTTTGGGTATGTTTCACGCCTGGAAGAGAGTCAAGACCAGCATCAACAAAGCTGCCAAGAAGTAGTATTGGTTACTTCTGCCGCTCTTGTTTGTTTTTTTGCTGTTTTTTTGCGGTCTTTTTACTGCTTTTATGCTGTATTTTTGCTGTTTTGTCTCGTTTGAGTAGCTGTTTCTGGGCTACTTCGAGCTTCATTGTAACACTTGGATCTTGATCCATTCTCTCTGATTCTCACTCCTATTCTGGCTCTCAGGCCTTCTTTTGTTCTCAAGGGTATAGTCCCTTTCAAAAAACTATTTGCCAATAATAAAAAAAAAAATAAACAACCATGTTTATCCCTATCCTTATCTCTTCTATAAGTTTCAATCATATTTTCAATCGTCAATTGACTTCTTTTATCACCCCATCGACACTTGAGGGGGCATCCTTCATTCTACTAATATTTATTCAAAAATTTACTTGCTTATGTTTGTCTACTATATTTTAAGTGAAGTCACTTAATTCACCTCAAATAGGGGAAAATGTAGACACCTGAATCCCGCTTTCACAATCCTATTGCCAAACGCATACAAATCATTCTCATTCTTCCCAATTCTGTTATAATTAGTGATTTCCACTAATTAACTAATATTTCTTACAATGTTGGTCAATCAACAACACTTTTTTCATTACCTAACCTCTTTTGCATTCAAGATTCCACTTTATGACGAATCATAAGTCAAAATCCTCTTCCAAACAAATAATAAGTGATTATTAGCTAATTAAGCCTATTTTACTCTTGTTTTGGTCAATACACCCTACTATTTGCTTAAAACCCTCTTCCAACCACTCAAAATCACTCCACTTCCCTCCACAACATCTCATCAAACTTCAAAAGCTTACCCTAGCCTCCTAATTGACCCTAAATGGTTGATTAAGGCTCGTCACATTTTAATCACTTGTTAATTCACTAATTGTGATTAGTAAGCCTTTAATCTTCTTTGTACTTTGATTCCCACATGCACCAAGATGCAAGTTTTCCTCCAAGGAAAAGCTATAAATAAGACTAAGTACTACCTTCCAACTTTACACCATGCTTTGATTTGCATCTCATATAATAAATATGATTTATAACCAAGCTCAATCATTTCCTATCGTATTCAATGGGGTTAGTAGATGGGTATCCAATATGATCTTGTAGTCATTTGGAGAGACCATTTCACCTTATTCGGAGTAGTAAAAAACCCAATTTGATTTCCCTCTTAGATCTATTTAGGTCTATGTTAGTTTAGCAATTCAATACATTGGTAGGCATGATTAGCTAGATTTTGAATTATATTCATGTTAGTTAACATTCCATTAATATTTTATCTTTAGTGTTACGTTCCTAAACTTAGAACCTTGGCTATTGGTTGCAATGGTGTTATCCTCCCTTAGTTAGTCATGTTATTTCTTTATATAGTTTAGGGTGCTTTTAGGTTTTATCAAGGTACTAGACAATTATAGTCAATTACATTAACTGAGGGGATAGATTTGGGAGTCCTTCTATTTCCCATATTGTTGTTATTGTTGTTGTTTGTATTCATATTATCATTGTTAATAGTGTTTAGCTTCTTATCCTTACTGGAAACATCGTCTGTGATGGCACCATGATTGTGGTTCAAAACCTTGGGTCATTGGTTATTGTTTTGACCATTTTTCAAAGAACTTCCATTGTTTTCGTTAGGATTTATCAATTTCCCATTTGAACCATATGTCTTACATCCGCTATCAATGGTTGCTTGGTCGATGTGTAGATCACCCTTTAGGAATTCTTAATAAGTGTAAAAGGGGAAATTTTTCACCTCTTCCTATGCATCTTGGTTAAGAAAATGGAGGAAAATATCACAAAGTTACATTTGGTCCATGTTGGGCATGTTCATTGAAGAATAAAGTTCCTACCGCCATCTTGATATGAAATAGGTAGCACATTTGTTTTGTTATTATTTAATATTTAGGAATTATGATTCATGTATGTAAAAGATTGTTCATGTTGAATGCTTTAAAAAATTCAATGGTAATTTGTTTGAAAGAGTGTGAAAAGGCTTTAAGGATTCATTAGTACCAATCTAACGTGATCCCTTCAAGTGCCTATGGGAATATTTTAGCAACCACGACATACTAAGGGAGTAATTATCTAACCATGATAACATATGCCTTGATGTGTGAATTTTAGTATCCTTCTCGTTTACATTTGGGAAGGTCTGGTAATAGACGAGGAAGCATGACACCTCAAATCATGAAATCAATAGGCTCTTTCAAATACTCTATTTAGGTTCCCATTGGATAGGAATCCACCATAGAGGTTTATGGATAGAATGGAAGAGGAGGGGGTTTTTAGTAGGTAGTAGCACATGCATTATGTAGAGCATATGGGGTTCCTTGAAATTTTGAAGGTGAACAAGGTAATGTATATATGTTTGGTTGGGTGGATTTTGAATACATATGTATATAAGGCAATATGGTATTAGAGAATGCGTTTGTTGAAACTTGGTTATGAATGGCCACATTATTGGGAGTGGCATGCAAAAAGAAAATATTGAAAGGACCATGTGTAAGATACATGTATGAGGGATGGGCACACATCCCTAATGTATCATCCCTTGCGAGGATGTCTCCTATGCTAGATTACATTGGATAATCATGTTGATGGTACTATTGTATTTGTTGAGCATTGGTGATAGGAATGTGGTTTTGGTTCTTCAAGAAATAACCTATATTTTGACTAGTCCTAGGGGTTTATTGTAAGGGTTGATTATTTTTCAACTCCTGAATTCATCCTACCAAGGTGGAGATGAGTTCAATTAGAGAGGATTGAACCTTTTTATTGGGAGTGTGATTCATGTTGTGCCCTAAAGGGGTTAAGTGATACACTTTCATGAATTGTTCAGTGTTCATGATTTTGTTCACACGTAAAAGCATGGTTTTAGGATGCGTATTTATGACATTATTATTTGAAAATTTGAAGGTATGAGTCTGTATTTTTTATGAATCATATATTATACAAGGTAGATAATTGATTTATGCAAAAGTTTCACCGTTTGGTGTTTGTAAACTAATTTTTTGTCTTGACAAGACCTTTGGGTAGATGTCAGTTTCACTAATAAATTTCATGCTACTTGAATTAGATTGACTGTATTGGTTGTTATGGCGTTGATCAGCCTCATCTATCCTTACATTACTAGCTAACTTAAATATATAGGAATGGAAGGTGTGTACTTACACATTATCGCTATATTTATCAGCGCAGACATAGAGAGAAGAGGGTTGTTGGGATTGAATTTGAGCATGATAAGATTTTAGACCAGAAATGGGTCTCTCAAACTCTTGAATTGACATATTATAGGGGTGCATAATACCCCAAAAATTATGGGAGTGAGAAGATGAATTAAAATAAAAATAAGGAAAAAAGGAAAGAATTAGTCTTTAACATTAGGTTCACTAGAATTTATACATAGGAAAAATGACATGATTATCCTTTGCACTAGACTTCTCAAGGTTAGGCTGAGACAGTCAAAATGTGGAAGATGGTGTGAGGATGATAAGTGAAATTCAGTTATGGGGATAATATGAGATGGCTAATATGACGAAGATGAAAATGGCTAAGGATCAAGATGAATTGGGTGGGTGACTCTTGGTCGATCAACTTACAAGTACAAGAATTATTCGTAGAGGAAAATAAGTTCTCTACCTATCTCTATGTGTGAGATGTTATCATTTAGGATTATTGCTACACATTATTTTTTATCTATATCAGTTCATCTGAAAATAATTTGACTAGGTTGATGGACCCTTGGTAAATGTTTGTTTGTCTCTAGATATACCTCTCCAAAAAGGGTCATGCAACAGTGAGAAAGATGAAGAATAAAAACCAAGGGTTCACACATCTAATATGGTTCGCTTATTCGAACCAAAATTTCCTAGATATAGATAAATATTCATTTAAATCTTCAAGATGATTGATAATTGGTGAAGGTAAGTGATTAGAGTGAAATACCAATGCACACACTCCTAAGTCTATGTCTCCTTGATAATGTTGAATGCATGGTGAATTGATAATGGGTTCAAAGATTATTCTAGGAGGCTGATTCAGACTGATAATGGTCATGTGGGAATCAATTGGTAAGAAATAACTAGAACACAATAGGGCTAAAGGAGAATCAGAGGCTAAGATCAGGTACTTGTTATCCAATTTTGCCACTTGGGACAAAATTGGAAAGCGAGGGTGAATTAGATCAATGACACCAGAAAGGTCTTCATTCTAGGGAATTTCGGTTAAAATTTTGTGTTTAGAGGGAATTTATGGTGTTATGGGAAGATTCGAGATCATTTGGTTTTATTCTTTTTTTTTTTTCAGGTTTTGGAAGCTCGTGGTCCTATCAAAGGAAAAGCCTAAGAAAATGAAATTTGGATCAAGATCAGTTGTAAGGGGGCCTAGATGGAATTTAACTATAGGAAAGATTTTTGAGATGATTAGAGAGTAGCTTAGCGAGCTACTATGAGTTTTAAGGGTCACCGGGTGTTAGCTAGCACATTTGAGCTATTTTAAAAGCTTGAGTTACTCAATTAAAAGAACTTTGAGCTTGAGTTTTAGCAATGAATAACTCGAATTGTTTTTCCAAAGAGAGTTCATGTGGGAAGTGGCTTGGCATTATATGATTGGTACCATTTTACAATCGAGTTGAGCCCATTGTGCTCGATGGTTTCCTCAGCTTGAGTCAAACTCACAATGGAAAATTCCATACACAACTTGATGTTCGAAGATACTAAGCTCAAAGTTAGGGTGAGAGAGAGCTTGAGGAAATGATTGGATTTGATGAGGAACTCAACTTGTCGCATTGCCAAGTTTCAGACTGAGCCATGGTGAAGCCAACATGAAGTGAGCTCAAAGACCAGATTCAATATTGTTGGGTAACTTGAAAAGGTTGCAATGATGGAAATCAAGACCGATAAAATGGTTAGATCGTTACATCATGTAAGGATATAATTAGTGATCCAACATGATGGATGAGTGGAAGACTTGTGATGCTAATCGTCGTAATGAACCTGGGTTGAGAATAAGTTATGGTGAGTTGAGATTGCAAGCAAGACTAGCTTGGACTACAACGATTGAAATAAACAAGCTTGATCGGGTAGTTGAGTGAGAATTCGGTTCACATTTGAAGAATACGGCTAAAAGACTGAGCTCGCGGGTGTTTGGAGTTGAGTGTATTTGTAGAGGAATTCGATTTCAAGCTTGAGGATTTGTGTTCATGATGCATGTAGGTAGGTTAAGAGCTCCGAGCTAATACTGTTTGCGAGCATGGTCGAGAAATTTGAAAGAAAAAGTAGATCTATAAAAAGTTACATAAATTGTCATTAAAGATGAAAGTAGTAGGGTACTTCCACTAAATTTATTCTTTCAAAATCAATAAGGATAAGTTGATGCCAAGTTGAAATTAATGGTTCTATAATCTTGTTGAAATTAATGGTTCTGTAATATTGAGCCACGTGTCAGCATTTTGTTAACCTCCCAACCAAATCCTCCCAGCGGATGTGAACCTCGCGAAATGATCCACAGTTGATAAGTTTTCAGTTATGACACAGGAAGTCTATGCCACGTGTCACCATTTTGTCAGTCTCCAAAGGAAATTCCCTTGGCTTTAGACACCTATAATTACGCCTAAGCACTACTTATCCCCTTTCTTGAAAATCGATGACATATCGTCAAAAGCTCTCATATTCCCTCTTATTGTCGTTAATTAATTATAATATGCTAATTGATTAAGTCACCTATCCAGCTAATAACCTAATTAAGGACCTTCCGTTAATTGTTTACCCCTTCTATCTAGACTAATTAATTATTATTAATTAATTATCCTTTCACTTCATTTAACTAATAAATCAATATTTGATTGATTTAATCCCCTTCTAATAGCCTAAATCGTACTAATATTCCTCTAATTGGCTTCTATAAGCTTACATCTACCTATTAGTTAATCACCTTTGATTAATTAAAACACCCCCCAACTCCCATGACTTGCTAAGCATAAATTAAACCCTTCTAAAGTAAGGTTACCTTTAATAAAGCAACCTTATCCATTCCTAATCATGTTTTACCTTTATCCCACATGCAAAGGGATGAAGTGTTTCCTTTATCCATTGCGCTATATAAGGAGCCCTCCTTCTACCTTTATACCTACACCTAAATCTCTCAAGAGACAAAAGAAAGCACATAGTTTCAAACTAATAGCCTTTTGTCATTCTTGAGACCCTCCATCCTCCATTCTTGAAGAGCTAAGCCTCACATCTAAGCATCCATGAAGGATCAAAGCAAGTAAATATAATTTGATTGCCATTGGACTACATAGGTCCACTTGATTTAATTAGGCAATTAGAAGAATAGAGTTCTTTATTTTCATTATGCTTGATTTCATTATTTCAAAGTTATGATGTTAATGTAGGCCTTGTTCATTTCTTCATCATGATGGTGTTTTTTCTTGTTTCTAGCTAGGTTAGGGAACTATTTCTAGGTGGTAGTTTC
This sequence comes from Taxus chinensis, assembly GCA_019776745.2. Classification (NCBI taxonomy): domain Eukaryota; kingdom Viridiplantae; phylum Streptophyta; class Pinopsida; order Cupressales; family Taxaceae; genus Taxus; species Taxus chinensis. The sequence continues at coordinate 633,987,094 of CM034153.1, read as the reverse complement.
TTGCTTTCAATCTAACTTAGTAAAAAATAAGTGTACACATTTGGCACGCCCGGTGGGACCCTTAGTCCCATGGCATTTTAGTTTAAGTTTCATTGTTTTGGCTAACTTTTGATATGCACATGTAGTAATTAATGTCCATTTTCTTGGAATTTTTGCTCATTTGATATGTGTAACCTCATGTTCATAGCCATAATTTTAATGGGTTATTGCCATTCTTAAGCTAACTTGTCAAAATTTGAGATATTGTGAGTTTTCTTGTGTTTGTTGCTGTATTTTGGTTGCAGGTCTGGCGTAGGCACGTTTTTAGGGGCAAGGTATGATTTTAGCACAGGGACGTTTTTCGTGGCACACACGTCTCTCTGGTGGCGCAGGTGCACTGGTAAAACCTATCATACTCTGTTTTCTACACCCCGGCACATGCGCACTAACCCTGGCGCACACACCCTAACCAGCGCGTAGGTGCACTAACCCGGGCACAGACGTCGTTTCATACTGTACCTTCACTGCATTCTGAAACCTGTCAGATCGGTGCACACGCCCTAACCAGGGCACACATGTGGTTTTAGTGGCGCAGACATTTTTTTGGTAATAGTTGTTTTGTTCTGTCTATTTTTCTCAGGAGTAGCACATATGCTTGTTTTTGTGGCACACATGCCTCTCTGGTGGCGCAGGTGCTTGGTAAGTCAAAAAAATCCACAGAGTGGCATAGGTACGCTGTTTTCGTGGTGGCACATGTTGTTTTCGTGGTGCACACATCTCTGGGGTGGCGCAGGTGCATTGTAAATTGCCGAAATACACAGAGTGGCGCACACGTATTTTTGGTGGCACACACGCATAAAAGGGGGCACAGGTATATCTATTGAATCTGGTTTTGGTTACAACTTTTTAGTGCTCCTTGTTTTGATCATAACTTTTGACTCGTTAACCCATTTTCAAAGTTTGAATAAGCGTTGGAAAGATAACAGAGTGTACTTTGCGAAGGGAACTTCCAAAATTTAGATACCTTTGGTATTTTATATTCTATCACAAAACTCCCAAAATGCCCCAGAGACCTCTAAAAATGTAAATTACTAAAAACTGCTAAAAAAGTGCAAAAAATTAGATTTCTAGAATTTTTCGATTTTCTTGGTTTTCTAATTCTTGCAGGTTTTATCTAATCACATACTCATTTTTGCATAGGATGTTTTTACATGATTTTACTTGATTAAATAAACTTTGCATGTTTACTTATAGGAATAAGATCGCGTATGCTCTTCCCTCACATCCCTTGGGGCGATCTTGGGAATCAGAAATGATTCTTAAGTCCTTTTTGATGCTTTGAGGTTGTTGGGAATATTTGAGTTTGAATTGGTTAACTTGGCGTAGTTGAATTAAAGTGTTTTTCCATTTGATATCTTTTTGGATTTTGGAAACATCACGTATGCTCTTCTCTTGCGTCCTTGGACGATCTGGAGAATCAGAAATGGTGTTTTCTCTTTTGATGGAAAACTACTAAAAATCATCATACAGGACCAAAATGCCATCGCTTGTCAAAGAACAGAGGAATCAAAACAAAAGTCAAAAACTACTAATACAGTTGTTATACAGGTTGCCAAATGGTGTTCGAGTAAACCACATCTAATTAAAAAAGATAAAACGAACAACATATTCAAAACACTGTATTACAGGTTTCGAAAAAGGGTACGTCCCTCTCCGCTCAACTGGAACATAACCCCTTTGGCATAACGCCTTAAGCTACAACAATGGGGGTGGTTCCAGGAACCCCAAAGTAGTCCACGCAAGAGGGAACCTTGTGGATGAAATGGGAAGTGCTCCGCACTACCTATCTTGACTAGTGATTCCTTTGTGAGATAGAGTTACAAGTTGTCCCTATGTGACCCTTTTAAGTACACAATGGATGCATTTACTGCCCACTATGCTTGAAGGGGGCAAAGTCGAGATACTCCCAAACTAGTCAGTGTGACTTTTTGGGTAAATCGTCCCGCTCGTGGATAATCTTTGTAGCACCTAGGACGAGAGAACCACCTAGGAAAATATACTTTGGCCAGGAGCCCACTTTGACCATTCTAAAACAGTGTTGAGTTGTGAACCATATTTTCATTGCGAAACGTGTGACGCGTTACTTTCGCTTAGTTTTTACTTGCCTTAGGCGAGGCGAAACTCTGCCGAAGTGAAGCCAACATTTTTCATCCCCATTTTTGATTTACTTCCTTCACATTCTTTTGACACTTTGTTGATCAAAAGAAGGGTGACTACCTTTGTGTTACCAATCGATTGTTTCTGCCACTTTTTTGTCCATTTACACCCATCCATGTTTGCGGTTGGGTAAGTTAAACATCTAAAGTGTGTGGAGGCGTATTTATATCATTGGTAGCCTTTGTGATCTTGATACCCACGTCAGGATCATCATCATAGTTAGGATTAATTCATCATTTTATCTCCCTTTGACATGTTACCTTGTTTGCATTGTCTCGACACAATTAAGATACTTATGTCACGTTTTTCGTAAACATGATCTAAGTATCTGTATTGTGGCGTTACGCTGCCACATTTTAACACATCCTTAGTATACTTTGACTTAGTTTGATTTCAAACATTGTCCCAAATCTTGAAGGGTGTCACTTACTTTGTTTGTGTCGTTTCGATACCACTTTGACACTAATATCTCACTTCTTTGTAAGCTTGATAGACGTGTCCAATTGGTGTGGTTACGTGGCTTACATTTGTAAACCTCGCCCTTTAACATTTAGGCCTTGTTGGTTGTTAAACTTGTCATGGTATCCTTTGATTGGGAGTCACATCTACCCTTTGTTAATATTTACGCCTTGTTCATTTCGAGCTTGACGTAAATATTGACATTGTGTTGATCATCTTTGCATCGGATTATCACTTTGCACACGCATTTTCATATGGTGTATTTCCTTGTTGATTGGATTTGTGTTTCACACTTGCATGATTGTTCCTTGTGATTATTCATTCAGAAAACTTATTTTCTAGGAAAATCCCTTTCGATCTCATCGATATTACATCGTCACGATGTCTATTTTCCTTAGACCTTCTTTGGAAAATCACGCATGCATCTCCATACTTACAAATGTCTAGTTGGTTGTCCTTATGCTACCCAAATCGACATGTCACTTCCTTCCCTTTGAAGGAGTTCCATCACACTATCTAGATCTAGACATTTGTGCTTAAAATAGTGCCAAAAATGACTGACTATCATGTGGTTCCCCATACTTACAAAAATATGGAACCTAGGTTTAGCAATTCAAATCAAAAGATTCCCATTACAACTAAACCTCATTTGGTTCTTCGTGCTAGAGAGCCCATACGGGTAACTTGTTCCCCACCTTCATCTCATAGTTGGTGGTATGATTTGGACACTTCTGATCCAAATTATTATTTGAGTTCCCCCCACTCTTCTTCTAATTCTAATCCAAACATTTCCTCTTCTTCTGAGGATTCCAATCCAAACATTTCTTCTGATTCTCCAAACTACTTTCAGATTCATCCAATGATGATTCAGATCCAAACTACTATTCAGATTCATCTAATTCGATCCTCCTAAGTCATCTAATCATCTTCATCTCCTATGTCACGTGACTCCTCCCTATCTTCTTGTATCAACCTCTTCATCATACATTTAATATGACTCCTATGTCAATCATGGTCCTCCCTTTCTTCGCAGGACCCCTTTTATCAGTCACCTCAATGACGTCTTCTTCCTTTGAAGATACGTGCGACTCCAAATCCCTCCAATCAAACATCTAATACAATTCTTGAATCGCAGTCCTCTCTTTCTTTGCAGGACCCTTGTTATTATTCATCCAATGTGATTCTTGAATCATGGTCCTCCCCTTCTTCGCAGGACCTTCTTCATCAATCACCCCCAATAAGTCTTCCTTCTTTGAAGATTCATGTGACTCAAATTCCTTCGAGACAAACGTCTGAATCGACCCATGCGTCGCAATCTACAGACTTTGGACTTAATCCTACTATTTTACATATGAACATACCATTGTATAGGTAGGTCCACACCACCTTCTTCTACTCCTGAGACATCTAGCTACACATCTTCTTCATCTCTCACATCATCTTCTTCTATCAATCATCATCAAACATCTTCTAAGTCTTCCACACCAAGTGAACCTCTTTCTTCCAATCAACCCCTGGTGGTCGATCAACAACTCATACTGATTGACCTCTTTCAGAATGAAGAAACAATCAGGGCATTTATAGGGGCACATGAAGATATTCCTTTAGAAGATTACGAGAAAGGATTCTCTTTAGACTTCGATGCACCCGCATATTCTGAGAAAAATGTTGATTCCTTTTATCAAGAAATGGAGGAAGAGCCTCAAATCATGCAACTTGATCCTCCTCTTATTCTTCCATCTTCACATTCTTCATTATGTGATGAAACTCCTTGGTCTTACATTGATCCATGGCCTATCTTCTCATCACCCAATCACTCTTTGTCTATCATAATTCCTCAATCACAATCTCTTATGGGGTCAACACCAAGTAGCCCTTCATCTTCATCTAGGTGTGGGTCACCTTCTAGTAGTCCTCCCTCTGCTATTTGTGGGACATTTTCGAGTAGTCCACTATCTTCTATTCTTGGGGCATGCCCAACTAGCCCCTTGTCTTCTAGGTATGGATCACCCCCGGGTAGTCCATCATCTTCTATTCTTGGGCCACATCCTAGTAGCCCATTATCTTACATCTATGGGTCACATCCTAGTAGCCCTTCTTCTTCTATTCTTGGGCCACATCCTACTAGCCCCTTATCTTCTATGTATGGATCACCCCCTAGTAGTCCATCATTCTTCTATTCTTGGGCCACATCCTAGTAGCCCTTTGTCATCATTATTCTATGGGCCACATCACCTCCTAGTAGCCCTTCTTCTTCAATTCTTGGACCACATCCTAGTCATCCTTCATCTTCTATCTTCTACCAAGTAGCCCATCTTCTTCAAGCCCACGGTCATTTCTCAATCACATCATCCTTCTACTAATGATCCCCACCATCACTTTCTTCTCCTTCTCGAGGTCAGAAAAGTCACAAGTTAGCTTATAAGAAACCCAAACAGGTTCATTATCAAGCTCAGGTCAAAACTGCAAAGAGCTCTATAGCTCCCAACAAATCAAACAATCTCAAAATTCTAAATCAAGTGCGATTCAAGAATGCACACCAACGTAACCATCAAGTATGGCACAAAGTGCATAAACCTCTGGATGGGGAATTAAATCTCCCACATATGAAATCCATGTTTCAGAACAAATCACAGTCATTTATTGAGTGTGAACTCACCTCGATCATCGAGATCAGGGATAATATCACTCTCGATAAACAAACGCGCCTAGTCTCCCTTATCAAGGAAGTCACAAACATTGTTGTTGGATCTTACCACACAAAGTGACTTTGTTAGTCCCAACCTCTTAAAACTGTCAAAAATCTAAAAATAAAAAACAATTCAAAAATACAAAAAAACATTGAGAAAACACAACAAAAATCAAAGGTACAAAGATCAAACATTGCAATCAGGTATTGTGTACACATGGATGTTTCTTTCTTCCCTTCCTTGCTATTCTTCTGCAAGTCTTCCTACCATTTTCATCCCTTCGGTGATGTTTTGGTTAGCTTATTTGCACGCATTTTGTGACATTTATCTCTATGGTATCTGTTTGACCCTGGTCTTTTATCACCTTGGTAAATTAAAGAACGACTGACCTCTTAGAGATCCTATCACATTCAACATCTAATAAACTTGTTGCGAAGAAATTTTGGACATATTTGTTGACACTAGCCAATGTCTGTCATCACAATCACTTCCACCTCCTTCCATCAAGCCATCAGTGGTTCTTAACCCCTTGTCAAACAAGAGAGCTGAAATAAGTTTTCAGAAAGCAAAAGAATCAAAATCAATCAAAAATCAAAAGCTAAAAGCTACAAAGCAAAAGCAAATTGATATATTACTCTCTCTTGGGGTATTTCCAATAATCTCTATCAGGGCTATGGACACCTGACTGGAAGTAGAGAAATGTTGTGATTAGAATCAAATACATCTCCGTCGGGGCTATGGACGCCTGGCTGGCAGCGGAGCAATGTACGGCTATCCTTTCACCATCCATTCACAAAATCACCTTTCACAATAAATCATTCCTACACATTGGCTAGGGTCTCTTCACTTGTTGTCTATTAAATCTTCACTTCAAGAGGTAATAAACTCCACGTGCACACACTGGATCTCTATGAGTAGGTAGGATTAGTATGTTACCAAGTGTCTCATTTTGGACCTTGTTCAAACTCTTACTCTAGTCCATATCTCATCTCATGATTTGTGCCTTTGGCTAATCACTTCTTCATCGCGAGGCTTCTAAGCTACATTCATATCATTCACATCGTTCTTCTACTTCGTTCAGAACATCCATGTGTATAAGATTACTTTTTTTCCATGTTTGTCGGACACCTTTGTCCCCTTTCACAAAAATAATCTTCTCCTTCCTTTCTATCATGTGCTTTTAGGCCAACTTACGCTGGGGGCATCCTTGCTTCTTCCCAGCATTTCATTGGTTTATGTTCATCATCATGTTGAACCTATCCATAATGGCCTTGGGTCCCACTTCTACCTGTGAAGAGTTTACCTTTGAATACTCCCACCTAATCGTTGGGGCATTTTTACATCTTCACCTTTCTCGCACGCACATGGCCTTATGCCCTTGTACATCCCATCTATCGCTGGGGGCATCCACGCTTCCTTGTCTTCCTGTACATAGTTTCAAAAACTTTCAAAATCATTCAAAAACATTCAAATATGTTAGAAAAATCATCAAAAACATTCAAATATGTTTCAGAAAACTTCTAAAAATTGAAAATCATCCTACAAAACGTCGCTCTTTGGTTCTCACTTGTTCATGTGTGCGACTCGCGGATCATCTTGATCTACCTCCATCAACAAAAGCTAGGCTGCTTACTTCGTCTGTACTCTGGGGCACAACGAGTTGCCTGGTACTGTTTCGTAGTGCACATTGCTTTTTCATCGGACCAAAGTGTCCTCCGTTTTCCCTTTGCATGTATCCTTGCTTGGGGCACCATCATCAACCCTTGTCATTAATTTACACAGGTCGTAACTGAAGCTCGATAATAAAAACATTATATTATGTTTCTCTGTTAGTTTAGTCTTGTTTACTTTCTTGTATTGCATTGCATTTTGTATGTTGCATGGAGTTAGGCATCTTTCACTTTCTCGTATTGCATTGCATTGTTGTATGTTGCATGGAGTTGGTATTTTCAGCAATGGACAATTGTTCGTAGTATGGATTTTCATGTCATTCTACCTTTGTCGTATGCTTATATTTTTCATAAGGACTGATGACGTAGCTCTTATGGTAATATGATGACATCAAAATTATTCCAATACACAATGGCTAGAGGCTAAGCTCTTCTCTCCCCTCCTCCATATTTCTTCTACATCACTTCTTCTCACCCCTACTTCTCTCTCACTAGGGGCATCCTGCCTCTTCCCCATTCTTCTACCTATCTCACCTTTTTCGATCGTCGATCGACTTCTTTCATCACCCCATCGACACTCGAGGGGGCATCTCTCCCTCCTACTAATTTTTCTTCTATCCCTTCAAAATTTTCTTCCATCTACTATCTTTGAAGTGGCGTCACTTACGCCACCCCAAAGAGGGGCAAATGTAGACACCTATAATTACGCCCAAGCAATTTAAATACTTAAATTGCGCTAATTATCCCCTTTCTTGCAAATCGATGACATATTGTCAAAAGCATTCATTTTCCCTCTTATTGTCGTTAATTAATTACAATAAGCTAATTAATTAAGTCACCTATCCAGCTAACAACCTAATTAACGACCTTCCGTTAATTATTTACCCCTTCTATCTAGACTAATTAATTATTATTAATTAATTAGCCTTTCCTTCATTTAACTAATAAATCAATATTTAATTGATTTAATCCCTTCTTAATAGCCTAAATCGTACTAATATTCCTCTAATTGGCTTCTATAAGCTTACATCTACCTATTAGTTAATCACCTTTGATTAATTAAAACACCCCCCAACTCCCATGACTTGCTAAGCATAAATTAAACCCTTCTAAAGTAAGGTTACCTTTAATAAAGCAACCTTATCCATTCTTAATCATGTTTTACCTTTATCCCACATGCAAAGGGATGAAGTGCTTCCTTTATCCATTGGGCTATATAAGGAGCCCTCCTCCTACCTTTATACCTACACCTAATTCCTTTGAGAAAGCAAAGGAAAGCACATAGTTTGCATTAAAATCCTTTTGCCATTCTCAGCCCTCCATCCTCCATTCTTGAAGAGCTAAGCCTCACACCCAAGCATCCATGAAGGATCAAAGCAAGCAAATATAATTTGATTGCCATTGGACTACATAGGTCCACTTGATTTAATTAGGCAATTAGAAGAATAGAGTTCTTTATTTGCATTATGCTTGATTTCATTATTTCAAAGTTATTAATGTTAAGGGTAGGACTTGCTCATTTCTTCATCATGATGGTGTAATTTCTCATGTTTAGCTAGGTTAGGGAACTATTTCTAGGTGGTAGTTCCTTGATAAAATTGTAGAAACACTTGGACACACTTGGCGGACATGAAAGTTGTGGAATGCTCCACATTTTATATATCCTTCGGGACCGCTGTGTGACGAGGTAGTGTCAGCAATCAGTGATCAACGGTCCAAGGGGGGACACATGTCAGCATTCAACTACACTTCACAACGATGGACTCCGGTTGGCATGATGGTCATGGAATAAACCATAGTGTGTGTACATATACATATACATATACACACACACACATAGTAGAAGAGATAACTAAAAGGTTCAAAGAAGATACACTGATACAACAAGGAATATACAAAGCAACAACTCATGGAGATATATGAAGTGATTTTAAATATAAAAAATATATATTTATTTTACATAGATGTATTTAAGATTATAGGTAGGAAAACAAGTTATAATTCTCTGCATGCAGAGGACTACTCTAGATGACATAAAAATTCATAGTGGTTATGAGGATGAGGATATGTCAGGATTTGTAAACAAATAAAATGGAATATGATTTAGAAATCATATGTAGGATACATTTTATGAAAATTATAGCATTGAAATATATACTTAGTGCACTGTAAGGACAATTTTTGAGTTGACAAAGCTATGGGATGAAAATCGACTAAGGCATTGTAGTGTCATGACATTCACAATACTGTCAAATCAAAAAATGACATAAATAACTTACAAAGGAATAATCGTAGATAAAGCAATGTGACATGAAAGAAAACAGGTCTCAAATAGACTCACCTGCAGTAATTGTTTCTAGGATGTAAATTGTAACATAGTAGCCGGCCCCCAACAAGAGCTTGATTTATTTGAAAATTTTAAAAAAAAATCGCAATATGATAATTCGCTAAATACCTTTCTATTACTTTGTAAATTGGAAAATCACGGGAAAACATCTACACACACATAGTAGAAGAGAGAACTAAAAGATTCAAAGAAGATACACTGATACAACAAGGAATATATAAAGCAACAACTCGTGGAGATATATGAAGTGATTTTAATTATCAAAAATCTATATTTATTTTACATAGATGTATATAAGATTATAGGTAGGAAAACAAGTTATAAGTCTTTGCATGCGGAGGACTACTCTAGATGACATAAAAATTCATAGTGGTTATTAGGATGAGGATATTCAGGATTTGTAAAAAAATAAAAATGGAACATAATTTAGAAATCATATGTAGGATACATTTTATGAAAATTATAGGCATTGAAATATATACTTAGTACACTATAAGGAAATTTTTTGAGTTGACAAAGCTATGGGATGAAAATCGACTAAGGAATTGCAGTGTCATGACATTCACAATACCTTTAAATCAAAAAATGACATAAATAACTTACAAAGGAAGAATCACAGATAGAACAATGCGACATGAAAGAAAACAAGTCTCAAATAGACTCACCTGCAGTTGCTGCTTCTAGGATGTAAACTGTAACATAGTAGCTGGGCCCCAACAAGACCTTGATTTATTTGAACTTTTTAAAACAAATTGCAATATGATAATTTGCTAAATCCCTTTCTATTACTTTGCAAATTCGTAAATTGGAAAATCACGGGAAAATATCTACACACACACACACACAGTATGGTGAATTCAATCAAATTCCTAAAAAAAATCCCATGCATTTCGGTGAATGAGCCCAAAGGAACAATAAGGTTTTATATATTTCTTGGCGAAAAAAGAATGTTTTAAATTCCCGACCTGTTGATCATGTGATGATTTAATATAAACATATACATTGGGATTGGAGATCGCTACTTGCATGGGACATATTATTGTTTATGGAATTTTTGGGTAAAACCTGAGCACTACCATGGCTATAAAAAATCACCAAAACCAATTTCCCCGAAATCCTACTATTCACCAAACTACGAATATTCACTACTAAAAGTTTTCTTGGTTTGTTTTCCCTTTCTTGTGTTTAATAAAAATGTAAAGTTTTGTAGGTACTCTACCCATTTCATATGCCTCTAATTAAGCTTGGGTTGGATGGTAATATACTGTAATGCCTTATTATCTGTATATATAATGAAATCCTTAAGCATCAAATAGTGTCTCCATTTTCTTAAGGCTTGAATCATAACATATAATTCTATGTCATAAGCTAAATACTTCTTTGCTTAATTTAAATTCTCACTAAAGTATGCTACATGTCTTCCCTCTTAAATTAAAACATCTCCTATGGCCACTCCACTAACATCACATTCCACTTGAAACAACTTGTTAAAGTATAGAAGAGCTAACACTGGTTGCCATGTGATTTTCTTCTTTAAAAAATGAAAACTCTTATCAACTTTATTAGTCCATTCTAACTTCTTTTTGTCTCCCTTAATTATATAAATGATATGAGCACAAATTCCATTGAAATTTCTGATAAATTTCCCATAGAAACTATCCAAACCATGAACACGTCTTACCTCATATGATGATTTAGGAGTTGAACATTCCATGATAGATTTTACCTTGTCTTTATCCATCTTAAACACTCCTTGTGAGATCAAAAAACCCAAATGAACCAAATATTTCTTGAAAAAACACACTCTTCTTGATATTGATAATCAAATTCTCTTCTTGTAGTTTCTCTACAACCATCCTAAGATGATGAAAATTCTATTCCTTTCTTGAACTCTAAATCAGAATATCATCCAAGTAAACTATGACAAAATTACCAAGAAAGGATTTCAAGACTTCATTCATAAGCCTCATAAATGTGCTAGGAGAATTTTTAAACCCAAATGGCATGAAAATCCATTCATAAATTCCCTCATTTGTCTTGAAGGTTGTTTTCCATTCATCTCCCTCTCTTATACTTATTTGATAATATCCACTCTCGAGATCAATTTTTGAAAAGTAAGAAGCTCCACTCAAACAATCCATTAAATCTTGAATTATTGGAAATGGAAATTTTTATATTATGTTGATTTCTCTTGAGTCTTTATACATCCTCCAATCTACTTCTTTCTTAGGTACTAGAAAACAGACACTACACAAGGACTAAGACTCTCCTGAATCATTCCTTTGTCTAAAAGTTCTTGAATTTTCTTCTTAATATCAACATTGTCTTTGGGTGTCTTCTTGTAGGCTGCTTTCTTTGGAAATTTTGATCTTGGAATGAAGTACTGAAATGCCAATTGTTCATAATCTAATATTTGGGTCCAGATTCTATCACCAATATGTAGATTAATGTTCTCAAGAAGGTCATGACAGATGTCTAAATACACTAGTATTCGTGCATAGGTTGTATGTAGCTGTAGGATAATATTATCATCAATTTTTTCAAAATTCACAAAATTATTGCCAATAGCTTTCAAGCAGGACCCATCCCAGAATTGCAAAGGGAGTCCAGGGAGTCTAAACTAGATGTGCATGGTGTCAAAAGAGTCTTTCAAAAGGTCATATAGTGGATACCAAGGTTTATTCATTAGGTCGTATTGATCCCTCCAAACCCAATAGAAATTTTTTATGAAATCACAATCCTCATTAGAATAAAAAACAATAATGAAATAGCCTTTGGAGGAGGGATAGAGTCCTATCTTACCCTTCACTCTGGAGATCCATTTTTAAGCAACCCATTCATGTAACTACGATAGTTTGGGCAGTAAATATTTGAAGCTATAGATGAGGGCATGACTGCAATATGCCTCTTCAAAATCCCAAACTTTGAGTAAATATTCATCCTCTTGTTTTAGGGTAGGGGTGTCAAGAGAGGGTTTCAAGGAAGTCCTCTTCAATGTGCTACCCGCTAGCAGTAGTGGAAGTAAAGGAGATCCCTTGAGATATGCCGCCCACACCCCTTGAACAAGTCCGGTAGCCGCCATTGGTTTGAATCCCACCCCTGAAGACTTCATCGACACATGTGCAAGAGAGAATCCAGTCTTACCCGAGCTTCCTTTTTCACTCTGGAAAATGCCTGAGCAAACATCCCCATTTTTGGTTGTTTTGCCTCTTCCTCCACCAATCACCGCGTCTCCTTTTCCATTACTCTGTTCTAGATGATCCTCCCCGACGCCATCACGATCTGAGTGGTCCAGCTATGGCTTTCCTTACTTCCCCTTAGCATTGCCCATGTCACCGCTGCCTGTGCATGATCCACATATTTTAGGGCTTCCTTTAGGGTTTGAAACAAAGTTCAACACGAGATTCTCCATTAGGAAATAATTTATTAATATTAAAATTTTAATTTATTTATTTTTACCTTTATCAAGGTAGGCATCTCCAATATTGATTAAAAATGAGCAATGTGAATTATTGATTAAAAAAATATATTAGGAAATGTAGATTATCTATGAAAAGAGCTCAACCCTAACAAGTAGTATATTATATTGAGAATTGTATTTCAAACTCCTTTAAAATGTGGAAAAATGTGTTTGAATATATGACTTTTTCACAATAAAATTGATATAGCATGAATAATTCACAATTTTATATTTAGTTATTATTAGATAAAACATATAATATATGTTATCAAAGGATAAGGTTATTGTGAATAATCCACAAATATTTCACAATTTTTTTTGTTGGTATGTGTTGTCACTTAAGATTGCACCCTTTACTAAACTCGAGCTCAACACCTTAGTGAAACATGGAAAGACCTGCCAAGTGTAGGACAATGACACCTTTTAAGGTAAATCTCTAAAGCATTATGGGTCCTTCTAATATAGTTCTCTCTAACTAATCTAACCAGCACTCAACTACTGGTATCTAATCATATCCTAAGGATTCTAAGGGACTAGAGTTGAGAGAAGGAATTAATTTTGAAATGAATATATGTGATGCACCAAACTAAAACAGGGTTGATTTTGGCTCCAAGACATAGATATAAAATTGCATGATAAGTTCCAAAGGAATACACATAAAACTATGGGACAAATAAACAAGATAAGATTGAAATCATGTAAGAGGACTGAGATATTCACATCAAACAATAACACATTCAAAGGAAAGAGATCACACTTGCATATACCATGAAGAACCTATCCATTTACAACTCCAGAGAGTAGAGATGTGTGAAACTTCACAGACACGTTACCGAGGTCCGTGAGAAAAAAGCTTCGGGAACAAAAGTGAAGAGCTCTAGAACTTAGTATAAAAATACCCTTTTTATGTTCCATCACACTTATATTTATAGAGAACTAAAGAAAATAGAAGAGAGAATCAAATTGCATTCAACAATGAATGGATGCCTAACATTGATCTAATTGCATTCCCAGAGATTGTTTGGGATGGAGGGTGGTGCTGTTCTTGAGTTTTCCATTGATTTTTAATGATATGCTGCCTTGCTTTCATTTCCCATGGCTTTGATTTGTAATGACAGCTCCTAGATGATATGCGGATCCATTCCTAATCTCCCCCTCAATTCATGATTGCACAGATTCACCACTTCTTTGACCCACAACGTATGTTGCTTTGTAGAAATTTTTTACTTGTCACTGAATTTTCTCTTGTGCCACATATTTTAGTCCTATGTGGGGTTTCCTTCATACAACAAAATTTATATTTTCTTTGTTCCACGACCCTTCTACCTGCCCAGGGTTTATTGCCTTCTAACTTAACTTTCCTTTACTATGCCTCAATGAGATTTATCATGATACTCCTCATTCAGTGGTTTTTTCCTTCTTAATCCTCTTGAGTCTATAACTTGAATGTAGTTATTCAAATAGCACCGGTGCTAATTTAGACAACACTACCCTTGAGGATAAAGTCTAGTAGTTGGGTGCAATTTATTTTATAGTTTTTTAGTACATAGAAATAGTTACACATATGGGTGCAATAAGTATCCATAGTTCATAGAAAGTGCAAATGAGTAGGTGGAGTGGGTAAAATTAAATGTGAGTGGGTGATAATTAGTAAATGGGTGATGAAGTCTCTCTTATCACTTTTTGTGAGAAACTATATTTTTATGTGTTTTGTATGCGATTATTTAATTTTTAGGATTTATTATATTTTATATTTTTATCTTAGAGAATCTTATGTGCTAGATGCATATTCTAGTGTGTACATTATCTTCTAATCATTAATAATGTCCATGAATAGATATGCTACATAATTAGTTAATAAAACTATTTCAGAATACACTCAAATTGGTTGTACTATAAATTTCCTTGGCCTTATTCATAACATTCTCAACAAGTTTGTGTGGATAATTATCCAAAGATAGGGACATCCAAGGAGTGAGCACAAAACCTTATTACACAAATACCCACAATCACAAATTCAATTTTAATAGAGAATGAAAAAAAATATGAGCACCCACATCAAAATCAATTCAAATTTAAATTTGAAAATTTCAAAAACAATTTAGACCTATAATAAACAATAATTCAAATTCAATTCCAAGATAGAGAGTACATTTTTTCTCCACCCACAATCAAAACCAGTCAAAATCAATGAGCATATAATAAAACATAGCACAAAATAACAAAAAAGAAAGAGTGGGTGTGAAATCCTTCGCACACCCAGACCTCCAAGACCTTCGTAAACCACGGGAAGTTTCTTTACATGACACATAATCAACATATCAGCAAAAATTGCCATATCATTAAAATTAGTTCTCTAGCGTCACCTTTGGCTTGGTAAGTGTGACTAAAATACCTGTATGTTTTCTCGTACCAAGAACATATTTTGTTGACAATATTTTAATAAATGTAAAGTTCTTTTCTAAAACACCTTCATACAAACATTGAAAAGATATGAGAGAGAACGACCACATGGAAAATGTCAAAAACTGATTAATAGGCGGATTGAATACTAACAGAACAAATATCAAATATAGAAAAAGGCAACCTGCCAAATATAAACCTCAGCAACTTCAATACGTAAATTATAAAAAAAAAAGGTAACAATTTTAGGAAGCCCAAAACCATGGTGAACATTGTCATTATTAAATCTGACGCCAAAACCCCTCCACCATATATTTTCTAGGAGTACCAATAATTAAATTCCAATGACTTTGGAGCAAAGCTAAGAACTAGACTATTCTCCACCATCATTTTTAGAATTTGAAAACAATAAAAAATAAAAAACAATTACATTTATCAAAACTATAATTTAGTTTGTGAGACAAAGTTACCGGCCAATGGGAATGAATTCCCATGATAAAAAAAAAGATATGGACTAATGAAAAATGGAGACTCAAGTTATTGGGATTCCTCCTCGTGTCCAAAAATACAAAATAATTTCAAACATGATCATTATCCCGAATTATGTGAGCGAGAAAAAGGCATGAATAGCATTCAGAATTTCTCTTAGTTACTCGATGTTTTTCTGTGCTTATCTTAAATTAATAATTTGGCGAATGGATTTAACATGCATGTTTTAGTGGGAGAAAAACGCACTATAATTATAATGTTTTTGGAAGAAAGAGGGTGAGCACTCTGAGTGGATATTATTATATTTGATAGTGGGTATTTTGATATGATCTTAGTGGGCATTAATACTAATATATTTGATAGTGGGAGTGGGGGCATAAGTGGATATATATGTGTGTGGATTTTAATTGGATATGTGGTTTAAAGATTTAATATTAAAATAATATCAAATAAATATATTAAGATGTGTAATAATTAATTATTTATGTATAAAGTTTGAGTTTTCTAATTAATAAATAAGATAGTATAATTATTTACAAAAAAGAATAAATGATATATAAGTAGTTTCAAATTCGGTTTAATTTTAAAAAGGAATTAATATAAAATTAAATTTTCTTTTTTACTAAATATGTTAAACAAAAATGTTAATATGATAAATTAATATACTAAGAAGGATATATAACTCCCCTAAATATAAATCCCATGATTTTTATATATCACATTGATAATTTTTTTGAAAAAACCTAGTACAAATGTGGAACTTGACATACACATTATGTGAATCAAAATTAAAAGACAAAGGTACCACTAGCAAAAGCATGTATAAGTGTGTTTGGAAGGCCAATAGGCCCACATCTATTGTTTAGAATTTGAAAAATAACTAATAACAAAATCAAGCATACATATTAATATATATCATTAATGAATTTATATAATACTCACCAATTTAACATGTAATTTTTCTTATCACATTGGGTCTCTAAGATAAGATAATATACAATGTCTTGGTTTCCTTTGCAAACTTAGAATTATGTAATTTTTCTTATCACATTGGGTCTCGTAAGATAATATAATATACAATGTCTTAGTTTCCTTTGCAAACTTAGAATTTCTAAAGTATTGACATGAATAGTAAATATTGCAATTAAGTTCATTGAATCTTGAGGCAATTTTTAATTTTTTACATGTGTTCTATATGTTTCATAATTTTACATACATTTGGACGGCCATATTATAATTTAGAGTTCCCAAATTTTCATATGCTGATAAAAGGGTAGCCAATTTCTATGCATATTTTACAATTTTCCTAGTCTGTAAGACCCCATCTGTAATGCCACCTGTAAACAACCGCTTGAGACTCAAGAAAAACTTAGGTTTAGTTAGAAGAATTAAGGAATATTTTTTTTTGAAGTGTTCCCAACAAAATATTTCCAGAGTCCATTACAACAGTTATCAAAACATCCTACAAAATACTAAGAGAGTGACAGCTATTCCTAGCACATATAGATTATCTTCTTGCGGGGTGTGGGAAGAAATTTTTCTCCCAGGCGTGAAAGAACTCCATTTTCTCCTGGGCACGCAAGACAGACACGAGAGAGACTCTTTTTCTCCCGGGCGTGCAAGACAAGCGCGTAAGAAGATTTTTCCTCTTCTGGGCGCGCAAGACAGGCACACAAGAGGCTTTTCCTTTTCTGGGTGCGCAAGAGACATTTCCTCTTCTCAGCGTGTAAGACAGGTGCGCAAGAGGCTTTTCCTCTTCTAGGCGCACAAGACATGTGCGCAAAAGGCTTATACTCTTCTTCAAACTTCAGGAGGCCATAACTTTTGATAAGAAACTCTATTTTTGGAAAACGAGGACTTTTCAGAAAGATCTCGACGTCCTCTTTGCACAAAAAACTTAATAATTTAATTTGGATAAATTTTTAAGGTTCAATTTTGAGAAAACGCTCTGCAGGCTTATAAAATGAAAAACTGGTAACACATGACTTGTAAATTTTGTTCAATTCGACCTCCCTCATTTCTCAACATGTCAAACAGACATGGAGAGTTTCTCTTATAGGAATTTAGGATGGATAGCAAATGTTACTTTGTTTGATTAAAGATCAATTCAAAAATTACTCAATTTGACATCAAAACTACTATGAGAGGTTTTGCGCCCGATTATGAAAGGTTCTAAAAAACATTTCTTAAGTGATAAGGTCTATTGGGGTTTTTTTAATCATATTAAGTTCAATTTAATGTTACATTTTAGTGTTCATTGTTACAGGGGTCGTTTTGTACATTTTGAATAAAACTTTTGCCAGTTTGAAAACATCTAAAAATGATCCAATTCGAATAGATTTGTTTAAATTTACCAACTTCAATAATAAGTTCATTCTAAAACACTCTAACCTATTAAGTTGACTCAAACAAGGTATTCAAATGCTAATTTACAACTTCAGATTTTCCAACATTCATTTCTGCAGAACAGAGCATTATGCATTTCTTCATGCGTATTTCCAGACTTTCTAATGGAGATCTCATAATACATTTAAACAATCAGATTTCAAATACAAAAATGCCATTTTAGGAATATAATACAATCTTCTATTAATCCAAAATGATATCCTTACAATTTTTTTTTTCCATTCCTTGAAATACAACATACAAAATACGATTTCCTTCTCATACAATCAAAACAGAAAATAGAATACATCTCTTTCACATTCCGAATTACAAAATTCATAGTCAATACTAAACATATTTTCATCACAAAATATAATACATTGTCATCCACTTCTAGTGGGAAAAATGTTTAATAAACAAAACTCTCACAAAGGACTGTTAAAAATGTCTTTTTCTTTGCTCCATAACAACAACATGAAGATTCTCCATTTATTTCAGTTTGATCACAACAAGACAAGGGAAAAGGTAACGTTCTCCACCCAACCAAGACATCCAATGAAAAGGAGAAGCCATCCTTCTTCATTGGCCCACGAGCCCCAACCACAATGCAATAGAAGATGTATTTCAACTTATGGAAATAAAGGCTTCCACAACACACAAGCAAAATTTCACATTTAAAACACAGTCCAAAACAAAATGTAGTTTGCAACCACATTAAAACATGATAAACAAATATCAGGATTCATCATGCAAGCCAAAGGAGCAAGAAACTATGGGGATGCTACTTATTCCTCTCAAAGGGGAAATGGGTATCACCACCTGAGCACAAACCTCCAAAATATAACATTTCAAATCCCTGACATGCCCTTATGCCTCCCACAAGTGCCACTTATTCCTCACATTTCCTTATGCCTCCCCAACCTCTTATGGCACCACATAATGAGTAGAGAAATGCAAGCTATTTCTTTGTCAGGTGGAACCCAAATCCCAACTCCCTCTACACTTATACCTCCCCAAAACACTTATGCCTCCCACAAGAATACCCCATAGTCTTCTCCTACACCATCCCTAAGCCATCTACCCAACCAGACAATCAACAATAACAAACATTCAACCATTTACATATTCATACAAGGAAAAGAAGAGCATTTCAAGAGCCAAGATCCTACCTCTCCATAATGGATTTTGTTCCAAGTTCAAAAACATCAAGCTCTTCCAATGTAAGAAACCCAAATATCAACCAAGCAGAAGAATACAACAATCTCCAAACTTCTCCAAAGCAAGAGCTCTTCAAACCAAAAGAAGTCACCCAAAAACAAGCTAAGGAATTTCAATAAATAGAAGAGGAAAGAGAAGAGGATGAGGTGGATCCATGTAGGATGCCACTTCACACATCCTTAACCCCAACACTAAAGTCAATTTCATTATCCAATGCATAATTAATAGGTGGGTAAATAATATGACAGTTTTACTTACACACTCAAATCAAACCCACACCCCAAATGATTGAAATTAAAACATGTAGGAAAAGTGCAATTAAAACATACAACTTGACTTACAAAAATGTATAATAAAAGTCTAATTTTAACTAGTCTCTAACCATAGGTAAGGTTGGTATGTAAATTTAAGAGGCATGGGACAAGTTTAACTTGTCCCACAAGTCTCCAAAATCATCCTCCAAGGATAAATTTGAATTTCAAAGAGGATGAAGTGTTTCTTACTCCAAAATCAACTTACATATCTCTTACACATCACTTACACACTCTTACAACACTTAAATTCAAGTCCAATAACTCTATTAATCACTTTCTTATGACATAATTTAATTAATTAACTTAACAACACGATTACTCACAATATTAAAACACCATTTAATAAATAATGAAAGGGGTTAATGCACCACAAAATAAACATACGAAAACATTAACAAATGGACCAAATAAAAGAAAATACATAAAACCCCTTGGTCACATTTGAAGGTGATCCCCCCATGGGAATCCATAACAATAATCAAACACACACAAACACATATAGTTGTCATGGTGACCTTGTTGAATTCATCTAGAATTCCAATGTGGTTGGTCTCCAATCCCCCAATGTTTGTTGTGATATTTTAAACCTGTAAAAATAAAAATACCTCCTTCGGCCTCGTGGCCATATCAGAACATCCAAATGAATATAATATACTTCCAAAGTCATCAATATATATGCGAATCAAAACAATCATCAAGACAATCAACAGTATCACTTACAATTCCGTCAACAACTATATCATCATTAGTTTTTAATTCAATTTTCATTTTCCAGGCCTACTCAAAATATCCAATTATCACAAGTCCGAACAACATCTATAATATAACCATGTCAAATAGTATATCAACAACAATATATATAATGTCTCTAATAAACACCATGCATCAGATATGAACCAAAATCAACAATAATCCCTGATCTAACATCTAACATCTAACATCGTACTAAATCAAAACTATAATAATGTCCATAATATAGTCAGTAGTGTCATGATCAGTATCTAAAGGTGTCAAAGGGAAGTGGGCATTACACCATCAAATCCTTAAAGACAATAAAAAATATTATTTTGTGCATCTAAAAAACTATTGTAGTTTACATTATTCTGAAATGCTTGTTTTTAAAAAAAATAGGGCACATGGTGAATGTAAATTTTCTACCTAATTATCAACATGTAATTTATTCCTTTGTTTTAGAACTCTTGATTATATATGTGTGTGGATAAAACTACTAAGAAAAATTCATTTGGGCTATGCAGGTCTTCCAATTATAACTACTTACAAGTACTTAAATCCTCATCAACTTGACTATTTTGAGCATAGACAACATCGATTAATTTTACAATCTTATGTTTTTTTTTTACATCTTCCACTTGCAAAACAATTTTTTTATATTTTATGTTCATTGAATTTCCAATAAATGCATATTCTAAAACAAATGAACCTTAAATGAAATTACCTCAATATTCATTAACATATTATGGCATTTCTCCTTATTTGATTTTCTTGAAAGTGTATTCATATTTTTCTTTATTTTTCTAACTGCTAGACTTTCTCATTGCCAAGATTTATCATGTTCCTCGTCTTGACATTCTCTTCATATTCAAAGTAACCTCAATTCCACATTTTATCAATAGTGAACTCATTTCACACAACCAAAAATTTCAAACTCCAATATGTTTCCTTATTGTTTTACCCATGCATGTCATGTAGAGTGGGTCATTTGCATGCCAATATAGAGGTTGACCAATGACACTCAACTTGTGTTAGAGTTTTGTAACTCTGAGGTGCTAGGTATTCATTGATCCCTCTACACTACCAAAATTATTTTTACACATGTCGAATTTGAATTTAAAAAATAACAATTTTTACTAGTTGAAAATATTTTATTATTAAAAACTAGATTCCAATGAGATATTACGAACTATTTCATTTAGGTAAACTTGTAGCATCAATTATTTCATCACAATTGTATTATTTTGGTGTCTATTGTTGTGTCTCTTGCGATTAAGGATTTCTTTCTAAATGTAATAAATTGCCTCTTTTATTTTATTGGATAGTAGCCCAATTGGGCACTAGATTACATAGTTTAATGGCATCCTTGGCTAAGTTCTAGAGGGAACATATAGATTCAACGATACAAAGTATGTGAAGAAACTAAACCAATGAGCACCTTCAGCTAAGTAGCTACGGGTAAGGGGCATCCACGTCATCAAAGTCACCCAGGGTATGATCCTGGCCTCAACCATTTGACTCTCTGTGTTAGATATCTTCACACCTTGCATTCAACAAGAATTGATCCCTAGTGGGCTCCATGGGAGCCAACATCATTACCAATAGATCAAGGGCCTTATGTAACACCCATAATTTTGATGCACAAAACCCAAGACAAAACTCAATAATTAACTAGGAAAAATATGGAATATTTTTTTTGTTTAAAAAGGTTGCAACAAGATAACCAACAACTAGATTAAATATTTTTCATTTAGTAAGTTCCACGTATCTGCAAAGTTATTGTACCTAAATTAATAATTAAATATTATTAATTCTTTCCAAATCATTTCAGGTTTGAATCCCCTTCTAGGGTTCTCGTTAATTCCCATTAATTAACTCTTATAATTCATTATTTAAGTTACCTCCTTTCACAAAAATATTTAATTTATCTTTATAGCTCTAATGTCATTTATTTACTTAATAACCTAAGGCTAAAGTCACAACTTACCCTAGCCATCAAGTGGACCCATTCAACCCATTACCCATACCTTTTATTTAATTTTCCATTCCCCTAAAAATCACATCACTTAAAGTTGTAGGGGGAAATCTCATCCCTTAGATTAAATCATTTTGGGCCATTGGATTAGAAATGCCCTAAAAATCCTTATAAGGTCTTCTTATTCATTCTTTTTCACTTTGCAAGTTTGGAGGAAGAGGAGGATGATAGCCCTGGAAGGTTTCTCATTTTCTCTTGGATGGATACACACATATTTGGAGGATTGTTTGATTTCTTTTAGATCCCTCTCCTAGGGTTTTCCAAGAGTATTATTTGTTTATTTATATATATATATATTTTTACGCTATTTGGGTATGGGCATTTTTGTCACAATTTTATTTATGATTTAAATGGTATATATACAAAGATGAGGATTTTGTGCACACCCACACACATATATAGATACACACACAGACACACACACACACACACACACACACACACACACACACACACACACACACACACACAGACACACACAGACACACACACACATATATATATATATATGTAACACACACACACACACACACACACACACACACACACACACACACATATATCTGTGTGTGTGTGTGTATGTATATGTATATATATACATATATATACACATACATGTATATATGTCGCGGCCTGTATTGTACTAGTGCATGGTTTATAGCTATTGGGAGGAGGGCGCCGACTGCACCCTGACCCCATATTATACATACATACATACATACATACATATATTGTAATGCCCACATTTTACACACACAAAAACAACAATAAAAATACCAGGATAATTTTTTTTTGACTTACATTGCTCACTACACAATGCCACAAGGGCTCCAAGAAAAGAAAACTCAAAAACAAATACGACACTTACATAAGTCATCGACTCACATAGACACATGACAACACCATATACATGTCGATGCCACACTTTCCCTAATGAATGAATACTAGCAATGACCCAACCACAAAGAAAAGGACTCAAGGATTGGAAAACCCACAACACATCATTTCCTTAATTGCATCTTAGTTATGATTAACATTCCAAGAACATTATTGTGCAAGGATAATTTTCTCCTTTTTCCACCTACAAATTCTTAAGTTCATTCTACATTTAATTTACAGTTCGACCATTTCAAGTTGGCTCTTTATCCTTTATGAAAATTTCCATAACTTACATAATTATTTGGCATATTTCAAATTACATACAAAGTACTTAATTCTCTTGTTCTTATGTTAAGAATATGCTTCTCAAATGTTTATTCAATGTTTAAATTTCACCCTTACAACTCAAGTGAATTTGAATTGATGTCAAGAAAACAATATTAGGATTTAAGCGCGGGGGGGGGGGGGGGGGTTAGAATCAAGATACCTTTTTCCCATAAACATTCTTCGATCACGGTATCTTTATTTCCCGATTCAACATTCTCACAACAAGAAATTGTATTTATTTTATATATATATATTATATATATATATATCTTTTGTTTTTCTTGAAGTTTGATCTCACCAAGGGAAATTCATATTCTTTGTAACACATGAAAGTGTTTAATTGAGTTATAAGGACTCCAAGAGTGACATTATTCCTAACCTCAAATCTCGTTTTACTCTTATATGCTTTACTCTTATATCGCACTATGGTCTCATTATTAGCATTGTTTTATAACAAAATTAGAGTTACGAAAGTACTTGCCTAATATCTTTAAGAAATACACGATTTGAAGCATTATAATCTACACAGGAACCACAAGTCGTATGTGTTCAAGGTAATATCCCATGTTTATGCATTTCACGATTCTACATGTGAATTTTTCTTTTATTCTTAATGTCAACAGTGGCATAACAAGTAATTACGAGACCAAGGTTCATTCCTGGTTCTCTTGGGTTCAACAAACTTTCAAATCAATTTCATTTACAAATAGTTACTTAGCATTTTCGACCCACAAGTTAACCTCCTAATCGACTAAGATTTAGTTTAATTTCAATTGCACCTTATAAGGATCTATGTCTCAACTATAAATGAGTTTAAGGTGAGAGAAAATATTTACGCTAAACAACCTTCATGAAAGAGCATGGTGTGAAAACCTTTTTACCATATAAACCCTCCAGAAAAAATAACAAGGCGCTATAATTGTCACTAGCCAAAGTAACAAATTTAGTTATGAGGAACTAAAGATGATCATTAGCGAGAGTTTAAGTCATAGTACAACTATTGCACTAGGTCCATTTGTGTTGTCTAGATCCCACAAGGAATTCATTCGATGATGGAGAAAACTCCTAGATCTAACTTCATAAGACTTGGTAGACACAAGGATACTAAGGAGGGGTTAGATGTACATACTCCAAATAAAGTTTGTCCAGGTCGCTCCTAACCGTCCAGTTCATGACAGTAATGCTAAACATACTGACCATGATGATAACACAAACTAGTGGTCTTATTTACCTAAAATAGGAGGCGTCCATAGAGTACAAGGTTTAAGATCATTCTACGATTTCAATTTCTTCCATGCTAAGAAGGATCCCACATGAAGACCAGTTATGGAAGAATCTTATGTTAGGGTTGACTTTTGTGGTTAGATTTATTTATTACATTTTCAAGGTAAGAAACACAACACCAATTATTTAATCATCTATTACACACTAGAAATGCATTAAAAGATATTAAATTCAAATTCATTTAACACACACACACACACATATCCTTTTTACCACATACAAACTATGAATAAAATTGCACCTATGATTAAATGTGCATTTCCCAAGGTATTCCTAAAACTAGCATCTCATACATATTACCAAATTTCAAATAAAACGTTTCTGTAACATTGCAATTACATTAAACATATATACATTTTACAATAACATATATAAATTACAATAATAAATAATGAATTACACCACGCCTTTTCACCATCTTTCTTGCATCCTGCAAAACCATGTGAGCATGAAATCAATGATAAATCGCTGGCATGACATCCACCTAGATCTAGCATAATTAACATTTTTAGTTTCCATTTACATACTAATAATAATTTACATTCGAAAGGAGAGGGTTGGAGACACATATTTATTTCATTTCACTTCACTTCCATTTCGTAACCAAGGAGAGAGAAAGAGATAGGGAAGAGAGAGAAACACTATTTCACAAAAGTTCCATTTCACACAAGTCACACTATAGAGTTTCAAAAAATTATTTACAAGTGTCAAAAAGGTTTCCATGGTGGTTTCACAACCCGATAGGGGTCCTACAAATTTCTTTTTTACATTTTTTCCTCCTAGTTGCAAAAACATTCAATAAAGACTCTGAAGGCTAAGAAACCACTATCAAACATTGTCTTCCGGGAGAAAACACACCACGATAAGTTTCTACGTGTCCTCTTATACACCAAATTCATAGGAATTAAATCGGAATTAAGAACTAATGAACATATTATGATTAGTGGCTAGTTTTCCAAGGTCATCAGTCGAAATTGGCCTAGTTGGAAATGATCAAAAGTTAGCTCGAGGGCTCACAAAATCACCTCCAAAACTAACATTCAATGGATGAACATGCAATCAGAAATTTCCTACAAAGTTCCCCTATATATGGAGAATTTGTCAGAGTCGACAGAACTTAAGAACTGGCAAACGGGTTTCAAACGACAATGGGTTTTCTGGAAGCCACCAGTCGTAATTGAGTCCAGTTTGACCTAGTCAAACTGTGAACCAGAGGCCTACAAAATTCCCTTTCCAAACTATCTAGAAGATGTGTTTTTCCCCCAAACTGGAGGTTGCAAAAAATTATCTAGTAAATATACTAGATGTTTGCGAAGGTGGAAAGAATTTCATTGCTCAGGGTTCAAACAGTGGTTTAAAAACAAAAGCCAACTTTTTAGTTTTGGAAGCTTCCTAAAACTACAAAACAGAGTACCGAGGCTCCTAGAGGAGCTGTGAAAAGAGAGCACAAACAATCAACAAGGTCAGATATATGGATTGACATGACTCTCTACATAACAAAGAACACATACGATGTTTGACATCTTCTTTTATGGGGCTCAGAGCCTTTGTTTTCAAGTCTCTCAAAATTGCATTTTCTAACTTTAAGGTAGACGGAAAAAGGTTGTTTGATTTGATGACATCATCTAACTCTCGCTGATACAAAAAAGATACGAGCACTTAATTTGTATGGTCTAGTATCATCGTATAAGGTTATGGTAGAGACCACAATTAATGTTTAAATTGTAAATCAGTTTCAAAAATTACAAGGTGGAGTTTTATTTCCTTACACTATTTAAATTTGGTTACATATCCATTTGTAAGATTATCTAGTGGTTTAACATTTCTATAATGTTGCAAATGAAGAACCCAAATTACAAAAATTATGAAAGAAAAGGTAATGGATACCATGCCTGGAGGGAAAAATGAATCATGGAAAAGTGGCTCTGAGCAGTACAACAACATTCCACACAAGGTTACAAGGGCCAACTCATCATTTCCAAAGAAGTGGATCAAGGTATCGGAAATTCAAGGCCTGTGAGGATCAACTCTCATTTCGTTTTACTGAAATCAATACCATCTTTCCAAGTATTCAATGCTCCCAAAAGAAAAAACCATGCAAATATTGTGTTGGGTGTTTCAATGCAACTCCTTTCCCAAAAATGTCAAATTGTGAGCATGAAGAGAATTATCCTTGTGTTTCTGAACCAATCAAAGAAATAGTCTTGGAGATTAGAACTAGAATTACTTAAGGTATTCTTTGATAACTAGGCATTTTTTCAAATAATTCACATGAAATCTCCCCCCCTTTCATAATAGAATCCACAACTGCTTTAGATTTTTTATTTTATTTTTTCTTAAAGTGAACCACAATATTATCCATGCAACCAATTTCCAAAGGATATGGTGCACTATGTGGAGGCTTGGCTTAAACCTTTCAATTTGTTATTTAAAGTTTTCTAGTAGTCTATTTAACAGACCCATTTTTTTCATATCATGTGTCCACACTGTCTACGAAACCCACCTCTCCCTTTTTTTAAATACATTCTATCAAACAGTTCCTCTTTCCTTGTGCAAGGTTTGAACCATGTTTTTTACTACTTCTATTTATACACATCTATGAGAGCATTTACAATATCTAGTGCAAGATAGGAATAACGGTCTATTCTATTAAAAATCCATTTTCCTCTACCTTCTATGCTATCAGATGGACATCCATACCATTTTCTAAATCCTCCATGAATGTGTTGGCTCCCACACTCGACAACCAACTTTACCTCCAATATTTTTCAAAGATAGAATATTGTTGTGTCTTTCCGAACAACCAACAATGATGTCAAACTAATTTTTGCAGACACTCTAATCCAATTGAAACTTAATAACCTATCTCATCTTTACATTAAATATTACTCTGCATAGTCCAATTATTTCTTAGTACTGACATATGGAAAAATCCCTATACTAGTTGTTTTGCAATCCTTCTGGTAGCCTCTAGAACACCATTTTGTATATAGTATGCACTAAACGCATTCGATACATTGGAAAATTTATGCAGAGGTAAACGTGTCAGGTAGGAACCTTTTGGATGCAATCTAAACAAACATTTTCAAATCCCCCTACGAGGCCTTAACAAGCACAGAACTAGAATCTTTTTACACAGGCAAGGAGTTGAACAAATTTGAAATGATCCTCACAAGTCAACTAATTGCAAAAATTGGAAGACAATGTGGTTGTCTAATGATCATTTTTGTGGTTAGATTCAATGCATGTGAGCCCCATTTACTTAACAACTATCCCAGAAATCTGAAAATTTACAACTACCCTCACTTGGGTTACTTAACCCACACGTCTAAATCACTTTCCTCAGACATCCAAATTAAGTTTTAAATTTGTTAATTCTAAGGGAAATGACAGGTTTGACTGTTATTATGAGGCCCATGTGCCCTACCAGGAACCCATGCTTCATCACCTGTCACATGCCACCCCTTGCCACACTCCACCAAACTGACACTCCTATTTATTTTTTTGTTTATATTAATATTACTTTTTTTTATGGTCATTACATTTCCCTCCCCTTATAAGAGCATCGTCCTCGATGCTGACACAATGCCAAAGGTTGAAGGATACATAGGAAATAATTTCAATCATGACACATGTCATTTAATAAACATGATTTGTTGTTACAACGTGACCACAAGGAAGCAACTAAACGTTTGAAATAATTTAATTTTAATGTTCTGTGAAGATTGGCAGTTCTCTTTTACTTATTACTTAGTTAGTCTTTTCCTTAACAGTATTTACTTACCTCAACTCTTAATATTTCATTTTTTAATATTTTAGTTTTCTTATGTTCGTGGGTGCCCAACAGAACTGACATCACGATATCGACACAAGAACCACAACAAAACACTAACTGGTCCATAAGACATATTTCTACATACTTCTACGAATGTATCACATCACAAGAACTCAACCAAACCATGGAAAAAACATACATAGCCCTCACAACATAGTACTTGTCACACATGCCCCTGACACAATAGTACTCGTAACATAAGCAGACTACTACAACATGGAATTCCCAACATGTACACATATATGAAGGTTTCACAAAACTCTAAACCATAATTATAGCTACATAGTGTCAAGATGGGAATAACATCACCAATCAATGAGGAGCATCAATCCTCAACATCACAAAAATGACTAGACTCACATAAGTACACATAAATCATAACACCAACACCATACACCTCCCAAAACATCACAAAACAACTCCATATACCTCCCAAAGCATCACAAAACAAATACATATGCCTCCCAAAATCACAAAACAAACTATTATATACCTCCAAGTACTACACAAAACAACTACATATTTCTTATGCCTCCCAAAGCATCACAAAAACAACTCCATATACCTCCCAAAGCATCAACTCACACCCTTCCCAAAGTCACAAATGCCTCCCTCAAGTCTTATGCCTCCCTCAAGTCTCTTATGCTCCCTCAAGTCTCTTATGCCTCCCTCAAGTAATAAAATAAAGATAAAATTTCCTTTTCGCTCCCCAAAAGAGGTCAGTCACCCTATGGCCCTAGGCACATAGAGTCCAGATACCTCTAACCCAAGTGACATAATAACTCATGGTTCAACAACCCACTAGTTATCTGTAACTCCTTGGGGCGTACCCCCATACAATGAAGCAGGTCCATAGGTCCCACCACTCCATGGTGAATCCCATGACCCTATTCCAACACATTACGACATTAGAACCAACATAACAATCCATATCAAATGCCAAGTGGAAACAATCCCAAGCCTTGGGCTAGGCTATAAAATTTTTAAACTTGATACGTAATTTAAAACTAAGAAAAGAAAATGGCTAATTAGCCATGGTTAGTGCAAAATCTGAATGTTAGTGCAACAACCAAATAAATGCCCAAAATATAAGAACATGTCAAGTCAAGAAAACTATTGGTTCTAGCAAGAAAAGGGAAAGTGTTCATTTATGAATAAAATACATGTATAGGAATAACACATTATGATAACTATGTGGCCTTATACAACCACCAAAGGGGGGTACTCAACGAGTTTCTGGCACTCAGAAACATCGAGCCTCAGCTCATAAAATATCATATCAATAATACAACTGTCATCATCTCTGTCTGAATCATCCCACCACCACTTCGACAAGGCTCAACATAGTCAAAATCACATAGGTTGAATCCATATGATAACCATATCGGGAGAGAGAAAGGAGTACAAGTTCACCATCTACTGAGCCTAAGGTGTCCACGAAACACAATATGCATGACACCCCGTTGAGCAAGTGCCACACATACCAAACAAACAAAAGTGGGTTTTCAGCCTATGTAAGGCTCCACTTCCTATCTCATACTCGGCTCGAGTGACTGGTCAATAGTACACATTTCCTCACTCCAAACATACACCTTTTACTGATTTCCCTTAGGGTCAGTTAGTGTAGGGTCCACAACATAACACATAACTACATCACTAACACAATGGTGATTCACACAAATTAACCATAGCATCTTACGCATGGTATATATATAGGGTAAAACACAATCATTACTTTCACGGGTTACGATACATCACATTACCACATTCTACACCCAAAGTGCAATCACTGTACAATAGGGATCATACACTCACCATATGCCCCTAAATCACGACATGAACCATCACATATTACATGAATTATACGTATGAGGAACACAATGTCTAACTTTACAACATATAGTCAATTGCAATACAACATGGTGATACACACGATTCATCAAATATAATGATGACATCATGATACAATCTAATTCACTTTACACCAATTTTGTCATGCAATACATCAATACACCTTCATATCACATAATGACAAAATGCTCCAACACTTCACAATCCACAATAACATTCTTTTGTCACACACAATAAGGTGGTACATCACACGTGAACTCTTCATAGAATCCATGAAAAGGAGAGAGAATACTCTCATCACAAGCACATCAACATGATAAAAAAATACACACTAAGTGACATACACAACATGTGCATTCACAATTTCACAATTACGACATAGTTCACATCACACTTATATCACATTACTCTTCCAATATCCACCACCATCATGCAACACCATCACAACTCCAATCTATCCCCTAGAGGTTCGAGAGCATGAACCTCCGCTCTGATACCAAATGTAACGCCCACATTTTACACACACAAAAACAACAGTAAAAATACTAGGATAATTTTTTTTGACTTACATTGCTTCACTACACAATGCCACAAGGGCTCCAAGAAAAGAAAACTCAAAAACATATATGACACTTACATAAGTCATCAACTCACATAGACACATGACAACACCATATACATGTTGATGCCACACTTTCCCCAATGAACGAATACTAGCAATGACCCAACCAAAAGAAAAGGACTCAAGGATTGGAAAACCCACAACACATCATTTCCTTAATTACATCTTAGTTACGATTAACATTCCAAGAACATTATTGTGCAAGGATAATTTTCTCCTTTTTCCACCTACAGATTCTTAAGTTCATTCCACATTTAATTTATAGTTCGACCATTTCAAGTTGGCTCTTTATCCCTTTATGAAAATCTTCCATAACTTACATAATTATTTGGAATATTTCAAATTGCATACAAAGTTCTTAATTCTCTTGTTCTTATGTTAAGAATATGCTTCTCAAATGTTTATTCAATGTTTAAATTTTACCCTTGCAACTCAAGTGAATCTGACTTGATGTCAAGAAAGAAATATTAGGATTTAAGGGGGGTTTAGAATCAAGATACCTTTTTCCCATAAACATTCTTCGATCATGGTATCTTTATTTCCGATTCAATATTCCCACAACAAGTTTTGATTCAGAATTCATTGTTTATATTTAGATATATATATATATATACTATATATATATCTTTTGTTTTTCTCAAAGTTTGATCTCACCAAGGGAAATTCATATTCTTTGTAACACATGAAAATGTTTAATTGAGTTATAAGGACTCCAAGAGTGACATTATTCCTAACCTCAAATCTCCTTTTACTCTTATATGCTTTACTCTTATATCGCACTATGGTCTCATTATTAGCATTGTTTTATAACAAAAGAGTTACGAAAGTACTTGCCTAACATCTTGAAGAAGTACATGATTCAGAAGCATTATAATCTACATGTGAACCACAAGTGGTTTGTGTTCAAGGTAAGATCCCATGTTTCCGCATTTCACGATTCTACATGTGAAATTTTCTTTTATCTTAATGTCAAAAGCAGGCATAACAAGGAATTACGGGACCAAGTTCCAGTTTCCTGGGTTCTCTAAATGAACAACTTTCAAATCAATTTCATTTGCAAAGAATTACTTACCAATTTTCTACCCACAAGTTAACCTCCTAATCAACTGAGGTTTAGTTTAATTCCAATTACACTTAAGGGATCTATGCTCAACTATAAAGATATTTAAGGTGAGAGGAAATATTTATGGTAAACCACCTTCATGAAAGACCAAGGTGTGATATTTACCCTATAAATCCTCTACAAAGGACCCAAGGTGCTATACTTGTCACTAGCCAAAGTAACACATTTAGCTGAGAGGAACTAAAGAGGTCATTAACAAGAGTTTAAGTCATAGTACAACTATTTCACTAGGTCCATTTGTGTCATCTGGATCCCACAAGGAATTCATTCGATGATGAAGAAAATTCCTAGATCTAACTTTGTAAGACTTGGTAGTCCACAAGGATACTAAGGAGGGGTTAGTTCTACTTACTCCAGATAAAGTTTGACCAGGTTGCTCCTAACCATCGGGTTTATGATGAATGTCACTAAACATACCGAACCATGACGATAACACAAACTAGGATCTTATTTACCTAAACTAGGAGGTGTCATCGAGTACAAGGTTTAAGATCATTCTACGATTTCAATTTATTCCACGCTAAGAAGGAACATGAAGAAGGTTAGTTATGGACGAATCTTATGTTAGGGTTGATGATTGTGGTTAGATTTCTTTATTACATTTTCAAGGTAAGAAACACAACACCAATTATTTAATCATCTATTACACACTAGAAACACACTACAAGATATTAAATTCAAATTCATTTAACATATATATATATATATATATATATATATAAATCAATCCTTTTTACCACATGTAACCTATGAATCAAAATTACACCTATGATTAAATTCACGCATTTCCCAAGGTATCCCTAAAACTAGCATCTCATACATATTAGAAATTTCAAATACAACCTTTCTGTAACATGGGACTACATTATACATATATACATTTTACAATGACCTATATAAATTACAATAATAAATAACGAATTACACCACGCCTTTTCACCATCTTTCTTGCATCCTGCAAAACCATGTGAGCATGAAATCAATGATAAATCATTGGCATGGCATCCACCCTAGATCTAACATAATTAATTTTCTTTAGTTTCCATTTACATAATAATAATAATTTGCATTCAAAAGGGGGGTTAGAGACATATCGATTTCATTTCATTTCATTTCCTTTTTCATAACCAAGGAGAGAGAAAGAGGAGGGAAGAGAGAGAAACACTATTTTTGTCAAAAGTTTCAATTTCACACAATAAGTCACACTATAGAGTTTCAAACAATTATTTACAAGTGTCAAAATTTTCCACGTGGTTTGGCCTACCCGATAGGAGGTCCTACAACTTCTTTTTTTACATTTTCCTGCTAGTTGTAAAACATTCAATTAAGGCTCGGAGGCTAAGAAACCACTTTCAAACATTGTCTTCCAAGAGAAAACATACCACAGTAAGTTTCTATGTGTCCACTTATACACCAAGAATTCATAGAACTGGCAAAATTTAGAACTGGCGAATGGTTTATGATTGGTGGCCAGTTTTTCTAGGTCCATCAGTCAATAAAAAATGGCCTGGTTGGAAATGATCAAAAGTTAGCTCGAGGGCTCACAAAACCACCTCCAAAAAATAACGTTCAATGGATGAACATGCAATGAGAAATTTCCTACAAGTTCCCCTCATATATGGAGAATTTTTCAGAGTTGACGGAACTGAGAACTGGCAGACGAGTTTCAAATGGCGATGGGTTTTCTGGAGCCACCGGTCATAGTTGAGTCAGTTTGACCTAGTCAAACAGCGATCAGAGGCCTACAATACCCCTTTGCCAAACTCACTAGGGATGTGTTTTTCCTAAACTGAAGGTTCTAGGAAATTTTCTAGTAAAAATACTAGAGGTTTGCGAAGGTGGTCAAGCATTTCGTTACTCAGGGACCAAACGGTGGTTCAAAACGAAAGCCACCTTTTCAGTTTTAACAGCTTCCTTCAAAGAAGAAAATGGAGTAACATGGCTCCTAGAGAGCGAGAAGAGAGCGCAAACAGTCACACAGGGTCGGGCTAATGCTTGACGTAACTCTCTACATAACAAGGAGCACATACGATGTTTGACTTCTCTTTATGGGGCTCAGAGTGTTGTTTTGCGAGTCTTGGAAATTGCATTTTTCTCTTCCTAACTTTAAATGGTAGGAAAAAGGATTGTTTGATTTGACAGACATCATCTAACTCTCGCCAATACCACTAGATGTGAAGCACCTAATTTGGATATTCTAGTATCATCGTATAAGGTTATGGTAGTGACCACAATTAATGTTTAAATTGTAAATTAGTTTCAAACATTACATGGTGTAGTTCTATTTCTTTACACTATTTAAATTTGGCTATATATCTATTTGTAAGATTATCTAGTAGTTTAACGTTTCTATAATGTTGCAAATGAAGAACCCAAATTATGAAAATTATGAAAGAAAAGGTAAAGGAGACCATGCCTGGATTTAAACGAGACAACGAAACATTGTGCAAGTGGTGCTCCAGGTGGGTTCACTAACATTCCACAAGGATACAAATCCCTCTATTAGCGTTCCAAAAAAATAGCTTGCGTGCATTCGGAAACTCCCCCATTTTCTATGAATTTCCCTCAACACAACAATCTTTTCATAACTCAAAAAAGTTAGGAGATTCCACAGCTCCCAAAACCAACATATATCTTACATAAAATATGTTTGGATTACCACAAAACTCAAAGTATACTCATCTGTGTGGATGTGAAGACATTCACAGATATCTAAAAATTGTTCATTCCATTTAATTACATCTTTGTGAAACTGTTTCTTAGTAGATGAAATGTCAACTGATGTTCTCTCTTTGCAATGATCTGTAGTATACAAATCTAGCACCATACCAAGATTTTGCAAGCGTTCTCCCCTTATTTTATTTTTTAAATTTTTTAAATTTTTATTTTATATCAAAATCTTCTTCACCAACACTGAATACTATAGTTTCAACACAAATTTTTGAGTGTGAATCATTTACTCTTGGAAGATCATTTTTATTTGATCTATCTTGACCATGACCTACAACCATAGCAGATTTATGACGTAACATGTGAAAAATTATACCAAGATCATCCTCCATTTGTTTTAACGATGCGCATACTCAATTAAAATATCCTATATTGCTACAGGAAAGGAGGATGCAGACAAAGGATGAGGAATTTTGATTTATTCCCACCAATTCTATTTTCCTGAAAGTTTCTAAGAGTTAACAAGAAACCCATTTCGTGCATACCCTGCAGTCCACGTTGTGCACAAAACCACATTTTTCCTAAGAAATTTAGTCAAACAACTAACAAGTCGGTCTATACTTCCACAATTAGCATACATGTCTACCACGACCATTGTTACTGCAAAATTTGACAAAACTCCTCTATCTTTAATGCTTTAATGGACGTCCCTACCATGGTCCAGTGTGGTATTTTGGAACAGGCCAAGAGATGCAGGGAAAAGTTAACTACTCACGTTGGAAGCCTATTTGTTGCACGGGTGAAGCAATGTGACCAAGTTGGAAAGAGAACTAACATAACATGAGCTATGTGACTTGAAAAAGTATACAAATGCAGCCATAATGGTAAACAACATTGAGTTGAGAAATATGTGAAGCAAATCCCACAAGCGGCTGAGTTAGCAAAAAAAAGGGTAGGTGCGTTACTAAAATGGCCAACATGAGCGGCTCCCATTCACTGCAACTATCCCATTTCTGATAAATTTGGAACGTGGAGTTGGGTTTGAGCCTAGTTAATGACTTTGGGACTCCAAAAAGTGTTTTTAACTTATTATGCAAGGGAAATGACAAGTTTGATTGTCATTCATGAGGCCCACGTGCCCTGCCAGGAAGGCCCATGCCTTCATCTTGTCATACACCACCCCTTCCACACTCCACCAAACTGAAACTCCTATCTGTTTTTGTTTTATTACTATTACTTTTTTTGCCGGTCACTATATATATATGTATATGTATATGTGTATATTTATACATACACACACACATATACATATATATACACATACATATATGATGCATCATGTATTGTAATAGTGCAGGGTTTATAGCTATTGGGAGGGTGCTGACCCCACCCTGATCCCATATTATAATATATGGGTTGGAGGTGGAGTCAGTGCCCTCCCCCCAAAATTTTTTATTAGAATATAGGGCAATCTGTGGCCATTTGACCTAAGAGTTTTGATATATATATATATACACCATTGCATATATTTTTTTCTACTTTAGTTTAAACATTCACTCAAGTTCATTTAGATAGTGAAATAATATAGGCAATTATTTGTAAAATTTTCTATCTATTTATAAATGTGATAAAGCTAAAACTAAAGGCCTTTCATTTAGCCCAATATAAGCAAGGAGGAAAATATTTCTTCGATTTTAACTCTAGATATAAATCTATCATCTTATAACTTAGTGTAGAATTTGACTATAATTTCAACATTTCAATATGCTAACTTTTACCATAACTAATAAAATATTCCCTTTCATTCACAATAACACAAATGACATCCATTTCAAGAAAAGTAAGTATACTTCCATGTAAGAGCACTAATATTTTAAAATGAAAACATATTACACTTTTGAGTCAAATATTTAAGTTTGAATATAAGCTTTTCCCATTCCAAATAAGGATGGTTTCCATTAATAAATCAAATACACTTTTGATCTAAATTTACAAGTTTGAAGGGAATTTAATATCAAATCAATTACAACTTCACATGCCTCTTTTCCAACATGAACACTTCTTGAATAACTAATACAAATTAGTATTACAAAATACATTTACAAGAAGGTAAATCTTTAAAATGCAAGTTACAAGCCCTCCACTTAGATGGAGACAACATGGCAAAAATTTACAAATATAGCTATTTTTTCTCTTGATCTTTCACAAAACAACTCTTCCAAGATGACAATTTGAGATCCTCCATTTTTCCAAAATCCAAACACAACAACAACATAAGGAAAGTAGGCAACGCTCTCCACCCAACCTATAATCCAATGAGAAGGAAAATCCTTCCTCCTCATTGTCCTCCAACCCCCAACAATGAAGAAATAGGAGGTATCAAGCAACCAAGACAACTATTACATGGCTTCAACAACAACCATTCACAAAACTATCACACAAAATCACAATACAAAAATAACAACAAACATACAATTTTTCCCAAGCATAAGGCTCAATATCCAAGCCAAGAGAGAGAAAAGAAACATGGGGAAAATACTTATGCTTCCCAATGGGTTGAGTGCCCACCTTAAAAGCCTCCAAAACTTCATTCACACAACCAAAACCAAACTCTTATCCCTCCCTCAATTTCTCTTATATCTCCCACAAAATCTTATCCCTCCCTTAATGAATATAACAAGATAAATAAGAAATCCTTCTTATTATCACAAGGTGGGGCACCCAACCCAAGCTCCATCCAAATGCATAATATAAACTCTTATCCCTCCCTCAATATACATCCCCATTTTATTTCTCCTACATAACCTTAAAGCCATTCTAATCCCAAAACCAAAACATACAACATTCATTCATTTACAACCTTTTGCACAACAAATAGAAATAAAAATACATGGGTGAAGTCCCTACCTTGCCATTGCAAGAGTATCCAATCCACAAGCACAAGATCCAATATTTTCCAAGTCCAAAAAAAGCACAAAAAATATTTCAAGCTTCAAACAAAGGCTCCAAAAGCAAGCTCCTCCAAAATTCAAGAGAGAAAATAAAAAATCTACCCCCAAAAACTTCAAAACAACATCAATAAATAGAAAAGAGAGGAGAGAGTGGTGATGTGGCTCCATGTAGGATGCCACATCACTTCTCCTACACTCCACTTCACATGGTCAAACACCAAGCCCAAAGATCATAAATTGGTGGGTGAGAATATGACAATTTCTCCTTCCACACACAAACCATTAACCATACTTCAAAGGAAAAACCTAAAATCTCATGTAAGGAAGTGCAATAATTTCACCTTTTTACCTTCCAAATCACATAATGGGGCCTAATTTTGACCTCTTACCCCATAGGTATAGTTGGTAGGTGAATTTAAGAGGTGTGGGACAAGCTTAACTTGTCCCACAAACCTCGAAAAATGACCCTTAATCCAAAATCCGAGTTTGACATGCAAGGTTGAGTACGCGAAACCAAACCAATAAAATCCTTTTCAAATCCATAATAAAATCAAGGAAAATCTACCAAAATTAAATGTCCCTTGGTCACATCCCAAATTACTTTAATTAACAAGATTAATCAACGTAAATAAGGACACGTTAACTACTAATAATAAAGTGAAACACATTACAATAATAAATCATATACTCACAAAATAATTAAAATGAAAAGGGAAAACAACACATCTACCCATGGTCACATTTGAGGTCATCCCACAATGGGGACCTCCTAACAAATTCATCAATAACATAACAACATACAAAAACACAAGTTGCCAAGATGACCTTGTTTCCAATACTCAATATTCTTTCATTGTTGGTCTCATATCCCCTTTTTTTGTTGTGATATAAATTCTTGCAAAAAATCAAAACAATGCCTCTTCGGCCTCATGGCCATATCAATAACATCAAAACAATAAAACACATGTGTGTCAATCAATTCACATCATCATATAACACAACCAAATCGTCATCAAGGCCAAGCAGTTCCATCAATTGTTTACAATTTCAACATATTTCAATTCTACCATTTCATCAGCAACAATGAGATCACAAGATTAGCTCGATCATCTATTAAAATCAATACATCAAAGGATAAAACACAAACTCCATTTATTAGTTATTTACAATTACAATTCTTCCCTATCCATTAACATTTATGAGCTACAACAATTCATATTTTTATGACAACTATTGAATTCCGTATGTCTATTGTAACTCATATCTACTGGATGTACTCAAAAACATATCACCGATCCCTAATATCCTCACATCATTAAAAAAAATATCAACATCCAAGAATTCACAGGGTTAGTTCAATAATCTGAATATAGTCGTCAAAACACAATAACAATCATAATGTCCATCGAGTCTATCTATAAGCTATCCAAGATATAACAATAAGTCCAAGTTTCAATCAACATTAATAAAAATCATAGTAAAATAAGTGTCGAAGAGGAGTGGACATTACACCTTTCGATTGTATAAGAAAATGCCCTATTTATTCCATTTTTTAGTTAATAAAAAATCTAAGAAAAGTACCAATTCATAAAAAGTGGCTGATAGAAAATTAAATAAATAAATTAATATACTTTGTTTTATTTGAAAATAATTAAATTTATATTTCAACATTGGAAATAAATTGAAAAGTTCTCTTCTTTGATTTTTTTGATAAAACAATTAGGTTGAAAGGTATAATATATGTAGAATAAGAAGGCCATATTCATTTTGTGTGACATATAATGACATAATGAGTATGATATATTAAGGTTTATATATTATTGATGGAACACACCAAATAATCAATATAATTAATATTTTTGAGTGAATAATGATTTTCAAAATGCATTAAAGTGGGATATCTCACTTGAAATTAATAAGCATATATTTGAAAGCGATTAAATCAATGTTATAATAATTATGTCAACATAACATTTCTTAAACGTACAATTTAATTCGCAAATAATATTGTGATACCATAATAATAATCAAGAAAAATTTGTAATCTTATAAAAACTGTGTTGGTAAATCAATTCGATTGAGGAGGTTCAAAATCAAATGATTTGTTTCAAGAATTAAAGTATTTTCAATTTAAAGAAGATTTTATTCTTGAAATTCATTCCTACCATTTGTCTTGAATTTTGATTCTCAATGAATGTGCCTAAACTTCTCTAAAGGTCCGGTGGTGGTCACTTTGCCTCTCTTAATGTACCCATACCACTCGCAAGGTTTACTGGTATGGTTGGCCTTAATGTCCCATTAACCCTAATAATCGTTAAAAATCCTTCAGTATTTGGGAATTTCCTAGCTATATGGAATACATAAGGATGCAACAAGGTACCAGCAGGTGCATACCCAAAGCCTACTGTATCATGTAGATGGCTGGTAATCTTAAATACCATAAGACACGTCTACACACTGTCATGATTAAATGAAACATTGGTATAAAAAAGAAGCTCCAACTGGGCTTCAAATATTTCTATTGAGTGTTTTCTTGGTCCTCATCTTTTTACCTCTTGGATTTAGGCCTAAATTGTATCACTATTTAGGGTCCCATACAAAAACCTGTATCCTTGAACAAAATATAATATAAAACCCATGGAGAAAGAGGGAGAGGAAGAATTGGAAATCAAGGATAGAATGAACAATTTCAATGGCTAGACACACATTAGGGTTGGACCAAATTAATAAATAAGTAAACTAATTATTCAAATAAAGAAGTGGCCCAATAATTGAATCTTAAGAAACACAAGTGGTTTTCCAACATTGTTTTCAATATTGTATTTTATAATTTCTTGTGTATTTTGTTTTTATGATAAGAACTTTATTGTCACTAATTATGATAGGTTTTTAGCAATTTCTTTTTAAGGTGTTGTTTAATTATAAATCATATTTTTAAAGGTGTGGTTTTGTGTGTAGATGAAAGGCAGAAAAGGGTGACCATAAAATCTAATATAGATAATCACATAATTTTTGTAGAGTCGAATAATCATTATAAGGAAATAGTTTAATTTTTTAGAAGTATAGAGCCACCCCAACCACTGCTCCACCCATTGATCCCTCTATTTTTTGGAAGTCTATTTATTGAACTACAGGTCAACAGAGGCATAAACTAGTGTAGTTTTTAGATTCTGCAATTGTAATGGAGATTGTCTCTCTCAAATACGTCTTCTTGTATTGCACCAGGAGAAATTCTTATCTAGAATCCATGCCCAACATTCCAACAAATCAAAAAGGAAAGAAGATTCCAAAATGAAGCTTCACTACAATACTTCAAGATATATGAAATGGTGTTTTTCTTCTTGTTAATGCTTTGAGTGTGTTTTATGGTGTGGAATTTTACCAATGCATGGAAGAAAGTAAATGTTTAGAGGACCCAAAAATGTGGTGTGTTATCCTAGGAATCTTAGTTAAGGTACTTTGGATGTTGATAACATTACCATAGTCAAAACGGTAATTAATGGGGTAAAATTGCACACATATTTCAGTTTTTTATTTTAATTTATTTTAAGATATATCTAATAGATACAATGGATATACATATCTGATATATATTATTTATTGAATAGAATATTAAAATTGTGAATGATGTTGTCACTTAAATGTTATTTTCAATGAGATTTATGCCATATTTTGATTGATTAAGTTATAAGTACTAGATTTATGTTTACTTGGTTACTTCCGTATATTTTATGGACCTTTATAAAGCATTCCGTCCAAAGATGCAACAAAATAGAAAACGCCAAGAGTTTGAGCACTTGTTATAGAGAATATCATATCATCCCCAAGGCTTTAGGGAATCCTAAGTATATAAACACATATACTAAGTTTTTATTTAGACTCGCAATCGATTATTATTGTGTTTTGTTTCATACTCAAACTCCATTTTTTTAAAAGATGAAGAGATGATGAAAAATGGTGAGGATGATAGGTGGAGAAATGCATTTGGCATGTCAATTTTTCCCAATCTAGTAAAACACCAGAACCAATTAATGTCTAGTATTGCATGGTAGTAAAGGATTACTCTTACTAGAACAAGGCGTGTTTTAAAGAACAATTTAATTATTCCTTTGTACACTTGATGTTAATCTCGCTAGTATAAAATGCTTGCAGAGATCACATAAATAATTATCTCTGACACCACATATGGTTTAATGTAATCATAGTAACTAGTGGTACATTATTATAACTATGCAAGAAACCTCAAGATGGTATCAATAAGATAATAAGATGTGTTTGTACAAGATCATCGATTGTGCATGGAATGTGTTGATGCACTCTCTAAGATGAAAAGAGGGGCTCTTCCTTCCAACAACTCATTTATATTGAATAAGTGGTTAATTTTTTTTCAAAAGTATTGTAGGTTTTTATTAGGAAGAAA
The DNA here is from genome assembly GCA_019776745.2 of Taxus chinensis. Classification (NCBI taxonomy): domain Eukaryota; kingdom Viridiplantae; phylum Streptophyta; class Pinopsida; order Cupressales; family Taxaceae; genus Taxus; species Taxus chinensis. Next base: position 633,944,734 of record CM034153.1, on the reverse strand, counting down.
CTTAACATTGATGTGGCATGCATGGGCATATGTGCATTTTTCTAGAGAATAGTCATCTTCTTGTAATAAGAGTGGAACGTGAAATAGTGATTTATTCATAGTTATGTTTGACTATAAATTAACATCCATCTAAATGTCACAAGATAAATTTCAACCTTAAATTTGATGTCTATTTGATAGTTATTTAGATATATTTTTAATTGATGCTTGGAGAAGTTAATAAAAAATTGTAATATTTTTTCATACAATGGAGTTTAGAGTCTCTTTTTTAAATCTAATATTTTCATACAACAGACTTGGGCTGTAAAATCATTCGGTGATGCTCATAGAGAGCCTGTTAAGCTCTATCCTTCATGGAAAGATGTTGATTCGCAGTTGGAAATTACAGGACCTATCATTAATAAAGCCAATGCCAAATTTATATTCACGCTTGTTGGGAGATTTCCTGGACTTAGAGCGAGCATAAATTTTGTGAGAGACTAGTGCAGAAGGAAATGATCTTGCAGGGTAGATGTTAGGGATCTTGCGGGGGAAGGTTTTATTTTCTGTTTCCAAGATGAGTTGGAAATGGAAAGGGTATACTAGGGGGCTCTTTAGTTTTACAGAAATTCAACTATTAGCCTCCATCAATGGGAACCATGAATACTACATGATATATTTATATTTCATTCCCTTCCCTTCTAGATTCACCTCCCTACTCCTTCCTTGGAGTTTTGGGATTCCAAAGTCTTTCAGGGGATTGATAGATCTATGGGGGTGTTGATTGATATTGATCCTACCACTAGGGAATGATCCAAATGGGTCTTTCCTCATCTATGCATTAATGTCCCTCTGGGTTCCAAAATACCCAAAAGAATTTTTTTGAACCCCTAGAAGAAAAATGGGAACAATTGATCAAAGTTGAGAGTTTGTTTATATTTTGAAGTGAATGCAGAAGAATAATATATGAGCCGAAGATGTGATGTGTTAATGAGGAGCCCATGCAGATGCATGTGATTCCCTAGATGGATGATGATTTGGAGGAGGATTCGGCCGCTGATGGTGTTTTTCGTTGAAGGGGAGAATGAGATTACTGCAAGAAAAAAGGAATATTCCCCTTGCACTGTGTTTGCAGATTCAACGATTGACATGGCTGGAGTGATTGTTCATTTGGTGGGGGTGAGAGAATGAGCTATCAGTCAAGGTGACAGGTTGATCTAGTTTCCTAGGTAGGAGGGAGATTCAAATTTTGAACCATGTTGGGCCTTGGTTGTGGACTTGGGGGACAACTAGAGGAGGGGGAAGGATTGAATAAAAATTTGGGGGCTAACATGGTTAGAAGTTTAATTGTATAGATTGGGAAGGATGATGTGGAGAATGGAGAAATGATGAGGGGGACTACAGAATCTGTGAGGGATGGGGACAGGTGGACTATGTCGGTCCATACCGAGAATCATGCTTGTCGGGTTACTCAGAGTTTCTCGCGGGAGACATCTTGATTTTGTTAGGGTCAAGTCTTTTTGACCTATCCTTCACTGTTGTGGGAAGAGGATTTTTATGTTTCAAGGATGTGTTTGTTTTTTTCTAGCTGTTGGTAGAGGCCATATATTTTTATTTCTCATTGTAATATATTTATTCTCCTCTGTACTTTATGGGTTTTTGGGGCCCCTCAAAAACAATTTCTTACCTTATCTAATAAAAAAATGGTATAGCTTGATTGATATTATTTATCTCCAATCTATGGGGAAATGAAAAAAGAAGTAATGAAACTATTAATCAATGTAGAGTAAGCAATATCCAAAAAAAACCTTTCAAAACCAGACCTATAAATATATTACATTGAAATAGTGTCTCTAATCAAACAACAACATTTTTTAAATAATTATTATATATAACAATCTTTAATTTTATTGCAAGAAAAATATTACTTCTTCAAAAAACTGTGATTATAATGTAATGAAATTGTTTTAAAATCAAGGATAAAGATTTTTTTTACTGTGATCCTACCTAGGAGATACATGAAAAGGTTCAACACCCTGATATAACGACAAAAGAAAAATAAAATCTACCTAGGAGCAAGAGTAACAAAATAAATCACCATGAAAGTATTATAAAGGGAAGACATGAAAGGAACAAAAGGAAAACCATAAAAGAGAGGGAAATTTTCCCTGAGAAAGAGAAGATCTTTCTAATTTCTTCAATTGCACTTTATTCCCCACCTCTTCCTCAAATACGTGTTCGATAAGTTCATCATAATTCGTGAAACCGAAGTTTTTAAAGATGTAATATTGATAACACGAACCTTCCCAAAAAAAAATAACTTTGAGTTTGTTAGGATCACATGGAACTTTTTGCACAAGTATATTCTTAGACATAGATACCAAACACCCAGGTTTTTCAAAGTTTAGCACGATTCCAAGCTTACTGGGTTCGAGATTTCAATAGGTCTTTTGTCAAAATCCACATCTGTAATTGATCTTCCCTCAAATTCATTAATAGTTTCCCTCTCAATGTCACAGTCTGCATCCAAATCCAGATCCGAGAAAGGGGAGACTGTTCCTTGTGTAACGCCCACAAATTTGACGTTCAAAAACCACACCAAAGTCTAATAATTTAATGGGAAATTTTTTGTGAATTTTTTTTGAAGGTTACAAGGGTTATTTAAATATCCACTACATTTATTTAATTGTCATTAACAAACTTTATACAAGCGTAAGGTGATCGTAGCTAAAATAATAATTAAATATTATTAATTCATTTCTCCAAAATATTTTACGGTTTAACATTCTCCCATTAAGCTTGTTTACTTTATTAAAGTATTTTTTCAATTATTTAATAGTCATGATCCATTTAATTTATTTAACTACACCTTACTAATATTTATTTATAAACCTCTTTTAGTTCATTATTTAAATACTAAGCACGATGTTTAAATTTATTTCCTTTCACAAAAGTTTAAAAACTTGGCCTAGCCACCAAGTGGCCCCATTCAACCAATTACCCATACCCTTTTTAATTAATTTCCATTCCCATGAAAATGCCATCACTTTAAGTTGTTGGGTTCATCCTCCACCATTGGATCAAGTCTGTTTAAGCCATTGGATTTATGATGCCCTAAAAATCCTTATGTTTTCTTTTTATCCACATTTTCCCCCTAATCCCTCTCATTTTTACTTTTCTAGTTGAAGGGAGAGCCAAGGAGCTTAAAGAAGCTATGGAGAATTGTTCGTTTGGCTTTTGGGTGGATACACACAATTTGTGTGTATATTTTGCTTGTATTTTCATATATTTTTCTTTTCAATATATTGTATACTCTACCTAGGGTTTGGATGGATAGTATGTATATATATATATATATATATATAGTTTCTATTTTTTTTTTATGGTTATGAGTTTTCCATTCCCTCATTTTATTTCTTGTTCAAAATGATATATACACAGTAATGAGGGTTTTGAGTTTATATATATTAACATTTGTTTTTAATAATAAACCTGAATTTAATGTATGCGGCCAGGATAAATATATACACAGTCTGGAGGAGGTGATCTACACACACACACAAATATTAGTATATATTTTTTTGTTTTAACATATTTAATAACCCATAAGGGTTCAGACCCGAATTATTATTATTTTAAATATTAAGTGGCATGAGAAAAAGTAATGGCCATGGCCTGTGTTTTAATGGATAGCCACGACCAAATTAATGTGCGGGTTTTATATTTGGGGGCAAGGGGAGGTGTCACCCTCCCTTACCCACACCATGTATTATTTATTTATTTTTTCAAAGTTTGTGGGGGGTTCACCCCCTCTCCCCGCCCCCCCACATTTATTCTATTTTTTTAATACAATAAAAAAATATGGGGTGGGGGGGAGAGGGCCCCCCCGCCCCCACACGCACATTAAATTTATTTATTTATTACACCGAAGGCGTTCCCCCTATGGGAAAGGCTCTTCTGGTCGTTTCAGCGACTATGTTAAATTTGACGGCCTTTTGGACGTTTTGTCAAAATGATTAATTTTGACAGTCGTCCTGACGTTTTCGACAAGCGTTTTGATGTTTTTGGTTTTTTGAGCTGGTTTTAGTAGTTTTTCTATTTTTAGTTTTTCCCTTTTTAAGACTTGCATGTTGCAGAATATATATTTATGCATGCTGGTTCTTTTATCAGACGCCACTCTTTGTTTGTAGAATATCATGATTGATTGCAGCCACCATATCCACTCCGAATTCATCCCCTCGCAGCTCGCTGATCAATTTTTATTTGGTTCAATATATACTGTACATGCGTGCTATAATCATGTTGTACACGGTATCTCTGTGAAACTGAAACATGAAGCAAAGAGTATAGAGGTGAGCTGGGTTATGGAGGGAGTAGCGTGTGCAGTGGGTATGAAGATGATACAATACTTTATATTATTGTTAATGTTTTCCTTATACAACGTAGCAATTTTTTCCCCTTACGTATGTGATTCTTGCTTTTACTGTTGCCTAATGAAGCTATGTTTTCCTTTGCAAATATCACGTCCTTTTGTAATATATTTTATTTGTTATGTATAGTAACAACTAACCTATTAAATTTTTTTTAACTCCTCTCGCATTTGTTGACTTTTGTAGGGCCTACCCTTCTATATAATGTCTACTCCTCAATGATGTGTAGAAAGGAGACAACACTATGTGCAGAACATGATTCAGATTAATGTTGATGAACATCTCCATTACCACATTTGAGAACAAACTACCACGAATGCTTCCCTCCACCGAACACTTTCATCGACCATGAAATTTTTTTCCATTCCCTTTCTTCCCTTGCACTCCAATTAATGTCCATTTATCTGGAATAAGTTCACATAAAACTTGGCTTGATCCACCTTCACAAAACATTCCTCACACCTTCCTTATTTATTCATCTTTTCCACCATGGCAGTCCATCAATCTCCCCCACAATGATTTGTTTTATGGAACTCCCCCGCCTGGACCTATATCGAACATGCACACAGTTCCTTATTAAGCAACCCCACCTAATATTCATCCCACTATACTCTCTTTTATCCCTCAGAGCCCCCCATACACAACCTTCACCTCCTTACTTGAAGCACAATGTTGCTTTTAATAAGACTTTATCTCTTGTCTGATATCCATACTTTTTCTGTTTGTTTGGAAAATTACCTTGGAATTCAAACAATATGGACCTCAGACCTTGACCTCCCATCTAAAAATCTTTAAACTAAGTTGAATAAATGTTGATTGTACATGTTGATCCAATTCTATAGGTAATCCATGTGTGTAGGGTCAGTACAAATATTATGGACACATTATAAGCTTCCTGCAAAACATTTCATCCATTTCCAAATATCTTCTACATTGGAGATTTAGATCTTATTCTCATACAAAGGACATGGTTGCAATAAAATAAGTATGAATTCTTTGTTAATAGATCTCGTGTTTGGGAATCCCTTTAATATAAGATATCTCATGATCCATACTACAAAGATTTTTTCATTGACAGTGATGCCCTAACCTCTCACCCTTCTATACCAACAAACATTGCCTCTTTTGTTAACATAATTACAATGAACTTTCTTAATGACTACACCGATGCAAAAAACTATGATGATGTTCCTTTCGATTCAAATGAAACATCCCCCTAGACATCATCTTTTGTACTGTCGATACAAAACATAGGCATGAAACAAGAGGAAATAAAACAATTCCTACTTTAACATAGGAGAAGCAATCCTATCACTTTGGCTTTAACTGATGTTGTTGATTCTATAGTAAAAGAGTACACAAACTCATTTTTATCTAAAATCATAGATGAGGTGTCAGCCATGGTTGAGTGATTGGGTGCACCAGCTTTGTTCTTCACTCTAAGTGCATCAGACACAAAATGGTCAAACCTACATGATGTCATGCTTGATGCTCCCACTACAGATTTTCATGTCGCACAACGCTAGAGCACCCATAACATTATTTCCAGCCCTCATCTTGTTTCTGCATACTTGCATCAAAGAACACAATATTTGGTGAAGAAGTTTTACAGAAACACCTTGGAGCTAAAGACTATTGGTACAAGTATCACATTGTCTTTCATTTTTATTTAATTTACATCTTAATGTCTCTTTTAACTTCTACCTTCTTCTTAGGTATGAATGCAAACATAGAGGTTCTGTACATGTCCATGGATTATTATGGCTATATGATTCTTGTAACGACCCAAAAATCCACACATGAACAACACAGTGAAATACAGGATAACTTTTTTTTTTGACTTGCTTGACACATAACATGACGCAACATGTCGTCACCAAGGATACAACTAACACTGTGAACAACTTGATACAAGGATGGCCATAAAGGCAGCACGGAAACGTTCACACCTATCAGGGACAATTTACTTTTCTTTTTGAAAAGACAACATAGAAGTCCAATCACAGAACACACTTACAGTTAGGGCCATCCACAATGAGATATTCTTGAGAGTTATTTATTTTTAAAGGACATCTTACGATTCTTAGCTTACGTTTTCAAGGAGGCTCAAGATAAGATTCATACAATTCATCTTACCAAGCTAAGCTTATTCTTTTGACACAGAGTAATTATCTTTAAATCTTCTCTATTATGACATTTATTTGCTTAATTCATTTATCAAGAAAAAAAAGAGTAATTAAATTCCACAAGGCCATCTGCTCACCACTAACGCTACTAAGATTCGTTCTTGCCCACAAGACAACATGGTTTTAAGTTCAACACACTTAAGAGAAGAGATATAAGGTGCCTTCAAAAAGGGATAGAGGGAGAAGGTCGAGATGTAACATTTTTAGGACCTCATTAGTTATTGCCAGTATTAAATTGAAGCTAGGGCTCTTAACCAGAATTAACAACAACTTTACTTAGGCTTCGCTAAAAGTATTATCAAGGAGTAAGAGAATTTACTTTCCAAATGGCTAAGAGATAGATTGTGTGGTTTTAAAATTGTTTTCTCCTGTTTATTAAATCTTATTACCTTCAAACAATTAACAGTTCATTTCACCTTAGGGTCATTTTACAAATTTTACCATGAAAGGCATAATGTTCACTAGGGGAGCTAGGGTTATCGTGTTATAAAGTTTACTTGCAATGATAGTCTTGCCCTTGTTTACTTAGAGAATTCCTTGCTCTGAAGTTGGTGACCCCTACGTTACTTTATTTGAATACAACTTTTAATTTAACTTCCTGAAGTACTAAACAATCCCATGTTAGTTTACTTATGAACCTTTATTACTAAGTCATGGCAAGGTTTAACTCAGAATTTATTCTCAAGGCAAAGTTGAAGCAACACTCATTAACAAGAACAAAACAAGATTACATCATTTCTTAAATATATTGATACTCCACAAGTCACTCAACCACAATAACCAAATTTTCTTATAATTTCAATGATGGGCACACAATACAAGGTTTCCAAAGTTCAGATGACAAGTCCACAATACATTATACTAAGACATTAATCCTTTTCTAAACTTTCCACTGGACGTTAACAACAGTTGAATAACATACAAAGGTTTCGAGCAAAGGAACTTCTCAACTGAGGTTGATGACAACAGTCTACAATTCTATCCCTCATCTACACGCAAAATCCATCTGCAGCAAATTTTCTACAAGAGTCAGTTCACGAGAACTGAGCAAGATAAGGCTACACAAAACCACCATAACTATTATCTAACAATATCATGAAAAGAAGCACTTTATTACAAGAATTTGGGTCAAACCTCTAAACTCTATGAGCACATTAAGTTATAATAAAGTCTATGACATGTCAATCAAAGAAGGAGAAGAACTTGTACTTCAGTTAGGAGCAAATGCAACGAAAGTAACAATCATATGAGAATGGCCCTTGGCCATATAAGGAGAAAACAAACAATCTAGCAAAAACAGAATCCCCATCAAGTAAGTAATTAAATAATAATTACAAAATTGATATTTGATACATATACCAGTCATCTAGGAATTTATCAAAGGTACCAAATGCATAGGCTAAAATAATATTTTTCCAAAAGAACAAGAGTTGATTGGCCCAAGAAGGGGGAAACACGGGTTTCAGAAATTAACACAAAAAGTCATGTATAAATGAGTTTCAAACCGGAAATCAAATAGAGTATACACTCAACATAAGTTTCGAAGCGAAGGCAAGGTATACTATTTTTGACCATTAACTACAAGATTATCCATCATCCAAGAAGGGTCAAAGTCTTACAGGCTAGTAGCTAGCATGCGAGAGGAGAAGGGGGCTCCGTCACACAAGAGTATACAATAATGTCATCCACAATTTTTAATACACTAAAGATTTGCAAACTTCCACAACAATTCTAATGTTTGATTAATTTAAAATAAATTATCCATTTCCCGAAACAACCATATTTTAAGGCAACCCTAGGTAACACAGTCAACCGTCGCACAAAGATACAAACATAACTTCAAAGTGACATTATCAAAACAAAACCTTCCGCTATGAATCCATAAGACTATCAAATGAAAGCTGAGTTTTTCCCGAAGGTTAATCACATTTAAGGAAATTTCCATCACAATTATTTCGGTAATTACGTGCATAAAAACCGACCAATATTAATTAATAGCGTTAACATTACAAGGGAGCAAATAATGCAAGTTAGGAAAAATAGAAGAGCGCCATCAACAATAATTCTGAGAGGGGATTAGACCAACTATTCTAGTGTCAACGAGGTACAGGATTCGCACAATGAAACCTCCAGCTTAGTTGATCCAAAAAGCTAGTTATGGTTCAAGTTGATAGGGATGGTCAAGGCACTTCTTGAGGATGGCCTTAAAAGCCTAGAAACAAGATGAAAGATAGTATAAGAGTCTAAACACGCGAGACGGCAAAACACGTTGCAAACAAACCTTTTCATTCTACCAGTTTTAATACCAAAACTCTAAGCTGGCTAGCCCACGCATTGCTCACACAATCCTACAACCTTTCTTTCTCGATGCCAAAAGGTTATCAAAGGGACTTGCGAAGGAGCTAACAAAAACGTCAAAAGACAACTTGGGTGCTAGGGAGGAGCTTCATAGTTATTGTAAACTTACTTCCATGATATTGAAAATACTAGTTAAACAACATAACAACTTGCAACTCAATCGCAGAGAAGAATTAATACAGAAACAAACAGACGAAGGTCTATCATTCGAGTAAGAAAAACATAACATTCAAAGGAGAGGGCACACGCATCCTTTCGACCCACATACTGCCAACGATAAAAGCTAAAACAAGACGACACAAGCAGGAAGGGAAATCTCCCATCCTGACATCCAACTGACAAATCAATGCAAGGAAAGGTGGTTCGATTTCACAATATTTTTAAATAAAATAATAGTAGAAAAGTGTAGAAATATCTTGCCTGTTTCTCCAGCTTCAACAGGTCGTACAGACTCCACACGGGCCAACAAAAAAAAACAATAGCATGAGACAAGGATGTGAGTACTGCCGTTGGCGATGTCAAAGGGCCAAATGTGATAACTGGATAGACAGATGGGGCAGAAAATTTAACAGTTGAGTCCTTTCACAAATCCACCTCACACCGCCTTGTAGTATGCTTCTGCACTGGAAACAACTCGAGGAGATTGTCTTCCATCTTCCCTCGCTTCAGTAGTCCTATGAGATCATCAAGGCTGTTATCAACCAAGTACTCCTTGAAAAAGTCTGTGATGAATAAAAACACGATGCCCTTGGCCACAAGACAGCCCAATTAATCCAGAGAAAAGACCATACAGAATGACAAAGTTGGAGAAAAGAAATATCAAGAGATGCTCTCCTCGTAGTCTCCTAGCATTGGATTTACTGCAGGCTCTTTCTCACATTTCCTGCTCTGCCCAAGTAGCTTTCCATTTCCTTCAAGCAGTACTCTCCTGCTTTTCCCAATCTCCACCTACTCTTCTTCTTGCTTTTCATCTCAGAGATGCATACCATACATCAGATTTGATGAAGTAAACAGCATAGTCCAGTCCTCTTAACACTCAGAAAAGAATACTTTTTCGAAAGTGAAAATAAATTCTGCTTCCTTCTTATCGCTGCAAGTTTCATATGATGCACCTTGTTATAGTGCAAATGTGCAGCCCATTGCTTACAGCTTGCTTCACTTAGCAGCACCAGTAATCTCCATAAGAACATTGTCATTGTTTAAGATGAGAGAGCTGGATTGCATTACCCACAACAATTTCTCTAGCAATATAATCTTGGGGATAAACTTGGTTGCAGTGTGGCAGTCAACATCTGCTAGAAGGCTCTTTTGAACTTAATATAATAGAGTGTTTCTCCACCATGTTTGTGCCACAAAGACTCAATATCATCATTTCATCTTTGTCCAATGAATTTTCTGGCTTTGCTTCTGCCTCATCTCCAAGTCCAGGCTTCTAAAAACACACAGAGGAATCCAGGGATTTTGGTGCACTTATATCTATGCTGCTCTCATTCAACTCGTGAACAGTGTGTGTGGTTTCAGACTCATCTGCTGCACCTTCCATTCCATCACGGTACAAAACCTCAGAACTCTGTAGCACTCCCAAAGGACTCTTTTGGACAGAGTCAACATGTTCCATGTGTTACTTTTGGGTGTCAAGTTCCATCTTTTCTGGTTCCACAGCAGATTTATGCCCTGCTTGCAATATGATTTCTGATTCATGCCCTGCAATCACTTGAAGGAGAATCCCGAATTTGAGGATGCAGTTGATACTGAACAGAAAACAACCTAGTTGGACAACCTGCTTGTTAGAGGCGCTCACGAAGGCTTCTACCAAACTGTAGCATGCCCGTTGCCTGGCTATTTACTGCTGCAGACAGTTGTTGTGGATCCCCAACAAGAACACACCTTACAGCTCCTAAGACATTTTCTCCAACATTGCATAGATTCCTTGTGCCTGTGGGTGCGATCTGTCACCAAATTTGGGTCAAGCTCATGGCAGAAACAATAAAATACAAGCACAAAACGCAGCCTCAAGATATGATCAAGCTTCTCCCATGTTAAATTCACCACCTGGACGGAAGTGAATTTCCAAATGAAAAGGCAAGACAACTCAACTAAAACTTTACCTCGTTCTTCTACTACAGCTGCAAGATTCTGCAACAACTGATCTCGACTGTGGTCGCGTGCAACCAGAACATCAGGATCAACACCAACGGTTCCTTGGGCTTGCCCTGCAGTAGCTATCGCACTTAACTCCCTCTGGAGGCCACTGATTTTTTGGGATAAGTTTACTTCTCTACCCTGTAGCTGCTGTATAAAGCCAATCACTTCCTCACGGTACTCCTAGGAGAATTTCAGTTCTACGCTCCACTGAAACTGCCTGTACAACATGATTTTGAGACCCACACCCACCCACGCAACATCAGGGCGATAGACCTTCATTTCACCATCAATGAATCCACTGTCCAGAACACGCCAAGAAGGTGTAGGGGGGGTTTTTAATGCAATGGCAGGTGTCAGGGTATAAGTCAAGGTAGGTTGATGAACAAGTAAGCCTGTCAAACAATGAAGATAGTTGGTGGAGGCACCCAACCACACACCACTTGCCAAAAAGGACAAAACAACACTCGTGGAACAACTTCTCTCTCACGCCAGGCAGGCCGCAGAGATGGCCATAAAGGATGGCAGTGGGGGGGCAGGTGGAAAAGGAGCCGATGTCCAGTGGGGCATTACAATTCTCCAAATGTTGATACAACTAACTGGGTAGATACTGTACATCTATAGAGGTGGTGAGAAAATAATTTGACAAATACGTGTCTACCTAGAATATTCGAACATCCGCCCAATGCACAAATTTTGTTCAACCACTCGTCCAAAATGATCCATGTTTTTTGACATCAAGGAAAATACTAGCCTCCTCTCCTCTTCATGACCTTGAAGAACTGATTAATTGTGTTCAACGACACACTAAGTGTTTTGAGAAAAAATGTTTGCGCAAGAAACAATCTTGTCTCCAATTTCAGTACAATGCCCCCAAGGCCACACATTCTAATTCAACATTTTTCATTGAGAAGAGAGGAACAATAAAAACCAACCTTGTAGGAATGATGACAAATTAAACATCTATAACCATGCAATGTTATCTATATGTATAGCCAACATTGATTGTCATCTTGTACTATCTTGTCATGCAGTGCTTAAGTACATTGAAAAATATGCTTCTAAACTAGAGCAACGTTCAGAAACCTACCACCAAATGTTTTCCAAATTATCTATAAATGTCATCCTTGATTTAATAGCATACATTACAATTCGTAAAATACTCATTGAAATTGTTGTTTAGCACGACATCAGTGTGCATGAAACTTGCCACATGATCCAAAATACCACTTGTTCTATGTAGCCGAGCTTTTATCTCTTTAAATTTCGAAAAGAAAATACTCAGATGCCTTGTAAGTGCTCTTGGATGCATATAAGGTTTGGCCTCCAGATAATGAATCACTTCCTCTTATCCAATTTGTCAGGGAATCGACTTACAACAAACACTCTTTTGTCAATAAATGGAAAATTCGTGCAAGCCTAGCTATTGTCTATGTCTATCCATGGATCTCAAACATTCCTGCACAAAATTCAACTTCTTTTGAACATTTTTGTTGGTATGAGATCTTCCTCTACAAGCCTTTCTGCAATATATATTTCGATATTGGGTGCATTACTCATGAATTCATTTCTAATTACAATATTTTCAAATGCAATTATCGACCTTGGCATGTTTCCCACTACCATTCTACTCCTACAAAAAATTGAAGATGTAGTTCTGAATCTAACGACGACAATAATCAACCTCTTGAAAACTTGACTAAGTTGCAACTTTTGGGTCGACTGAGTTTGGGATGCACATCGACACTTGACATCCTAGATATGTTGGGGCACAGAGACATTAACTCCCACCATAATTGGAGCATTCATCATGTTCCCACTTCCTTACAGGTGTTTTCCCCATCTTTCGTAAAGGTTAATAAAGCCTCAACTAATGTTCCTTGGATGATATCACCTTTTAATTCACCCACATTTTCATTCTCTCAGGAAAAACATCATGCTTTCGATATTATTTTTTAGCACTTCACTTTTGAAGTTTCACTCCATCCTTTGTGCATGGTGATTTGCAGTGCTACAGGGATAGGTGGATCTTATCTCATTAATGTTATCAAATCCACATTCCAAGTTTCTTCAAGACATGGTATTTCACCTCTCCTTTTACTTTCTCCTAGAGTTGTTGTAGCTTTAAACATTTATGTCTCGCGTGCTGACTTTGCACTTTCTCACCATGACATGCTTGCTTTCAAATATGTTCCCATTTGTTTTCCAGGAATGACCAAGTCAATTAACACAACCTCCTTATGTTGAAAAGTATAAGTTCTCCTATTGCCATTTCCTCTGCTCAAATCACCGGGCACAATGAATTGGGTGATCCAGATGATGATCAACTAAAACATAAAGTCCTCTTTTGTAGGAACAAAAAATTCATGCTCATAACTAATTTATGGTTTGCCAAAGGTCCTATCAATGGTGCAATAGGCTCTACTATCAACATTGTTTATGAAAATTCATCTCCTTTGTTTAACCTTTGTCTATTTGTTGTCATCAATTTTGATTTCTATATTACATGCCTATGTGGGATCCAATGAACACTTCCCATATTCCTATCCCCCTATTTCCAATGGTAATTGCAAACAACTACCACTCAAAATGGCTTGGGCTCTAACTATCCACTAATCTCAAGGACTTACTTTACATAAAGCTATTATTGATATTGGAACCACCGAAAGCCAAGGGCTTACCTTCATTGCAATCTCTAGAGTACCTTCCTTGTCCAATCTTTGTATTTCCCCACCCTTTTCCTTTGAACACTATGCTAAGATGTCCCATACCCCTCTCTTTCAAAGCCTCTTAAATGAACAGTCCAAATTGCATTCCTTTAGCCTACTCCCATTCATTTGAGTAGGTACTAATTTCCCTTTTCTGCCAATCCACATTCTCTTTTACCTTGTACTCCTAATTCCTCTTCCTCTAGATCTTTCTAGATAACATATCCAATTTCCCATTTCTATGTGTACTCTTTTTCCTTTCTTTAATGTTACTCATACACCTCATAAAGGATATGTATTTTGCTCTCTTTCTCTTCTCTCTTCAATGTACTCCCTTTCGGCATACACATCGCACTGCTCACAAGTGATTGCTAGTTATATATATATATATATATATATATATATATATATATATATATATATATATATATATATATATTATATAAGTAAAACTTTAGTTTAAATAGCCATTCAACTATGTTTTGAAATATATATATATATATATATATATATATATATATATATATATATATATATATATATATATATATATATATGTATATGTATATATTTATATATATATGTATATGTACATATGTACACACACACACACACACACACACACACACACACAATCTTTTAATTTTAAATTTGTTTAAGACTATTTATATATATAATATATTATATGTATATATGAATAAATAAATTATTGAATGTAAATTCTTATACTTTATTTAAGCATATAAATTTGTATAGAAATTTATATAAATATAAGTATTTGAAATTGCATATTTTTGTTTTATTTTCAAATATTAAATTTAGATACATTTATTTTTATAGAGTATATTGAAATATATATATTTGATAGGTTGATAATTTGGAGGTAATTTCACAATTAAAGGAGTAGTTTTCTCTCTTAACTAAATAATTTGTTGTATTTGCCATATATATCTTCTTCCCAAATCTGACAACCACTTGATAAAAATTTATTATTTGAACAATTTACAGAGGGAAGGTAAAAGTGAAAACTCAACTATATAAGTCACCCTCCCTCTCTTTTAAAATTATCTTATCAATAATGCAAGAAAGGAAAACATCTATTTTACATACAACAACATTATTTCTTTAAAATGGATACACATTCAACCTCCCAATAATTTCAACATTCTAATATACTAACTCTTACAATAAAAAATGAGAAAGTGACTATTTTCTTTCTTACAATAACACCTTTCTCTTTCCAAAAATACATATTGAAACCTTGAATATCAGCTAAAATTTTGAGAGTTTTCTAACAAATTTATACAACTTAAGCTTCCTCCTTTCCACTACAACTTTACCAACTCGATAAATGGAATTTACAATAACATTTTTTTAAAATACAATAATTACAACCTCCCACTCTAAGCGGTAACAATGGGGTAAAATTTACAATATAGAGATTCTTCCAAAGGTTCAAATAGGCAAGTCTTCACTTCAATCATCTCTCGATTTCATAGCTTCAAATTTGCACTCCTTCACATCTACAAATCTTGAATCACAATACAAAGAAAGGGCAATATGTGACGCTCTCCGCTAACCTATAATCCAATAAGAGGAGAAGCCATCCTCCCTTATTGGCCTCCAAGCCCCAACCAAAGAACAATGAGGAGTGTTTTATAACTTTGACAACCTTAACAAAATGGCTTCCACAAAACATGCATTCCACAATATACAACACATTCAAATAAACACACTCAAACAATATTTACAACTTTTCCAACCACACATAGGCTTGAAAACAATCCAAAAGGAGCAAATAATATGGGAACCACCTCCTTTTTACTCCCAAGTGAAGTAGGAGTTCCACCCAAAAAGCCTCCATGTGCACAATACAAAACATTCAATTACATCCTTATCTCTCCCCTTGCGAATATGTAAAAAATATATCCATGTTTTCCTTTTCACTCCCCATAGGTGGAAATCCTAATCACACTCCTTATAAAATGCATGCCTCACAAATCCTTTTTCCCTCCCCAATGGTCTCATACTTCCATCTCCCACACCCTTCTTAAGGCAAGCTACCCAACCACAATAAATCACTTTCACAACACTCATACAATATTCAAATAAGCACAAATTTTACATCTAAATGCATGAATAAAAGAATGAAAACAAGTGGAGATCCTACCTCTCCATCAAGTTTCCAAAATTCTTCACTCCAACAAGCTTTCAACACCTTCCAACCAAACATAATCGAAAATGCAACTCCAAAAAAAAGGATCTAAGCATGCAACTCAAGACCAAATTTCAAAAGTGCAAGAGAAGAAAATAAGACAAGTAACCCAAAATCCTTCAAATTCATTCAATAAATAGAAAAGGGAGGTGGAGATGATGAGGTGGATTCATGTAGGATGCCACTTCATCATCCCCCATTTCAAATCACAAGTCAACACACCAAGCCCAATGCAATTAAATGAACATGTAAGGCTTATGACATGCACACATTACACTCTAACATGCTCTCCATACCTTTCAAGGAAAAATTAATTGTGGTAAGTAGAAATGTGCAATTCTTTACCCTTTTACATTCAACCAATAGATTAAAATGGTCAAAATAATCCCCATACTTCATAAGTATGGTTGGTAGAAGAGTTTGAGATGTGAGGGACATTGTTAACTTGTCCCACAAGTCTTAAAAAATGGCCTACAAGGAAATATCCGAATTTAGGAAGGGAAGAAGAGTACACACCACTGAAATGCAATTAATTCATTCCACACCAAGCACAAATCAAATACTATCTACTCTATTTATCACCCAAATGTCACCTCTTCCTTTCAGTTTCAAATTTAAGTTAAATTAGGGTAAGTGCACCAAGTTGGGGGGCCAAAAGGGGATCTTAAGTGGACATATTTTTTCTGAAAAAAAACTTCAACTTGTATGAGTTTTTCAAAATAGTTACACTCAAAATTGGAAGATGTTGTACAAATATGAATCGTAGCATTTTGAGTCTAGTTTCTAAGATACTAAATTGTATTGAAAACGGATAAGTTTAAGTGGGTCAAACAACTAAAATACCAACAGATGCTCCTGTTTTTGTTAAAAAACATAATAGAGTGACTTTCGTGCCCCCCACCATTTTTTGAGCACCATTTAGCATTTTTGAAAACCCTTTGGTAGAAAGATAGCTAGGAGAATCTAGTTTGGGCTCCATTTTAAAAAGATTTTTTTAGCGAATATTTTTTAATTTATGATTTTAATAGTACAAAATTTTTTATGTTTTAAAAAATAAAGGAGCTCCGACTGTGCCCCCCCTAACTACCTCAAAAAACATCGAAAATTAGATTTTTGTTTTTTGAATATGTATAGAATTATGCCTAGTTTGGGCTAGTATATTTTTTTTAAAATTTTGATCACCCAAAAAAAAGATACACCATGAAAGATAAACATATTTACACTTCAAAAAATAGCTATAAAAAGGCATATTTAGAAAATAAATAATGTGGAAACCTTATATTAGTCATAAAATTTGAAAAATTATATCTTTAGAAAGAAGAGACTCTGCTCTGCATCGTGGTATAATTTTTTTTAAATGGATCGATTGTTTTATTTTGATTTATCATAGAGGAAGTGGAATTTTTACATTTTCTTGTAAAAACACACTGTTTGTTGTGTTTGTGCAGGTCCATGCCTCAGGCTTGGGGATCCAAACCGGATCCCAAGCCTTGAGGCATGGCTTGGGAAAAGAGAAAACACAAAACACATATGCATTATAACGTGTACAGGTTCTATGTAGTATAAACATTATGCATGTTCTATGCGTTATAACGCATATGCATTTTGTGTAGTACATAATGCATGTTGTACATGTTATAATGCATACGCGTTCTGTGCAGTATAAATATTATGCATGCTTTTGACATGCTTGTGCAGTATAAGTTTTTCATTTATTATTATTTATATTTTATTATTTCTTATACTTTAAATTTATTTATATAAATATAAGAAATTAGGGTCACTCTGCACCTTATGGAATTCAGTCTCACAGCTCCATGAGTCATGGTTTAGGAGATAGTTTTTTAAAACTATAATCTGGTCAATACATACGATAATTTTTCAGGATTTCAGCATTCAGCCTAAATCTTTTAGCGTTTAACTTCTACAATCGAAAACCTAAACCATAGGCCATAAACCTAAACACTAAACTGTAAACCTTGAGCCCTAAACCCTAAACCCTAAACCTTTAACCATGATCCCTAGACCCTAAAACCTAAACCCTAAACCCTAAACCTTAAACATTCAACCCTTACCCGTGAGCCCTAAACCCTAAGCCATAAGCCTAAACCATAAGCCCTAAACCCTAAACCCTAAAACCTAAACCCTAAACCATGAACCATCGAGCCTTAAATGCTAAACCCTAAACCCTGAACCATAAAAACTAAATCCTAAATCCTTAAACCCTAACCCCTAAACCCTAAACCCTAGACCATATACCCTAAGCCTTGAACATAAGCCTAAAATCTAAAACCTAAACCCTAAATATACCCTATAGCCCTAAGCCCTAAACCTAAACCCTAAACCCTAAACCATAAACCCTAAACCTTAATCCCTAAACATTAAATCCTAAACCATAAACCCTAAACATTAAATCCTAAACCCTAAACCATGAACCCTGAACCATAACCCTAAAACCTGAACCGTAAACCATAAACCCTTATCCCTAAACACTAAATCCTTAACCCAAAACCCTAAACCCTACCCTAAACCCTAAATCCTTAACCTCGATCCATAAACCTAACCATCACGTAAAACCTAACCATAAACCTAACTAAACCCTAAACCCTAAACCTAAAACCTAAACCCTAAACCATAACCCTGAACCTTAAACCCTTGAACCCTGAACCCTAAACCTTAAACCCTGAACCATGAGCCCTAAACCCTAAACCCTAAACCCCAAACCATATTTCATCAATATTTCCTAGTCTCGTGCCTAGAACCATCATTGAGTCTGCTTATAGAACTACCTTGTTTATGAGAGGTGGGACAAGTAACTAAATGGATATGACATCTACCTTGTGCCTTGTAATGCATATATTACACATCTCTTCCAAACTTGTTTCTCCCCACATATACTTGCACTCTTGAATGTAAATTTATTCACACTCTAAAACAAATTTCACATTTCTCATATTTCCATGTATGGTATTATGCAAGCCAGGATGACCCATTGGAAGATGGAAAAAATAACCATCACAACAAAAAAATTAATCTTAAAGGAAACAAAAGAAACATAGAGAATATATCAATGCAGAGGTGTAGGATCATAATTGAATTTCCTGTAGTATCCTCTCCTTCGAGAAAGATAAAGTTCAAGTGTTCTACTGGAATGGATAGTAAATTTGACAGAACTTCCTAAAGTGTTCAAAATAAGCATAGAAATAGGGGAATGGCTAAGAACACTAAGGGGTTATCAATCTGCCTAGTAAATATTTCTTGTTTAGTTCTAAATGGGAGTTACCTGGCCTATGACTTAGTGACCTTCCATTCATTGATAATTCCTTATATGATAAACCCATGGATGTTTTCAAAATACCCTGAACAAAAAGATAGGGGTATTCATCAATCCTAGTGAAGGGTGTGATGTGATTTCTAAGAAACTTGAAATTCATATAGATTTAGAGGTCATAACATGAATTTACAAATATCTCTATCATTATAAATGGAAGCCAAGTAACAGTGTCTCCCTGTACATCCAAGGATTGAGGACTACTGGGGTCTTTGGAAGGATTGGATCTAGTCAGGAATATGACATTTCCCTCCTTTAAAATATCAATAGATGAAAAACATCAAATTTTGATGACTCTCTTTGAATGTTCTACCTACAAATTTGACAAACCCTGAACTTTATGACCTAAACCCTTAACCCTAAAACATGAGACCTAAACCCTAAACCCTAAAACAAAAATAATAAATCCTAAACCCTAAACACTAAATACTAAACCATAAAACCTAAACCCTAAACCCATAACCCTAAACCCTTGACCCTAGACCCTAAACCCTAAGTCTTAAGCCCTAAACCCTAAATACTAAATCCAGAGCCCCGAGCTCTAACCCCCAAGCCTTAAACCAATAACTCTGAACCCTGAACCTTAAGCCATAAACCATGAACCATGAACCCTAAACCCTAATCCCTAAACCATAAACCCTAAACCTTAAGCCTTGAACCCTACACCCTAATCCTTGAGCCCTAAACCCTTAACCTTAAACCCTGAGCCCTAAACCCTAAATCTAGAGCCCTGATCTCTAACCCCTAAACCTTAAACCTGTAACTAACCCCTAAACCTTACACCCGTAACTCTGAACCCAAACCCTAAGTTGTAAAACTTTAAACCATGCACCCCAACACCTAAACCCTGAGCCTTGAGCCCTAAACTGTAAACCCTAAACCTTAAGGCCTAAATGTTAAATCCTAAAGGTCCCTAAACCCTAAACCCTAAACCCTAAAAACTAAATCATAAACCCTAAACCTTGACCCCTAAACCCTAAACTCTAAACCCCAAGCACTAAATCCTAAACCCTAAACCCTAAGCCCTAAGCCCTAAACCCTAAACCCTAAACCCTAAACCCTAAACTCTATGACCTAAACCCTTAACCCTAAAACCTAAACCCTAAACCTTGAGCCTTAAACCCTAAAACCTGAACCCTTTACCCTAAACCATGAACCTTGACCTTTAAACCTTAAACCCTAACTCCTAAACCCTAAACCATAAATCATCAACCCTAAACCTTAAACCCTAAGCCCTAAACCCTAAACCCTAAGCCCTAAGCCCTAAACTCTAATACCTATAATCCCTAAACCCTAAACCCTAAAACCTAAACCCTGACCCCTAAACCCTAAACCTTGAGCCCTAAACCCTAAACCTTAAGCCCTGAACCCTAGGCCTTAAGCCATAAGCCCTAAGCCAAAACCCTAAACCTTGAACCCTTAAACATAAACCCTAAACCCTAAACCCTAAAAACTAAACCCTGAGCCGTAAACCCCGAACCCTCAACTCTCAAACCCTAAACCCTCAACCCTGATCCTTAAACCCTAAACCCTAAACCCTTTTCCCTAAACCCTTTTCCCTAACCTTTAAACCTTAAACCCTAACTCCTAAACCCTGAACTATAAACCCTAAATCCTCAACCCTAAACCTTAAACCCTAACTCCTAAACCCTAAAAACTGTAAACCATAAATCCTCAACCCTAAACCCTAAAAACTAAACCCTGAACTCTCAACCCTAAACCTTCAACCCTAAACCCTAAACCCTCAACTCTCAACCCTAAACCCTCAACCTTGACCCCTAAACCCTAAACCCTGAACCTTGAGCCCTAAACCCTTAAACCCTAAACCCTTAAACCTTGATAAACCCTAAACTCTAAACCCTAAACCATAAACCCTAAACCATGAACCCTAAGCCACTGAGCCCTAAACCCTAAACCCTAAAATATGAACTATGAGCCTTAAACACTAAACCTTAAACCCTAAAATCTAAACCTTGAGTCCTAAACCCTTAGCCCTAAACCCTAAACCTGAGCCCTAGCCCTAAACCCTAAATCATAAACCCTCACCCAAAGGAAAGTCCTAAAAATATCATTCAATGTGTTTCAGTGTGTAGGGAATAGTGTTTAAGGTGATCGATCAACTCATTTAGTTTTTATGAGAGACTACTTCCTTTGAAGGCCTAAAAAGGAATTTTGGCCATTTTGTAGTTAATTGAACACCCTTCAGAACAAGCTAAAATGAGCTAGTCATGTCACCGAGTTATCAAGGACCATTATTTGTGAAGTATTAAGGCATTGTTTGTCTCCATAAGAGACATATGAGCAAAAGCATGTATGAGAATCATGAATTTGATTCCATGAAAGGATGCTTTTAGAGCTAGGAAAGGTGAGGGGATGATCTTTATATGGAGCACCATGTTTCTAAGAATGAGCAATCATCTGAGTTCACTTGATGCAATTCACTTGGTACTATTTGTAACAACTCATTCAACACCTAGTAGTGTTATCACACCTTAAGGAGGAGGCACATTACAATCACCTCATTTTTGCCATAGGACAGGAATCCCATTCAGGGAACAATCCTCTATCTACAAAGTGAGGATCTCTTTTTAGTAAGAAGTAGACAAACATCATAGAGTTAATTCATGGTCACTAAAGTGAATTATGGACCAAATTTCAAAATTAGTACCAATTCAAGCAGTGGTAGGGCCAAAATCCATTTTAGAAGGTCAAAAAACCTAAAAAATGACTATATGATTTCCCAAAACAAAGATAACTACAATATATATGCCTGAAAAGTTTTAGGTCATTTGCTGAAATCCTGAAAATGAGTAAGTACTAACCAAATTAGATTTTGAAAAACTATCTTCTAGATTATAATTGTTGGAGCTACGAGACCACTTCCATAAGGTGTAGAGTGACCCTAATTTCTTATATTTACTAAAATAAATTTAAAGTATAAGAAATAATAAAAGTATAAGATTTCTTTTATTATTTCTTATACTTTAACATTAATTTTTGTAAGTATAAACCACCAAAACACATATGCGTGGTCCATACCACACAAAACGCATAAGAATTTTGACTTGTTTGAAAAGCGCACGCGTTATAGGTTCAGGTGATTCCTGAGCCAAACAAATTAAAACGCAAGCGTGATTTAGCAAAATGCATTTTCAGATTCTTGTCCTTTTTTTGGCCCCCCAACTTCGTGCACTTACCCATTAGCTAATTAAGAAATATTAACAAGTGTTACAAAAGTGACTAAATTTTCCCAATAATTAAATAAATGCACAAAAAAATAAAAACACACACTTAAAAAAGAAGGAAAATATTACACCCCTTGGCCACACAAATGAGGTCACCCCCCTTGGGAAACCTCTTAACTAAGCATGCAATTACAAAACATCAACATTAGACACCAGTTGTCAAATTTGGCCATGTTACAAAACACGCAACATTCTTCTGTGGTTGGTCCCCTATCCCCTTTTGGTGTTTAATGATATAATTTTCTTGCAATCACAAACAATAATACCTTTCTGGCCTCAAGGCCATATCAATATGTCATGGAATTAAAAGCATATAAGACATCCATCATACAATCTTTTTCATACATCAAGCAATACAACACCCACATACATCTATCACTTAACATCGTCGTATAACATAGCTAAAACATTATTATCAAATTTACAAATTTTTTATCAATTATTTTCAATCACTTAACACTTCAACTCTATTCTAGTAAATAATTCACAATCATCAATAATCCAATTTACATTCTAGAATAATCATGAAATTCTCTATATATATATTGTAACTCCTATCTATTAGATACAATCAACAACCCATTATTGATCCCTAATACCATCATATTGTTAGCAATTCACAAAAATCAATGAGACCACATGATGGTTAGTCCAATAATCTGATTATATATACTCAATATGTCAAGCATCCAAATGTCAGTATATAACGTCAAAGTAACCATCCTAGATCATCATCATATCCTTAAATGTCCATTAGGTCCACAATGCATCCTTATAGTCCAAAGTAACAATCAGAACACAATAGTAATCATGATGTCCATCGTATCTTAACAACATGATAACTACAATATAATAGTAAGGTCCATGTCTCTAATCAACTGAAATTAAAATCGCAGTATAATCAGTGTTGAAGAGGAGTGGGCATTATACCTTGTTAGTACAAAATAGATCATACCTGTCTTTGCAATCCTCCACCAGGTCGTTTTGGATCCCAACCACATCATTCAAAATCTGGTTCAAGAGGAAGCCTAGTTCCAACGTCCCAACCATAGATTTATAATCTTTTATCTTTGTTGTTGTCGGATCTAAGACCTCCAACCCTCTACTATTGGTCGTTAGATCGTTCCAAATCTTTAGTCATCTCAAGAATGTCTCCCAATACATACTCTACGTTAAGGTCTTGGAACATTTCATCTCCTCCTGTCAGAATTTCATGAGGGAAGTAGTCAATATTCACCCTTTCAGCCTCGGTGTCCCCAACAACATAGCTGACCACCTGAGCAGGGGTAGTGTTATCACCGAATCACAACACCCTTTGGTTTGGACAAGCGTGTATGTTTGAGCTCATAGTGTGATTGGATAACATGGGTACCATCTCCAAGTTGTGGGACTTGTTACTTGAGATAGACCTCCAGTGCAGGCTAGTTCCTCTACCTAATCCTAGCACTAAACTACTTCTAAGGAAGGAAATGCGACTATCTACTCCTAATCTAACAATTCCAAGGGACCAAGGAGAGAGAGAGAGAGCATGAAAATTAAGAAATCCTACACTACAGAGGTGATACCACCAAGAAAAGGGGGTGCAAATATCCTGCTGAGGGAGAATACAAAAATAAAATGGAGTTAAGAGAGGCCAGACCAATGTGACATAGATCTAGATCTTCATTTACCATTAAATCTCCATGAAACACAACATCCTACACCTGTAAATGAGACATACATGCATAGAAAAACAACAACAAAAATAGAGGGGAAAGGAGATACAACAAAACAATGCAAGGGTTGAAAAAACACCACGAACACAATTTTATTGCTTTTAGAATATGCAAAATCCATTACATTGTTGAAATAGAGGCACAAATACACTTGTCAGGCCCATGAGAGGGTTTGCAACTCAATGGTGTTGAGAAATAAATTTTACAGAGTTTCCCCACATCCCAGAATATCTCCCTTCTCCAATGAGAAGTGTTTACAATATATAGAAAATGAATGAGAGAAAGAGAAAGAGTGAAACTCGGATTTATTCTCTCACCAATCAACAACTACAATTAAATGGTCTGAAAATGGCATGGGAACCCTTACAAATCATCTTGCATACGTACTTTAACTTCTGGAAGAAGAAATGGGGTACCATACTTCATTAATTGCGGTGGTTGGCCCTGAAACTCTATATTTTCGTGCTGGAGACGTTTTCCAATTTTTCACACACCTAAACTCTGTAAAATTAAGAAATCTAGTTTCTGTGGCGTTGAGGACGTTGTGCTCATTTTAGAAAGTAAACTTTTGTAGAAAACGGACCTCTGGGTCGAAATTTATGACCATTTGAAGTTTGGAGGTAGGGTGCAGGAGGAATTCAACTGAAGGAGGGCGCGCGGTGGTAGAAAAGAAAAGAAGGTGCACGACAAGAGGGTTGTATGCAAGTGCACAAGAGGATAAGTAGGGAATTATCCAATTTTAAAGGCAAGTTTACAGAGGGGCACACAAGAAGGGCCTGAGGGAAGAGGAAAGAAGGAGAGCACGCGGAAGGAAGGTGCTAAAGGCGCATGCACAAGAGGAAGGTGCGGAGAGGGAACTGGAAGGAGAATAATGTAAAGGGAGAAGTAAGAAGGTGTTGCAAGGGTGCGCAGAAGAATTGCAGAATGGAAATAAGGTGGGAAGCAAGATACAAGCACATGAAAGGAAAGAAGAGGGAAACTGCATGTGCACCGAGGAAGAAGGCATACTCACAGAAGGAAGGTATGGAAGTAGGGTGCGAACATCCAACTGCGGAAGGGCGCGCGGTGACGGACAGAAAAGAGGGCGTGCGACTGGAAGACAGGAAGCGCAGGGACAACCGATTTTGAAGGCAAGACTGCAAAGGGGCGTGCAAGAAGCTTGCGCAACCTAAAATGTGAAACATCAGAGCCAGAATGAAAGTATAAGTTATCCAAATAACTAGGAGAGTTATTTGGATAACAGGTAATCGTGGGTAGAGTAGACAACAAAGGTTGTTTTGAGGTTGTAATGAAATTGTTACTAAAATTTTTGTACATCATTTTAATTTTTCTTAAATAAACAAAAAAATATTATGATTTCCTACATCAGACACATTTGAATGACATGTCACAGTGAGCAACACAAACCATTTGACATCTTTGTTTATTCATATCCAATATTTGTTTCAAGACAAATTTATCCCTTTCACGGTTATTTCGGCTGATTGATCTTCCAATATGCTAGTTTCAACAACTCCCATTCTCTCCAATCCCTATCTATAAATTGTAGTATAGATATTTCTCATCCATGTTAGGTTAAGGGCGTGTTAACAATTAAAAAAATCTCAATTATTTTAATACATGAAGCTACTGTGAAAAAGAGATTAAAGATGTGTATGAGGATACATTACTATTGATATTCTCAAATGATATTTATGATTCAAGATAAATTGTTTTATTTTATATTTCATTTAAAATAAATAAATTTTGAAATATGAATAAATGACTATGACAATAGAAGCAATAATTACGAAGAAACTTGGCTTTAAATAGGCTTATCGACCAATAAAGACAACCACCATTACTATTCAAACACAAAAAAAAAAACACCATGTACTTTGAAACCAAACATTAATCCTAAACTATTTCTCCTTAGTTTCCATAATTGGATTATTTTTGTACTCTTCTTCCACTCTATTTAGAAGTATCATGTTGATTAATAATTTCATCTTTACAAATTTCTTACTGATTTGTGATAAATAGTATTAATTTAATCACACCAATAAAAAATTAATATAATTATATAATGGTTTACATAATTTATTATATGAGCAAAATTAAATAGGCAAGTATAACGTCCCTATATAAAGAACCCACAAGGTGAACAGAGTCTATGATGAAGTTTCCCAACTGCAGCTGAAATGTATTGACTTGAAACTTTGGATAATGAGACAAAAACTATGGCATCTATGATATAAATCTCTTCGAGTGAAAGGATTTTGTGTAAGGGCTCCTTTGGCAACATCAAAAGTGGTTAGCAATTGCAATAGAAGCAAGTGGATTTATTCGCAAATATGATCAGTGCATTGGAAGAGCCCATGAATTGTAAAGGTCGGTTCACTCTCTTACTCATATTCACTACTTTTATCTTCGTTACATCTTCGTCCACTGAGTGCCATAATCAGTTCCATAATCAGATTGAGGCTCAGGCTCTGCTTCAATTAAAGATGTCTGTGCAAGTCGATCCAACTCTTTTCTTGTCTGGCTGGGTTAGTGGAAATAATGTCTGCAACTGGTCTGGAATAACATGTAACGAAAAACTACAACGGGTTGTAAGTATTGTTCTCAAATTCAAGGGTCTGGCGGGTACTATACCCCCTCATCTCGGCAATTTGTCCTTCCTTACAACTCTCGACCTCTCTAATAATCTTTTCTCTGGTGTCATACCCCAAGAGTTAGGCAAACTAGAAAACCTTCAGTTCCTTAAGTTGCAGGGGAATAGTTTGCAAGGTTGGATTCCAATTACCTTGCGTGCATGCACAGATCTGCTTCAACTCAGATTAAATAACAATTTCTTGAGTGGAGCCATTCCGACAGAGCTGAGTTCCTTGCACAGCTTGGAAAAACTCAACCTCTCTTCAAATAATTTGACAGGTGTAATCCCACAAAACTTGGCGAATTTTAGTACACTTAAAACCTTAGATCTTTCCAGTAACTTTCTGACCGGCTCCATCCCCTCTAAATTGGGTGCTCTCAGGCATTTAAGAGTACTCAGGCTTAAATCAAATAGGCTTTCAGGAGATATTCCCAGGTCTCTAAGTAACTGCACAAAATTGCGCGACTTGTCGTTGTCTAAGAATGTGCTCGAGGGACCAATTCCATACGAGATTTTAACATCATTGACCAGATTAGAATATCTCTATCTTCATTCCAATATACTCAATGGTACCATCCCGGAGGAGATTGGCAAATTATGGAAACTGAGAGAGCTTGCTTTGGCTGACAATACCCTTACAGGTGGCATTCCCAAGGTGCTGGAAAACTGCTCTTCTCTAGTGGTGTTGGCTTTATCCAGGAATTCCTTGTATGGCAGCATTCCAGCAGAATTAAGTTCGCTTACCCAGTTGCAGGAACTATGGCTCAATGAAAACAGCCTTGCAGGATCGATTCCATATTTTATCATGAATTGTACAGAACTGAGAAAATTGTTCCTATATCGTAACCAGCTGGAAGGAACAATTCCAAAGGATATAGGCTATAAGCTACCCAAATTGCAAATGATGGACCTCAGCTTTAATCAGCTAAGCGGCGGCCTCCCAAAATCTCTGGGAAATTGTTCGGCGCTCTATCTTCTTCAAACAGAAAAAAACCAGTTAAGCGGAGTGCTACCCCGGGAACTGGGGATGCTAACTGGCCTAAAAGAACTTGCGCTTGGCCAAAACCGCTTTGAGGGAGATGTTCCTCCTTTTCTATTAAATTGCACACAATTGCAGAGCCTTGGTCTGAATTTCAACAGGTTCGTGGGTTCAATTCCAGTGGAGATTGGCCTCAAACTCACCAATCTACAAGAATTATCATTAGGAAGGAATCGACTCACTGGGGGAATTCCAAAGTCTCTTGGAAATTGTACTCAGCTCTCAGCTGTTGCGCTCCACGATAATCAGTTAACTGGCGTGCTGCCTCAAGAATTGGGAATGCTAACTGCACTGCAAAAACTCGAGCTCCAGGGAAATGGGCTATCAGGCGGAAAATGCGGTACTGTATGTGTACTGGATGTGCTTTCCAACTGCTCCGTCCTCCAACAGCTATGTCTCGCCGTTAACCATTTTAGTGGCACTTTGTCAAGGGACATCGGAAAGCTCTCTCCCTGGCTCTCAACATTGTACTTAGATAGCAACAATATAAGTGGGAATATACCAGAAGAAATTGGCAACCTTACTGCATTGTTTCTTCTAACTCTCCCCGATAACAATATTATTGGCGAAATTCCGAGTGCACTCAGCCGTCTTAATAACTTGCAATACATAGACTTGAGTTTCAACAAACTGCAAGGTAGCATTTCCCCGGCATTTTATAAATTGGTAAACTTAGAATATCTATACCTGGAGCAAAATCATATTTCTGGAAATATTGTTTCATCAATTGGCAGTCTGAAACAGTTGAGGAAACTCAACCTCAGTTATAATAAGCTCACAGGAAAGATGGCGAACGCCATTGGGCAATGTTTTCGTCTTGAGATGATTGATATCTCTCACAACAGTCTCACAGGAAGTATCCCTATGGAGATCTCAAGCCTTCATTCCTTGACGTTTTACCTTAATTTTTCACACAATGCATTCACTGGAAGATTGCCTTCGCTGGGAGGAATGGAGCATATTCAGGTATTAGATATCTCTGCTAATAAGCTCTCAGGAACCATTCCTAGCGACATTGGCAGTTGCGTGGAATTGCAATCTCTGAACCTTGCCAACAACAAACTGGAAGGAATTGTTCCAAAGACGATGGGGGAGCTCAGGAGCCTTGAAGACATTGACTTGTCTTTCAACAAGCTATCTGGGCCAGTGCCTCTGTCTATTGCGAATCTCACCTTGCTTCGCCATTTGAATTTCTCCTACAACAGTTTCAATGGATCGATCTCAAATGAAGGAGCTTTCAGAAACCTAAGCGCAACATCATTTTTGAGAAACCCGGAATTATGTACTGCAGAATGGGGCACAAACACTGCCAAAATCCGTAGTCATTCAACTGGGTTTAACACAAAGGTTTTCTTGTCTGCTTCCATCCCCATCTTTCTGGCACTTTGTTGGTTTTTGGGCGCACTTTACGCTCTCCACAGAAGGACACAAAGGCTTGCTGCATTCACAAATAGTTTCATGAGAGTGGGTTTTATGCAAATTTCCAGCGAAGAACTCCACAGGGCCACGGAAAGATTTAGTCCCGGAAGGCTACTTGGTGCAGGTAGTTTTGGGTCTGTTTATCAAGGCCTGTTGTCAAACAACATGCTGGTGGCTGTTAAGGTATTTGATCAGGACCCTCAAAACTCTTACAAGAATTTCTACAGAGAATGCAGAATACTGAGCAGAATTAGACACCGCAATCTGGTCAAAGTCCTGTCGTGCTCAACTGTAGATTTCAGAGCTCTGGTGATGGAGTTCATGTCAAAGGGAAGCCTAGAACAACAGCTGCACATGGATAAAACACATTGCGGGTTGAGTTTGAAGATGAGACTGAACATTGCACTCGATGTGGCACACGGAATGACATATTTGCACCATGATTGTTCTCCCCCTGTTGTTCATTGTGACTTGAAGCCCTCAAATGTGTTAATGGACGAAACCATGACAGCCCATGTGGCAGACTTCGGGATAGCTCGTCTAATGACGGCCAATGATGATGCAAGAAACAGCACATCTAGGCTGAAGGGAACGGTAGGGTACCTTCCTCCAGGTGAATTCCCTTTACGATACTGAAACCCAAGCTTTGTCAGATTTTTCTGCTTGTGTTTGTGCTATCTTTTGGGTGTATTAGTTATGTCGTTTGCTGAAATTATGAACCACTAATTTGAAAGATCAATGAAAGTGCTTTGAACTAATGCAGAATATGGATTGGGGGGACCAGTGACGAGGAAGGGAGATGTTTACAGCTTCGGAATGCTCATCCTTGAAATGGTGACGAGAAAGAGGCCTACAGATGGCATGTTTACAGAAAACAACACTCTGCCAATATGGGTGAGAACAGCATTTCCGGAGGCAGTGAAGGAAGTGGTGGACAGAGAGCTGCTGGTTGAGGAAATGGGTGTAGCAGGGCCCGACTGTGAAACGTCTATAAGCACCAATGAAGATTTTGACCATGGCAGGTGCCTGATTAATTTGATAGGGGTGGGACTGCAATGCACAAGGCAAAATCCAGGGGAGAGACCAACAATGAGAGAGGTGGAGGTAATGCTTGAAAAGACCCTCTACGGAACTGGATATGGAAATTTGCAAGTGCATGCATCGGTTCCAAGTCTGGTAGCCCCACGCAATACAGTTAGCCATGGAAATAGTGCAGAAACTTCCTCCAGTGATCAAAGCGAGAACAGTTGAGTACACACCCTAAACTATTATAGAACATATATAAAAGGCATTTTAGAGGCTTTTATCCAACTATTCCCATCTCTATATAGGTAGAGCCTTTCTGCTATCCCTTATATATTCCTCATTATAATATTTTATGGTTGAAATTTACTCTTTTTGAAAATTAAACTCAGCTATTTAAAAAATCTATTTAGGTATTTTAAGTATCCTGTTTCTAAGTACAATATTTAATTAGATGTTGTATTTGTTTGTTATGGAACTGTTCATTATACATGAAATATCATAATTATGAGTTTTATTGTTTTTTAACCGTAAGTATACAAATAATATTTATTTGTGTAATATCATCTCGTGAAAGTACTTTCTTAATCATTATATAGTTAAAGGAGGAAGATATTTTCAATTTACAATTATGTGCATAGATAGTCTAAAAATGGCAATAGGGGTTGGTGGTTGTGGAATGTAATATTAATGAGTTGTTTATATTCATTATGTAATTTTAAATTTGACATTTGTTTGGTTAGTCAATTTAAAATTTGATGCTCATCATTAGAGTTGATTTCTTTTTCTTAGAGAATTTATTTGAAAAAATGTAATAGCTTCGTCATAAAGAGGATTTTGGATTTTTTTTCTTTGAAACAATCTTTTGAAGTCCAACACAGTGGCACACCTAAGTTGATACATGATTATTACATGAAGGATTATAATATTAGTTTTTATGGGTATTTTTGAGTTATCCTTAATATTTCTACTTTTTAAATACATATCTTGTCATTGAGATTTTTGTAAACGTCTAATTTTTATGTGGGTTTAGTTAATTTGCTTTGGTGCTAGTCTATTTATGTGCTTATTGATTATTGCTCTAAAGTAGGTTCTTATTGGTGGGTGCTCCCTATGTCCTCCGAATGTCATCTTATTCCTTTGTGTCCTTTTTCACTTTCTCTTTCTATCGATCCTATTTATTTCTATTTTATCATGATTCTTTACATGCTTTTATCTTGCAGACACTCAAATTTTGCAATATATCTTTTGACATTGCTGATATTGACGTTGCACACTTGCATGGACAAATGCACTAATCTTATCGCTCTTTCTTAGCACACCTTGATATCCCTTTATACAATTGTTTATCTTTCAACTCCTCTTTTTCGTTAGTATCTGAAGTGTAACTACATTAAACACATCTAAAAAAACTCCATGTTTAAGCCAAGAAATTCAAAATATGATTTTCCCTCATGTTCAAAACCATAGGTTTTGGTTGGAATTGGAGAATGTCAATCCTAACCCTATTGCATGGTTTTAGACTGATGTGTGTTTAGCTAATTATTTCAATTCTATCACATTGATATGAATAAATATATCCCTTTGGTCATCCTTTCATGATATAATAACCTTCAGAGGCATATATAAGAAAGTAAATCATACCTCATTTAGGAACCTAACACTTCAATAAATCCTCATGTAAAAGAAATCATAAAAGGTAGTCCAACTCCCTAAACTATGAAATAACTCAAGCACATCCATTAGGGAAGCACTCTCTACAGGTATCATGAAGTCTTCTTCCAGGTCTAGAACTCTCCATTTTCATTCTACAAGAAAGTAAAGTGACCCTTCCCATGTATTTGAATAAATGTGAAAAATAAAGCATTATCAAAAAAGATTGTCAAGGCGGATTGCACTATAATAGATATCCCATGCTAGGAGATCAATGTGTGGTTTGAGCCCTCTTTGGAGTAATGGCAATGCCAACAATGTACATGAGTTTCCATAACCTACCTAACTTTGTTTTTCAGGAACTCCTTGCACTGCATGGGTTTGAGTAGAGTTTACAGATCCATTTTGATGGTGAGCGAAGAATAATGAAACAAAGTAAAACACATTTATAGGAAGGTGAAGCACTTAGGAAGTTGCAAACTTGAATTCCAAACAAGTCCAAGACAAAACAGAAGGGTTAGGACTGTATAAGTAATTTGGACCTAGCTGTATGGTTTTGAAAAGGCTTAGTTTCAGGTTATAATTTCATCGATGACGCATCTCAAGTTTAAGATCTTCCTGATCCATCATTTAGATCATCCAAACTCTTACATATCCACACAGACTAAACTAAGTGTAATCTTTCCCTTTTTTTTATAGTTGCAAGACTAATAGTCACTTTAAAAAAGTTATTATGATATGTGTAATTAATGTTGGAAGTTAATTAAATCATAATATCCAATTTTAACATTATTCATCCTTTTTATGTATGTTAACTAGATTCACTCTAAATCCTAAAAGGGCTAATATATTCAAAATAAATAGTGAAATCATTTGGTGAACCCAACCCGATCTAATTGACCATCATAGCCCTAACCCTAGTGGCATTAGGGTTTCATCTTACATTCATATATGATTTGTTGGAATTAATGGCTTATCATGTTATTCCTTTCACATATGCATCCACTAAGCACCCTAACCTTGACTCTATCCCATACTTATATGATGATTCAGAGGAGTTTTCTATGGTTTATCAATTTGGACATGAAGAAACATATGAGGATGATTTTTATGAACCATTATGTTTTTTTTTTGCTGATCTAATGTATAATGTTATTCTCACTCTTCAAATTGATCCTATCCAAGGTCACAGTTTTAATACTTATTCTGATAATCATACACAAGACCTTCTTGAGGATTAGGAACAACATTTACAACATTTCTTACACAATCATCATGACCACATTGATATTATTCTATATGTTACAAAAGATCGACTCAAGAATGCCTTTGTAGAAACTGTAATGCCCACATTTTACACACACAAATACAATAGTAAAATGCTAGGATACTTTTTTTTTTTTTGACATACATTGCTGACTATACAACAACATAAGGGCTCCAAGGAGAGAAACTCAACAATGCATAACACACTTACATAAGTCAATGAATCACATAACACACGACAACACCAAATACATGTCATTGCCACACTTTCCCAAAAGATTGAATACTAACAATGACTCAGCCACAAGAAAGAAAAGGGACTCAAGGATTGGAAAAACTCACCACACATCATTACCATGATTACATCTTTTTTACGATTAATATTTCAATAACATTATTATGTAAGTATAAGTTTCTCCTTTTTCCACCTACAAATTCATAATTTCATTTCACATTCAACTTAAACTTTATCCATTTAAGTTGTCTCTTTATCCCTTACCACAATCTCCATAACTTACCTAATTATTTTCCATATTTCCAATCACATAAAAAGTTCCTAATTCTCTTGTTCTTATGCTAAAGGTTTGTTTCTCAAATATGTTTAGTTGACATTTAATTTTGCCCTCATTATGCAAGGGGACAAACCAGAAGTTGTTGGGAGAAAATAATACACATCAAAGGAGGTGAAGGTTCAAGTTTCCCTTTCCTATAAACTTCCTTCCATTAGAAGCACAATTGTTATCGTAATGTGGTCATTTTAGTTCCAAATTTAGTTTGATTCAATTAAGCATTTACATGAAATAAATTTATTTTATTTTATTTTTTAGTGGACCTTATACTGGCTCAAATGCCTAGTCCCACCAAGAACAATTTGTATCCATTCTTAACAAAAAGTCAAAGCTTAAATACACCATAAGGACTTCAAAGAAAATTTGTTCCTAAACCATTGTCACATATACTCTTGTTTCTCATTTCATTTACATTGTTTCTTAGGTCTCTTTTTGGCATCACTTTTTAACATTAAGAGTTACGAAAATACTTGTCTAATATCTTGAAGAAGTATATGATTGGAAGCACTATAACTACACACGGGCCCCAAGGAAGTGTTAGTTCTGCTTGCACCAAAAATAGTTTGACCATGTCGTTCATGACTGTTAGGTTTACGACGATGCCGCTAGACATATCGACTATGAAGACAACTCAAAATTCGGTTCTTATTTAATTAAACTAGAAGGTTCCATCGAGTGCAAATTTTAAGTTCATTCTACAGTTTCAATCTCTTCTATGCTAAGAAGGATCTCACATAAATACAAGTTATGCACAAATCTTATACTCGGGTTGACTATTGTGGTTAGATTCCTTTATTACATTTTCAATGTAAGAAACACAACACCAAATATTTAACCAATAATTGCACCACAAAATTTCACTACAAGGTATTAATTTCAATTCCATTTGACACACACACCACACACACACACACACACACACACACACACACACACACACACACACACACACACACATATTCAACTTTTCCCATACAAATTTTGGGATCAAAATAACATCCATGAATAGTTACAAATTTCCCAAGCACTTCTTAATCTAAAAAATTCTACATACTACCAATTCCAACAATAAGTCTTTCAATATATTACAAAAATAAGCAATGAATTTACTCAACGTCTTTTCGCCATCTTTCTTGTATCCTGCAAAACCATGTGAGCATGAAATCAGTGATAAATTGCTGACATGACAGCCACTCTAATCTAACATAATGAATGTCTTTGGTTTCCCATTTACATAATAACATTAATAATTTTCATTCAAAAGAAGAGGGCTAGAGACATATTTATTTAATTTTATTTCGCTTCAATTTTTAACCAAGGAGAGAGAAAGAAATAGGGAAGAGAGAGAAACACTATTTTGCTAATAGTTCAATTTCACACAATAAGTGACATGGTATAGTTTCAAACAATTATTTACAAGTGTCAACAAGTTTCCACGTTGGTTTGGTAACCCGATGGGGGTCCTACAACTTTCTTTTTACATTTTCCTACTAGTTGTCCATAGTGCCCAATTTGGGCTTGGAGACTAAGAAACCACTTTTAATTGTTGTCTCCTGATGAGCAAACACACAACGAGTAAATTTCAACGTGTTATCCTATACACCAAGTTTTCATAGGAACCAATGAAATTAAGAATTGGAGAATGGTTAATGATTGGAGG
Source organism: Taxus chinensis (assembly GCA_019776745.2). Classification (NCBI taxonomy): domain Eukaryota; kingdom Viridiplantae; phylum Streptophyta; class Pinopsida; order Cupressales; family Taxaceae; genus Taxus; species Taxus chinensis. The sequence goes on along the minus strand of CM034153.1, from coordinate 633,909,161 downwards.
CTAGTTTTTCGAGGCCATCGGTCATAATTGACTCAGTTTGACCTAGTCAAAACTGTGACTGAAGACCTACAAAATGACCTTGCCAAACTATCTAGAAGACCATCTTTCCCCAAACTGATGGTTCTAGGAAATTTTCTATTGGAAGTACTAGAGGTTGGTGAAGGTGGATAAGAATTTTTTTTGTCCAAGATTAAAACAACGAGCTGATACAAAACCTAACTTTTCAATTTAAACAACTGTAAAACGATGTAAAAGGGCTCCCTAGAAGGAAGTCAAAAATATCACAAAAGATCATTCGAGTTCGATTCAAGGATTGAAGTGACTCCTCACATAACAAGGTACATGAAGGAAGCTTAACAAATCCTTTTTAAAGTTACGAAGGTTATTTTGTGAGTCTCTGAAAAATGTAATTTAACAATTTAAACTAGGAAATGGTCAACATATTCACATGTAAATAGAAAGGAGTACTGTAGAAATCTAGTTTGGTTGGGACATTTACTACATCCTTTGGAAGTGAGGGTTTAAGTTCATTGTCTACACTACCAAGGAATATTGGATTTTGTAAGTTAATATATAACGTTTTATTGTTTTAAGACAACTTTATTTGATACAAACAATTATACGAACATCCTTCAGTTTAAAAAAATTTTCCATTACAAAAGAAATACTAAGGAACATAAATTATGAGAGATGAGTAGAGATGAACCATGCCTGGGAGATTTTTGCGTCCATAGTGAAGAGGGGTTCATCCACATTCCAGAAAGGTGTTAAATTTATTTTAGCACTTTGTTAAATGGTTTGCATGCACGCGGAACTCTCATCTACTTTCCTTTTAACACAAATCCATGGGTCATTTTCAAAGCATGATCTACAAGTTCCGTAGGTGGAAACGTTACAAATGCTTTACCCTCATTTAACCCTCCTACATCAAATTTACACCAAGTCTGGATTTAGCTTCCTCCATACTTCTGAAAAATAGCCCAAAATACAAAGTGGAAGTTATCCAAAATTACATCCTTTTCAATTTCCTTGATATATAAACCATGATCCCGATTTCCAGGAGAATAATTCTTAAACCTTGGAAGGTACAAAATATCAGTTAGAGGCAGCCTACTAGCCTCTAAGTCAGTAGTTGTTGCACAAAACTGAATTGTGACAGCCTCCTCATCTTTAACGATCTCCACTTTAGTGTCTAAAACATCTTTATTTTCTTTAATATTTTCCCAGATAACAAACATGAAGATGATCTTACCCTTAAATGATCTTGCATCCTCTTGAAAAATGGGAATAATCTTGTAATAATCCTTCTATATACAAGGAGAGATTTATTTCTGTCAAACAATTTATATTCCACATATATGCTCCCACGTTTTGCACCCATGTTCACCAGAAAACATACAACTTACAACACATGAAAACATTCCTCCATCTTTATGCCTTGTTGGACACCCATACCCTACTCCAAAGATCTCATTTTGACACAGGCTAGAAGGATGTTTAGTTTACGTATTTCCTTCATGAGCAGCGCTGAATTAAACCAGAATGGACTGATTTTATAAAACTATTATCAGAGATCCTTTTTAGCACAAATCCCCCAAATTTCTATTTATTTAATTATGTCAGTGTTTAGGCATGCATTTTTTGGAACCATCCAAATATTACTATTTTTTGTTTTTAACTGGAGTTTGGGTTTTAGCGTGGAAACCAACTGGAGGCAATAAAGTTTTTGAATAATTTTCTAAATAAAATGACAGGTTGTAGGCCACCTTCTCCACCAAAAAAATTGAATGCTTCCACTCACCCACTAACATGTCAATTCTCATCGATTGCACTAAGCTTATGTTGCTTTTAATTTATTTTAGAATTTCATTTTGTCATGCACTACAGAAACATTTATAGTAACCACATATTTTGTGTTTACCTCCTCGCAAGGTTCATTTTAAGACCCCCCCTTCAAAAAATTATTATAGAATGGGTGGCAAATCCCAGAAATAGAATTTCGAAATGATGGCAGAATTGCATGAAAAAAATGCGTTTCACGTAGCAAAGGTGAATTTTTTCTAGCATTCCTGGTGGTTTCACAAGGTTGGATGGTGGTTGGACATTCATCCAATTCCAACTATCACCGTACAAAAGGTATGTTGGACAACCACCTAGTTTGGGATGGGTTAGATGCATGTCTAAGCTTGGATTGGATTGTCGTCTAACATGGGTTGGACGGTCATATAACATTAATTGGATGACTGTCTAACAAGGGGTTGGGTTGGACATCCATCTAAGCATGGGTTAGAGAGTCCATGTAACATGGGTTAGAAAAACATCTAACATGGGTTACACGGCCGTCTAACATGGGTTGGTCATGACCTGTCTAACAGAGGGGTTGGACATTCGTCATCTAATTAAGGTTCACATCCCTAGTACACATGTCTCGAACATCGTATCCAACCATATGTATCACCACATGTCTTGGTGTTGTGTGGTTGAATCCTATATATACCAATATGAGAGTCATTTATTCGCTATTTCAATGCACTGAAAATGCTTTGAGCTCCCCAATTTTCTAATTCTTGAATCACTTACAACTTAAACGTGTGTCTAATTCTAAACTCACTTACCAATACAATGGCTAGCTCCTTTATCACTCCTCACACCAAATACCAATAAAAAATATCTCATGTTCCCTCAGATCATAGCCCTCCTTAAACTCAAAGAAACACCCAAGGAGTGGCTGCAGAACACACAATTCATGGGGCTTATCCACATTCCCCAATTCAAAATAGATACAACTATTCTCGATTACCTCCTGATGGTATTACATCTAGAAGGATGCATACTTTGTCTGTTCCCTCAATGGAGTCATACAGTTAGTTTCACCATGGATCTTGCAGACATCCATCACTTAACTACATTACCTTTCCCCAACCAGCCACTCTATCAGGATAAAGGAAGTCCTTACAGATCAAGAAAAAAAAATTGGAGTCTCACTTCAATGTCCAGATTGATGGTAAGTTCAAATTTTAATATTTTTTTAAATTATTCGTTTTCCTAATTTTAATTAACTGCTATTTTTTCTAACATTTCTTGATTCTTGTTACAGTTCCTGCTAGTCATTGCAAAAGAGGCCTTCTTATACAGGGCATTTCAAACAAATTCTTGTATGTAATGATATCTCTATTTCAGGCAAGGATTATGTTGCAGGGAAGATCTACAAACATCCCCCTTTGGACGGTTCAGTATATATTACGTACACTAGCGGGGTAGCAATTCGATTGGTGCACATATTTGTCCAATTGAATTAAAATAGATATCAGGCAATGCCCTTGCCAGTACAAATACATCTTGATAAATCCAAAATTATCTGTCTCTTGTGCGGATTATCTACTTGCTTTCTATCAAGAAGCTTACCTCCAATTGTAGAATGCAAAAATTCATGACTGCAATTAATGAAAAAATGAACAGTCTATCTCTGGAAGAACAACAGGTAATATATTAATTTTCACATTATATTAATTAATTTATTCTCAATGTAATACTTATAGTAATATTATATTTTGCAGAGAAGAATTATGCTTGTCAATTCTCATAAGGAGGCTATTTCTTGGGGTAAATCCCCTCCCGAGATGTCTCTTGGATTCTGATATGGATTCAGTAGAATCAACCCCTGTAGATTCACTCATACAAAAATACAAAGGGGATTAATAGTTCCACTGTAACCTACATCCTCTATGCCATCACATTTCTCTGGAGGTATAAACATTATTTAACCAATTTACTCTTTATAATAAAAAATCATACCTACTAGTAAGTGGTACAAAATTTTAATATTTCTACATTTTTGTTTTCAGAAAGTTCTCAAGTTTGATGATATGAATATCGATCAAACTCATACTCAGTATCAAGATACAATTGTCATTACGTCTCCAAGCATGCAAAGTATTGTAAATTAATAATATTTAATAACTTTTGTATCTTTACAAATATTTTAACAAATTTTGTATTATAATACATTATACATTTTGGTTTGCTTCTTACAATTACTAGACCTCACAATAGATTCAAAGAAGGCCACCAGTACCACCAATGCATACTGTGCAAACTACAAGAAAATGTGTCAAGCAAAAATATTAGGTTTCCTTGCAGACTCTGATAAGAACACATTATCTAGTTACATATGAATTTCCTGGTTTTTCACTAGGTGGTGTCATTAACATGATCGACACCCAAATTTTGAATAATATCGAGCTCGACGATGAGTTTTTGGGTTTTGATAGTGGCGACACAAAAAGGTGCCCTTTTTTGACACGTATAATATGATTCAATATACCCCACCTCCTCAACCACAACCACAACAGATGTGCACCAAAGAGGATACTCTCTTCCTCCTCCTAGTAAGACTCCACTTACAGATGATGCAGAAGATGGATTTCACCTTCGAAAATATGATTTCAGATAGTATGGGGGCCACAATCCAGGAAGTTGTTATGTCAGATGTGGAAGTTGTCCACACTTGGGAGAGAAGGGAATTTTTTTGATTAAAGAAATAAATTCAAGATACCATAATCATGCTAGAGAGGCATTCATTGTTCACTTCCATGAGATCCAACCAGGAAAGGCTTGACATTTTGCTAAAAAAAGCTCAGTCAGGAACAATTTCTTATGATAATGAGTATGATGATGAGATTATGAACATAATGTTGAACAAGTTGGAAAATCTTAATGCAGAAGCCTACATGCCTACTACAATAAATGGGATAAAGACAAAATTAATGTTATTATTGTGAATGCGGAGAAAGAAAAGAGAAAGATATGGTATGTCATCTTTTACATGTAGAATCATGATATAATGAACATAACATTAAATTATTGTTTTTATGAGTTATGTTATAGAATTATAATACATTTGTATATCTGTTTTGTAGGAAAAATATGAAAATTTAAAGAAAGAAGTAGTTGTATTTGATGCACATTTGAAGAATGCAAAAAAAATCTTAAATGCATTTATACAGTTGAAGGAAAAAATTGTATTATTAAATAAATAAAATAATACTTTGAAAAGGATAATAAAGGAGCATAAGATGGATCCAAAAATCTTACTGAAGGAAAAGATAGATGTGGATCCATCACTTTTGTCATCAGGAGATGTTGCGAGGGACGAGTAGAATATTCTTCAAAATATCATCACCACAGTGCATGATTTGTAGCCATTAGGAGTTATAACACAGAGCACTTTATAGACCACATCCTGTTGAGCAAGAAAAAGATAAAGTTTCCCCTGTAATATAAAATTTAAAAATAGTTAGTTCACCATGTGACAGGTGTGTTGTCACAATTCTGAAACTGGTGTAGGAATTAAAAGATAGTGGCCAGCCAATTTTTTATTTTTTTATTCTGTAGGTAGATGTAAGGAAAACTATGATTCAGAATCATAGGAAGAAAAGAGGATTCCCTCATAATGTGTCCTTATATGAAAAAACTTTCCTGGAAGCTTTGAAATTTTATTTACAACCCCCTTTTTGCAATTGTATTGGTGACAATGCTTTATGAAAAGATGCTTGTCTTCATAAAGTAATCCACCACATGAGAGAATGAATACAAGAGTACTTTGGAATTGGAACTATATTTATTGTTAATGGATTTCTACTTAATGTGAATGGTGTTTATGTTTCTATGTTTACCGAAATTGGTGCTCAAATTTTCATGTTTGTGTTTGTTTAAAAAATATTTATTTTCATGCAAATGTAAAAAATTAATCAATTATCACATACATGGATCCAAATAAATCAATCCTTATTTTCAGTCAGAAAAAAAAATATAAAAAACAAACGTGATACAAGTAAATTACACAGTTCATTAGGACCAAGTAAAAAAAATGTTATATTGCATTTATTGAAAGTTTTCATTATTCATGTTAATGGATTTTTGCTTAATGTGAATGGTATTTGTGTTACTATGTTTACCTAAATGGTGCTTATTTTTCATCTTTGTTTGTTTAAAAAAATATTTATGTTTCATGTAGATGTAAAAAATTAATCAATAATCACATAGATGGATCCAAATACATCAGTCTTTATTTTAGACAGAAATCAAAATATAAAAAAATGTGATACAAGTAAATTACACAGTTCATTAGGACCAGTTGATTAACATTAATGAATATGAAATATATCAATACATCAAATTATTGTTAATAGTGTCAACAATGTATACAAGAAATTAGATCTATGGCAATTGGAACAGTCCTGGAGCAACATGTTCATTCGTGTCTTGGAAATCAACTGTAGCATGTTTTGTGGATGTGTCTTGATCCCCCAAGATTAGTCAGAATATTACCAACTCCTCTTCTTTCTACTAGTGAATTCCATAATGCAAGTGCTCTCTCATAAGGAAAAGTCTCCACTGAGTAACGTGATACATACAATCTCAGACAACTTTCTAGATTCCTATCCTAATCTATTTCATACTTTTGACTTTACAAAGGACAATGCACTGAATACCCTCTCATCTTCCACAGAACCTAGAATCATTTTTTGAAAAATTTCATACAGCTGAATATACTCACTCAAATCCTCTCGTAAAATACTACTAGAATAAATTTCTTCCAAAGCCTTCTAATGGCACCATTTTCATGTGGGTTGTCTATAAACTTAACTTGTTCTAGCATAGTGGTAGCATAATCAATTGAATGGGAACTAAGTAATTTTTTTTTGTAAAATACCTTTGACAACAACTTCGTTTATCTCTTTAGTCTTACAGAAATGGTCAGTTAGACTAGTCATGTTTTTGACAAATAAAGAACTGATGGATGTATGAGGTATGCCTCCAGCTGTATTCCAAAACTATGGATTGAAAACTCCCATTGCTTCAAGTATTTTATCCTTTTTGAATCTTTCACGGATCTCTGTAGATAAAGATTGAGAAATATTTTTCAATTTATTCCTAGTTTCAGATAATATTGTTTCAAATAAATTGTGTGTCACTCTTACTTCTTCCATTTCTGACCCAACCAAATCAACTCTTTTTGAAATGTATGAAGTGGAATCTCTTTCCCATGTGTTGTTATACAGAGATGATCATGTATATTGAATTTTAAGAAGCAACTGGGATTCTTAAGGTCTGTTAATGCATTCCATCTTTCAAAAATAAGACCCTGAAAACTTCCATCTGAAATATATAGATTATCAAGACTCCAGCACACACATTTTCTTAGTCTTATGAAGTCTGTTATGTAGATACAATGCTCTTGCACATGCTTCGTCAAAACATTTAGCTCCCTCAACATAGGAAAAATACCACATAGTGTGAGTAAATTTTCAATGTCTGTTAGACGATACAACAGATCTTTAGCTTTATCTACATCCCTGCGGTATTTATACATAAACCCTGTCAATGAAGGATATTCATCAAATATTCTACATGAAAGTTCATACATAGAAATCCATCTGGTATCTACATCTTTGAGAAGATTTTTTCCCTCTGTCAGTCCCAATTGCAAATTTATGAAATTCTAAAAATCTCTTTGACTGGTAGAATAATAAGCATGCAAATCACGGATCAGCTCCTCCACTTTAGCTACATTTTCGAATGTGCTCACAATTTTGTAGGCTAGATTCATTCTGTGAGCCATGCAATGGATTGACAATCATATAGGGGAAACAATTGTCTGAATTCATACACAGAGACCATTTTTGGCCCCCTGCATTACAACTGCACCGTCAGTTCCGACACAAACTAACTTTGTTGTAATGGAAAAGTCATCCATTCTGCAATATCCTTCAGATTTGACACCACCAATTTGTAAATGTTTTTAGAATTACAATTCTCACTCATTTTATGAACTGCTAAGAGATGGGGAGTTCTTACTTCATTTGCAAATGTGTATACATGAATACAAACCCATGAAGTATTGTCCACTGCAGTAACCTCATCAATTGAAAGGGAAATATACTTTTCCTTTTGAACAGAACTCTTTCATATCCTCCTTTTCTACCAGAGAAAGACATTTTACAATTTCCCAGCCACTGGTATCTGACCAATGTGATTGAGGAACATTCTGTAAACCAATAACCTAATACAAAATTTTATTTTCTGAGAAATATGAAATGGGTCTTCCCCTTTTCAATATATGGAATACAATAGCAAACTGAATACTTTTTGCATTCATTTCATTTCAATCTCCATAGCTTTGCTCAATCTTGCTACAATTCGAGTCCTGGCACCACCATTTTTCATTTATATTTTTCTATACGGCACAAATTTTTTGTTCATTTTCATATTCTTTTGGTGTATTTTACATGTAGACACTCTTTTGCATCTTTCCATTTATGAGTTCTGACTATGCTCCCATCCTTTTGCTTTTGGGAAATATATATTTTCCCACAGTGCTTTTCAATGATGTTAGTTTGAGCTACATTGTGTGATCCTTCCCTTGTTTCCAACTACATATTTTGCATCGACATTGAGTTGGAACATCATTACCATTTTGAGGCTTCACAGGTTCAATAAATGGATATTTGGCTGCCCATTCGAACTAGAAAGTCCTTCCTATTGTCCAGTTTGTCCTCTTTCTTCTGATAGATTTTGTTTTTTTGTTCTTGGAATTTAACTTGTGCATTTGGGCTCTCAGTAGGAATATCTTGATCCTCACGTCTCCTTTTTCTAGAAATAGACCTTGGAGTAGAAGCTTCCTCTGTTGGTGTATCATGAGAATTTGATGAATCTTCTTCTAGTTCTATGTCATCAAGGGAAGGAATGTTTTCCTCAACATATAAAGGATCATCGATATCTTGAAATTGATTAGTTTGTGAAGGTATTTGTGAAATGTCTACATATAATTTTATAAAATTGTTACAAATATAGTATTAATTTTATATATTACTCAAACCACTGAGTAAACATAAAACAAGAGTGCAAAGAGTTTGAAAAACAATATGAAAAACATAATTATCAAATTCTATAAAGACTAAATTAATAACTTGTAAATAACACATACTGATATTTTCAGCTGATGCAGAAACAACCTTCATTTTTTGTGAGTTTCCAAAATAGCCAAGAAAATTCTTTGCACCCTTTTTTGAACTAGCTGAATTTGTAACCTTCTTACCCTGATTTCTAGAATCCATTGATATATCACTAAATTGAAAACAAGGACTGCTTAGGCTGAATCAAGGAAGGAAAAAATGTATAGGATGAGCACTGCTCATGGTTGGATGAATTTCAATAGGATGGATCTCTTTTTTAGTTTGACACCTAAATGGTTGGAAGACTCTAAGGTTGGATGGCTCTAAGGTTGGATGGGTCTAGGGTTGGATGGATCTGAGGTTGAAAACTCTATTGGTTGGACGATTCTAGGGTTGGATGGCTTTGAGGTTGGAAGAAATCTGGGTTGGATATGGCTCTGAGGTTGGACGGTGTTGATGTTGGATGACACTAAGGTAGGATGATGCATGAGGTTTGACGACGAGGTTGGATGGAAACTCAAGTTGGACGGCTAGAGGTTTGGACGACTTAAGGATTAGATGACTCTGAGGTTGGATGGCTAAATATTGATGCTCAAAGGTTGGAAGGTAGATTTAGTGGCATTGGACCACCAGATTGGATGGAAGATTCCTTATAGTTGAGGTTGGATGGTAGATGTTGGATGGTAGTCTATGTATACTTTGGAAAATATGCACATGGAATGGTTCAAAACATTGGCAAATTACATACATAATTTCATATATATATAAAGTTTCTTTGAAACCTAGAATTGAGAAAGAAAGTGGAAAACCATATTGAAGTTGAGAAGATAGAGCTGGTAGAAATCTCAAGAGAAACTTAAGACGAGATTAGAGGAGAAAATAAATCCAATAAAAAATACTATAAGGGTACCAAATGAATTAGGTGAGGTACTAGAAAAAACAAATAGGATATATTTGTTAAGAGAATATAGGTCTAGTGAGGCCTAAAGGAAAAGAGAAAAGTTGAAAGAGAGAAATGATTAAGGTCTTAGAATAATTTCAAGAGAATAAGGAGAAATATATAGATGTTGAGAGAGAAATAGCTGAGATCAAGTTAATCTTGGTAGATATAGTTCAAAATTTTTAGAGAAAACAAGAAAAATATTCCTTTTGAGAGTCAAGAAAACATTACAATGACCTCTCAAAGAGATAATTGAGTATAGGAAAAGGTAGTAGGAAATCAATCAGCTAAGAAGAGAATATAATTTTTTAGCAAAGAAACCTAAGGAGAAGGAGATAGAGGGAAATGGGCCTTAAGTTTTCAAATTTAATTATTTCTTTGTATGTGTGTATGTAGATGAAAGCATAGATGAAGGAGGACCCTACTTTTAGGGCTTAAAGTCCAAAAATGCAAAAAGAGAAGAAATACCAATAAGAATATGAATCAAACATTCCATTTAAGCAAGAAGAGGTATAACTATTCTATTCATGGGAAGGAGACATGATGGATGAATATAAAGAAGCAGTGGATGAGGCTCACTATTCTCAAAATTTTCCTTCTAATATTGTATTTGATAGAGAAAATGTAAATTATCAAGAAGATGCTTTGTATAAACATAAAATTGATTATTTGATAAGTTCATGAGAAGTGAATGTAAATATGAATAAAATATTGAAGTGCTTTTGGAACTTGAAATACAAAAAGAGAAGGTGTCTCAAATGACACAAGTTGAAAATAAATTAGTTTTGAATCAAGAAATGATAGAGGAAGAGATGATTTTTCTATAAATTAAGTAGGAGTCATAATACTTAAGCCTCATAGGAGAAGAGGAGGCCATAATAATAAATGAGGTGGAGCTATTGAAGCTCTTGAATGAAGAAGATACTAGTGGAGAGGAAATAATTCCTTAAGTTTTTGAATCTAACTATATTTTCAGTTTTAAATGTGTACGTATTGAAGAAAAGAAGATGGATTCCTACATAATGGAATTAATTAAAGAATATGAAATTATGTTTGAGACATTTGGGCTCATATACTATGAATAACTTACGAAGAACAATATTTTGAAGAACTGGAAGAGAAGAAATAAGCACAAAACATTTCATTTGAGTAGGAGCTTAAAATTTTCCCACCAAGGGAGTATAATGTAGGAGCATCAGGGCATGACTATGTAAAGGATGTAAATACCATATTTTATATACATTAGGAGGTTTTTAAATTCAATAAGAATCCGTTAAAGCTTCATTTGTTCTAAATCAAGTTATACAAGCATAGTTTTGACTTTCCCTCCAAATTGGAAAAGTATGAATTTAGAATGTTAAAGTAGGAAGTAAAGTCATATAGGATTCTATAAGTTTGTAAAAATGATATGGAATTTTTCCAATAATTCGAAATGGTCAAATACTCCTAAATAAACTGTAGAAAAATATAAACTAGATAGAGAAAGGCTAGATATGCAATTTGACCAAGTAAAGAGCTTTTGAGAAGATTTGGAGAAGTTGTTTCAACCACTCCCAAATTTATGAAAATTGTTCTAACATGAAGGAATTAGACCCATTAGATGTGAGGAGTGAAATTAAAATAAATAAAGGTTAATATAAGGTCTTTTCAAGTAATATATGAGGTTTCTTAATAAAATAAGCTTTTAGTAGGAATTTTCTACATAGTGGATTATATTTTGTACATAGACTATGTTGTTTTAAGAAGAATGATTCAGAATTACTGATATTTATTAATATCCTATATTACATTGATGGTGGATGAGGTGTATTAAGAAGTATATTTTGAATTCTCTATGGTATCATATAATTTCTTGTAAATGATCTTGAAATTTGTCATGTTTTCCATTTTACTGTGATGTATTGCTAGTGAAAGCTTATTGTAAAAGCATTTAAAAGTACTTTGGATATATGTTTGTGAAATAATAAATATTCCTCCTATTTTCATAGAGATTATCCAAAATATTTTGGAGTATGGAAAGGTCAAACAAGAAAGTTATGTCAATTTTCCTCCTGTCGGGCTTAATAAAACCCTCCACTAGGGTTTTTTAGAAAATATATTAGATCTTAATGGTTTCACTATTTCAAGATCTATAAATTTGAAAATTAACCTTAATGAGGTCACCTTCACATTGAAAAAAGTTTCATGAGGTTTCATAACTACATAAAAGTGATATTTTTGATAGTTTGGAAAGGAATAGACTATATTCCCTCAAAGGAGTAATTGGTGACCATAAAACGTGAATTGTGTAACCAATGTGAAGAGTTGAATCCTAATAATTTTATATCTTCAATTATATGGAAAAGGGTATTTATAATTTTTTATATTTTTTTGTTGAAGGGAATGAGGTGAATGGTAGACCTAAATTTACTTTAAAGAAGGCCTACAAGACTTAGAGAAATAGAGCACTAGAACAAAAGTGTAAGATATTAATAAATTATATTAATTTAATTCCATATCTACAAATGCATGATAATATGATGGATGAAGAATTCTATATGTTGATGTTTTATGCCCAAATATATTAATTAAGGAAGTTAAAGTTTTAGTCTTCTCAATTAATGATCTTGAATGAAATTAGAATATTAAATAAGAAACAAACATCTTGTCGTAAGATAGTGAACTTGATAATTTAGGCAATCTTGATAGATTTAATAAGATCATTTAGAGGTGAAATTAATCGTTTATCAAGTGCATTTACAAATAACCTGTATGCATTGGTCTTCAAATTTCCAATAACACACTTATACATATAAGGTTGAAATAACAAACATAAACAATGATTGGGTGTATGTTTTGCTTTAAAAAATGTTATTATATTACTCCCCCCCCCACTTTTAAAAAATGATTACATTTTAATAGGTAGGGACCCTCTATAGTTTATATAAGTTCGTAAATTGGAAACCATTTGGGATAGAAATAATATTTAAGTAGATTTACCTTACACTATAAATAATATTACTTGTATTTAAATGAATTACTTTAACTAAATAAATACTTAGAATTACTATGTTATTAAAAGACACTCACACTTCAACATTTTGGTACTTGCACCTCCTATGTGTGAGAAATAACAATTGGTTATTTATTTTTCATCGCACTCACACTTTGAAAATTTATCGCACTCGCACTTCAATTTTTTTGACTTTTGGATGAATCAAAGTTTGAATTTTTTCTCCCGTATAAAAGAATAAGGACTCACCTTCTAAGTGCAAGTATTCAAAAGGAGAGATCTACAGATGTGAGTATGCAAAACTCATACTTCCATGTGTGAGTATTCAAAATTCACTTTTTCAAGTGTAAGTTATGATACTTAGGGCCTCTCAACTCACACTTCATAGGATATTGAATCACACTTCCAAGTGTAATAAAAGGTCAAAGGAAGTCAAAGGTTAGGAAAGGAAAAATTCATGCCATTGGATGTAAAGGGAAAACTAATTCCAATGGTACATGTGGCATCCTACCTAAGATATACAAGGTATCATCCTTGTCATATACATGGCATCCTACATGTCATACACGTGGCATCCCACATGTCGTACATATGGTCTTAAGGTCTCAAAAGGCTAGTTAAAATTGACGGTTATAATTTATCCTAGGTTACATGGGTGAAAGGTTCACATTCAAAAGGATCAATAATTCAAAAAATCAGCATTCTCTAGGGTGAAAAACATAAATTCATACATTATGTGCCATTAATATGGAACACACCATTTTAAATAAAATATTTCCTAAACTATAAGGATCTTATGCTAACCAAGAAAATTCATTCAAGTCTTTGCATTACAAAGTTTATTGTGAGATTAATTCCATTTACCCCTTTTTAACTAGTTTATTTTGAAGGGTCTAGTACAGTTATTGCAAACCATTAATCTTTAGTCATGGTGGGAAAACTAGGACCTTCCAAGGTGGATGCCTACCTTTATTCATACTTAAACACCAGAGTGATACATGACATTGTGTTCAAATCAACTTCACTTTACCACGAATTTCAACATTATTGGGCTTTTTTCTCAATAATATAAAAATTAAGGATCGACATAGATGTCATCAACAAAGTAGAAATATCAGCTAAGAAAACACAGAGGGATGAGGAAATTAGCACATTGAAAAAATATAGCCTTTACCTATTTGTAGCTAAGCTTGAGGTATTTCCATCTCCAGAATTACTCTCTTTCCTTCTTACTCATTCAAAGGATAAGAATTGGGACTTGTTTTCTAAATCTAAGACCAATACTATAGCTTTCTTAAACATGCATGCCTCTAAATCTTATTACAAATTAATCAATTATTAAACCATCTATAACTCAACCACCATTAAATCTTTTATGGAAACATGCCAAGTAAGGGCCATTTTGCAGAGCTGATTCAAGGACCCATTTGATAAAATAGATGATCCACCCCTAAACGACATCATAATTCAAATATTCATACCTGAATTCCTCATAGAATTGTATGGAAACCATTCCATTACCAAAATTGATGTATCATAGATTCCCTTGCTATCAATGATCATAAATGAACACAAAATTCCTTCTCTAAGGCGGAAGGTTACTTCTAATCTAGTTTCCCAATGAGCTAAATTTCTTGATCATAAGAAATATTTTTTCATGGCCTCCTATTTATTGGATGTAGTTTGTAGAGTCCTCCACTGTCCTTAATTTTTTGAACCATGATCTCCATCATGCATTTTGGAGGTGAATGAGATATGCTCAGATTTATGTGCCCATAGATTCATTGACCACATATATGACATTTGTACTTCCTTTTATCCCAAACTCTATAAGAAAATGCATGAAATAACCATTATGAGAATCTATGAGAATTTATTTGTTTTAATAATAAAAATGGGGGTCACCTTCTTCTACATTGACCACACAATAATTATGATTGAGGGGATATTTACAATTCCATTATAACTTCCATATTATATATCTCATAAACTACCTTAATAGGAAGTTACCTACAAGATTTCTGATGACATAGTAGGGAGGTGTAAGGAAAAGAAACTCAGGACTCACCCTCCCATTTTAGTTATAGTAGGAGGAAAATAATTCAAGAGGTGACATGATCTAAAGGTTACAACAACCCACTGTAATTCATTCCAATTGTACCATTATCCCTTAAGGTAATATGACCAAAGAAAAAGAGTAGAAAAATATATACAATCGCTTAGGGGAAAAATCAATATAATATATGATAATGAGGTTGATGTCAATAATAGGGTATGGATTACTCAATTAGATGAAAAAATTATCCAAACCCCTAAATAAAACTCAAATCCCAACTTCTCTAACTCCTTTAGGAACAACAAAGGTAGAGACAATCCCAAAAGTCTAACAGGCCATGCCTGAGCCAACTGAATGGCCTACTCTAGTTGCATATGACCTAACATATTCATATGACGACGCCATACAAGTAGATACTCTAACAAGGAAAGCACAAGCTGAGCCAGTTTAGACCACCCTATAAGTCACACTCCTCCTAAGCCTCATCAAGACTAGGTTGAACAATTATATATTTCTCATAGGGAGCAACTGGATTCAGTGTCTCATGAAGAATTATTAATAACTATTTAGTTAAGTCCTAGGAAAAGAACCTTAAAGAGGGTGATAGGGAAGAGAATGACTACACAACAAGCCATAATTTGGTATGAAATATCTAAAAACCTCTTCTCCCTTACTAAGGAAAATGAGGCCAAAGGTCCTCAATTAGACAAATATGAAGAGGATCTTGTACCTTACATCAAGGCCTCAATAGAATCGATAAGAAAATTGGAAAGGGGAATTTAGGCCGAAAACTAAGAACTTGAAACTTGGGCTAGAGCTACCATTCTTTAAGGTATCACTTCAGATGTAAAAGAGGCCTTACATATCCTGTATGATGTGATCAGAGAAAATATTGAGGCTAAGAATAAAGAATAGGCCTACTCCAAAAATATCAACATAATAATTGAAAATATGGGTTTAATGCAAAAAATGCCAAGAATCCTGGCTCAAACTATTAAATAATGGATATGAAAGGACATTGTTGTAGTGACCATGGAAGATATTGGTATATGCCAAACATATGCCAATTACACAAAAGAAAATTTAAAGGAATGGAATGATCAAATGGGTAAACTTATTCCTCATCTTGATGATATAATCTCAAGAGGAAGTTAACTACTTTTAGAAGAATACATTACATGGGTCTTTAAGGAAGACCAGGTGTTAGTATCCACTACTGAATTTTTTGGATTGCTCAATTAATTCCTAGTAACTTTTCATAATAAAATAGCATAAGAAAACAAGGCAGAAGCATCCTATGTCATTGAAATTATTTCTCAAACTATGGAGAAGGTTCAAAAGATAGAGACCTTGAAATAAATCATGGGGAAGGCCAAGGGTACACAAAATGAATTATGGGATAAAACTCATGTACTCTTCAGGAAGCTTATTGTTGGCTAGGTAAAGATGGAAAAACATTATTAAATATGGAAGGATTCTTTCATTGTCTTTGTAAAATGGCCAGTTTTGGGAGATCCATCATAAGAGGACCTCACGTAAACTAACCAAAATCGAGAGGAGCATTCACAAGTGAACCCATTTTAGAAGGCCCTCATAATACAATAAAATCCTCAATGATTCCCTATATATTTTGTATATTTGACATACTGGTTTTATCTATTTTAATTATCCTAACAAGAATCAGTTAGTATATTTATTTAACAACCAACTGTTTTTAATAGTCCTTGATCTACTGTAGTTATTTTTCAAAGTAGGTGGTAAATCAAGGCCGCAAAAATGTATAAGGAGGCCTATCTCCATTCTTAAAAACAGGGGAAGGTCATTTTGATAAATGAAATGCGATCCAGTTTAAACTTAACTCATGAAGCGTAATTTTTCTCACATTTTCCAATATCATGCTTTAGATATTGTGTGGTTATAATTTTCGATGCTTGATGTATCACATTCTAAATTTTTCATTAGTAATTTGTTTAAATTATACATCTACATAGTTTAGATTCAATTGATATAACTCTTCTTTAAGATATAGTTTTTCTTTCGAATGTTTTTCTTCATAATTTTTATATGGTAGATTTGGTTTACAGATATATCCTTTGAATTTACGGATCACTAACTTTGAAATTTGAGTAGTAGCTGATTTTTATGTTGTTGGTTTCATAAGGAAAACATTGTTATTTCTAGGACCATGCACTAAGAATCTTAAATACACTTTTCTTAGTAGTTATCTTTTCTCTCTACCCTTCTCTTTTCCATTTTGATTTGTTTGAGCATTGCCTTCAAATTAGTTTTAGTTTAGAAAATCTTATTAAGGATATATCAAGTGAAGAAATTCCAGGAGTGACATCAGGACTAATAATCTAGAAAACATCCTTTTATTGGTCTAAATAACCAATAACATACACTCATGCACTAATTCACGTTTTAAAATAATCCTAAAAATAATAGGATGTACGAGCTCCATGTGACTATGTAATTTTGACACATCAACAGATAAAGATAAAAACACTATTGCTTAGAAGGAGGGCCTACTTGAAAATTTTACATTATAAGAAATTTTAGGCATATTCATAGTCTGCACATGTTTTTATCATAGAAGATTCTTGTGCTTGATCATTAACATTGTGAATTTACATGATGCAGCCTAGAATTTAGCAATACAAACCTAGGCATGCTGGCATATCACTCAGCCTAAACTGAGCACTCCACCCGAAGCGCACAAAGGTACCAAGCCCCTCTTTAGGGTTGTTGTTTGTAGGATGTTAGCATGATGAATACTTTAATCATTCGGATCTATAGTTATTATATCTTTCTATAGTGCATATTCAGATCTAGATATAGAGGATAAAAACATTAAAGGATAACCATAATGAAATCAAGCATGCGATACTAAACTGTAAACATGATAATACCTTGATTAAGTCCATAATCTCCATTATATTAAATGTAGTAAATACATAGAAGATTCATTACAATAACAGTAGTATACGCTTATGTGCGTAATGTTACAAATATATTGTGACATTATTAATAAATTGTAATATTATTAATATTGAGTTTATAGAACTCATATTAATAATATAGTTAGGTGAGTTGTGAGATATTAATATTGTGATATTAATATCATATTTGCATGTACGTGAGTTAATATCACTTGTAGAATAGGGATATGAAATGATAGAGAGATATGTGGGATAGGTGAGAGATTCTAGCAGTGGTTGAGAGATATAGGGGATTGGTGATTGATGTTGACTCCTTGTATTAAGGATAACATCCTCCTATATATTGTAAACTCCATCTATGTAAATGAATCCTGAATGAATTTAATTTCCATATTTTATTATTCAGTTGTTTTTTATATTATATTGCAGTTTTTATCAGTGGTATCAGAGCAACTATACAATCTTAAAAATTGAGTGGAACAGCTCTAGTGTTGGTCCAGTTACCTATGCATGCTATTCATTAATATGAGAAATATTGTGTTTTGATATTTTTAATTACAAATATGATAGATCTGTGAAATTTTGAAACATACCGGAGAAGTTCTGAACAACATCCATTCGGTTCACTACATATTTCATTCTCATCACACATGAGAAAATTGGTTTTGCTTTTCATTCACTGTGAAATCTACAACTTCTGCATATTCATGTAATCGCTATTTACCTTCATTTGGTGGACAACTATCTTGTTGGCTTCGTTCTCTACATCAACATTTCTCATAAATACACAATTCAGGTTTTAGTACAAAGACAGTTATATGATTTTGGGGAAGAAGCTTCTGAAATGTTAATCGATGCATGTTTTCATCGCTATTTACATATTTATGAATTTATTTCTATTATGATCTGTGTGGCTATCATATTATGGTTTTGTTCCAAGTTTGCAAAAAATTAATCCAGGCAAGCACATTTGGATCGGTTCCTCAAAGGACTTGGATACTCCATAAGAGGCACATGTGGTTACTTGGTGACTTTGTTAGCAAAAAAAACCTCATCTAAAACCCAACAACTTGATCTATTCCACCTTGCAATGCTTTGGGAAAACACAGATTTGGTGGCGTACTGTTGATCAATAATAAAAATTGTAACATATCTACATGGTAGTGGGGTTTGTATAAACTCGCAATCTTATTTTCGGATTCGTTTTGAGCAGCATCAACAATTGCATGAGCCTGCCATGTTGGAGAACAAAAACGTATACCTACAATCTAATTTGTTACCATTCAAACATAAACCCAACAATAGAAGCCATTCACGAGAGACTGTTAGTGTATGTTCTCATGTTTGTTGTATGCTGCATGTAAATTATGGGTAGTCACTACTGTCAAGGACGTTCATCATATCATGTCATTGATGAAGCTTATATTTTGACTAGAATTTTAGATTTTGTAATCTAAAAAATAATCTCTTGTTATAATATTCAAGCGAGGTATTCATATATGCCCATAGAGATTACTTTTAAGGGATTTGTTTTAATGTCAAGTCTTAGTCTTCTTAGTATTATTTTATCACAAGTTTCATACATATCAGCCTTAGAAAATTCATTTCCAACATTGGCTAACAAGGTCATTGTATTGTAAGTCTAAGAAAACTAGTGTTTGTAGTAGTTTTCTTGTTCTCAAAGTATTTTTGAGTCGGATTTGTAGTTGAAATTTGTAAAAACAAAATTGCCTTATAGACGCATTTTCGGTGTTACCCAACGTCCAATGTTTTTGGAGAACTAGGTGAATAATATTGTATCTCTAATGATATTTTTGAAGGGAGCGCGCCCAAGGCACTGCCCCAGGACCCTGCAAGGGGTGCTGCCCCTTGATCCTGTTGGGGGGCTACTACCCCCAAACCGCCGCTTTGGAATTTCAAAACCAAAGCAAAAATTTGTGGGGGAAGATGCATCGACAAAAGGCGGTGAAAATTTGAGCTTCAACGTCCAATTTGCTGAGTAAGCAGCTCAATTAATGGAGGACAAAGGCAACATAAGATGGAGGTCAATCAATGACCTCTCGTCAGTCACCAATGACGGGACCGCATGAAGCTGTGGTGGAAATGTGTGTGTATGTGTGTTTTCTTTTATTTCAGATTTGCAGTATGATTTCAGAGTTCCTGTTTGCATAAGTGAAATGTTCACATTGAGGGGGGAAAATGGAATAGGGTCTCAATGTTCAATTTTCCCTCTATTCAGTTTGTATTCAGTGAGCATAGTGGTTCCTACATATTCCCTGAAGGAAAGACCATAGTGGATAGATGAAAGCACAAAGGAAAAGAAACAACATGATATTTGGGTTGTTGGTTTTCTTGTAAAACCACCCTTTGTTTTAGGTTTTTGGTTGTCCTGTAAAACCATCCTTTGTTTCAAGTTTTTTGGTTGTCCTGTAAAACCATCCTTGTTGAGGTTGTTGGTTGTCCTACAAAAAACCATCTAGATCATGAGCACGCATGGGCGACAAGATGTAGAAGGAAGTGTGATTATTTTCTCTACCTTTTCAACATTAGGGGAGTGTATATTGGGAATTAATAATGTTAACAATAGGGGAGTGAATGTTACAAATATATTGTGACATTATTAATAAATTGTAATATTATTAATAATGAGTTTATAGAACTCATATTAATAATATAGTTAGGTGAGTGTGAGATATTAATATTGTGAAATTAATTCCATATTTAAATGTACGTGAGTTAATATCACCATTAGAATAGGGGACATGAAATGATGGAGAGATATGTGGGATAGGTGAGAGATTCTAGCAGTGGTTGAGAGATATAGGGGATTGATGATTAATGTTGACTCCTTGTATTAAGGATAACATCCTCCTATATAATTATAAACTACATCTATGTAAATGCATCCCAAATGAATTTAATTTCCATATTTTATTATTTGGTTGTTTTTATATTATATTGCAGTTCTTATCATGTAACAAATCTAGTAGCATAATCTCACTATACCCTAGTTCTCATACGTATATGTTATATATATATATATCCCTTCTTCAACACAGTTTACTACATATTTATAAGGGTGGGGACTTTCCCTTCACCGCTTATCTAATCCCAAAATAGGTCTACATGCTATTATTATCCACTCGCCGTTATAAGAATAGACACACATGCAAGTGCACTAACAATAGAATACTGTTAGTTAACTGACAGTAGTAGATCTATTCCCAGCCTATGTCCATGCAAATTTCTTTGTAGTTGATCCTCCAAAAATAGCCAATGTGTGTCATGCAAGTCTTTGACTGGTTTGTGTGCTCTGCACGCTATCTCCAAAAATAGATCCTTATCATAAAAAAGGCTAAGTCCTGAATCTATTTCCGTTCTTTGCACAATCCTCTCTAATTCTTCCACGCCTTTGAATGTGCTCTGTTCTCCCATGTGAACCTTCTGTATTTTCTCAACTAAGTTCCAGAGTTTGACTGATCAACATTACCCCACACTAGTTTCATTTCTACCCCAGGAAATGGTTGTCTTCAAAATGAACCAAAGGATATGAATAAAGGAATAAAATAATTTTGATTAGTAAAACAATGTCTTCAACTTGAAGTATCCTCTTCTATAACTAGATTAATAAATTATGGATATTCCTCTTTTATCTTTTCCTCTAAGGTTTTCCAATCATTGAGCATGGCCTCTACCTTCTTTGGAATATCTACTATAATTGACTCCAATTCATCCCTTGCAATCTCTCCTTTTTCACTCTTGTAATACCAACACAATGATGGATATGCTAGTCATTATTCCTTCCAACAAGTCCATCTTTTGAGTGATGAGTTTTCCAAACTCATCCAACCTTTCCTTGTGAGGTTCTTGAATGGCTATAAGGGCCTCGTGCTTTTGCTTAACAAGTGCCTAACCATTCTGTGCAGACCAATGTCTCATCCTTCATGGCCTTTAGGACCTCATTGTCTTCTAAAATGGTCTTGATCCTTATAACAACATCTGGCATTGTACAAATATTCAATGCTTGATCTACCTTCTTGAGTTCCTCGTGCAAGCTTTAAAGAAATCCTTCATATGATGAAATCTTCTACATCACTAAAGCCTTTTCCCACTCTGCATCCTGGGTTAGATCCTTTGGCACGAGGCATGTGCAGAGGTTCATCTTCAAGAACTAAGTCCACCAATGTGCTTACGTAATGTATTACCGAAGGAAACGTTTTGGGTACCTTTAGCTCTAAGTTTGGCCTAGCCTTCATGACATTGTCACCAATCTCCTCTTCCATGCTGATAAATGCAACATTCTTCTTCTGTGCCAAGTCTTTTTCCTATTTTAGGCATGTTATCTCCTCATCCTTATTCTTGATATCCTCACTCAGCACTCTAATTATCGCATCTTTATCCACATTTCATCGTGCGACCTCTGTCGAGACCTTTACCAAAGCATTACTCACCTGTTCATCAGACATAACAGTAGGCTTTACTGTTATGTGTCTAGCTTGAGGTGTCTTTTTCAACCTCCTTGACACACATGACTCCTCACATACATCAAATTCTAGTTTATCCATGTGTGTGTGCATCGACCATGAAATTTTCTTCCTTGTGTGCATCGTCACCATATCTTCATCCATTAAATCCCAACCATATAACTCCTTTTGTGCCATTATGCTATGGAAACGGGTGCAGAAAATTTTACCTATGTCCTCGGTGTAGCCCATGGCTGGTGGAATATACTCCCCACTTGTTCTTCTTGATCTAGGTTGCTTAGGAACTTGGGCTTTAAGATTTGGAACTTGTGGTGTTATGTCTCAGAGCAGTATTTTTTGTTGTCTCTTCTATCACTTTGTCTTCCTCTGCTCCATTGTTCATTTCTTCCTCTATTTTATTCTTCCACATTCTCTAGAGGTGTAGGAGAATTGGGTTGTGCTTTCCTCATAAACTTTGGCTTCCTCATTCAACTTTAATTTCCTTATCCTTTTCTTGGTTGTCTCCTTCTGTGGAGAGATTCAAGGTGATCTACGCACTATTTTTGCGGAGTAGCACCTTGGGTCCTTATCCTCCTGATTACTCTCTTGAATCGGTGCTCTCCTTGGAATACATCCAAGTCCTCTTCATCTCCCTCTTGTGGCTGAGGTGGAGTAGTTACGTGCTCAACTTCATCCTTATTTTGAGGTTTTCTTCTACCTCTGTGTTCCAAACCACCACTATCGTCATGCTCCTCCTCTTCATCATCGACCTAAATTGTTTTTGTGGGCTTGGGTGTTGGAACATTTTCCATTGTATGCTTACCCTTTGGTGGCCCCGGAGTGCGAACTCATTCTCCACATACTTAGTGTTCTCTAGCTTGGTTTTAAGTTGTAGGCACAAAAGCACTACTCCTGGTGTCCCCAACTTCTAAGATCACAAGTTTCATGTTTATAATATCTAAAATAAGTCTTTCAATGTATGCATTGTGCCCTGGACATACATACTTCTTCCTCAGAGTGTGGTAGTTACAATCTACCTTTTTCGTATTGAAGGTTAAGCGCAACGTATCTGAGAACCAGTGAATTGATGCCTAGAAATATCTCACTATGAAGGAATATAGTAGTTTTCACCAAGGACTCCAAGCCCTATCCTTCATCGCAAATCACATGATGTAAAACTGTTGGTATACGAAACACTGAATTGCCTTACCCACTACTGAAGGCAAATCCTTGGGTATGCCCACTCTTCCTCAAATGTCACATGGAGTCTATCGTACCACATGTCCTCACTCTGCTTGAATGGTCCACTTATTGATCCATCACACAAGTACTTGCCAAACCTCTTTGTAGGTGACTTGTGTTCCGTGGGGTACTCCCAAATATTCTCCTTTGGCCCATCAGGCACCCTAATCTCCATGAATACTACGGACAATAACACAATGCCAAAAATTATTCTATCACCTATTCATGCTTCTTCAATGATTATCTGTGATATGTGATCTATAATGTTGTAGACCACTCCTTGAGACATCTTCTTGGTGACATGAAACCACATTGTGTTTACCTATGACCACCTTCATTGGTCATTCAACTTTGTCTCAAGATGTGCAGTTGCCTACACTACTAGAGTACTTCTTCAACTTGTCAATTTCCATGCCACACAGACCCTTGGTATACCCCAGCTCCTTCCTCATCTCCAGGATTGCGACTTTATTAGTTAAATCACTATCTAGATCCAACCCTGAGGCCCTTAGTCCTGCCATCGTTGAAATCAAAGTAGCTGTGATTCTCACCCTCCGTCTGGTGAAGTAGAAGAAGTCCTCATGGACTCTGCTCATCAACCATCAATACAATGGTTCATACCTTCTAAAGGATGGCAGCTCATATAACTAGTAGACTCCATTTTGCTTCAGCAACTTCTCTCCCACATCATCATATACCAAGATATCCTCTGTCATGCGCTTATTCATTTTTGTGCTCAGTAATGCATCGAGCTCCTTCTTATTATCTGATGTTCGATGGTTGTAGTCATTGATTTTACATTGGTGGATATGGGAATCCCATTCTTTTCCCACAATCACGCCCTCTGGATACTGTATTTCTAAAAAATTACTCTCGGGAGAAATCTCTTCTTCCACTTCAACCTTCTTCTTCCCTTTATCTCCTGTTGCGGGTACTTTTATTTGGTGCCATTTGAAAAATCTCTCTTTTCTTCCCTCTATAGTCGAGCAAATTGAAACCTTAGCTTAAATCTTTGCGCCCTAGTGGAAATCATATGCCCTAGCTTTTTTGTAACGCGTCTGCTTTGATCAAACCTTTCTCCTATGGGAATGAAAGCTTCTCTTGCACACAACCCTTCTCCTCAAGTCTGGTTTCACACTCTTTACACCTCAATACATTCCTCGGCTCATTTGCTCTTAACCCTTTTAAAATTCTCTCAATTGCAATGGTAAAAATGAACTCGCATCCCATCCTTATATAGAATTTAAAAAATTTAGTGCATTTATTGCTCCTCCACCTACCAATAATCCTCTCATTAAGTGACCATTTTCATTATTTCCATGTGGTACATCTTCACGCCAAAGATATAACCTTCTAGCGTGCCCTTCTACCTTTTGGATGCAGACTTCTCTTCAGTGAGCTTCCATGCGCCTGAGTACCTCATCACTACACCTTCCACTAGTAGTCTTCCCGTCCTCTGCTTACCTCACATTATACTTGTTTTTTCATTCATCTTTTTCTATGGTCGCCATGTCTAGAAGCAATCTCTATTTAGATTTTGTTTTTCAATTCTCCAACCTTGAATAGCACCCGTAGATAGTTCCTTTCCTATGGACTTATTTCCATCAGTCTTGTACTTGGATATTGACAACCTACCCCACACTAAGGGTATGTGCAATCCTCTACACATAATTTTTTTCAAATAGTAATTAGCTTCTGGCACATAAACATGCTTATTACACAAACATACCAACTAAATTGACAAAGCATAGTGATAAAGAAGGAAACACATTAAGGAAATGCAGAATTGAAAACCTAATCTAAATGGCAACACTGCCTTATTACAAACACCACGAAGACTTATTTATAGTAGGGCTTCAACCTACTCCCGTTGAAGTAACCGGGTAACCGTATTCCATCAAGTGCCTCTAATTGACAAGCACCTGATTCGAGTATGTGAGTGATAACATACAGCCCCAACCAATGTACCTTGAGTTTTCCTAGATGGCATAAAAACTTAGAATCATAAAGGAGCACCATATGTCCTATCTCAAGCTTCTTATCCTTGATGTGCATGTCATGCCATGATTTCTGCTTGGCCTTTTCTTGTTTTTGAATCCAACGTGCTATGGCTCCTCGTTCATCCAATTTGAGTAAATTTTCAATCCATTCTTCTAATGATTTCTCATGAGCAAGACCTCCAGCGCACTCAATACACAAAGAAGGTAACATAAATTCTATAGGAAGAACTACTTCTGCGTGAAACACTAACTGAAATGGTGTGGCTTTGTTCAACCTTTTATATGTTGTCTGATATGCCAAAAGTATTGCAGATACTTTATCATCCCAATTCTTTCGTCCAACATCACATATTTTTGTCAATGTGTGGCTCAAAATTTTGTTGAAAGCCTTAGCAGTTCCATTTTCCTGAGGATGATAGGGTGTAGTCTAATGGTGTGCAATCATGAATTCATCCAATAGAATTATGATTGTCTGATTAAGAAAATGTGTGTGCCTATCACTGGTCAAACTTAAAGGACATCCATACCTTGTAATAATATTTTCCCAAAGAAATATGTCTATTGTATCCACTACACAGTCCTTTGTAGGTGCCACTTCTACCCACCTTGTCAGATAATCTATGCAAGTTATGATGTAACATGATCCATTTTTGCGTGCAGATGGAGAAATAGGACCCAAAAAATCTATAGCCCATTTCTCAAATGGTTCTGCACTAGTAATAGGTCTCAGAGGCATTTCATCTCATTGACCTGGTTTACCAAGATGTTTGCAATGATCACATGCCTTACAAAAATCCTTACAATCTTTATATAGGGTCTCCCACCATAATCCAATGAGAAGAATCTTGCGCACAGTGGCATCATCGACATAATGGCCACATACAATACCACCATGGGATTATTCCATAATATCCGCGTGCTCATGTTATAATACACAATGACGTAATACTTCATCTCAGCCTAATTTTTATAGGTCACCACTAATTAACATATAGGGGGTTGCACGTATAGCAAGCTATTTCTTCTCCAAGGATTTCATTCCTTCTGTTGTCATCCCTATTCGTAGAAAGACAAAAATGTATTCTAGTTCTGATGGCGCTCATTGTAACATGTATAACTATGCATTTGACATGTTATCTTCAATTGCATGTGCTTCTTCTCCTGGCTGTATTCTTGATAGATGGTCTGGTCCAGAATTAATTTTCCCTGGTTTTACCACAACTATGAAATCAAATTCCTAAAATAAGAGCACCCATATACATATGTGCCCTTGTAGAATGGGTTTATTTACCAAATAATTCAATGCCATGTGACCTGTATAAAAGATGAATGGTGTAGCTATCAGGTACTGGAAGAATTTATGTAGCGCATAGATCATTGACAAAGCTTTGTGCTCTGTAGTTGTGTAATTCTGTTCCGCAGGAGCCAACTTTCTACTAACAAAATAGATAAGATGATCTACAATACCTTCTCCAGGTTGAGCCAAAAATGCACCAATGGCCATGTCAGAGGCGTCTTGACATGTACATGAAATGGTTGGTCCCATGAAGGAAAACATAGAATAGGTGTGATAGCAAGTTTCTCTTTTAATGTCTCGAATGTGTGTTGTTGTGGTTCTCCCCAGTAGAACGTACATTTCTCTTTTAGTAACTCCTCCAACGGAGCAAAAAATTTGGCATATCCTTTGATAAACTTCCTATAATATACTATATGACCCAAAAATCCGTGCACTTCACTCTGACTGGCAGGCTCCCTTAGGCCTATAATGAATGCAACCTTGGTTGGATCAACCAACATAGATTCCTTGCAGATTATGTGTCTGAGCAATATCCCAAATGGTGTAGCAAATATGCAATTCTTGATGTTAAAAGAGATACTCAACTGTCTACATCTTTCAAACATTAAGTGAAAATTATCAAAATTATCCTTAACTAATCCATACACCGTTCAATCATCTAAATAAACTTGTAAGAAGTTGTGAATAAATTCCTTGAATGCTTGAACAACTATGCGTGAAAATGCAGCAGGCACATTTTTCAGACCAAAATGCATTACATTATAGGTGAAGATACCCCATTTAATCCTCCTGGGTAATTCAAACCTGATGATATGTAGAGAACCCATATGTAAACGAATAAATATTGCGCCCTGCAACACCTTCTAGTATTTCCTTAGTGAATGGTGTAGGAAAGGGATCAGTCACACATGCAACATTCAGTTCCCTGTAATCCACAAAAATCCTAATTCATCCATCCTTATTGATACTGATCACCATTAGACTAACCCATCCTAATTCATCAAAGGGCTTGATAATTCCAAACTTCAACATTTTATCAATCTCTTCTTTAACCTTTTCACCCAAGTTGGGGTTCATCCTGTAGGGTCTCTTTCTAACTGGGCATGCACCCTATTTAAGATTTATATTCATCTCCCTTAACGATTCATGCACGCCTTTAAGTTCATGGTACCCCCTAGGGAATAGGTCTTGGTAATCCCTTAGTCTTGGTAATCCCTTAGTAAATCAGTGATTTTTGCCACTTCAGAGTTTGGCCAATAGAATCTAATTATGGCTTCCTTAGGATTATCATCTGATCCAATATTCACCCGCTTTGTCTTCATAGGTTCATGATAGGCGCACGTGGTCTTATCTGCACTGCCCAACACCTCACGCCTACCAGTTGAATGGTTTACATCCAAATTTTCTACTTCTTCATCATCCACAAAGTCAACCATTTTGCCTTTTTCTTTCTCAAGGTAAGCATGTTGAAGTATTATGGCATTGGCCTCTGTTTCTTTGTCAAGATGCATTCCTGAGTTTCCTTCATCTAATAACTCCTGAAGGAGTTCTTCAGCCTTAGAACTATATCCCATAGTTAAGTGCTTTATGAATTTCAATGCTTCTTACACTGGAGGATTTGTAGAGAAGAAGTCAAATGTCTGGGCCATTCCTGAAATTAAATCCTGCCAATTTCTAGTCTCTCTATGGAATTCTGCATATACATACCATGCATGCATGCATCCTTGTAAAGTGGAATAAAAATTATGCACCCATAGCAAAGGTGGTAAAGCTTCTTTCCCTTCTGTCTAGAGTCTCTCACACTTCTAAATGTGGTGTTGAATAGATTGATTACCATATAAAGTACAGATTTGAGTAGGTGCATTTCTCCTGAAGAACCTAGTAGCAAGAGCAATCCTAATTTCATTCCATCCTACAATATTATCCTTGTGGGCCATCCACCAGTGTGCTGATGTCCCGTGCAGTGTATATGCTAGCATATTTCTTCTTTCCAATGGGTATATCCACTGTTCTTCCATGGTGCACATGAGTACTATAGGATCTCCTTCTCTGGTATAATAAGGTACCGAGTTGGTACCTCTTCTCCTGACATAACGTGGTTTTCATCCTTTAGGAAATATGCTTTTTACTTCACACCCTACCAAATCATGGGTGCTAAAGCCTAATTATCATAAGGAAAACTTGTAGTATCACTAATGGACTATGCATTCTCCCACTGAGTTATTCCTTGTTCGGTTGGCTCAAGTATCTCTGGATCTTGAATGGCACGTACATAAATCCTATTCAGATATTCTTTACTTAAGGGCTCAACATAGGGCGTAGATTTTCCATCTGTTAAAGGGACAATAACTCTCTCCTCCTTATTTTCAAAACTGATATAGCCCTTGTTGAACCAAAGATCAACATTATTTTCATAACACCAAGGACGCCCCAATAAAGATGGGAAGCTATCCGAATCTGCCAGTGCTAAATCTTCAAAGTCTCCAATGAACTTGGCTCCTTTTATGGTAATGGATGCATCTTTCAAAACTTCGATGGGAGTGGGATTAGTTTGTTTAGACATGAACAATACATTAGAGGATGGCTGTAATGGGGGTCTTCCAATTTATACCCATGCATCTAAGGTAAGAATATTGAGTTCTGCACTTGTATCAATAAGTATATTACTCAATAACCAACCATCTATAACAACATTCAGAGTGATTTCCTTGTCATAATCTAGGCTATGAGGGGGAATATTTGCATGTAGGATCTATCATCCAGTCTCAATACCTATGCATGAAGTGTTTCCCTTTAACCAATCGCCTAACAATGGAATGATATTTTCCTAGCACAACATTTTACACACTTCTCTTAAGTCATCTATATCATTTTGGACCATCTCTGATACTTTCTTTTTCTCTATATTCCGTGATTGCTCTTTTAAGTATTATATCTCACCCTGAAGATTCCTGAGAAATTCCATGGTTTCCTGATAAACCTCCTTCTGATGGGAAGGATCTGGATAACGTGCATGTAGAACCTCTTCCTTAGTGATGGTAGGCTTCTACTGCAATTTCTCTCTGGTGCATTCCGCCTCAGCATGGGTTGTGATCTTCACTTGCAACTCCTCGGAATCTACCTCCAACTTAGGCATCCACTGATTTTCAATAGCGTGTTGTATCCTAACCATCCCTACACCTTTGTTATCTTTTTTATGATTCTTACTAAGATGCTCATATAAGTCCAGGAACTCCTCATAGCTATGGTTCTTTCCACAAAAATAACATGTAATATTTTTGAGGACATTCACACCTGTAGTGGTTAGGAGATCCACATGTATAACATGTTTAGCAAGGGAACTCACTTCTTCCATCACCACGGCCTCATCCTTAGAATCTACCATGGTATCCTTGAACTCTTCTATGACTACTTTCAAAATGTCCTTCATTCCAATCATAACGCACCTAATTGTGATCCTAGGACTGATGATCGTTCTTACCTTTAGAGTTATCTAAAACTCCTATTTTTTTGTACACCAATATCTATAGCATCATGGATCTGACCAATCAGCTGGCAGTCTTCTGTGTCATAAGTCATGGAACTATAGATTTTATAGTAGCTTGAAATTTTCTTCCTTATTGCACGTTGTAATAATGGGCAGTGGCTATCATCAAGGTTTAAATGGCATATCTCATAATCCAACAACAATGAGCATATTAATCTGTGAGGACAACTATCCTTTGTGTGACCTTCTACTTCACAATTTGTGTACCAAATCCTTGTGCACATCTCATGTACTGAATTTTTTGATAGTTTCTCCAACTATTTTTTCATAGCTGCGATCTGTGCTTCTAAAAATGGGCTTACCCATGTATCTATAATTCCAACTACCTTAGTGCGTAAGGTTACCTCAAGTGCTTCGCACGGATCAGTGTACATATTATGTGATAATTCCCTTCTAAAAGGGGTAATTAGGCCCGCAAAAAACCATTGTACATGTTGTCTTGCATGTCTATCATAAGAAAGCTTAGATAACAACATTTTAAAATGGGCATCATACTCTTTAACACTTTCAGTAGTTCCTTGCTTAATATCTTTGAGCGCACTTATACTCTTCTGCTCAAACTCAGGGTGTGAAACTCTTAAGGAATGCATCTTTTAAAGGTGTATAGTCTACGAAAGTCTGATCAGGGTCAAACTTTCTGTACTAGTTATGTGTGCACCCTTGTAACGTAGTAGTAAATTGGTTTTCCCTACGCTAAAAAGCCATGATTCCTTTTGTGTGCCATAGTATTTCACACATATTTACATGTTTAACAAAATATTCCACCCCCTATACTCTGGAAGGAGAAGAGACATCTCCATGAAAATATTATGTAATTGGTATGGACCTTGACCACATGATCTAGAACCTCCTGTGTTTCCCCTACCTCGAGAACCACCAGATCCACCGGAACTTGAGCTACATATGCCTCCTGATCCCAAACTTGTAGTTAGGGTCAGACCAGAAGATGTACTTCCTTGTGTCCCAATAGTAGAACTGAATTGTACCTTGACAGTCAGCGAATCGATACCACTCCCAGAAGTTAGTCCAAAAATTGGTGCAACTGTATTTTTTGTTGATGATACACCCAAAAAGGTACTCCTATATAACAACGAATCCATTTGTGCTGCCATCGTTGTGCCTCTTATAAGACTCACTTTTAAGAATTCAGTAATACAAACCCAGGCGTGTTGGCACATCACTCAGCCTAGACTGAGTGCTCACTCAAAGTGCGCAAAGGTACCAGGACCCTCTTTAGGGTTGTTGTTAAAGGATGTTAGCATGATGAAGACTTTAATCATTTAGATCTATAGTTATTATATCTTTCTATAGTGCATATTTAGATCTAGATATAGAGAATAACAACATTAAAGGATAACCATAATGAAATCAAGCATGTGGTGCTAAACTGTAAACATGATAACACCTTGATTCAGTCCATAATCTCCATTATATTAAATGCAGTAAATACACAAAAGCTTGATTACAATAACAGTAGTATAGGCTCATACATGTAACAGATCTAGCAACATAATCTCACTATACCCTAGTTCTGATACGTATATGGTCTCTCTCTATATATCTATATATCCTCCTTCTACTACACAATTTACTACATATTAAGGGTGGGGCCTTTCCCTTCACCGCTTATCTAATCCCAAAATAGGTCGCATGCTATTATTAGCCACACGCCATTACAAGAATAGCCACACATGCAAGTGCGCTAACAATAGATTAATGTTAGTTAACTGATAGTAGTAGATCTATTCCCAGATCGTGTCCATGCAAAGCGCTTCATAGCTGATCATCCAAAAATAGCCAATGCATGTCGCACCATTTTTTGACTGGTTTGTATGCTCCACACGCTATCTCCAAAAATAGATCCTTATCATAAAAATGGCTAAGTCCCAAGCCTATTTTTGTTCTTCACATGATCCTCTCCCTTTCTTCCATGCCTTTGAATGCACTCTATTCTCTCTTGGGAACCTTATGTATTTTCTCAACTAAGTGCCAAATTTTGACTGATCAATATTACATTATATTTACCAATAATTGTGACTAGGTCTTGCTCTGATATTATTTTATCCTACATTTGTTTTGATACTCATAGAAAACCATGCTCAGATAGGAGAAATCCAAAATTCATAAGGATTTTCTAAATTCTATTTAGGTTAATAGACCATATAGCCCTCCTAAATAAGGAAATCCTTCTTTTATAGTGACCACTATGGCCTAGTTAGTAGGATCTCTAATTAACATACATGGTGTTATCCATGAATTGCTAAGAAACCCAGAGAAATATCTTCTTGTATTTGACCCAGCTAGCAACCCCTTAGCTGAAGAACACATTAGAGCATTCAAACCCTCTCTAAGATTGCTAAATGTGACATATGATGATTTGGAGTGAAGGATTTTCCCTATGTTTTTCAAGAATGCAACATATGACTATTTTTTAAACTTTCTAGAAGATGCAATTAGCATCTGGAAAGACTTCCATGATATTTTTGTTTCCCAGTTTGGTAGAATCACCATCTCGTCTATTCTTTATCAAAGTTTCCCCACACTACATAGAGATTTTTGGGAACCTATAAAAGCCTTCAATGTTAGCTTCTAAAATAGGTATAGACTAACCACCAAACAATAAAAACCTATATATGATTTAGCATTTGAGATTTACAAAAATTCCTTAGATCCAATGAAATCAATTTTCTTGAGAAGATCGCTAAATAATGCTACATTGACTATTGCATAAGTTGAAACCATTTAGATTGATGATAAAATGAACCCTCAAGGGTATGCCACTCCTTCCTTTCAAAACCCACACCCCAACTATTTTATTCAGGAAGATCAAAATATGTTAAATCCTTTGCAAACATCATCTCTAAATGCATTGCCTATCAATTACATAGCTGAAAATCAACAAGAGCACATAGCTAGTTCCACACCCTTGATTGAGCCCCAAACAAATGAAATCAAGTCCTCATTCTTGTTAACAATATCTCCTCCCAGGAAGCAAATAAGGATAATTCTCAAGTGGAATTAAATTATATTCAAAGGATGTTAAAAAACTCAAGCCAAGATTTAATAAATCTGTAAAGGTAAGTAGGCGATGAAAATGAAGTTAATCCTCAAAGAAATTATAGCTATTAAAGATATAAAAAATGGGCCCCTAAACAAGAATAGAAACAACCAAGTAGATAAAAATGATAGAAATAAATGCATATGAAATTGCATTTCTAAATTGGTGTAGAGTTCACAATACCACTAAGTATGGTGAATTATATTGTATAGAGTTATATCATGTATTTGAAGTGTTTCAAGGTGAGTTAGA
This sequence comes from Taxus chinensis, assembly GCA_019776745.2. NCBI lineage: Eukaryota > Viridiplantae > Streptophyta > Pinopsida > Cupressales > Taxaceae > Taxus > Taxus chinensis. The sequence continues at coordinate 633,875,418 of CM034153.1, read as the reverse complement.
TAACAATGAAGTAATTCCAATTGCAAATGATATGGATAACTCATCTGATGATACAAACATTTTCTTTCCCATTACATGAGGAAAATTAACTAGAGGAGAATATGTATGAGATGTATGCCTTTCAATAATACCATAAGAGTAATTATGCATTAAGGAAAAAATATAACACAACATCCAAAAATCTAAATGTTAGCACTACTCCACTAGATCTAAATGTGAACAACAACACTCCTCCAAAGGAGAATGATTCCAATATACAACAAATTATCCAAGTATGCCTAAAACTAGTTACAACATTGTGGAGGACATGAAAAATATTAAATTAAAATTAACATTGCATGAGCTTGTTTAAATCACAGAAAAACAAGATTAATTTTTTATATCTTTAGATAATAATACCCTTAAGGGACCCCAAAAAAATTCTCATGCTAATTTTACATTATAGAAAAGTAAAATTAAAGTTCATCCTTTTCTTTGGATTGTTAGAATATTTGGAAATATACTTGCATAATTGCCTGGTTAATTTAGGAGCCTCTACAAACATTAAGCCTTCTAACATTTGCAAGAAAAGCTTCCTTACCCCAATCAAATATGATAGGGTAGCATGGTCCAACTAGAAAATCCTAAGGTATAAATAACTGAGGAAATTCTAAATGTTCATATATAAAATTAACATTTGAGCCTACAATTCTAAAATTCATGGATATTCAAGCTATAGAGATCCCTAAGGCATATGTCATGTTCTTGAGTAAGGACTGATCAAAGGTTTTTAATGGCTATATGTTAAATAATTGTTATCACATGTGGATTCCTTGGAGGGGAAATATAAACAAGATTATGGTACAATGGGAACCTAAATGAACCCTAAATGAATTATAAGATTACTGAGTATAATTCCAATAATGAAGAAGCTAAGTTTTCCTCAGCTGATGTTGGAGTATGCATATTGCATATGGAGAAACCATAATTACTGAAAGATAACAAAGATAATTTAGGTTTATAGTCTTTATATTTTTATGGTCTTCTTCTAAATGGGCAAGTAGGGTAGGAATAATATTAAAAGGTACAATTAATTTATTATAAAATTCCTTTTGATTATATAAAAGTGTGTAAGAAATTAAGTTTTCAAATGTTCATTTAGTTATACAAGTGAAAAACAATGTAAACTAAGTAACAAACAACTCATTGCATAAAACAATTGTGTATATTCATAAGAAAAGTCATGGGATATAAATATCCAAACAAATAATATAGATAAATTAGAAACTAAAAATTAAAGAAAAGAAAAAGGGACCCATCGTTTCCTGAAATATGAATCCCCTTCCTTGCAACTACTACTCCAAGTGCTCCATGTTTCTACTCATATACACCTGAAATAGGAAAAGAAGAAGATGATTAGAGCTTGGGGTTCCTTAACTCCATTATATTTCCAGCTTCAGATGTATGTGTAATATTTAATAATGAAGGACCATCACATTCAATATATTGAAAGAGAAAATATTTCGAGTGCAAAGAATGATGAACAACTTCAGTTTTTCAACAAAATTCACAAGTATGAATAAATATGAATGAGAAAAATAATAAAAATTTACAAAATAGCTTTCCAGAATGAGACAAATTTTTAGACTATGAATTTACATGAGTGCAATTTTCAGATTTAAAAGAAGCTTTATTTGTGCAAAAAAATAAATAAAATTCAAATCTAAAAGGACATCCATCCAAATAATTAGAAAAACATAGTTCATTCATACATTTTCCAAGAAAGTTGAGTTCAATATAATGTTTCTAAGAGATTTTTTCTGATCTAAAAAATGGTTCCTTGTGGCACAAAATGAAAAGCTACAACCATGAAAATGATAAATTTGAGTCATATTCTTCAAATCCCCCTAATTGCCAAAGTGCCCTTAAATGGAAATAGAAGGAAAATGCTACAGAGGTAAACTCAATGACAACCATAATTTTGTAGCAAGATAATATATTTTCAACATACAAAGTTTCTAGAATGTGAAGTACCAATAAAGGTTAACATCCATTTAAATGTAAAACATCTGGTTCATTTTTCCAAAAACTCCAAGCTTTTCTATCCAAACAAAGTTGGTGATGAAATAAAATGCTTACCAAAGACATCATGGTGAGACAAGATGAAACATGGATAACATGCCTTATAGATCATATGTCGAGTTACAGTTTCAATGCAAACCAAACTCTCCAAAGAACCCAACCCGACCAATGAAAAGTGGTCGAGTTGGTAATACATTGCGTCGAGATGAGTTTCCATGGCCAGGCTGAGTTGGTTAACATAGTAGGGGGTCAAGATAATAGTGAAGAGCACATATCAATCCAACCTGAGTTAAAACCTAGCATAGAATATTGATGTCGAGATATTGATGCAACTCATAGAAAGCTCATTGTTTTCTATACAGAAAGATGAGTATGAGCATGGATGAGTTTTGAGAAGAGGCTAACTGAGATTTAAATCACATGAGAAAATCAAGTAAAAGAAAAATTCAGTGAGTCTGGGAAATATGGGAGAAGAGCTTGAACTCCAATGTATGCCTGAGTTAGGTGAACAAAAACCAATATCAAATGTAACACAAATAAATAGGTGGAGTTGGGATTAGAAACATAAAATTGAGTAAGCCCAACTCGAGTTGAAATCCTCATGACTGAGTCAATAATGTGAACCCCATGGCCATCCATTGGAAGCTAGGACGATCTATCCAAGTAAATGTGGCAAGACAAAAGCGACTGAGATCTAAAAGCACAATGTAAAGCCCAAACATTTGATCATGCCAAGTAGATTTTTGAAACCCCAGTGAGCTAAGAAGCCAAACAATGACGAAGACCAGATATAACACCATGTGCTAAATAGAGAAATAAATGATGGCGAAAAATTTGATAGCTCAAACACAGCTGCACCTTACAAATGAAAACACATGTCGAGCCATTGAGAGACACTCCAAGCATGGCCAAGAAAAATACTAGATAAGAGGAAAACCCACATCGTTGAGTGAAAATCGAGCTGGATCAAATGGGTATAAAAATGGTGACCCATGTCAAACCACAACCAACCTGAGTTGGAAAAAAAACTGAGATCCAAAGGGAATTCAAAATAAAGATAAAAAACCTTTAGCCATGGTGCCAAACAGAGAGATCAACTCAAACCTAAGGACCTAGGATTGAGTCAATGTAACTACGGTAAGATGGGGTTTCCCAACAATGAGCTAGTGTGTGACATGACTGACTCATAAGAAAAACCAGCTCAAGTGCATTATTATAGCTCGGATCCAAGAATCTAAGAATATTTAAACCACACTTGGGAATTGATTAAATACTATAAAGCTACAACCAACACTAAGGAATCAAAAAGTTCAAGCCCATTATGGATGCTCACCCAAGCACCAGAGTTCAAAGTGATAAACCATGTGAGCTAAGTATGAGCCATGGAAAATAGATAAAAAACCAACTCGGCCTCTAAGAAAAAATGATGGCCAAATAAAAATAAATTACATAGTTTCCCCTCAAAGAAAAGTTTCCAAGTAAAATCCAAATGCAAAATGAATTTTTTTTAGGGTTTTCCCTAATTCAAAGTGGTCGACCATTTGTTTTAGCCATGGTCAACATTGATCATGATTAAAACCAATAGTCGGTTAGGGTTTCTTTTTATATTTACCAAGTGTCATGTTAGGTGTTGTAATTATTACTATTTGCATGTGGGGGATTATTTTTGATAAGTCAAGATTAATCATCATCACCTCATACACACGCCAAAGCTATAAAGTAAAACAAATTAACTAGCTTAAAATATTCTATGGGAGTGAAGAATTAACTTAGTTTCTATAAAAAGGAGAGTTGACTGAATTCAACTAGGAGGAAAGGAAAACCATGTTGGCATGTTGTTGTATAGGTGTTGTTACTAATGGAAAACAACATTAAGAATAAAGTGGATGATGGAGTGGAGTAAGATAATGCTCAGAATGATGGTATCATGGAGATTCAGGTATGTTGGTGGTTGTATATGTTAATTTAGTGAGAATTTCTTGTTCTTGCAAGCTCTCTCATGCGACTTAGCTAGCCTAGGTGATGATGCATAGTGATAGGAGATTATTGGTGGCTTGAGAGGCATGTTGACATGATGGAGATAATATTTTTGGAGTTCTTTCACACTCACATGAGTTTCATGGTTCAGATACATGTTGGTGACCATGTTTTAGTTGCTCATTTAGAGCATGTATGGTTATTAAAAGGCATTAGGATGATTTCTGGACACATGTGAGCTCATGGATACATTTTTGCAGTTTTTTCATGATGTACCAGGTATGTTGGGACCTTTTGGAGAGTTTCCATGAGTTATGAGGTTTTTTTAGTTAACCCTGCCCTTTACAATGCAAAACCCTAAAGGCTAGGTTTGTAAATGAGATAGACTAGAGATATGGAGAGCTATTAACAACATGATGATGGTTGGAGATTTATTTAGTGTGTTTCATTGTTCTGTGGGAAAAAATTTAGGTTTCCAAGATGATTATTTTGCATGTTATGTTAGTTTAGGTGAAATAGGGTCAAGAACAAGGTCATTTCCAGCTCGAATTGGATCTTCTGATGCTCAACCTGAATTATGTGCTTTGCATGGGACCTTTTGGATTTAAGATATTTTTATATATTGAGTCTATAAGGTTTCAAAAAAATAATTAGGTAATTTCATAGTCAGGTTTTATGAACAAACGTTAAGAAGGTAAACCACTCGTTATGTGTTTGAAACCCTAGCTTAAAAGTGGTAGGAGATACAATAATCCTAAATAGATATAATTGATTGGTAATTATTTTATGATTATTTTATCATGTATAGGAATACTCAAGGTTTTTAGAAAGGTATGGTATATCTTATGGTGATGAGTGGACCCCACTCAAACAGTTTAGTTTCTGAAGACATTTAGTTTGAGACAAGGGTGTCCAAATGAGTTGCAAACTAAATGATCATTATGGTGATTATATGAGTTTTTATTTATGCCCATGATTTTTTTAGGTCATGTTGATCCAGGTAAATGGTCAAGTATGATTCATTTATGTTGACTGGTCAAAGGGCAATTTTTGGGTAGTTTCAGGTAGTTTGTAAAGATCAATTTGGTTGAAGGGCTTCCACTTCAATTTGGAAGGATTTAAAATATTTAATATAAATTTAATTCAGAAATATTTATAATGGTATAATTTTTGTATCATTATGAGTTGATTTGATGAGGTTTCCAGGTCCATTTGTGAGTAAGAAGATTTCTTTCTTTTCTGAAAAGGTCTGGTTTTGCTGAAATATTGAGTTGTTTAGAGCATTAAATGGTTTCAGTGATTCTTGATATCACATGTAATGTGAAGAGGGATTAATTTTGAGTCCATTTAATCTATTTTGAGTTATTTAATGTATTATAAATGGTACAAATTATTTCATTTTGCAAAATTGGTTTTAGTGCAGCTTGTTTTGGTGAAGTCAAAAGTAGTTGTGGTTTGAGTACACAGATGTTTCATATTTTATAACTTGAATATAAGTGTTATAAAAGATTTATGATTTCCATTTAGTGGTAACATGCCATAGTTGAGGTGTTCTTGGGTGATCTTGAGGTCCAAAGGTTAAGATAGGGTGCTAGAAACAACTATTTTGTGAAGGCAATGAGCTAGTGGGCCCATTAAATGAAATAATATATTGGTTCAAGTAACTTACAACCATGGATTATGTTTAAATGTCATATTAATTATTTGTGATGATTTTTAGATCTTGAATAAAAATATTTTTGGCATGAGGGTATTTTTCTCATTCTAGTGATGGGATTTTAAGGATTGTTGGTGCATGGTGAGTGGTTTCTGGCTAGGCCGGCCTACTTGGGTCATATATGAATTTTTTGGTGATTCATATGGGATATTTTTGAGATTATGTGGTCGAGCTAAAGGAATGAAAATTAACTATTTTGAATTTTAATCAATAAGAGCCTATTAAAGTGATGTTTTGGGTGATATTGTGATCTAGTTGATGTTGGACACACAATGGACTGAGAGGGGGGTGAATTAGTCCTTAAAAAAACAAAACAAAATTTCATATTTCTTAATCAAAACTCAAAACTATTTAACCATTCATTAATGTGTGCATAGAATCAAGTATCACATATGTAAGAAACCATAAGTGAGATAATCAACACAAGACACAAGATTTAAGTGGGAAACCCTCAAGGGGAAGAAAAACCACTAAAAAATATTATTTATATTGATATGTTTCAAATTCAGTGAGGCACTAACCCCACAAGGAGAACCAACCCCCTAGTTTAGTAGATCTACAACCCTACAAGGAGCACCAACCCCTAATTTTGTGAAGCACCAACTCCACAAGGAGGATAAAAACCCCCCAAGATGATAAAGAATGAACTAAACCAAGTTATAATGTTATGATCTCTGATATATTGCTTCCACAAGTGATAGAGACCAATTATTTAGCTCGCACTTATTTAAACCTTCATTCAAACTCTAGGTCTTCAAACTCTCACAAAATAGCTCTTCCTTCACTTCTCAAGCTTAAAAATATTGCACACATACTTTATGACCTTCCTTGACCTGTAAAACACCTAATATTATCTCAATTTATTCTCACACACCTAAAAAACAACTTCACCTAGGTCACACTTCTTGCACAGACACCACTAGCTCACAAAAGCACCCAAAACTATGCTTTTATAAGCCCTTTCTTAATTCAAATCCAGATTACTTTGTTCCCCTCATTTTGCATGAAAAATACATCATAAAAACATCCCATATAATTTTCATAAAAATTAAAAGTGACCCATATGGTTCAGCCTAGCTAAAACCAACATTGCATGCACCAAAAATCCTTACATTGGAATGAAAAAAATATCATAACACCAAAAATATTTTTATCCAAATTCTAAAAATCACCATACATGTTTAAATTAAATTTAAACTTAATACATGGTCGCAATTATCATGAACCAATCATATTATTTCTTTTAATGGGCCTAATAGCTCATTGCCTTCACTAAACACTTGTTTCCAGCACCCTGTCTTCACCTTTTGTCTTCAAGGTCACCCAAGAACATATCAAATATGACATGTGATGAATATATGGAAATTTAAAGACCTTTAAAACACTTATAAACAAGTTATATTCCATGAAACACCCACTGATTTAAACCACAATAATTTGTGCCTTCACAAAAACAAGCTTCCCAAAAGATAGTTTCCAAAAAGCAATTAGTTACCACCTTTCCTGACACTTTAAAGAACCCAAGATGGATTAATTTAATTCCTAATTAATATCTCTTCACATTCCAAATGATATCAAGTATAACCCAATCCATATAATGCTCCAACCAACTCAATCTTTCAGCAAAACCAGTTATGTCCTGTATATCCAAAAATCTTCTTATCCAAAAATTGCTCTATAAACCATATCAAAACTCATAACAATGAATAAAACCTTAAATTACTAGAAATACCTGTAAATTATATTTCTAACACAATTTTAATCACCTCGTAACTCTTCATGTAGCTCCTACAATGTCCATTTTACCGAAGACTACTTATGACTTCCCCAAAACTACCCTTTGACTAGTCAACCTAAATGAAGCATTATTGACCATAAAAATGCATCACCATGACCTAAAAATTCTTTTTAAATCAATTAAAAACTCATATTCATCACACAATTTCCATTTAGTTTACAAATCCTTTGGATAACCTTTTCCCAAACTAAATTTCTTCATAAAATGACATGTTTGAGTGGGGTCAACTCATCACCATAACCTCTATCATACTTTTTTAGAAAAATGAGTAGTTATCTACATGTTACAATCATCATCCATACATTAGGAATTAATTCTGGAAGCAATTCTAACAAATTTCTTTCAAGCTAGGGTTTCAAACTCATAAATAGTTGTTTACCTTCTTAACATTCATTCATAAAAATGTGATGATGAAATGACATTATTATTATTATTAAACATTATAAAATCAATTTAGAAAAATTCTTGAAAGCCACAAGGTCCCATGCAAAGAACAAAATTCAAGGTGAGCATCAGAAGTTCCAATTTGAGCTTAAAATGCACTTCTCCTTGACCTTGTTTCACCAAAACTGATATAACATACAAAATTCAGATCATGGAAATCTTAAATGTTTTCCACACCATAAGGACACATCCTATTAACATATTCAATCATCATAATGTCATATTAAGCTCTTAATATTTCCATCCACTAAGACTTACATAGCTAACCCTTAGGGTTTTACACAGTAAGAGCTAGGGTCAACTAAAAGAACCACAAAACACACCATGAAAGCACTCCAAATTGTCCTAACATTCATGGTACATAATGATACACCTTCCTACATAAATATATGAGATTATATAGCTCCATATCTCAATCTCATACCTCTGAGCATCCATACTTGTTTTAAATGAGCACCTGAAACATAGTAACCAACTTGTATCTGCACCCTAAAGCTCATATGAGTTCCCAAGCACTATATAATCATTCTCAAAATCATATCAAACTGATTCTTAAGCAACCAATAAGATCCAAACTTCATGCACCATCACCTAACTAGTTAGATCACCTGAATAGGCTTGCAAGAACAAACAATCCTCACTAAATCAACTTGTGCAACCATGAAAATATTTGAATCTCCATGTCTTCATCCCTTTGAGAATCATATGAGCTTACTTAATGATAAAAAAATTCATTAATGATATTTTACATCAATTACAATACATATGCAACATCATGCCAATAGTTAAGTGTCTGTAAAAGTGTGACCTAGGTGTGATATTTTTACAGGTACAAAGGCATGATTTGAGATCTGATCATGTGTGTGACATGTTGAAGAATGAAAAAAAGTGTGTATGAAATGGTTTGATGGATTAATAAGTGAAGATATTGTAATTTGGTCCAAGTTTTAAGACTTAGGGTTTGAACAAGGGTTTAAAGGTGTGTGTGTGTGTGCAGAATTTTTGATCTACATCAATTGTGCTAGGAAAAAATATCAAATATCTTCATCATAAGGTGTTTTAGTGGGTTATTGATTACCTTGGGGGGGTCATATCATCCTTGTGGAGTTGTTGTTTCACAAAACTAGGGGTTGGTGCTCCTTGTAGGGTTGGTGCTCTACTAAACTAGGGGTTGGTGCTCCTTATGGGGATGGTGCCTATATGAAAGAAAATCAACACATGAACTTCTTTTCACTTGACTTCCAAAGGTCATGCCAAGATAGCCAATGTAGAATATAAATGGGTGTATGTGTGGTAATTATGAAAAAGCTAATGAGGTAACCTTATACCTTCAACATGCAATATCGGAATCTGCGAGTCTAATGTAAATAATGATGTCCTAAGTTTAAGTGGTGTGATGGATCATCTGATAGAATAGCTACTCGGAGGCTTCAGTCAATATCAAGCTCTACCAAGATTCTATCTGCTAGTTGTGGAACATTTGGAAAGTGACCTACGGGCACCTCGTATAGATTTCCAGACAAGGTCATGGAAGTGAGAAAAGAGAGGCATAATGAAACCATAGGGAATATGAGTGATTTTCTGGTCGAGTCCAGAAAGTACTAGCCTGATTAAGTGTTATGTTCAATAATAAAAGTTGTGCAATGATGTGAGGTGAAATTGGTGATGACCTAAATACTGATGCATGCAAACCAGTGTTGATATCTAATTGGTCAGCAGGCCCATTGGGTTTTGGGACCTGGGATCACAACCGAAAACTCGTGGAGGTTGTGCTCCTTATATGGTCATGCACGTAATCAAACCCTGTCACCAGGAGCAGTCCAATAATCATAGGATTGATTAGCTACAATTTTTAACATTTTTAATTTTTCTATCTTCTCAGAATACCTAGTAGGTGTGCCTAAAACTAACAAGCATAAGCCCATATCAATGTTGGTCGACAATTCTGGTCCATTGGGTTGTGGGACTGTCGACACTAAAATTTTCCTCCGTAATTTCTATTTCATTAATGTATGTATTAGGAATAGGATGTTGTTAAGTATAATTAGTAGTAGCGTCTGATAGAAGATAATGGCGCCGTCAGTACGGTGCCGCCAATAATGTGGAGTACGGTAACAGTCGAAGTACAATAGGAATGTTGTAAAAAGTAAATATTTGTCGTAAGTAGTCTGGTAATGTTAAAATGTCAAAGTTTGGGTAATTAGAGAAGTAGGGTCTACATGATTAGGAATTAGAAATATTATATTGGTAATAAGGACAAGGAGTGAGGTCATAAATATTTTGTGTAAAAAGTCTAAAAATGTGGAACCCATGTAAAATGATAAGGTTTATCTTATCTTAAAATATAAGTTTACATGTACAGATAAGAGTTAAGGTATGGAATATGATTCGTCGGAGTGGATTTCTTATCCTATCTTAGAGATAAGATGGATAAGCCTGGAAGTTCTATAAATAGAGAGGCCACCCCCCTCATTTAGCATAGAAGGAAGTAGTGAGAAATATTGTAGGAAGTGTGCGAAGGAAGCCATCAGTTTAAAGGTGTGTTGAAGAAGCCATTAAGAGGTGTAATTGTAAAGTTTCTCCCATAGTCTTGGTGAAAGGCAAGTGAAGTCAATAACACTTGAAGATACCTCATGGGTGAGATTGTAACAATTTGATGTTAATATTATAATTTACTTTGATATTTCAGATTTGTCATCATTCCGTCTTATCATAGTCAATGGTATTCTTGTGTTATGTTGTTGTTTTGTTTCCAAATTACATCCACCAAACTAAAGGCTGTGCATTAGTAAATAATCATAGCACGAGGAGTTCCTGGTGAAGAATTATCATAGTGCCGGATTGGTGATGACATTTTGGTTCCGTTGCCGGGACCATTCCTCGTTGGTGGATTTTCTGGAGAGATATTCCCACTTAGTCAAAAATCAATTGGAGGGTAACCTTGTTTTTACTGTGCATAGTAGTTACCATGGTAAAGTCATTTTTGCCATGAATAGTAGTTACCATGGTAAAGTCATTTTTGCTGGGAATAGTATTTACCGCAGTAAAGTCACTTTTTACTGTGAATAGTATTTACTGCAGTAACTTCACTTTTTACCGTGAATAGTGTTTACCACAGTAAAGTCAGTTTTTACCGCAGTAAGTCAAGTTTTACCATAGTTTACCATGGTCATTTCTATTTTACTGTAGAAAGGTGTAAAGTCACTTTCTAGTATAGTGATTGCAATTATTTGTGCACATAAGTCTTGTTGATTATACTTGTGGATTGGTATTTCACGGTGGTTACTTTTGAAAATGGGAAAGATTCCTGTTTTTTCAGCTCAATCTAATGAAGATGCTTCTTCTTTCATTCAAGAGTTTAAACGATCTTGTATTTATAATGGCCTTATAAGAAGGGAACAATGGACTGAATTTTTTCCTACCTTTTTGGATGGTTCAGCACTTAGGTAGTTTGAAACACTAGGTGATAATGTGAAAAACTCATGAGATTTATTAACTAAAAGTTTTCTTGAGGAATTTGGTGAACAACAGAGATATGCAGATCTCATGATCGATATCACAAAGTTATCGCAAGGAGAAAAGGAGAAGATAAGGGATTATCATACTTGTGTTCTAGAGCTAAGGAGGAAGGCTCGATGCCCATATCCGGAAGGAAGGATTAGCGGATGGGTTGATGAATGGTGTGGATAATCTCCTATGTAAGCACTTCATTCTTGGGATGAAGCCAGAGATCAGACAACGAGTGAAGTATGACCGCCCAGCTACCATTGAACAAGCAAAGGAGATTATAAGAAGGTAAGAAGAAAGCATGGAAGAGGAGCCCAAAGAAATTGTTGCTAAAGTAGAGCCTACACCAGCACCTTTGGTCTAGAATCCACAACCACTCTCGGTGAGCAAAAATATTTCTCCTAGTACATCTATTGAGTATGAAGATCTTCTCAAGAATATTTCTGAAGTTGAAGTTGTATGTTATGGTTGTTATAAAAAGGGTCATTATAAGTATAATTGTCCAGATAGAGCTTCTACATCTGGTAAAGGAGATAATGATAAAGGAAAAGCACCTGTGAATTCCATTGATGTAGTAGATAAGAGCATAAATAATGAAGTAAAGGTGTTTGTAACAAAAAGAAAGAAAGAAAAAGATAATCAAGATGGAAATGATCCTAAGAAGATGAAAGGAGAAACTAGTAAGAAACATAGGAGAAAAAAGTTGGGTGTGCAGGATTTTCTTATTTCACGGGTGCAAGGACCATACTCCATCTTGGAAGATCTATCCAAAAGGCCTACAAATATTACATATGGTCAACTCTTGGCTATGTCTTCTGAGAAGAGGCGGGAGCTGAGAAGTGGACTCAATGCTCAAAGAAGGAAGGAGGTTGAGGTCCCTATTTTGGAGGCAAAGGCGGATCCCTATGCTCCACAAGCTGAGGTATTATGTAATGGTATTTCAATTCATGATGTCTTAGTTGATGGAGGTGCTGCAGTTAATGTAATGACCGAGTCTGTAATGAATATGTTGGGTTTAAAAATTTATCGCCCTTCAACACTTCTATTCAGGTCATTAAATAAGGGAAAAACTAAACCAGAAGGTGTAGTTTCAAATGTGGCAATATCTGTTATGGGTGTTGTATGTGTGGTAGACTTTCAGGTGATGAAAAATGGTACTGTTGCGTACCCAATGTTGCTAGGAAGACCATGGCTAAGGAGAGTTCATGCAAGAAACTACCAGAATGAAGGCTTCATGACACTTGGACGTGGTAGAGAGAGGGTGAAGATAAACCTGATCCCTCGGCATCATAAGGTAGAACCTATGGATTCAAGTGACGAAACTGATGATTGGACATCCTCTGATTACTCTAGTACCAGTGAAGTGGACACTGAAGATGAAGAAAGTGAGGTTGATGTTTCAGTCATGGATATCCTTCCACTCACACCGACTCATGACCACATAAAATTATCTGAAGAAGAAGTTGATGATCGTCGCCAACAAATAAAGATTGGTGATGCTGTGATGGAGAATGAGAAGGAATCCTGCCTTCAGCTCTTTCGAAGGTATATACACATATTCACTTTTGATTACAAGGAACTCCGTCAAGTAAGTTGGTTAAAACATTCTATTGAGCTGGTAGATGGTGCTAAGCCTATAAAGCAAATGCCATATAGAATGAATCCTAATTTTTCCAAGACTGTAAAAGAAGAAATAGATAAGTTTCTTGATGCAGGATTCATATTTGCTGTGGAGAATTCAGAATGGGTTTCTCCCATTGCGATCTCAATAAAAAAGAATGGGAAGCTACGCATTTGTGTTGATTACAGGAAGCTCAATAAGGCAACAAAGAAGGATCATTACCCTCTTCCATTCTCAGATCAGATCTCGGATGAAGTAGCTGGTCAGGAGTGTTATAGTTTTGCTGATGGATATAGCAGATACAACCAAGTCCATATAGCGGAGAAAGATCAGCTGAAGACCACGTTCACCACTCCTTGGGGAACGTTTGCTTATAGAGTTATGCCTTTTGGGTTGTGTAATGCTCCAGCAACATTCCAGCGTTTGATGAATAGTGTGTTCAAACCCTACATTGGGAACTTCATCAAAGTATTTCTGGATGATTTTTGCATCTATGGGAGCAAGATGGACCACCTGCACCAGATGGATACAACATTTCAAAGGTTAGATGAAGCACAAGCCTCACTAAAACCTACAAAGTGTATCTTTGGATGTTCTAAAGGCATTTTGTTAGGGAATGTTGTATCCAGAGATGGTATTGGTATTGATCTTGATAAAGTTTCAAAAATCAAAGATTTACCATTTCCTATGAATAGAAGTAAGTTGAGATCATTTTTAGGCTATGTGGGTTACTATAGAAGGTTCATCAAAAATTTCTCAAAGATTGCACAACCACTAACCCAGTTCTTGAAGAAGGATGTTACTTATGAACTAGGAAATAAGGCGCATGAAGCTTTTGGAAAACTGAAGGAAGCCCTAGTGTCTTCCCCTGTTTTAAAGAATCCAAATTGGAGCAAGCCATTCATTGTGTACACTGATGCCTCAGATACAGCACTAGGAAGTAATTTGAGCCAAAAGGATGAAAATGGGAATGAACATCCAATTTACTTTGGGAGTAGACAAATGAGCAGTGCTGAGGTAAATTATACTGTAACTTAAAAAGAGGCTCTAGCTATCATTTTTGCTGTAAAGAAGTTTAGAAATTACTTGCTAGGGCAGAAATTTATAGTTGTAACAGATCATCAGGCTCTAAAATATATTGTCAATAAGCCTAACCCATCAGGGAGGATAGCAAGATGGATAATTTTGCTACAAGAGTTTGAATTTGATATTATAGATAGGCCATGAAAGAAGCATGTCAATGCAGATGCACTCTCTCGAGTCTATGATGGTTTAGGATCATCTTGTGATGATGATGATTTCCCCGATGCAGCATTATTATCCCTTGACACAATCCCTAGTGAATACATAGATATTTGGAATTATCTGAATGAATTTAAGTTTCCTGATGGTGCCAATGCAAAGACTAAAAGAAAGATTACTCAAGCCAGTCGTCCATATTCTATTCTACATGGAGTATTATTTCAAATAGGACCTGATGGACAGTACAAGAGGGTAGTTGGACATGATCAAAGGAAGGAGCTGCTAGAAGAATTCCACAATGGTACATGTGGAGGGCACTTCTCTAGACAACTTACAGCAAAAAGGATCTTGGATGCAGGTTATCACTGGCCCACTCTTTTTAAAGATTGTTATAATTATTGTAAGACATGTGATATTTTTCAAACACATGGTAACCGTAAGACTTCATCATCTCCATTATGTCCCTATTCTTCCCCTTGGTCCCTTTGAAAAGTGGGGAATAGACATTGTAGGTCCACTTCCAACTACATCATGCCAAAATAAGTATATTGTAGTTGCCACAAATTATTTAACCAAGTGGGTTGAAGCTAGGCCATTGAAAACAGCTTCCATGGATGAAGTGGCAAGGTTCATGTATGAACGCATTGTCACCAGATTTGGTTTCCCATTAGAAATTGTAACAGATCAAGGAAGCAACTTCATTAATGAGGTGGTAGAAGCCCTAGTCAATAAGTTTTCTATTAAGCACAGGAAGGCAACAACATACAAGCCAAACACAAATGGACAGGTGGAATGGATTTTTTTTGTGTTGTGTCAAATTCTAGCAAAAGATGCAACCTTGCAGGCACATAAATGGGATAAGAGGATTCATGCAGCATTGTGGGCATATAGGGAAACATCAAAGTCAGAAACATGATACTCCCCATTTCAGTTGGCTTATGGCATTGATCCAGTTCTTCCTATTGAGTTTGATATTCCCACTGTGAGAGTTATGAAAAATGAAAGGATGGATGAAAGTGATTCAGTAAAAGAAAGGTTGGTACATCTTCATTTGCTAGAAGAAATGAGGGAAATAGCAAATGATACAAGCCATAAGAAGAAAATGAGCAGAAGGAATACTTTGAATAAAAGATCCGGTGGTCTCCATTTCATGTGAATGAATTGGTTCTAGTATATGTTCCAGATACAAAAAAAGAAGACAGAGAAAATTTCTTCCAAAATGGATGGGGCCCTACAAAATAGCAGCTGTGCATGAAAATGGTACGTACCGACTGGAGGAATTGGATGGCACTCCCATTATGAAATGGGTCAACCACGACAAGTTGAAGATTTTCCAAGCACCAGAATAGTCTACTCTAAGGACGGAGTAGAAGCTAGGAAGGGGGAAGATGTCAACACTAAAGTTTTCCTCCGTAATAACTATTTCATTAATGTATGTATTAGGAATAGGATTTTGCTAAGTATAATTAGTAGTAGCGTCCGATAGAAGATAATGACGCTGCTAGTACAATGCCGCCAATAATGTATAGTATGGTAATAGTCAAAAGTATAATACGAATGTTGTGGTAAAAAAATAAATATTTGTCGTAAGTGGTCCAGTAATGTTAAAATGTCAAAGTTGGGGTAAGTAGAGAAGTAGGGTCTACATGATTAGGAATTAGAAATATTATATTGGTAATAAGGACAAGGAGTGAGGTCATAAATATTTTGTGTATTTTATTTGTAAAAAGTCTAAAAATGTGGAACCCATGTGAAATGATAAGGTTTATCTTATCTTAAAAGATAAGCTTACATGTACAGATAAGAGTTAAGGTATGGAATATGATTTGTCAGAGTGGATTTCTTATCCTATCTTAGAGATAAGATGGATAAGCCTGGAAGTTCTATAAATAAAGAGGCTACCCCCCCTCATTTAGCATATAAGGAAGTAGTGAGAAATATTGTATGAAGTGTGTAAAGGAAGCCATCAATTTAAAGGTGTGTTGAAGAAGCCATTAAGAGGTGTAATTGTAAAGTTTCTCACATAATATTGGTGGAAGGCAAGTGAAGTCAATAACACTTGAATTACCTCATGGGTGAGATTGTAACAATTTCATGTTAATATTATAATTTACTTTGATATTTTAGATTTGTCATCATTCCTTCTTATCATAGTCGATGGTATTCTTGTGTTATGTTTGTTGTTTTGTTTCCAGATTACATCCACCAAATTAAAGGATGTGCATTAGTAAATAATCATAGCACGAGGAGTTCCCGGTGAAGAATTATCATAGTGCCAGATTGGTGATGACAGGAGCAAATCATCTTAAGAATGTCTCTAGGGTTGCTCGTTCCAGCGTACGGCCTTGAGGAAGGCAGATGATACTATTCAGCTTTTCAAGGAAATCACGTCGCAGGGTTTAGCGTCAGAGGCCACTTTTGATAAAGAATCTATCAACAACCTTCTAGCCTTCTGCGACTTTGTTGGATACCTGATGGAGGTAGGCAATGAATATTTCAAACTCCCAGAAAGACTCAGAGATGAACGGAAAACTTGCGAAGTCATCGGGGATCACACCAAGGGTCCAGCTCAGGATCAACTTCAAGGATGGTCAACAAGTTCATGGAGTATCGAGCTCAATTTCACATTTTCTCTCCTGAGTAGAAGTAGGACACTCCTTTTCAGCTAAGGGATGATGACGAATAGGCTCCTTCCTCCTGGGATAAATCCCATTTTTGTAAACCCTACCTTAAAAGTATGTTGGCATAAATGATGACATCATCCATGTTGCACCATGAGATGTTGTTCATCCACAAAATTTCCCTAAATGTCAACATTTGACTTTTAGATATTTTGTAAATGAGTTGTTAGCTCCTTTTTGTCTTCTTTCTCCTTCTCCTTCTATAAATGAACTTGGATACTTGTAGTATTCTAGTGTGAGAAAATGTATGTATGAAAAATAGAGTGAGGAGAGAAAGACTTTGAGCTTTCTTGTAATAGAACAATTATTAAGCACAAAAATTTAGAATTTGTGCTGAATTCCTGTGTTATGTATTAGATCTTTGCTTAAGTTAGATCTGCATGCTTATATCTGTATGGATGTCACATTATGTTTTTGTCATTTGTTTATCTGTATGCTTTGTTTGTTTCATGTGAGTAAGTTTGGCTCTGTTTACTACCGGCCCAAAACATAGAGAGAAGACACTCTGACCTTTGGCTACTTTGTAATTCATTTCTTTTCTCCCTTCAGATCCACCTTTCTTCTATTCACTTCCTTCATAGAGCTTGGCTATTCAATTCATCGGAACTAGACTCTACTAGGAATGACAATCCCAAGACCCCCCTGACAGGCAGAATTCTGTAAGACTTGCACAGATTCCTGCTGGTAGAATAGCAATAAACCAGTTTCACTTTGTTATCTTAGGAATTGAGTTGGGCTATGCCTTCATGCACACTATTGGCAACTGTCTGGAGTGCCATAGATCATTCCCACCCGATAAGGATTTTCAAGACCAATTACATCTCAATTCTACATTTAGATCAGGGAAGGATCCCTATGAAATCATAGACTATTAGTTCAAATTTGGTTCACAAACGCTACTCTAAAATTCAACGAAAGTGAAACTCGCATGTCAGAAATTACGTATGAAGAATCATGTCAACAACGTATCACCATCAATATAATTTGTCCTGTGTAATTGTAATGCCTTGCCTCAGACACTAGGGCAAACCAAACCAAATTAGTAGTCTAAAAATTTCGGGTAATTTTTTTTTGAAGAGAACAATACTACTAACGCAATGCTTAACCCTTTCCCCATTAATAATTAATTTATACTAATTTCAATTTACCCAAAATTAATAACCACTAGTCCAAAATCATCTTTAATTATTTTATTCTACTAAGTATTGTCTAGGGTCACAAATTTAATAAGTCTATACACCCCTCATTAATTTAATTATTTTTCCCCTCTTTAAGTTAGTTTTCCCACACACACACCCTTAGATTATTTTACATTCCCATTAAAATATCATGACTTAAAGAAAAAATGCCCAGGTTTGAAGTGAGGACCCTAGGATTAATTCTGATCTTGGACCATTGATTTTGAATCTGCCCTAAAAGTGCCATAAATTTGCTCTAAACTTATTTATCTTTTCTTTTCTTTCTTTTCTCTTCCATTCCTCATTTTGTTTTGTTTTATCTTTTGCAGGTGCAGGTTGAAAAGGAGCTTGGGATGTTTGCTTTCATGGAGATTTTTTTTTGATGAAAGTCTTACATCCATTATACCATTTGTATATACAAATTATTTATTTATTTATTTTTTTAAACATGGTCTTACCCGAAATTCTCAGGGTATGGGTTATGTAGAATACCCATTTATGTATTTTGTTTGGAAAAGAGGCAACACTATCCTATAGAAATACACACATAAATGGGTTATTAAATAATGGATAAAATTTCCAGCAAGCACATGTTTAAGAGTGGAGGATTTGGATGCGTAAGAGGGCACGTTGGGTGCGCAGGCTGGAGTGGTGGGCAGGTGGTATGTGACATGGGAGGTGGCAGGCGTGGAAGGGGTAGCTGTGGATGGGAGAGTGGCCACGTGGGAGGGGTAGCGACAGCGGGCAGGTGGGGAAGGGAGGTGGCAGCAGTGGGGAAGAGAGGGGTAGCGGGCCTAGTGGTGACGATGGGACAGTGGTGGTAGCGGAGGTCAGTGTGGGGGGTTGGGGAGGGGTTCGACCCTCCCCACAACATTTGAAAACAAAACTAAAAAAACAAATTCTTGGGCCAAACACAATGTTTTCATATTTTTTTTGCTTATTAAAACTTTTAAATTTTTTTTGTATAAACAAATTTAATTGTATTGTTTTTTTTAATATATTTTAACTATATTATATATATATAATATAATAATATAGTAATTATTTTATATTATAAATATAATATAATTATATGATAAAAAATATAATATACATTAGTATATCTTTTGTATAAATATTATACTTGTATTAAATATATACTATAATAGAATATTTTGTATTATAAATAAACTAATTATATCATCCCATATAAAATGATATATTAGATATGTATATCTGTTGTGTGTATGTGTTGTTGTGTGTGTGTTGTGTGTGTGTGTGTGGACACTTAACACACAATAACTATTTGTGCAAAATTAAAATGATTTACCTACTAAGGTTAAAGTTGTATGAATCAAATAGTATTTTGTAAGAAAGATGGTTGTGAAAAATATAAAAATTCAAGGTTCTTTTTTTTGTTGAATATGCCTATATTAATATGATTTATCATTAATAAGATAAGAATATTGTATTAAGCTATTTCAAATGGGGAAAAAAAACAAACTAATCTCATACTATTCAATAAAGCTAACATTTATTTTTTATTACAATCATTTGTTAGAAGAGATACATGGCAAGAAGGATATTGTTTTCCATGTAATGTTACATCTTAAAGCTCCATGTTAGGTTAACTTTCTTTTCAAATGCAATGCTAAATAAATATTTCAGATTTTTAAACAAGTAGGATATCCAACATGAAGTATATATTTTTCTTTTGTAAAACATATTCCCAATCTATATATTTTCTTTTCAAAAAGGAGATTACAAATCAAATTTCATATTAAAGAAATCAACTATTACAATATTTCATTTTCAAGGATTTTAAAGGGACATATACAAAATATACCCAAATACATAACTACTCAAGAAGATTTATTACAAGATTCTTGACAAGAATGAAGGAAAGGTTGTGCAAGCAAAAGTGATTCAAGTCTACAAGTAATTTTCAATACAAAATGGGGATTTTTACAAGACTTCAAAGCTTCCACAAAGCCATATCCATTAAAGGTTACATTGAGAGTAATCGTCACATAACTTGTAATCAAAGAGAGAAGCCAATAAATCAAGGACTCCAACCAACTTCCAACTTGTGATCCAACTTCAAATTCCTTCAAAAGAATCCAACACAAGGAGAAGAAGAGCTTGTTTAACCACCCAACCTTTAGGCATCATCACATGTCTTTCCAAGGTTGGAAGGCATGCTAGCCTCCCCCAAGCCCATGGGAAAGAGGACTACTATCCACAACTTTGCACAAGAGTGAGGGTGAACAAACAACATTACATCCACATAAAACAAGACAAATATTAAAACAAGACACCAATTTTGCAAAGATGAAAAAGAGGAGAAACCATGTTCTACCTCTAAAATGGGGAAGAGAAGAAAGGAGTTCTCCCAAAAGTTGTAACCAACATTAGTTTCACAAAACCAAGATCTCCATACCCTCCTTATTCCTCCAAAGTCATTCAACCCTCCTTATTTCTCCACCCTTTCACCAATCCTTCTTGGAAGGATTTTCAAACCCCAAAGGGGTTTCCTCACCAAGAATGGGGAAGGAGGTTCAAGCCATATGAACCACCTTCCCCACCTCAAACCATTTGAGGGGAGTAACTAAAATCCTACAAGGCTTTGCCCATCAAGCCTATGAGGATTGAGAGGGAAAAATCCCTCTCTCTTCCCCCACAACTCCAAAACTCCATCATGCCATATGATGGATGGAGCAAAAACAAATAAACAATAAACAAAATCCACATGCAACAACAACATTTCCAAGTAAATAAAACTAATATCTAGCATGATATAAAACACACAAATAAGCTCAAGAATCCTACCTCCAAAAACCTCTCCAAATCCAATCTTTTCCACTTCTTGACCCAAGCAAACTCTAGCTCCAAAATCCATAAGCCTCCAAGCAAAAGCTCCAAAAAAAAGTCTCTTCTTTCCCCATGAGGGAGAATTTGAAGAGGAGCAAGAAAAAATCCTCACAAATGAGGGGGTGACATGTGTCACCCCTCTCTTCCCTCAAGGTCAAAGATTCCAAAGATAAAAGAGAGAAAGGATAAAATATCTTTTAACCCTCTTCTCCCAAATTACCCAAAATGATAACAAAACAAACTTGTGTAAACTTTTAACAAAGCACACTTATCCATACCCCTTACATGGATGTGACCAAAGGGGAGGCAAAATGGGAGGGAAACTCCCTCTATGCCTTGGAATTAAGCCCCCTACCTATTAGGTAGGGTCCAAGGGCCCATTTTCATGCTAAGGGAACTCCCAAACTAAAAAGGGGTCCCTAAAAATGCCTAAAATAGCCCAATTTCGGGTTTGGCATATTTGGGCACAAGGGTAGAGGGTGTGGGGCCCACCCAAGGGTTCACATGTGACCCTAATCCCTTTTGATTAATTACATCATTAAACAAACTCAAAACTTAATGTAAGTGGGGCCATTAATTCCCCAAAACAAGTTTACAACACAAACTAAACACCCTAAGCAAGATTAATATTACAAGACATATTACATTACAAATGAGGGTCACTCATGGTGCCCAAAACAATAAACTCTAATACTAAGGCCTCATACAATAAACACGGCTAGGACTTAGCCCCATGGGCTACTTGTGCAAAATTGTGTAGCTGGCCTGAATCCCACGTTCTCCTGTGACCTGTCACTTGCACACTCATTGCACACATTAAACACACATGTCCGATAAAATGTGAATCAACTACTCAATAAGATATCAATGAATTCTAAACTAGCATATCATCTTTCTGGAATCAAAAATGTAACAACATGCACAATTATACACAATTCACCATAAGTTAGACATAATGATAAAGTGACATATATCCATAGAATCCAAACATGCAACTACACTAAACATTTAACGTATCTCAATTAGGTCCAAACAACATCGTCATAAGCTAATATCCATGGCAACATCGAATGAAAACTAACAACATGCTACTAAAGTCAAATTGGCGCTATACGCCTAAATTATGCATCCATGTCCAAGAAGGTCAAAATCATAACATATTGTCCAACATATATCAAATCTCTATCCAAAACATGTCTAAGATTAAAAGGAACAACAATATATACTGAAGCTATAAAAATATGGGCACTACATCCCCCTCTACTAAAATTAGACTTCCTCCTGGAAGTCACTAAAAGAGATAGGGATATCTAGCCCTCAAAGGTGTCGCATCCTCCCAGGTAGTTGTTATCTCATTGTATCGGTCCCACTGCACCCTAATCTGGTCCAAGTCTCGACCCCAAAGGGCCAACCTCCGGTGCTCCAATATGTGCGTACGGGCTCCAGTCCTCCACTGTCCTCCGTCCTCTACCTATAATGCCAACCAATCCAAAACATGAGAAAAATTTGGTACATATCTACGTAGTACAGAAACATGAAAAACATCGTGGGCCCATGCAAGGCATGGTGGCAAAGCTAGGTGATAGGCAACTAGACCAACGACTTCTAAAATATCAAAAGGCCCCATAAAATGAGGCGATAGCTTAGAAACCTTTCCATAACGGATTGGAATCTTATGCAGTACAAACTCTCAAAAAGACCTTGTCACCCACTGAGAAGTGATGATCAATCCTCTTGGTGTCTGCATACACCTTTTGGCATGTGCTCTAGCCTGCTCAAGGCGCTGTCTAATTAGAACAACCTATTGCTCTAAATCCTGTAGGTAATTTGGTCCTAGAATAATCCTGTCATCTAGTCTGTCCCAACTCAAAGGTGTCCTACAAGGTCATCCATACAAAGCCTAGTAAGGAGCCATACCAATGGAACTGTGATAGTTGTTGTAGGAAAACTCAACTAAATGCACAGGTAATCTTCCCATTTTTTCTACTGATCCATCACATACATCCTCAACATGTCCTCCAGTACCTGATTAACTCTCTCTGTCTATCCATCTGTCTCTGGATGATATGCTGAGCTGAAATTAATCTGAGTACCCAGAACGTGGTATTGAAAGGAAGTCCAAAAAACTGAAGTGTAAGATGGTATCCCGGTCATTAATGATGGTCTTCGGAATCCCATGCAACCTAACAATGTCCTCCATAAATACTTTGGCAATGGCCTGTGCATTATAGGTGATCTTGGTTGGCGAGAAATACGCAACCTTGGTCAATTTATCCATGGTGACCATAATGGCATCATGATGATAAGAAGACATAGGGAGTCCGACTATGAAATACATGGAGATCACATCCCATTTCCACTCGAGAATATCATGCAGGATGTAAGAGTCTTGCAGGATGATAATGCTCTGCCTTGACCCTCTGGCACTCAAGGCAATGTGTAACAAAATCTACTATGACTCGTCGAAGACCTAGGCCAATAATATAACTCCCTCATATCAGCGTCCATTTTCTTTACTCTTGGATGTGCCGCATATGGGGCTCGATGAGCCTTTATAAGGATTAAGCTATGCAGACCACCTGACTTAGGCATGTAGATGCGCCTATGGAACCGAAGTAAACCATTTGTCTCTAAAATACACCCTGAATATCTGCCCTCTAATGAACCCTGTGACTCCAACATCTATCTAGCTCCCTCATAAAACCTGTCATTTGGAAGATGCTCAAGAATCTTGCCTCTCAAATCTGACTGCAGTGTCAATAAAGCAAGCACATGTCTTCGTCTACTAAGTGCATCTGCAACAACATTTTCCTTTCCTTTGATATAATGCACCTCCATGTCATACTCACATAGGAACTCCATCCAACGCCGCTGACGAGCGTTGAGGTTTGGCTATGAGAAGATATGCTACAAGCTACGATGATCTGTCCTCAAAATGAAAGGTCTACCCAAAGGGAAATGTTGCCAACGCATAAGTGCATGAGCAACTAATGCAAGCTCCAAGTCATGAGTAGGGTAATTAATCTCGTAGTCCTTGATCTTACGACGACTCAAAGGCAATAACCCGATGCTCCTGCATAAGAACTTCTCCCAAACCCTCTAGTGATGCATCAGTACAAACAATGAAATGCTCCGTACAGGGTCTAGAACTGCTAAGATGGGAGCCGTGGTTAACCTTTCCTTAAGAAACTAAAAGGTTTTCTCACACTTTTCTAACCAATCGAACTTCTTCCCTTTTCTTTGAAGAGAAGGAATAGGGTGAGAAATCCTAGAGAAAGTCTTAGTACAAACCTACAGTAATAACCAGCTAAACCCATAAAACTCCTCACCACAATAACTGATGTGGGTGCTGGGCATTCCATGATAGCCTGTATCTTAGAGGGATCCACTAAGATACCCTCACCTGATAAGATGTGACCCAAGTATTGAATCTCTGTTTGAAAGAAGCTGCATTTTTCCAAGTTCCCATATAACTTTTGCTCTCTCAAAACCTGAAGTACTTGCCTCAAATGCTCCTCGTGTTCCTCCTCGGAACGAGAATATATCAATATGTCATCAAGGAACACTAAGAACAAAGAGATCCAGAAAGGTCCTGAATACTCTATTCATGAGGGCTCATGAAGACAGTCTGGGGCATTAGTCAAACCAAATGGAACAACTGTGAACTCATAATGCCCATAACGTGTGCAGAAACGATGTCTTATGAATGTTTGCATATGAATATGCGCAACTGATGATACCCTGACTTGAGATTGATTTTAGAGAATACTCTCAGCTCCCCGCATCTGATCAAACAAGTCATAAATCCTAGGGAGCAGATAACGGTTCTTTATTGTGACCTTGTTGACCTATCTGGAAGTCTACACAAAGTCTAAGAGAACCATCCTTCTTTTTCACAAATATGACTGGCGCTCCCCAAAGAGATACACTAGGACGAATGAGACCCTTTTCCAAAAAATCCTCTAACTAAATATTGAGCTCATGAAGCTCTGGAGTCGTCATCCGACATAGGGTGCCCTAGAAAATGGTGCAAATCCTAGGTACTAAATCAATGGTGAAATCCACCTCTCTGTGGGGTGGTAACCCTGGAAGCTCACCTGGAAACACATCGGCATACTCCCTCAAAACTACATGATCATCTAAGGGTGAATGATATAGAGTGATCTCTGATCGATCACTTATGGTGATAGAAAACAATTGACATCCCTTATACATGCTCCACTTGAGTCACTTAGCCAAGATCATGCGCAAGGAGATAGGTCTCCGCATCCCTGAAAACATAATTGCACTCCCAAGATCATCCTGACACACTAATGACTCTTATTTCTGCAATCCACCTTGGCTCGATGAGCCTCTAGCCAATCCATACCCAACACTACCTGATAGGATCCTAGAGGAATAACTCGGAGGTCAAGTGTAGTGGAGAAGACTCCTAAATCAAGTACGCAACTCTCCACATATGATTCCACGGCAAGTTTGGCCCCAAAGGCCAACTCAACCTACCAACTATTTGGTTGCCTAGCCACCACTAGCCCACACTGGTCCAGTATAGAAGGAGATATAAAAGAATCAGAAGCACCTGAATCAAAAAGTACTGAGACAGAAATACCCCTGATAGTACCTGTCATCTCAATGACTGTGGCCTAATGCTCAGCCTGGCGAGTTGTCAACCACTGCATATACATAATGGGCACGTCCCACGTCACCCACCATCTGCTCTGATCTAGAGGCTCTCTGTGTATCCATGGTATTGGGTTTGTGTGGACACATACGCACACAGTGATCAGGGGACCCACAAATAAAGCATCCTCCTGTACCCCTCTGAGATGGGGTCCCTCTTGTACTTTGGTGCACTGATCCTTCCGGTCCAACCCTAGCAGACTACTGTGTGTGAGTTGGCTATACCTACTGAGTACCCTGCCTCCTATCCCTAGCTCCACCAGAACCTCCTCTAGAGCCATCTCTCTGAAATCTCTGAGTCTGTCTAGCCCTCTACTGCTAGTGGCCATGATGATGCGTTTATTGTTGTGGGTGCAGTGGAGCCCTCGTGGATGTTGGCAGAGGTCAGAATCCTCCTCTAGGGGGTGGTGCTGTACCCCGTGACCTCTGACTCTAAAAGGCCTATATCCTACCCTGAAACTTGCTCTTATTTCTATCTCGGTGCTCTTGTGCCTTGGTCCTATTATCCTCAGCTAAGTAGGCCTTCTTAATGGCCTTCTCAAGCGTGGGAGGAGATAACATCCTAACTGCTCTTGTTATATCTGTATTAAGGCCTTGAATAAACCTATTAACCTCCAATTTCTCATCTTACAGGTAATCCACATACTACAGAAGATCTAGGAACCTGCTCTCATACTGTGCTACTGTGCTAGATCCCTGTCATAAGTTGTGAAACTCATCGATCCTCTTTTGCATGAAATTCTCTGACATATAACAAGCCCTAAATTGCTCCTCGAACATCTCCCAAGTCACTGTCTCTCGAGTCAGATGGAGCTTCCACTCCTCCCTCCACCAAATGTCTGTTGCTACGTCTCAGAGGAGGTGTATGGCAAACCTTACCTTGACATTGCTCTCGTAGGAGTGCAAGCCAAAGTAACTATCCAAGCTAAGGAGCCATGACTCCGCCCCAAAGCCATCTGTAGAGCCGGTGTAAGTAGGCGGCTGCAAGCGAAGAAGGTCTCTAATCACACTGCCTGTATCCCGATCCTGGCGATGCAAACCAATAGGTGAGTGGGGTCGCCTATCCCTGAATGGTCCCTCAATACTGTGTGAGTAGCTATGACAGTATGAGGCTACGTTCTCATGATGAACGGAAGGGCTATGTGACCTCTCTCGCCTAGGGGTATCGTGCTCTAGCGACTCTTGAGTGCACGTCCTCGCCTATTAGCTCCTCGACTCCTAACGGAATCTCCTCCTCTTTCGCCTCCTTTGGTGGTGGAAGACACTGCTACACAACAACGATCAACTACTGAAGAGCCTCTAAGATCTGAGACCCTAACTCAGGTGCCGGTGGTTCAGGCATAGCACAAGGGGTTCATTAGTTACGCAATATTCTAGCACGTGGGTTCATATTGAGGTAATTAAAATTAATAAAATTAAATTCAATATAACTAGTAGACATGAGGGGATGAAAGGGGTTTAATTTATTAATGTTTTGAATCATGTATTGGGGGTAGGGTAAAGAGGTGGGCCAAAGGAAAGAGAGGCTTAATTTTAATATAAAACTAAAACATTTAAACCCTAGTTTTTAAAACTAAATACCTTAAAATTGCAAAAGGAATGTTGTCATAAATAAAATTATAATCTCTTTTTTAATAAATAAATCTAGATTATTTACCAAGAAATAATAAGATGGTAGAAAACTAGGATTGAGCATGCTTTTCAACGCAAGTGATATTATTTCACCATCTTAATTATTTGAAGAACTATTGCTAAACGATTAAAGCTTAACATATATAAGGTGATTTGTAATAGGTCTTCAATGGCTTTAAACTATCTTTTGAGAGGAAATTCATATTAAAAAAATTGAGTGTGAAATATAATATATTTTTTGCCTAATATATTAGGGGAGAAATACAAAAAGGGGTAAATAAAATTGTAATTGAAAAATGGGTAAGTAAGGTACATGGAAAAAATAGGGGGTATTTTCATTCTAATAATATAACTTGAGGGGGTATTATCATTTGAATAATTAGAGGTAGAAACTAGAATTAAGGGTATTCTTTAATACTCTTCGAATGCACATGTTAAACCATACTTTTACTAAGTGAACCCCCCGTGAGGCATAGGTGAACTACGTCCTAAACCCCTAACCGAGCGTCATCTCATGGGTGCCATCCTGTGAATGAGGTACAAAAATGGTTATTAAATTTTAATGGTTGCGAAAATGTGGTTTAACTATTTTTTTGTTAATGTTATTAAAATATTATTTACTAATTAATTAATTACCCAGAGCGTCCGCGTGTGCAAACCTGCGCTCTGATACCAAATGTAATGCCCTACCTCGGGACACCAGAAAACACACCAAAAGTCTCTAAAAATTTGAGATAATTTTTTTTAAAGAGAACAATACTTACTAACGCGCTTTTTTAACCCTTTCCCGTTAATAATTAATTTATGGTAATTATTAATTTACCCAAAATTAATAACCACTAGTCCAAAAGAAATTTGATTATTTTATTCTACTAAGTATTAAGTAGAGGCACAAATTTAATAAGTCTACACACCCTTTTAATTTAATTTGTTTTTCCTCCTTTTAATTACTTTGCCCACACACACACCCCAGAGGTTAACTTACATTCCCATTAAAATATCATGACTTAAAGAAAAGTAGGATTGAGAGGAGGACCCTAGGATCAATTCTGATCTTGACCATTGATTTTGAATCTGCCCTAAAAGTGCCCTAAATTTCTCTATGTTATTTTCTTTTCTTTTCCATTCCTTTTCTCTTCCATTCATTTTCTCATTTGTTTTGGTTTTTGTCTTTTGCAGGTGTAGGTTGAAAAGGAGCTTGGATGTTTGCTTTCATGGAGATTTTTTTTTTATGAAGAGTCTTCATATTATACTTTGTATATTTGTTTATTTATTTATTTATTTTTAAACATTTTCTTACCCATGAAATTCTTAGGGTATGGGTTATGTAGAATACCCATTTATTTTTGTTTGGAAAAGAGGCAACAATACCCATAAAAATACACACATAAATAAAACTGAATGGATAAAAGAAAGCGCAGGTTTAAGAGGTGGAGGATTTGGATGTTTAAGAGGGCGGTTGAGTGTGCAGGCTGGAGTGGTGGGCGGTGGTATGTGTGTGGGAGGTGGAAAAGGCTGCGCCAGGTGGGAAGTGTGGAGGGGAGAGTGGCCGCGTGGGAGTGCAGCGGCAACGGTAGTAGGGAAGGAGGGGGGCAGCGATGCTTGCAGTGGTCAGCGGGACAGTGGTGGTAGGGAGGTCGACGTGTAGGGTTGGGAAGGGGTTCGACCCTCCCCCACAACATTTGATAACAAAACTAAAAAAACCAAGCCCTATTCTTGGGCCGAACACAATGTTTTCATATTTATTTATTTATTGTTTAAAAATTTAATACGTTATTTATTTATTTATTTATATTTATATTTATTAATATTATATATATGTATATATAATATATTAATTGATATTCATTATTAATTTTCATTTACTATTTTATTATATATATATATATATATATATATATATATATATATATATATATATTATATATATATAGATATATATATATATATATATAATATAATAATAAATATAATGTTTTTTTTGAAAAAAAAAATTATAGATAAAAAATATAATTAGATTAATATTTTTGTAGAAATATTGTATAGTTGTATTTGGAAATATAACTATAAGAAATATATATAAATATATTTATAACATATGTGTTGATGATAAAATTGTCACCATTTGAAAGGTAATAGATTATTATTATTATTATTATTATTATTATTATATTTTGTTGTTTTTCATGAAAAGTGAGAAACTCAATGGTTTGAAAAAAAATGGCTATATTAAAATGATTTACTCATTAAGGTGATAAAAGAAGAATGAAATAAAATAGTTGAGTAGGGAAGAGGTTTGAAATTTGCCTAAAAATTGTAAGGCAGAACACATATACTAACATGATTTCTTAATAAGAACAAATCACTAAGTATCCCATGGGAAAGAAAACAAACTAATCTCATACTATTCAATAAAGCTAAATTTATTTTCTTTTTTTTTAGAAGAGATACATGGCAAGAAGGATATTGTTTTCCATGAAATGTTAATCTTAAAGCTCCATGTTAGGTTAACTTTCTTTTCAAATGCAATGCTAAATAAATATTTCATATTTTTAAACAAGAGGGATATCCAACATGAAGTATATATTTTGTTTTTGAAAAACATATTCCCAATCTATATACTTTATTTTCAAAAAGGAGATTACATTCAAATTTCATATTAAAGAAATCAACTATTACAATATTTCATTTTCAAGGATTGAATTTCACATATACAAAATATACCCAAATAAATAACTACTCAAGAAGATTTATTACAAGATTCTTAACAAGAATGAAGGAAAGGTTGTGCAAGCAAAAGTGATTCAAGTCTACAAGTAAAACCAATACAATATGGGGATTTTAACAAGACTTCAAAGCTCTCACAAAGGCATACCAATTAAAGTTACATTGAGAGTGATTGACACATAACTTGTAATCAAAGAGAGAAGCCAATAAATCAAGGACTCCAACCAACTTCCAACTTGTGATCCAACTTCAAATGCCTTCAAAAGAATCCAACACAAGGAGAAGAAGATCTTGTTTAACCACCCAACCTTTAGGCATCATCACATGTCTTTCCAAGGTTAGAAGGCATGCTAGCCTCCCCCAAGCCCATGGGAAAGAGGACTACTATCCACAACTTTGCACAAGAGTGAGAGGTGAACAACCAACATTACATTCACATAAAAACAAGAACAAATATTAAAACACGACACCAATTTTGTAAAGATGAAAAAGAGGAGAAGCCACGTTCTACCTCTAAAATGGGGAAGAGAAGAAAGGAGTTCTGCAAAAGTGGTAACCAACAATATTTGCACAAAACCAAGAACTCTACACCCTCCTTATTCCTCCAAAGTCATTCCAACCCTCCTTATTTCTCCACCCTTTCACCAAATCCTTCTTGGAAGGATTTTCAAACCCCAAAGGGATTTCCTCACCAAGAATGGGGAAGAAGGTTCAAGCCATATGAACCACCTTCCCCACCTCAAACCATTTGAGAGGATTATCTAAAGTCCTACAAGGCTTGCCCATCAAGCCTATGAGGATTGAGAGGGAAAAATCCCTCTCTCTTCCCCCCACAAATTCCAAAACTCCATCATGCCATATGATGGGTGGAGAAAAATCAAGTAAACAATAAATAAAATCCACATACAACAACAAACATTTCCAAGTAAACAAAACTAATATATAGTATCATATAAAACACACAAATAAGCTCAAGAAGCCTACCTCCAAAAATCTCTCCAACTTCAATATTTTCCACTTCTTGACCCAATAAAAATCTAGCTCCAAAATACACAAGCCTTGAAGCAAAAGCACAAAAAAAAAGTCTTCTTTTTTCCCCAGGAGGGAGAATTTGAAAAGGAGCAAGAAAAAATCCTTACAAATGAGGGGGTGACATGTGTCAACCCTCTCTTCCCTCAAGGTCAAAGATTCCCAAGATAAATGAGAGAAAGGTTAAAATAGCTTTTAACCCTCTTCTCCCAAATTACCCAAAATGATAACAAAACAAACTTGTGCAAATTTTAACAAAGCACACTTATCCATCCACCTTACATGGATGTGACTAAAGGAAGGAAAAATGGGAGGGAAAACTCCCTCTAAGCCTTGGAAATAAGCTCCCTACCTATTAGGTAGGGTCCAACGGACCATTTTCATGCTAAGGAAACTACAAAACTAAAAAGGGGTCCCTAAAAATGCCTAAAATAGCCCACTTTCGGGTTTAGCACACTTGGGCACAAGGGTAGAGGGTGTGGGGCCCACCCAAGGGTTCACATGTGACCCTAATCCCTTTTGATTAATTACATCATTAACAAACTCAAAACTTAAAGTGGGTGCTTTAATTCCCCAAAACAAGTTTACACACACTAAACACCCTAAGCAAGATTAATATTAAATACATATGCATTACAAATGAGGGTCACTCATGGTTGGGGCCCCCAAAACGATAAACTCATAATACTAAGGCCTCAATACAGTAAAACAAGTTAGGGCTTAGCCCTGTGGTGATGCTTGTGTAAAATTAATGTAGCCTGGACCAAATCCCCCCAACGTTCTCCTGTGACCTGTCACCTGCAACACTCATTGCACAACATTCACACTACCCGAAAAATGTGAATCCACTAATCTATAAGAATCAATGAATTCTAAACTAGATTCATCTTTCTAGAATCTAAAATTTGATAACATGCACAATTCTACACATCACCTAGGTTTAGAAATATGATAAAGTTACTATATCCCATAGAATCCAACATGCACTACACTAAACATTACGTATCTCAATTTAGGTCTAAACAACATCGTCATAAGCTAATGAATGTCCACACATCCGAATGAAAACTAACAACCTACGATTAAATCAAATTGGGTGCTACACGCCCAAGTAGGCATTCCATGTCCCAATAAGCTCAAATTATAAACATAATGTCAACATACATCAATCCCTATCCAAACATTCTATGAAGGACGGAAACAACAAATACTAAAGTTATAAAAATGTGGGCAACTACAACGTAGGGCAGTGGTCTTGGCAACTAAAGGCCACACTGCCCAGAATGAAGTGGGGAACTGGAAGAAAGCATGGAAATCTAAATAAGGATTTCTATGGCTTATACCTATACACTGCGAATGGGTTTAGGCACTCTACACCTTCTGAAATGGACATGAATCATCATGGACTTTTGTAACCTTTTTCCTGACAATGTAGTCACTGTAATTTTGGATGCATACCTATTCCCCTCGGAGAAGCGTCTTAGCCATAAAAAGGGTAAAATGTAGCAGTCCGATTATGGCAGTTCTGGAAATGGGGAATATAAGCTATACCTCACATGCCCGTGGTGTCAAAATGGTCATTGTCCAAACCTCGCTAACCTACAAAACGAGAGAAGACTCTAGTGCAGATAGATAAAAATACCAAAATATGAACACTAAATTAAAATGACCGCGGACTTACCATTTGTGTCGGGGATATAGAAATATCCCCACACATGCTCTAGCCCTGTGACTTGCACTCAAAACAAAGTTATAACAACAATATAATATATATATATATGTCTATATATATATATATATATATAGATATATATATCTTAAAAAAACCTCATTTCCAATTTATTGCATGTACATTGACTTGGTGGTTTGTTGAAATTTGGTCCCACAAGCTATTTTCATCAGAGAATAGTCCAAACTCATTCTGAATCATTACTGCCTCCGTGAGTGGGAGATTGACCCGCGCGGTCTAAGTTGTTTTTTTTCACGGTTTTTTGTTTTTAAACCTAAACTGTAAAAATGTTAATAATTCACCTAGGAAGGTCAGTTTTAAATTTTCTTTGTTTAAAATGATCCTCTAGGGGGCACCATATTGAAATCTTTTATTTCATCTGAAATGGTCTTTTTTTGTGTTTTTGGGGCATTTTCGAGGTTTAACCCATTTGAAATAATCTAGCCAGGACTGCTGCCCTGAGTAAGGGCTGTAGTCCTAAAAGCATCACCCTGCACCCGATCTGTGGGTTTGACAAAATACCCAAACCTATGCTTAGCTTGTTTTTTGTGATTTTTGATGTGTTGTCGTTTCTTATTGAGCTTACTTCTTGAAATAACGTTATTAACTTTGCTCTTTTTTCTATGTTTGGGTGGATGCAAAAGGGGCATACATCATTGAGTTGTGAGACGAGTGTGATTGGCTCTAGCAGTTGGTTTGTGACGCAGCATCGACTCAAGATCAGGTCGATACCCTCTACTAGCAGTGGTTTGAACCACTGACCAGGATAAGGGATATGGAGGATTGCACAGGTGCCTCATTTTACTTTCTGTGAGTCACGATATTTGTTCCTTATTTTCCAATACTTGATGTAAAATTGGAACCCCGGGTGGACAGGGATGACAGTTCTCATAGTGCCACATCATTTGTGGCAATCTTTGACTACTGGATATGGTGTCTACCCATACCTGACCATAAGGGTGTGGGGAATCGGAGGGACCATAGTGGTATCTTTTCTCCACGACTAGTCCATTGGTGACAAGTAAGAGGGCAGATCCACCCATTTTGGTTTAGTTCCTCAGTAGTTTGGCCTTCCCCCCTACATGACATCTCCTTCCCGTGGCAACCTGTGTATAGACCACTTAGGAGGCCCATACAGAGCCATAGAGGAGATTCCTGGATAGACAGTGGTTACTCTAGGGGTACCCCTTCATTTAGGTATTGGTTCATGTTCAAACGAGAAACTGGTGCTCGTTGAAAACTCCCTACTCTAGATTAGGCTTCTCCCGTCACGAGTGGAGAGGAAAATGAGCCCATTGATATAGACCTTTCGGCTTTGATGATCACAAAAGATATGGACCCAAGGAGAATTCGGTTCTGGGTCGTTTGGAGAGGAGATAGGTTGATGAGGGTTAGGTGTTGAGTCTCGGCGAAACAACTCACATGTGTAGAGGAGAGTGACCTGAGTGGCATGAAACTTAGGATACCTTTGATAGTGGAAGCAGGAGGAGGAGAGCGTGGAGATAGAGAGATTTGTCTCATAGGACCACTTTCTTGAGATAGAGAAGGGGGAAACAATAAACTCTATTACTAAGGCCTCATACAGTCAACACAGTTAGGCTTAGCCCTGTGGGATGCTTGTGTAAAATTATGTAGCTGGCCTAAATCCCCGTTCTCCTGTGACCTGTCACCTGCACACTCATTGCACACATTAAACACACCTACCCGATAAAATGTGAATCAACTAATCTATAAGAAATCAATGAATTCTAAACTAGCATATCATCTTTCTAGAATCGAAAATTTGATAACATGCACAATTATACACAATTCACCATAGGTTAGAAATAATGATAAAGTGACATATATCCATAGAATCCAAACATGCAACTACACTAAACATTTAACGTATCTCAATTAGGTCTAAACAACATCGTCATAAGCTAATGTCCACAACATCGAATGAAAACTAACAACCTACTATTAAATTCAAATTGGTGCTACACGCCCAATTATGCATCCATGTCCAAGAAGATCAAATTTATAACATAATGTCCAACATACATCAAATCCCTATCCAAAACATGTCTATGAGGAAGGAAAACAACAAATACTAAAGTTATAAAAATGTGGGCACTACACGTAGGGCAGTGGTCTTGGCACTAAAGGCCAAAACATGCACAGAATGAAGTGGGAAGCTGGAAGAAAGCATGGAAAATCTAAATAAGGATTTCTAGGCTATACATATACACTGCGAATGGGTTTAGGAACTCGAACACCTTCTGAAAGGACATGAATCATCATTGGGACTTTTGTAACCTTTTTCCTGACAATGTAGCACATGTAATTTTGGATGCATACATATTTCCCCCTCGGAGAAGCGTCTTAGCCATAAAAAGGCGTAAAATGTAGAGTCCGAGTATGGCATTCTTGAAATGGGGAATTATAAGCTATACCTAACATGCCCGTGTGTCAAAATGTCATTGTCCAAACTCTCGCTACCTACAAAACGAAGAGAAGACTCTAGTGCAGATAGATAAAATATCCAAAAATAAACACTAAATTAAAATGACAAGAGGACTTACCATTTGTGCGGGGATATAGAAATATACCCACACCAATGCTCTAGCCCTGTGAACATATGCACTCAAAACAAAGTTATAACAACATATATATATATATATATATATATATATATATATATATATATATATATATATATCTAAAAAAACTCATTTTCCAATTTATTTGCATGTATTGACTTGGTGGTTTTTGAAATTTGGGCCCACAATGACTATTTTCATCAAGAGAATAGTCAAAACATTCATTCTGAGATCATGATCATGCCTCCGTGAGTGGGAGATTGACCCGCGCGGTCTAAGGTTGTTTTTTTTCACTTTTTTGTTTTTAAACCTAAAATGTAAAAATGTTGAATAATTCACCTAGGAGAGGTCATTTTTGAAATTTCTTGTTTTAAATGAGTCTCTAGGGGGGCACCCATAAGGAAATCTTTTATTTCATCTGAAATGGTCTTTTTTTGTGTTTTTGGGCATTTTCTAGGGTTATAAACCCATTTGGATAATCTGTCCAGGACTGCTGCCCTGAGTAGGGCGGTAGTCCTAAAAGCATCACCCTGCACCGAGCGGTGGTTTTGAACAAAATAACCAAAACCTATGCTTAGCTTGTTTTTTGTGAATTTTTGATGTTTTGTCGTTTCTTATTGAGCTTACTTCTTGAAATACGTTATTAACTTGCTCTTTTTCTATGTTTTGGTGGATGCAAAAGGAGGAATACATCCATTGAAGTTGTGAGACAGAGTGTGATTGGCTCTTAGCAGTGTTGGACCAGTCGACTCAAGATGAGGTAGATACCCTCTAGCAGTGTTGGACCAGCTGACTCAGGATAAGGGATATGGAGGATTGCACAGGTGCCTCATGTTACTTCTGTGAGTCACATATTGTGTGACTTATTTTCATACTTGGATGTAAAATGGAACACCGGGTGGACAGGGATGACAGTTCTCATAGTGCCACATCATTTGGTGGCATCTTTGACTACATTGGATATGGTGTCTACCCCATACCATGACATATAAGGGTTGTGGGGATAGGAGGGGACCATAGTGGTATCTTTCTCCACTACTAGTCAGTTGGTTGACAAGATAGAGAGGGTCGAGATCCACCCATTTGGTTAGGTTCCTCAGTAGTTTGGCCTTCCCTACATTGACATGCTTCCTCCCGTGGCACCTGTGTATATGACCACTTAGGAGGCCCATAAGAGCCATAGAGGAGATCCTGGATAGACAGTGGTTACTCTAGGGGTACCCATTACATTTAGGTGATTGGTTCATGTTCGACGAGAAACTGGTGCTCGTTGAAAACCCCTACTCTAGATTAAGGCTTCTCCCGCTCACAGTGGAGAGGAAGATGAGCCCATTGATATAGACTTCGACTTTGAGGATCACAAAGAATATGAGACCAAGGAGGATTCGGTTGGAGAGGAGATAGGTGATGAGGGGTTAGGTGGTGAGGCTGGCGAAACAACTCACATGGAGGTAGAGGAGAGTGACCCTGAGTGGCATGAAACTTAGGATACCTTGATAGTGGAGCAGGAGGAGGAGAGCGTGGAGAGAGAGAGATTGGTCTCAGAGGGACCACTTTCTTGAGATAGAGAAGGAGACGATGAGTCTATGATAGGAAAGTGTCTCACCTCTGGCTTTGGGGAGGTCCCACATCCACAACAACAACAACAATAGCCACTAGCCCTACTTGGATTCCTAGAGATTTGAGTATGTTGATACTCTTCTCTTGAATTTGTTATTCAGAAATGTTAGTTGGTATTTCTTTTTGTAATTTTCTAACTCATCATTTCTTCTTATTTTCTTGCTTACATAAATTGCAAAGGAGTGATAAGAGCTTATTTGGCGGGTGTGCGTGGTCACCTTGATGATCCCCTCAAGGAAGACCTGAGCTGAGCTGATTGGGGATTCAGGCCAACCGCTAGCAACCGGTAGATGCACTGATGTGTTTTATCCTATATAGATGGGAGCGGAGGTGATGACCTCTCTTCATACTCAGGTGACTGGGTATGAGGCAACCAAGTGATTAATGAGGTGGATTCACTCTTACAGCGAGACGATAGTCAGTGGCTACCACCATGAGTACTCCCACCATTCAGTTCGTTCTCATCGCCGTAGCCACAGTAGGAATCTTGGACGCCGCTGTGCACCATCCGAGGGATCCCACAGGGATTGATAGGCCATGGGAATTTTATTTCTTGGTTGTGATTTTTTCGGGCTTTATATGATTTTTTTTTATATTTCGGGATCATTTTAAGCATTTAGACCATGCTTAGTGTGTGATGGCATTGTATACAAAATTGACCTATTACGATATATACAGACTCTTCTTTTTGGTTCGATAATTCATTGTATCTGAGTTGTGTTCCTCTTGGATCACTTCACATGTGTACTCTAGATGTTTATAACTTCCGTTTTTAAATGATTTTCAGAATGTATGTAGTGGATATGAATGCTAATAGAATGATTTCTCTTTGTTGTTTTTTGTAATATTGATATATGATAATGCAATCACATTGTAATGTTGATTTTTAGTTTCTCTAAGAAACTTTTGGTACTTCATAATGTTTTGGAAAAACATGGTGAAAGATTTATATGATAAGTGGATGAACTTACCCTGCTCCTAAATCCACGCAACCAATAAGATGTGAGGGCTCAACACCAAGAGCCAAAAAGGGAACAAGTTATGATTTTTTTGAATGGTAATGATGAAAGAAAGACAAGGATTTGACAAAACCAAATTGAGACACTACAACCGCACTCTACTCAAGTTTGCTTCATAGTTTAGAATGTGAATTTCTTTCTAGTTTATCTAGACTTAGATCCATAGATGAGAACTTGGTTAACAAAATATGGTTTTGAGGTTTTAAACTATTTTGGAATTTTGGACATCTTATTCACTTTGTTTTCATTTATGATTTCACAATATTTGAATGAACTATTTTTAACTTTTAATTTTGTCACAGAGACCCCCTACACCTCACCCCATGCTACCAGTAGGAAATATGGTCTCACCACCATGGATAGGAATATGCGAGTAAGGGTACTTCTCTCCTTTCCTAACCATACATCACTAGTAAGAGACGCAGGCTCAACACCAAAGGTTGGTATGGAAAAGAAATCTGTAAAATAATTTTTTTATGTGGATTTGCATTTGGCTTATTTATCTAGGCAAAATGGCTAGAATGTTCTTATTTCCAAATAGATGTATATGGGATAGATGTGACACCATGAAGCTTCTAGAACAGACTATAGGAAAAGATACCTAACCTAGAAAAAACTATAAGCAAAACCACGTATGCAGGCCTTGGTATGGTTACTATCAAAGCTTTGTCTTATCTTTCTTGAATTGATGCAATGATTCAGAAACAATTGATGACACTCTGAAGATTTATAGAGGTATGATTTTAATGTTTTGACAATGTTTTCACAAGTTTTTAAAGAATTGTTATAAGAATAAGTCCCTTGATCACAAATTTTAGAAAATGAACTAGTAGATGAAAATGTAATGTGGATGCATTAATGTACATATGGAAATGCTAATATATCATGCGTAGTACCTCTTTAGGTGAATAGATTTTACATATTCGCTAAACTCCTCACCCTCTAGTGTACACAGGTAAAATGCCCCATTTTTATAGTCTTCTATTACTCGATATGGACCCAACCACCTAGGCCTAAATTTATTTCCTTCGCCAATATTTTTGTCTATTTGGTTTTCAAGTTTTAAAACAAAATCTCCCTCATATATTTCACACTCGTAGACTTTCTTGTTGTATTGTTGAGCCATCTGGTCAGCATAAACGCTATGATGTTGTTCAGCATTGAGCCAAGCTTCATCAAGACTTTCTAATTGAAAGAGTTACACCTCTCGATAGCCCTCTTCTCCCAAAATTCCTTATAGCGAGATACAGAGACTAGGTATTTCGACTTCGAGCGGTAAAACCGCTTCTGCACTAAATACCAAAGAAAAGGGGGTTTCCCCTGTCAGAATTCTTACTGATGTCTGATAGTCTCACAAGGCCGGAAAAAGATTTAAATGCCAACCTCATTTGTTCTCCTTGAGTGTCTTAAGGAGAATGCATTTTAATGTCTTGTTCATAGCCTCAACCTAGCCATTGGCTTGAGGGTAATAGAGAGAAGGTGTGTGGTGATTTATTTTGAACTTTTCACACAGTTCACCTACTTCCTCATTTTTGAAAGATGTGCCATTATCTGAGATAATGACTTGTGGGACCCCATACCTATAAATGATTTGGTTTATAATGAACTTAGTGATTACACATCCAAGCAAGGTGGTAAGAGGAATGGTTTCTACCCACTTAGTAAAGTATTTTATGGCTGCGATTATGAAATTATGACCATATGTTGATGAGAGAGAGAATTTCCCTATCAAATCTAGGCCCCACATTTAAAATGGTCATGGTGTTGCAATTGGTTGCAAAGCTTGTGCCGGTATGTGGATCTCATGGGAGAACTCTCTACATTTATGGAATTTGCACACAAAATCCACCACATCATGTTCTAGAGTGGGCCAGAAGTATCCCATTTGATATATCTTCCAAGTATTGGTGTGGATGTTGAAGTGACCTCCACATACTCCACTATGCAAGTCATAAAGAATCTTCTCAGATTATTCTTCATCAACACATCTTTAAAAAATTCCATCAAAGGCTCTACGATAGAGAACCTATTCCAAGATAACATACTTAGAAGTTATAACACATACCCATCTTATTTTTTGTGATGTTTCCCATTTCGGATACGTATGATCCATTATGAAATTAATGGTGTTAGTGTACCATGGGAACATATAAATGAGATGCTTGGTTTCAACAAAATGCACACACTCGTCAGGGAACTCCAAATTTACTAGATCACCTCTATGTAATGGGTTATCAGCCAACCAGTCCGCAATGATTTTTCCTTTGACATACTTTTGATTAACAAATTTTAACTCAAACTCACCCATCAGAGTTATGAAGCATCCAAATTTCTTAGATAAGGACCCTTGTGTGAGAAATGTTCACAGATGATTTGATTTAACTTTAACCCTTATTTCTTGATTGAGCATGTAATGTATTAAGCACTTTATTGTGAAGAATATAGCAAGGCATTCCTTTTCTACCTGTGTATAATGTGTCTCATAGTTAAGAAATGTTTGAATAATAAAATAGACTGCACGTTCTCGTTTATCATCATCTTCTTGAGCTAACATGTAGGCAAATGAGACATCTGTAGCTAGTGAATATAGGATCAAGGGGTGATCTGACTTAGGTGGCATGAGTATGGTAGGAGACATCAAGAATCGTTTAACTGACTCAAATACCTCATTGCACTCTTTTGTCCAATCATTACTGCAATCATTTTTCAATAAATTTTTGATCAGGTGAATAACAAAGGTTAGATCAGGGATAAACCTTCGGATTTTACCAAATTTTCTAAGAAAATATTTGATGCCAAACTTGTCTAATGGTGGAGTCATTTCCAGTACCACCCGGATTTTGGCTGGGTCTACATCAATGCCTCGTGAAGATATGATGTATCCCAACAACTTGCCTCTTGTTACACTGAATACACATTTTTTCTAGGTTTAACGTGACATCGTATTCGATTAAATAAGAAAGAATGATACGAAACACCTTAGGGTGATCACAGCGCTTTTTGGCCTTAGATAGAAGATCATCCACGTAGGATTCCACAATCTTATGGATAAGATCATGGAATATATAAGTCATCACCCATTGGTATGCGGCACCAACATTGTTAAGTCTGAATGACATGACAACATAACAATATGTTCCCCTAGGAGTGATGAATGTAGTTCTGGTCTGATCCTCCTCAGATATTTTGATTTGTTCATACCCATAAAACCCATCCATGAGAGACAAGAACTCATAATTGGTTATTGCATTGACAATAACATTAATGGATGGTAACTGGAAATCATCTTTGGGACAATCTTTGTTGATATCCCAAAATTCTACGCAAATGCGTATATTTCCATTCTTCTTGAGAACAAGGACGATGTTAGACACCCATTTTGAATATTCAACTGGGTTGATGAACCCCACCTATATGAGTTTCATCACTTCTTCTTTCACCATGACGACCACCTTTGACTTCATGGGTCTTGACTTCTATTTAATTGGCTTACCATTTGGCTCAGTGATGAGGTTATGAACTACAATATGTGGTGTAATTCCCATAAGTTCCTTGTAGCTAAATGTAAAATATTTTCCATGCTTCTTGAGG
The DNA here is from genome assembly GCA_019776745.2 of Taxus chinensis. Taxonomy (NCBI): domain Eukaryota; kingdom Viridiplantae; phylum Streptophyta; class Pinopsida; order Cupressales; family Taxaceae; genus Taxus; species Taxus chinensis. The sequence continues at coordinate 633,833,733 of CM034153.1, read as the reverse complement.
ACTTGGGTATGCATTTCTATCTCCTCTGGAGTTAGAGAGGATCCCAATTTCAAGATTTTTGGTTCTTCCTCCATCCTGATGTTTATATCAATTTTTCCTTCAATTAAGGAAGTGTTACCCTCTTCAAGTTCAGGAAAGGCCAGAGGTAGATCTAAGTCTCCTTCCTCCTCTACTTCATAGACCTTCAGACCTTTCATAGAGGAAGGGTCCGTCGTGAAATCTCCAAATTAAGACGAATACTGTGGGATGAGAGAAAACCTGATCTTATGATGAGCGGGATGCAAGTCTGTGTAGGAATTCAAATACCTTAGGATTTCTTCATCATTTTCAGCATAATCTAAAGTGACAAAATCATTCTCGATTTCTACGTAAGTTAGAATAAGATTTGTTGGTATCTTTTGAACCAAAGGCTCAACACAAATCAAAACCGTAAAGCTAGTGTCTTCTAATTTGCTTCTTGGGGTAAAACGAGAGGTAAAAGTTTTTATAGAGTCAGCAAGGAGGTTTTGTTCTCTGGGAATAGCTTCGATTGAAATGAAATCAAAACCTTTACTTAAGGAAGACATTCTTATAGAGTTGTAGATGTTCAACCCTAGTATCATATACTTCGGATGTTTGATTCACAACTAGTTTTGAATCACCCAACACCCTAATATTAAGAGCACCCATCCTTTTGGAAATGATGAGACCAAAAATGAGAGCCTCATATTCTACTCCATTTTTAGTGAACTCAAAATTAAATTTAAAGGTGAAGGGAAAGACCCTCCCCTGAGGTTTGGTAAGTATCACACCTACCCCAACACCAAAGAGGCACTTTGCTCCATCCTAATTCAAGGTCCAACAGTCATCTAGGAAGATTGAAGTTGGATTATTTACTGTATTATCTACCCTTGCTTCCGAGACCTCTACCTTTCATACGTCATCAACCAGGAGAGAGACGAGTTGTAGGGCATGTCCTATACCCAATGGAATCAAACGAGAGAAAAATTAGAAGGTCATTCTCCAAAAACTCTATTATCCTTTTTGCCATTCCTATTGACATTGTCTCGATAATTAAAGTGGAAAAAAATTCATCAAGCCTAAACCATCCCAAGAAAGAATGTTTGCATTGGTTGAGGAAGATCATATGTGCCTCACTACTTCAGTGCATATAAAATTGAAGTATCTTGGAGTTTTGGACACTTCAAAATGAAGAAGGTATGTAAATTAATCTCATCATTAGTCATTAAGTCTGTATAGTATGATGCTAGTTTGTGTTTTTGGGTCATGTGGTCTTGGTCATGTTGTTGTCTCCAAGAAATTGTATATAGGTTTGTATTGTGGTATAAGGTTCTTCAAGTCCAAGTGCTTTGTGCGTGTTTCTCATATGGTCATGCTAGTCAAAGGATGGTTTGCAAGTGTCTTAAGTAATTTCAAAAGGTGCTTAGGTTGAGGCTAATGAGTCTAAAGTATGAAGTCATGATTTCATCTATCTGTCAAAAGTGTTTGGGTTGGATTTTCAAGGTATGAAGGAAGATCTGGTTTATGAGTGATTGGTTGATTATGTCAAGATTTGGGGTTAGAATTAAATGGACTTGTAAAGTGTGAAATCTATGTCTAAAACCTAATATGTCCATAAAATTGGGTCAAAGGACCTGGTTTTGAAGTTGTAAGTTTCATAAGCTACAAAGTGAGTCCTACCCCATGATAATAATGTTCTTTGTATCCTATGTTGTTGAAATTTTCTATGTTTATCATGATGGAGTTGAATTATCTTGTCTAAGAAAGGAAGAAAGGGTCTTCTCACTATAATTATGTGATTCATTTGAAGATATGTGAAGTCTAATGTCTATTTCTATCATTATAATGTTGTCATAGTCTCGTAAAAGGAGTTATGTATTCTGAATCTGAGTCATAAGGCCTATGAAGTGTTTCTCCAAGGGGGGATTTAGGTCCCAATTCATATTGATATTATGCTTAAAACATTTTCATGTTTCTATGAATTTTTGTTGCATCTAAATATCCATGTTTGGTGCTCATGAAGTAATAATAACCTTGATGAAGGGTTGATAGTCATGTATGTTAATGAGAAGAGTTGGTAAGATCTTGTGTCATGCATCATGTATTCATGAAGAAGAAGAGTCCATGTTAGTTGTCAAACTCCGTAAAATTGCACGTTTTCATGTATAGAGGTCTTGTGGTAGCTCAAGAAGTTTGTTCTAAGTCTAAGTATGGTGGCATTCAATCTGATGCAAAGTGTAAGAAGTAATATATGTCTTACATTTGGATAATAGTTGTGCAAATAAGTCATCAACTGGTCAAGTATAGTTTATGAAAGTAAAATTATGTCATCTATGAAGTTCTCTATCTCAAAAATTTGTATTTTTTGACAGTGAAGGTGTAGTATGTGTTGTTCTTCAACTATTTTGTCTTGTTCTCTTCCAAAGCATTTGAATTTGTATCATGTCATGAAAAATATTATTGGATATGTCTTATGTTCTTATTGTTTTAGGACTTATAAGGCTCATAAATTTCTAGAATTAGGTTTGAGGTATATGTAATCTTTTCGGTATCATGAAATAAATAAAAAGTGGTCTTGTGCTTTCCAAAGGTCAATAAAGTGTCATAGTCAGCTAAGAAAAGTGATGTATCATGTCCCCAAAATTAAATATGGTGAGAAACATCTTACCATTGATTAGTGTTAGTAGTTCAAAGTGCATCGGTCTCAAAGGATGAGTCAAATTTTAAATAAGAAGTTGTTAAGCTCTGAGTTTCATGGGGGTTTAATCCTGTAAATGCTTTTTTGGAATTATAAAGAAGGTTGCAGAGGTTTTGAAAAGTTGTTTAAGGAGAAATTTTTCAATGAAATACTTATACTAACTGGTATAGACATTTTGGTACCTTATGAGTTGAAAAAGGTAAGAAAATAGTTATGAAAGAGTGGATTATGTCTTCTCAGGCCGGTATAGAGGTCAAAACCTTCAACTAGGGGTTTTAAAGGGAAAAAATTATTTTTCTTGAAAATGAATCATGGAATTTGTTTGAGAATTGCAATAAATTTCTATCTAGTGATTGTGTAAAAGATTTTGAAGGAATTAGGGCAATTCACTCTGTTTCAGAGTTGCTTTCATAACCAGTTCTTCATAACATAGTTGAAGACCTTATTGAGAATCTAGAACAAAGTTATCTAGGAAATGTTTGTGAAGAAAGGTGTTGTAAATCCTAGGGAAGTTATCAAATGGATAAATGGGTACTCAAATCAATAAATATTTGTCTATGGGAGCAATTACATCAAACATTAGGAGTAATTTTCATTTGTTCAAGGGATAGTGGTATGTGAGTATGAAATCTACTGATATGGAGAAGGTTATTGAAATTTTGTTGATCTTGAGAGCTTATAAGACATGTACAAGATTGTAAAAAATTATAAATGAGTTTTTAGATGATGGAAAAAGGTAAAACGTGTGGTGGGTTTATCTTATGTTCACTTGGAGATTCAAGATTGAGTTTGAATATGTATGATTTGTCATAGGCCTATAGGTATTTTTTAGTAAGTTATGAGATTTGTTGATGTTTATGGATGAATATTCAATCTTCATAGTATTGTCCTTATGAAGGAAAAGTGGTCTACATAGTCTATATCATGAAAATGATAGATTACATTAGTGGAAAGGTGCAAGGTTGTAAAGGAAATTGTGCTCAGAGGTTTTTGTTGTGCATCCACAATTATGGGGATAGGCATACTACAATTTTTGATTGACTATTAGCTTCAAGAAGATGGTATTTGCCATGATTGAAGGTGTTATGGGTCCTATGGTGAGAAATTAAATATGATCACTAGTTTGACAAGTTTTTGATGGTATATTTTTTGCTTCACGAGTGAAAATGAGTCTGGGTAAGTACAACAAGTTGGGGGACAAAAAAGGGGTCATAAGGGGACGTCATATTGCAAATAACAACATAATATAAACTTGTAGGGATTATTAGCAATGCATACACTCAAAATTAGAAAAAATTATATGAATATGAATCATAACATCCAGAATCTAGTTTCTAAAGTCCTAATTTTTTTAAAAAAATGGACAAGTTTAGCTATATTAAACACTCAAAATTCAATGAATTGATTTTTTTTCAAAACACCTATAAGATTGTAGTCCGTTTGCCCGTGATTTGGATGACCAAAAATTGATATATATATTTTTCCTTTGATGAGAAGTTAGATGTTGCTATCTATCTTGGAATAGATTTTATTTTATATTTTTTTTAGCAATATTTTATTTTTTATGATTTTTTCTATGAAAGTGGTTTGAAAACATAAAGAAAACAGAGCACTTTCTGTTTTCTTGCCATAACTTCATCAAAAAATATTGAAATAATTTTTATTTTTTTTTTGAACATGTATATAATTTCACCATGGTTGGGATGGTATAAGTTTTATCACATTCTGACAAGTGAAACAATATTTGCAGTCTTAAACATAGACATGAACATTCACAGGAAAAAGTGTCTTAAAGACCTAATATTAGTAAAAAATTATAAAATGATATTTATCCTATTCTATTCACTTTAAAATCAATATTTCTACAAAGCTAATAGTCTCCCCTACACGATGGTACCATTTTTATGACATATTTTTGACTTTTTGGCATGGTTCAAGTCCGTTTGAAGACTAAATTTGATGTTTTGTTGTTTTTGATGTAAAATTCAAGATTTGATTTCCACTTAATTGTCCCCTAACTTGCTGCACTTACCCATCTCTATAGGTGCAATGTGCATATAAGAGGCAAAGCATGAGTCATCCATAGGTAAATTGTGTTTATTAAGTCCATTTATGAATTGGTAATATGTTATAATACTTTTTCATGAGATCTTATAAGTTTATATTCCTTCAAAAGAATCTATTAAGGTATATAGTTATCTTGGTTTATGATGTAAGTGGTGTGTGACTATGAAATGAAAGTACAATGATCTGACATGAACATTTATAGCAGTTGGAATCACCATAACACAGATAATATTGTCTTGATATTCTATATGCAATGTCATGTGGGGTATTATTATCTCAAGAATGCAAGATGCATGTGTGGAGGAAAATCAAATGAGTAAAGGAAAGATCTATGCTAATCATTGTGCTACAGTACTAAGAAAATGTAGCTACATGTGGATACCATGTGTATGGTCCATATTTAACATGGGAAGCATGTGTGTGTGCTTCTAGAAGGTGTTATGGACGTCTTCAAAGAATATTAGGTACATATTTTAGGTGTTTCTCTCCAAGGTCAAACATGTCAAGGTAAAATTTGAATTATATCATCCCAATATGATTGTCAAATTTTGAAAGAATGTTATAGGACAATGCTCAAGTGTTTTTCATCCGTCCATGCCAAGAATTCAAGGTGAGAAGATTGTTTGTGTATTCTTATACTATAGATGAATGGTTTAAGTCCATGAGGATTCATAAGGAGGTCTGTGATAGGTTTATTGTGCTTCTAGAGCCTTGAAAAAGTTTTCTAAAATACACTGAAAAGTTCATTTCAGGGAATTCAGTCCTAATGTAGTATGTAGAGCAAGAGATGATTGTGTCAAGTCAAGATCGTGCCTTGAAAAAATTGTGTAATCCAAAGAATGAAGGAAATGAGAATTATTTACATCAATTACATCATTGTTGGCATGTTCTTGAAATTTTTGCTTCAGGTAAAAGACTACTACAGTGGCCTCTTAGTGAAAATAAAGGCAAAACGAGTGTTTTGGTGTGAAATGTCATGTTTTGCATGCTTAAAGTATGAATGATGATTCTAAATCCTAAGATTATAGGTAAAATTTTGTCTTCTTTAGGATTTTTATCATGATTAGGTGTTGTATGTGCTTTTCCCAGGGGGAGTACAATGGTTCTATGCTTGAAAATGGCTAAAAATCAGTTTTTGAGAGAGATTTCAAGTTTGTGAGCTAGAATGAAGACTTTGGTTGATGTTTATAACCAAGTGGTGACTCTATGAAGCTAAGGTAGATGAATAATATTAAGTTACATGTATACCTCTATCACTAATGTAAAAATGGGGAGAATTTCATGTGGTTTTCCATCAATGACAAAAGGGGAGATAATTTGTACATTGTTGTATAGGTGTTTTCATTGATGAAAAACCTCATTAATGACAAAGTGGATGATGAAGTGGAGTTATACTATGCTCAGAGTGATAGTATCATGGATATTCAGGTATGTTAATGGTTTCATATGTTGACTCAGTGAGAATTTCTTGTTCTTGTAAGCTCTCTCAAGTGACCTAGCTAGCCTAGGTGATGGTGCATGGTGGTATGAGATTATTGATAGATTTATAGGCATGTTTAAAATATGGAGATAATTTTTTGGGAGTGATTTGGTACCCACATGAGTTTCAAGGTGCAGATATAGGTTGATGACCATGTTTCAGGTGCTCATTTGGACACAGTATGGTTGTTAAAAGGCATGAGGATGAGTTGTGGAGCCATGTTAGCTCATGGATTCATGTATACATTTGTTTCATGATGTACCAGGTATGTCAGGACCTTTTGGAGAGTTTCCATGAAGATTTATTAGGTTGTTTCAGTTAACCCTACCTTTACATTGCAAAACCTTGAGGGCTAGCTATGAAAATGAGATAGGCTGGAGAGATGGATATATATGTGTGACATGGTAATTATTGGAGATATATTTAAGGTGTTTCATGTTGTTGTGGGAAAAATTTCAGGTTTCCATGATGAGTATTTTGCATGTTATGTCATTTTAAACACGGTAAAACAAGGTCATTTCCAGCTCGAATTAGATCCTCTTATGCTTACCTTGAATTGTCTTCTTTGCATGGTAAATTGTGTAATTTTAGGGATGTTTCTAAATTTATTCTATAAGGTTCCACAAAAATAATGACGTGATTTCATTTTCAAGTTTTATGAACGAATGCTAAGAAGGTAAATAACTCTGTGTTTGAAACCCTAGCTCAAAAGTGGTAGGAAAGAAAATGAATCATAAGCAGCCATAATTACTTGGTAATTAAATTATGATGATTGTATCATGTATATGATTCCTCTAGGTTTAAATAAAGTTATGGTTATGCTTATGGTGATGAGTGGACCCCACTCAAATAAGTTAGTTTCTAAAAACATTTAATTTGGGACAAGGTTGTCCAAAGGAGTTGAAAACTAAATGATCATTATGGTGAGTATGTGAAATTTTATTGATGTTCATGATGTTTTTAGGTCATGGTGATGTAGTTAAATGGTAAAGTATGCTTCATTTATGTTGACTGGTCAAAGGGTAGTTTTGGGGCAGTTTCAAGTAGTTTGCAAATACCAGCTTAATTGAAGGCATTACTCTTAGAGTTGGAAGGAGTTACAATATTTTATGGAAATGAAATTTAGAGATATTTAAAATGGTATAATTTTTTTCTCATTTTTAGTTGATTTTATGAGGTTTCTAGGTCAGTTTGTGAGAAAGAATATTTATTGCTTTTTAGGACATAACTGCTTTTGTTGAAAGATTGAGTTGGTTAGAGTATGAAATGGATTGGGTGATTCTTTATAAAACCTGGAATGTGAATAAGGATTAACATTGCATTCATTTTGAGGTCTTGAATGTATCAGAAAGGGTGAAAACTAGTTGAATTTGTAAAACTTGGTCTTTGGACACCTTGTTTTGGTGAAGAGAAAAGTAGTTATGGTTTGAGTACATGGATGTTTCATTGTGTCTAACTTACATATAAGTGTTTCACCGGATCTGGTATTTCCATTGAGTGGTAACATTCCATATTTTATATTTTATTGAGTGATCTTGAGGCCCAAAGGTAAATACAGGGTGCTAGAAACAACCATTTTGTGAAGGTAATGAGCCAGTAGGCCCATTGAATTAAATAATTTGATTTTCTAAAGTAAATTGAGACCATGGATGATATTTTAAATGTCATATTACTTATGTTTGATGATTTTTAGAGCTTAAGTAAAAATATTTTTGGCATAAGCAAAACTTTCTTATTCTGGTAATGGGATTTTGAGGATTGTTAATTCATGCATGGCGAGTGGTTTTTGGCTAGGCCAACCTACTTGGGTCATATGTGACTATTGTGGTGATTAGTATGGGGTGTTTCTATGATGATGTGGTCAAGATAAATTAGTGAAACCTACATATTTTGAATTTTAATAAAGAAGAGACTAAACATGTTATGTTTTGGGTGCTTTTGTGATCTATTCAAGTCTGTGCAAAAGTGTCACCTAGGTGTGAGAGTTTTATAGGTATAAAGGCATGATTTGATATGTCATCATGTGTGTGATAGGATGAATAAATTGATCAATAGCTTGTGTGTTTATGATAAATTGTTTTGGTTGGTAAAATTAGGTGTCTTTACCAACATTCATGGGGCTACGCCCCTTTGCATTGAATGTGGTGCAGCTCTCATTATTGAATGTAACTAATCTAATAATAAACTAAATGTTGTGGTTTGTCCAATTAGGTTGGGGATCACACATGGACACTCCACTAAATCTGTGGTAAATTTTGTTGTACGGGGTACAACGAAGGAATTACAATGATGAGAGGTTAAGGAGATAAATTAGGAAAGGATGGTTATTGTTGCAAGTACGCCAATTGCATAGTTCACACCCAATAACCAAATTAGATCAGCATCCAATATATATGAAATCGAAAATGAAGCTAGTGGGGCAAATTAATTAAAAAACAAATTTATTAGATTCATCTATCGAGAATGTAAATTTCCTCTCCAACACTATGATTGCAAGGTACATAAAAGATAGAAGTGAAAGAAACACAAGATGCATATAACAACTATGATTATAATGTCAACGATGAGAGGAAACCATGCACAAATTTTTTCACACATTCATGCATCTTCAAAGGCAAAAAAATACTTCCTTGATTGACATTTACATAAGTTGTACAATCTAAGGGAAAATAATAAAGTATGTAGAAGAAATGTAGCATTTATTTCTTGTGCATTGGTGATACAAAGCTCAAAAACATATCACAATCCACTATTACTATAAAGTACTAAATTTAAATATATCCCTTGGAATGGAGGAGTCATACCAATTTATATCAATGTGAATTGACTCTTTTCCTGTCACCCCACATGATACTTCATTGTCTCATTCAACTCGTGACTTTTCACCTTCCTAAGAAGTGAGAAATAAGTTACCTTTTTTATAAATTAAAGAGACTTTTACAATGTTACTTTATGGAGTCACTTTAAATGAATGAGAAAAAATGCAATGATTATGCCTAATAAAGAATTAGAAAGGGGGGAGAAAGAAGAGGGAGAAAGAGAGAATTAAGGAAGATTCTTCACATCCGATGAAGTGACACCCCGTAGTGAAGATCTTTACTAAATCATGCCTGTTGTTGATAGGTCTCTGGAGAGAGATCCTACTCCTTGAATTTTTTTTGAATCAAGCTATCACACTTATGAACTCATCTTCTCCTGGAATGCAAACATAACCCAAAACCTTGGTCCATGTCCCAGGGATACCATTGATCATTTTACATTGATGAAGCCATTCTTTGTGATCCATTGTAATTGCAGAAATGCAAATATTAATATTGGCTAGGGACTCTAAATTTTATTTATTGAATGAAAGAAGGTCAGTTGCCTCCTTTTTGACCATATCTTGAAATGCAATGATGAGTTCCTTTGATGATGAGTCCTTAGTGAGAAGAGGGAAATAAAAATTTTGAACACAGTGGTAGGATTTTTTCAAGATTTCGAAGACCTGTCATATGCAAGATTCAAATTTGGATATGGAATTCTTGAGAATTACATACCATGCATCCATGATATGTATCCAAACTTGATACAAATCCTCAGCCGTTGATGTAAACATTTTCTTTCTCACGAGAGTGTGGTAATCGAAGGAACTCATTTCAGACACCAGTGTGAGTATCTCGTCCAAGTGAATGACCTCCTTTGTAAAATCCTCCTTCATATTTTTTATTTCAGACAATGTTTCATGAGCATACAATATGAGGGAAATTTTTTTTTGGTTACAATGCCTTTCCCTGCTTAATGATTTCCTCAATCCACTTCTCATTGGATTTCCCCCACATCATGTATTATTATGCTTTATTTATTTCCTTGGTGTCAATACTACTAATTGGCAGGATATATATGATCAGAAGAAGATATGTTGATTTGAGACCTAAGAAGGGTTGAATGTATGCACTGAGATCTCTTACATGTTTCTCCAATTGTATAATGGTTTGCTTGTATTCTTCATTTCAAGCAAGAAGACGGGAAAATGATTGTTTAAAAAGGTGAGTTTCACCCTTATGAGAAACTTGACCCAATGAAATGCAGGTCAATTAATAATCTGATGAGTTCATTTCCTCCACGAGCTTGTCAATATTAGTCCTAACAACTTTAACATAATGGTTACTTGAGGTGCATTTGAAGAATCAAAAAGTTGTCTAGGACTTTTCTCTTCACTTGGACTTAAACATTCTAAATATTTTCACGAGATTGGGAATGGAAATGATTTGCATTGTTCTTGGCCCACTTTCAAGCATTTATTTAATCCATGGAAATGGATCATCGAGGGTTACTAGGATTTTGGTCACTGGGGTATTTACAGTAGCATGTTGTGGAATTGACTCTTGATCAGCATGTTTAAGCTCTAGCCCTTGATAAGACATATCAATATGCTTGTGTAGAGAAAGATTGTTATAAATCATCCTCCTCTTAATACTTATCAGACTACATAATGTCCCTTGGTTTAACCATTGCGTCCTACGTGTTAGGAATAATTAGTGTGCACATTAGTTTATCACTCCACATTTTATTATTTAGTGTGTGTGTGTAAATAATGCGGAGATAATAATACATGTAAGTGATTATTACGTGAGTAATAATCACATAGAAATCATAGGTGTAGAGAATAAAGGGTGAGATAGATTTAGGGATGGTTAGTGGTTAGGAGATAATCTAGGTGGTTACAACAACTATCTTAGATTAGTTTTAGTTAAATTAACTAGATCTATATATTTGTAGCATTTTTAATAATATAATGTTGAATTAAATTTTTATTGAGTGTATATTCTTCTCCAAATATGGGGTAAACCCCGCATTTGACATCAGATCTAGTTTTGAAATGGGCCACTCTAGTTTTTTCACTCCATCCATTCCTTTATTAGTCAGGTAGACTTAGATAATGGGAAATCGGATACCACGGTCCTCGTAGTGAACCAATTACCTTTGTATGTTTTCATCCATCTGTTGTAGATCTAGAATGTTCAAGCATTGGATATGCAGAGCGGACCTCGTGTGAACCTCATTGATGGTTTATTCACCTTCTTGCACTCTGTCAGTGGTGTATAAGAATGGAGCTCATGTGAACACGTTTGGAAGGAATCATTCACCTACATCATCTTCTCTCTTCCAATTTGTTCGCTCTTTCCGCAGCTTTTCTTCCATTCTATTCAATTTTTTCATAAATAATCAGAAAATAAAAAATTTAGAGATGTATTTCCATATTTGGTTGTGTTTTATCCTATGTGTTAGATATTTTTATAGTTTTTGTGGAACTATGGTGTGAATAAACTTCTTCTTGTAACGTTTATCTCCCATAAGCTTCTAGTGACCTTAAGCACTCCCATGAGAACTTCATCTATTGGCGACTTGGATTAGAGACTCATGGAATTTTTTGACATCGATCTTATCAATATGTGAAGGAATAGTACCCTAGAATTTATCTTTTGGTGGTCACGTGATAACAAACTTGAGTATTCCCTGTCTTCAGCTAGGATTATTTATCTGAGGCTCTTAATGGCATTCAAAATGGTAATAATAAGTTTAGATCCTCTATAGATCTAACACACTCAGATCCTTTGGGCTTCTTCATAATTTGTAGGCTCAAATTGGATGTATTGAGTTATAAAATGATTGTATCAACATTCAACCCAATGATATTCAACTTAAAACGAATGGCTCGATCCACCTTGACATTCTAATGCAGAACCAATGGACCATTTCTTGATCTTGGAGCCACCGACTTCAAAATGTGGTTCGTTTACTCTTTTCCTCGACTCAACGACAAAAGAAACTCTATGAATAACAAGGTAATCCCAATGATCTCATGTCTAATTTATTTCTGCATTCAATACTCATCTAAGACATTATTATTTGACTCCTACATTTAGATCGACCTTGACAACTGACATTCGAGTCCTCTTTTGACTTGGGCACACCTGGTTCAATCTACGGCTTATCTCATCTCAGTGGAGATCTCGCCTCACCTCTCAGCCATGGAAGTTGCATGGGCAAAACATCATAAAAATCTCCCCACATTTGGTATTAATTACAAAATATTTGGTGGTGGAATATCCAATGCTCTTAGATAGACCCAAGGAAGCAATAAACATTCACAACTAACCATAAGACCTAAGTGAAACACTAATGGATAAAGATTTATTATTATTTTGAGTGTCATGCCTTAATTTGACACATAGGATAAAATAACAATAGGTGGACAAGGCTTATTTAAATCACTTAGGCTTGGAAATAGGTTGAGGGGAAAACCAAAAATAGTCTCCTTAAGTATAATGTTATATGAAGGGGGATATTTTTTCTGAAAATTTTTTCATTGAGATTATATTTTTCACTTTTAAGTGGATGCAATATCGGTAGAATCTGACGTCCACCTGCTTCACATTGTGGGGGGAGAAGTAACATAATTTTCATTTTATGCCACCAAGTTAAATCTCAAAGTGGATAACGCCGAAGATGGAAGCAATGGATCGAACACACGTTGCAATTCCTGAGTGCAACATTTTCTCCCATATGCACACTAAGGGGGGAAATGCTAGGAATAATTAGTGTGCACATTAGTTTATCACTCCACATTATATTATTTAGTGTGTGTAAATAATGTAGAGATAATAATACATGTAAGTGATTATTACTTGAGTAATAATCACATATAAACCATAGGTTGAGAGAATAAAGGGCGAGATAGATTTTAGGGATGGTTAGTGGTTAGGAGATAATATATTAATTAAATCTATATATTTTTATCATTTGTAATAATATAATGTTGAATTGAATTTTTATTGAGAGTATGCTCTTCTCCAAATATTGGATAAAACTGACACTGTGGCGTTCCGTCTTGTTCCCGGGCACAAATTTGATGCCTCACAACCTATGTGAAGGATGAAATAAATTTATCAAACTATGAAACCATATTAAAACCCTATAAAAGTATATATATGTATGAAAACAAATTCTACTACAACATTTTGTACTTAACACTAGAACTTTCAATTTTTAGCCACTAGGATACAACAACTCCTATTTTGGGCAGGATTGCTTTTTTGTCTTGGTGTCAACACTAGATGCTTCTCATCATGTTCAGGACATGTTTACAAATGTTTTATGGCAAATTGGAAGCACTTTTTATTTTTATAAAGTTTCTTTTTCTTTTTCGACCCATGCACCCTAGTTTTGCATTTCTATGATTTTTAGTATTTTTTTTCTTTTGAAGAATTTTTTCATTTTAGGAAAGTTACTAAAAATAGCAAGCACGAACCAATCGAACTTACTATTTTTATAAGCTGGTATTATATTCCATGTTTTACTAAAAAACTTTGTTTTCCTTTTGGGTTTTGTTCATGAGGCTTCGTTTAAAATTTAAATTCAACCCGCCTTTTAGATCAATGGAAAATGGCATAAGAAAAATTTAGGGAACAAATATTTGAATGGATGCCATAAAATATCTGAAGAAGCTTTGGAAATTTAGTTTTTTTCAGCATCAATTCTCCTGAGAGAGGAATATATGCTCCAAATTTCATTCAATTTCGTTGTCTAGTTTGAAAGATACAAGCAATTCATTGTTTTTCCCTATTAGAGTTTTGGCAGCAAACGAACATGGTTTTGGCCTGAAAAGAATTTTTTTTTATGTTTCAGCAGAGGGGGAGGATGTAAAATGGAGGAGAGATGAAATTTAAAAGGAATGAAAGTGGAAGAAATGGAGGAAGAGATAAAATTTGGCAGTAATGGTTTTCCTGTGCGTGCATGCAGGTCGAAGTGGAAACACCAAGAAGCAACACTTAAATTAACAAATTTGCAAATTTAATCAATAAAAGAAGGAGAATTGTTTTTTCCTAACCATCCCAAATGTTTGGTATGGTTGGTGTAAGAATTTTCACCCCTTCCCATTGGTCCATTTATCACATTGTGATTCATTGTTGAGGGAGAGAGGGGGACTAAAACTAAATCTCTTAGCAACTTCCCAGGGGCACATGATTGATCATAGGATAAAACGGGAGGGGGTGCATTTTTGTCTCCCAAAAATTCCAATTTTTTGGGATGGTTTTTGTAAAAAAAATTCCCCTCTTTGATGGGGCCACTTGGCACTTCATGACTAGACGAGGTTGGGGTTTAAAATCAGTGCATGGGGGCTTAACTTGACAAAAGGAGCTCCAAAATGGTAGCATCATGGTCAAAGGGATTAAATGGGAGGATTGAACACTTTTTTGTGCCAAATTTACCAAAAAAATTGGATGGTTGGTACAAAAATATGCACCACTCTCTGATTGGCTCATTTTCCAAGCTGGAAAATTGACTAGCTCCTCAACCATACCTTCGAGAGCAACTTGGCGGATGCATAACTTGAGCTCCTGGAAAAAATTTCCCACACTTATTTATATTGAATTTATTAAAAAATTATTTTCAAAGAAATTTTTTTTGGGTCTCATACCTTGATTATTTCTTAATACTCTTAGAAAATAGGATTTTTCTTAGGGCTCAAAGGTTATGCAAGCTAAAAATAGGTTGTAGATAGAACATCCCGAGTCTTGCAAAAAATGTGATACCACCATCCTCTAGATATATTAATTATATTTCCATTGATATTTTTCTGGATTCCAAATCCTCATGGAGCTCGTGGAATCACTTCCCGAAGCTTAGGGGCTTTTTTTACATTGTATATTGTTTCACCCTCCAGGGCCCACTTTTGTTGAAGATGATCCAAAACCTCTGAAATTTCCTATATTCTTCCAAAACTAGTTGCAAAACATTCTTACCTCTATAATACACCTCCTTAATGATTTATATTCTTTCTTTCTTCTCCAGGGGGTGTTTACTAGCCTCAACACAACCTTGGGAAGATAAGAGAATAGCCTTTCATTAAGCTTCTTAGAGAGACTGTCTTGAAGAATCTTATATTGGAAGTGACTGGATGTACCTGATATCCTTAAATCACCTATGGGTGTGATGACACAACCCATTGGACTACTCAAAAGGATGGGATATGACTGATATAAGGTTTAGAATGATCTTGAGGAGGTCTTGGGATGACCTTTAAACAAAAAATTTCACAATATGGTATGGTTATCATGATTTCAAGTGTGAATTTTTCCATTGCAAAAAATCATGACAATAGTTAGCTCTGGCTTGGGGACATGTTGTGGATGGAGTGCAGTAAGGACATGACATAATAATTCCATAATCTCAATACATAACATTGACCAATTCCTTATCCATTGGGCTATAGAGTCATTTCTTCCAAACACAAACACACGAACAAATAAACACATGAAAGGAAAACACACCAAAAGCATAAAAAATACAATAGAAAAGGGAAATTATGTTTCAAGGGGAGGGATATTTATAGAGTTGGGGAAAGAATATACACATACCTAGCAACATGTTGACAAAATTACATGCCATCATGGAACAACAGACCCAAGTCTAATGTTTAAAGCACAAAATTCATTGTCTGATCATACCATGCTCCTATGATGGCTTTGTATGGCTTGAGAAGAAGGAGATGCAAAAATATTCCATCTTCATATTCACAATATACTGAGAAAGTTCTTGTGTCCAATGAAAAAAAATTCACCCACTTGCAACTCTTGCATCTTGAGGCTTCCATTTTATGTCTTGTAGTCATTAGAAGGAATTCTTCCATGCTCTCAAAAGTGTGAAAATTGATCTTGTTATGGAAACGTTCTTCATATATGAATTGGAATGTAGAAGCATCCATTGGATGAGTGAGGCAATATGAAGGGGTGATAACAAACTAATTTTCCTCCCATTTGATAGCTTCTATGGATATGTCACATCGTTGTTGTATGAAATTTCTTTTGAAAATGGAGGTTACATCATTGAGCAGGAGGTCTTCATCATCCTTAAAAAAAAATTATAGCTTGAAAACATGTTCAAGACCAATCGGAGCTCAAGAAATGGTGAGTGTAATATGATTTTGAATTTTCTCACAAGACTTGTGTGCATCCTTGATTTTTTTCTTAGAACAAATTTTGTCAATATTCAGCCACTCAATATTGGTTTCACAATCATTCTTACAACTGCAATCCTTGATTTGATCATAGAGGAATTTTTCATTCTTGAGTGAACTTTGCAACATGAATTCTTTTTCTACATTGGTCGAGCATTCCAAAGTGGTGATAACAAGTTGATCTTAAACACATTCCCAGTACTATTGCAGCTTTACACTTTGTTCTAAGCAACTCTCTTCAATAAAAATCAGCTCAACATTTTCCCTACCATCTTCCTCCATGGTGGAGAGGTTGTTTTCAAGATTTGGGACATTCAAAGGAAATTGAAGAAATTTCCTTATTTTACACTTATGATCTTCCTCACATAATAGGAAAGGGAAAGACATATCTTCAGATTCCCTCTCACCTACCAAGAAATTGGGGAGAACATCGAGTTCCTCCCTTTTCTCCATCTCACTAGCAAACATTGGTGTATCAAAAAGAGGAGAACAAGTTAATTCATACCTATCTTTCATTTCCAGGTCTGAGTCAGGAACTCAAGAATAAGTTGAGGGTCTTTGGTCTCTTCCACAACCTTCAAGATGTCTTGCACAAATAACTCCTCCAAGTTTTCCATATACTAATTTTCATCCTTATAGGAAGAATATCAGTATTTTTCTTCTAGAAGACGGTTGAAAATTTGATCCCCATGTTCCCATGATTCATTTGAAACATCCTTTCTCATCTTGACTATGCTTTCCATCACCCAAGGATCACATTCTTGTAAGAATGAACATACTTGAATCACAACACCTTCTGAAAATGAGAAGAGGTCCATGCTTTATGGGAAGGAAGCTCCTTCGAGCTCAAAATACATTTCATCATCCTCTTGGTGGGAAGCAGAGAACCATGTTGGGGCAGCAATATGGGAATAATTTTCAACTCTATTTTGATCATCCATTATCAAATCCTCCTACTCATATGGGAAGAAACATACTTCACATTCATCGAGATGATCATTATACTCCTTGGGTGAGAAAATATTATGTTTGAATTGTTCATTCTCCTCAAATTTGATAAGGAATTTATTCTCTTCCATCCGGTCATCCATGATTGAATATTCAATTGCCTCTATCTCGTTATTCAACATCTCCTCATTATTTTAAGAGTAAAAATTGGAAGAAAATTATCCATGAATACCTTGCATTCATCATCTTGAGTCTATAGTGCATAATGGATTTCTTGCACTTCTTCACATATCTCAATTCCATCATTAATTGAAAGATCAAAATTTGAAAGGATATTAGTCACATGGTTACTTTGAACTCGTCATCTGGTACTTCTTCATTATTGGTGGAGTCTTCAGAAAGAATTAAATTATCCGTCATGAAACAAGAAATTCCTCTCTTTAATCCATTTCTCCTCCAATGGGTTGTGCCTCGAGCCAGAATGATTTGATGAATGGCAGTGCCACCTCCATGTATTCTTCATTATTCTCCTCTGGGGTACTAACTTTATTTTCATCAGAAGGCTCAAGTATAAGATTTTCTTCAACATCATCTAAGAACCTTCTAGGGAAGAACACTCTATAGTATGAATGATTCTTAGGATATTCCTCTATAGGAAAAATTTTCTCTTCTTATTCCTTTCTACTTAGTGCTTCAATTTTCTTATACATTTCTTGCAAGGCTTCAATATACTTCAAAATTTAGATGTAGATTTGAGGGTCAGAATGTCTTTGTATGATGTTTGCAATCCTTTGCACATACTAAACCTTCAAGGCTTCCATTTCATTATTTATATATTCAAGGGAATCATTCCAAGGGAGGGGGATGAAAGACATGGCTCTGAGTTTTTTATTTAGTTGTGCATGAATGAAAGTATTACATTTAGTAGATTTTTCAAATTCATGAACCTCATACAATATTGTACCCCCTCTACATATTTTACATCAGTAAATTGTATTCTTGATCATTTGCCACTCCAATTCCCATTTTTCTTCCTTAAAAAATGTTCTTCTTTAATTGTGACCACCATGATTTAATGATAGGTTCTTCACAAGAAATTTTTTTCCTAATTTTGTATCGTCTTTCCTTGATTTTTTCTAGGGGAATGACACTAGCTTCCTTTCTCTCACCTACTTGCTAATTTTTTCCTGAAGCAAGAGAAATTTCTTTTATACTTGAATTTTATTTTTTACAAGAATTGGTTTGGAACCATGGGTGATTAACCATCTTAATTTCTTAGTAACTATCTTATTATTCATTGTCATTCATCATTGCTTCACTCCAATCTAAAAATTTCTTCTTTGTGTGTGGGAAAAGAGTGTGACAAGGATTCTTTCCTTGACATAGTCACCTTCAACAATGTTTTTTCTTTGAAATCTGATTTTTTTATTGTTTTTGAATATATGAATTTTTGTAATTTTTAGGTAGAGATAATTTTTTGGGTGCACTTTGGAAAAAATATCCTTAGAAGAGTCGCCAAACATTTTTGGTGAGAAAAAATTTCAGTTGGGAAAATTAGGTGTCTCTATCAATGTTCACGGGGCTACCTCCCTCTACATTGAATGGTGCAACTCCCATTATTGAATGTAACTAATATAATACTAAAATAAATGATGTGGGTTGGCTAATTAGGTCAGGGATCACATAGGGATACTCCACTAAACCTATTGAAAAGTGCTTGTATGGGGTCTAAGCGAGGAATTACAGTGATGAGAGGTGGAGGAGATAAATTAGGAAAGCAGCATTATTGTTATGAGTAATCCAATTACACAGTTCACACCAAATAAACAGAGTAGTTCAACATTTAATATAGACAAAAAAAAACAATGAAGCTAGTGTGACCAATGAATTAAAACACAAATTTATTAGATTCATCTATCAAGGATACAAAGTATCTCTCCAACACTATGCTTGCAAGGTGCATATCAGAGAGAATTGGAAGAAACACAAGATTCCTATAACAACTATTATTATATCGTAAATGATGAAAGGAAACCATGTACATGAATTTGCACACATTCATGCATCTTAAAAGATAGAAAATCCTTCGTTGATTGACATTCACACAAGTTATACAATGCAAGGGATAAGAAGAAAGTATGTAGAAGAAATGTATCCTTTATTTCATTCTGCATTGGTGATACAAAGATCAAAAACATATCACAATCCACTATTGCTACATAGTACTAAATTTTCAAGAGATCCCTTAGAGTGGAGGAGCCATCCAGATTTATAACAATGTGAATTAACTCTTTTCCTACCACCCCACATGACACTTCATTGTCTCATTCAACTCATGACTTTTCACCTTCTTATGAAGTGAGAAATAAGTTCCTTTTTTTTATAAATTAAAGGTAATTTTCTAATGTTACTTTATGGAGTCACTTTAATTGAATGAGACAAAATAAAATGATTATTCCCAATGAAGAATTGGAAAGGAGAGAAAAATATGAGGGGAAAATGGATAAGGAAGGAAGAGTTGTCACATCCGATGAAGTGGCTCCCTGCCATGAAGAGATTTACTAAATTATGTCTCCTATTGATGGGTCTCTTGAGCAAGCTCCTACTCCTTGAATTATTTGTTGAATTAAGCTATCACACTTGTCAACTCATCTTCTCCTATAATAAAAATTCAGCCCAAAACCTTGGCCCATGTTTTGGGGACATCGTTGATCTATTTACATTGATGAAGTCATTCTTCTTGATCCATTGTGATTGTAGAAATGAAACTCCTGATATCAGCTAGGGAATCTAAATTAGATTTATTAAAGAAAATATGGTCATTTGCCTCCTTCTTTACCATATCTTGAAATGTGATGATGAGTCCTCAGTTAGCAGAGGGAACTCAAATATTCAAATACATTGGTAGGATTCATTCAAGATTTCGAATACCTATCATCCACAAGAGTCTGATTTAGATATGTCATTATTGAGCATTGCATACTGTGTATCCATGATGCAGATCCAAAATCGAGAAAAATCCTTAGTAATTTATGCAAACACTTCCTTTCTCACAAGAGTGTGAGAATAGAAGGAACTCATTTTGGAAACCAGTGGGAATATTTCGTCCAAATGATTGACCTCCTTTGCAAAATCCTCCTTCATCTTGTTTACTTCATAAAAATTTTCACAAGCATACTAGATGAGGGAAATGAGGTATGGGCACAGTTTCTTTCCTTGCTCAATGATTTCCTCAATCCACTTCTCATTAGCTTTCCCCCACATCTTGTATTCTTGTTCTTTATTGATTTCCTTAGTGTCAAAACTACTGGTTGGAGGCGTATCTCCGATTGGAATGGGAGATGTTGATCTGGTTCCTGAGAAGGTTTGAATGTATGCACTAAGAGCTCTTACATGTTCCATGAATTGCATAATGGCTTACTTTTATTCTTCAGTCTGAATAAGAAAATAGAGAGAGGATTATTTGAACAGGTGAGTTTCACCCTTGTGATAAAATTAACCCAATGAAATTTGGTTCAATTTATAATGCATATGAATTTATTTCCTCCATGGACTTGTCATTATTAGGCCGAGTAACTTAAACATACTGGTTACTTGAGGTACTAATGAAGAAGTGAGAAGTTTTCTGGGCCTTCTTTATTCACTTGTACTTAAACATTCCAAATATTTCCATGAGACTGCGAGTAGAAAGCATTTTCATTCTTCTTGGCCCACTTTCGAGCATTTCTCAAATCCATGGAAATGGCTCGTCAGGGGTCACCATGATGGCGATCACTGGGGTACTAGGACTAGCCTGTTGTGGAATTGACTCTTTATCACCATGGGGAAGATATAGCCCCTGAGAATACATATCTATATGTTTTTGTAGAGAAATATACTTCTATGAATCACCCCATTTTAATACTTATCATATTGCACAATGTCCCTAGGTTTTATCCGTTGTGCCCTACGGTGTTCTATCTTTCTCCCAGACAAAAACTTGATGCCTTAGGACCTATGTGAAGGATGAAATGACTTGCTTAAACTATGAAACCATCATTAAACCCTATGAATATGGAAAAAAATTAGAGAGATAGCTGAAAATTAATTCTACTGCAACATTTTGTGCTCAACACTGGAGCTTTCTATTTTTAGCCACCGGGATCCAAGAACTGCTATTTTGGGAAGGGTTTCTTTTTTGTCTTGGTGTCAGCACTAGATGGTTCTCATCATGTTCAGGGCATGTTCAAATATTTATAGGCCAATTGGAAGCACTTGATATTTATAGAAAGTTGTTTTTTTGTTTTTATTTTTATTTTTGCTTTTTTACGTTTTTAGCCCGTGAACCCTAGTTTTGCATTTCCGTGACTTTCAATGTTTTTCTCTTCTAAAGGATTTTTTCTTTATAGGAAATTTGCTAAAAATATCAAGTGCAAATGAGAAAAAATTACTATTTTGGAAGATAGTATTCTATTTAAGTTTTGATGAAAAAACTTTGTTTTCGTTATGGGTTTTTGTTTTAGAGGCTTCGTTCAAAATTTCAAGTCAACCCGCTTTCCGGATCAACAAAAAATGGTAGAAGAAAATTTTAGGGAACAATTATTTAAATGGCTACCAAACAAACTTTGAAGCATATTTGGAATTTTGGTTTTTTACATCATCAAGGATCTTGGGAGAGGAAGATATTCTCCAAATGTCATTCAATTTCGCTCTCTGTTTAGCAAGATGTACAACCAATTCTTTATTTTTTCCTACAAGGGTTTTTGGTAGCAAATGAACATGGTTTTCGCTTGCAAAGAAAGGATTTTTATGTTGTATAAGTGGGGGGGGGGGTGGAAAATGGAGGAGATATGCAATGGAAAATGAATAAAATTGGTAGAAATGGAGGAAGAGATAAAATATGGAAGCAGTGGTTTTTATGTGTGTGCATGCATGTAGAAGTGGAAGCACCAAGAAGCAACACTTAAATTAAAAATTTTGAAAATTTATTTAATAAGAGAAGGAATGAATTTTTTTTCCCAACCATCCCAAAAATTTAGGATAGGTGGTGCAAAAAAACTTTCCCCCTTCCCATTGGTTCATTTTTCGTGTTGTGATTTGATGTTGAGGAAGCAGTTGGAAATAAATCTCTTAGCAACTTACCAAGGACATATGGGTGATTAGGGGATAAAATAGCAGGTGGGAGAATTTTTATTTCCAAACCATCCTAAAATTTTTGGATGGTCAGTGGAAAAAAGTACACCCCTCTCTGATTGGGCCACTTTGCACTCTGTGACTGGATGAGGCTGGGGGCTTGAAATTGGTGCACAGGGGCTTAACTTGACAAAAAGAGCTCCAAAAAGGTCACATCATGGTCCAAGAGATTACATGGGAGGGGGGACATAATTTTTTGTCCCAAACATTTGGGACATTTGGTGCAAAAAAGTATGCCACTCTTTGATTCACTCATTTTCCAAGCTGGAAAATTGACTAACTCCTCAACTGTACCTTAGAGAGCAACTTGTCAGACGCATAACTTGAGCTCCTAGAATTTTTTTTCCCACACTTATTTATATAAAAAATTATTTTTTAACACAATGGTGGGGATCTCATACCTTTATTCTTCCTACAACCTCCTAAAAATAGGATTTTTCTTCAAGCTCAAAGGTTATGCATGCTAAAAATAGGTTATGGATGGAATTTCATGAGACTTGTGAAACATGTGAGAAAAACAGACTCTAGATATATGAATTAGATTTATTTCGATATTTTTGTTTTCCTCCAACACCTTATAGAGATCCCGAAATCAATTCCCAAAGCTTAGGGGTTGTTTTTTTCATTATACACTGCTTCACCCTCCAAGACCCACTTTTGTTGAAACTGCTCCAAAACCTCTTAAAATTCCCAAATCATTCCAAAAAAATATTATCTCTCTAATACACCTCTTTGATTATTTTGAGTATATTTTTACGCTCCTTGGGGTGTGCACTGGCCTCAGGAAGACTAGAGAATAGCCTTTCCTTAAGCTTTATAGAGAGCCTGTCTTGAAGACACTTGTCTTGGAAGTACCTGAATGTACTCGATATCCCTAAATTACCTATGGTCATGATGAAACAATACATTGGACTACTCATAAGGACAAGATAGGACTGATATGAGGTTTATAATGATATGGAAGAGGGCTTGGGATGAACTTTAAGAAAACATTTTCATAGTAGGGTATAGTTATCATGCTTTTAGGAGTGAATTTTTTCCTTGCAAAAACTCATGACAAAAGTGTGAAAGCGTTTGATGCATTGAGAAGTGAAGATAGTGAAAATTGTAATATCTAGGGTTTGAAGGTGTGTGTGAGCTTAATTTTTAATCTCTATTAGTTGTGGAAGCAACAAATATCATATATTTTCATCATAAGGTTGTTTTATGGGTTCTTTATCACCTTGGGGAGTTTTAGCTTCCTTGTGGAGTTGATGCTTCACAAAAGTAGAGGTTGGTGATCCTTCTAGGGTTGGTGCTCTATTAAAATAGAGGTTGGTGCTCATTATGGGGTTGGTGCCTCCACTAAATTTTAAACATATCAATATAAATATTGTGTTTCAGTGGATTTTCTTCCCCTTGAGGGTTTACCGCTTTATATATTGTGTTATAGTGTCAATTTCCTCGTTCAGGGTTGATTGCACGTTTGGTATTTAATATTGCGCACACATTAATGGTTGGATAATTTGTTAATGATTTTTGGTAAAGAAATCTAAATTTTAATTAAATTTTTGTAAGGACTGATTCAACCCTCTCCTCTCTCAATCCATTTTGCTTCCAATAAACCATGCAAAAGTATTTTTTTTTCCCTTTGTAAAACATGCATAATAGTATCCTTGTTATTATTAGCTAATTGTATTTTAATCAACAAGGGGGTCAAACCATGCATGGGAGTGCTATATAGCTAGCATTGGATTTGTCTCAACCTATCTCAAATCGAGTCTTGAACTCAAGTTGAAGTGTTTGTACTTGTGGGAGTGAGGTTGAGTCAACTTCTTTTTTTTCTATATGTACCCTTGATTTTTGAAGCAAGAGGGGGGGCTTATTTTAGTGACATGCCTAGGTTATGCTAGTTTTTGTACTACAACACCTTTTTGGAAGCAAATAAAATACTGATTTCCTCTATTTTCATCTATTTGAAGTGTTTTTACAGTAGGTTTATGGGTATGTGTTAGTGAATATTTTGTTTCCTTTGCATGCTCATGAATCTTAAAAACCTCCATTAAGTTATTTTAAATCTTTTTCATATCATTTAAGTGCATGTTAGGTTATAGATTTTTTTTAGAATTAGAATAGACCTAAATCTACCCTCCCATTCCTTTGTCAACAACTTATTAATGCCTTTTGTGAAGTGTAGAATCCAAAACAAAATAGCAGATGAAGTGATTATTTACAGGTCTTTAGCAATCAATTAGTGTGTTTTGTGCAACCATAAGTCTACAAAACATTGGTGTATCACATAACTTTAACATGATTTTGGTGTTATTTCTCTCTCTCAACTCACGCAAGAGAACTAGTTTAGGTGATTGATCCAGGGAACTAGCCCACTCAATAGGTTATTCTCAAATTGATTCACCCATGCACAAAGAAGTTACCATTCTATCAACTGAAGGTAATATTTTCTTGCACTTCTTCATATAGGGTGCTCTTCAGAGTGATAATAGTTTTTGGCACACCCGGTGGGAGATTGAAGTCATACTTTTTTATAGGTGTTCCATAATATCCTAGTATACATTTTTTCGTTTTCCAAGTTTGATGTATTCTTTGTAAAATTTCATCCTTTGGAGGCATATTTTAGAACATATCATGGTATTTTTCTAGTCCCAAACAACCCATTTTCCCAAGCAACAAACCTTTTACATCCATTTTTTCCATCTTTTAGGAGGTCATGCAATCATGATTCCACATTTTCAGTAGTTGTACCATTCGAATCCACCTTCTTTTTTTCCAAAATCCTCCTCTAGATCAGTATAATAATCCTTATTACAATGAATTTTTCCATGATCCAAACCTTGCTAATCAATATGGTTATACATATAATCATTATGATGTTCAATAATAGGGGTATGTAGATTATGTAGATTATGAGAACACTTACATGACTAACAATGATTTTAAAGGAAAAATATAGAGGCTGCAACAGAGGTATCCATATCTCAAGGAACAATCTTACATATTTACAGGAATTAGAGGGATAATAATCATAAGGAAGAGGAACTCTGTAAATGGGATGTTCCCACTTGCCTTCCCCATCAGTATCAAATTCCCATTACTTGTCAACCACCTCAACCCAATTTTCAGATTCCTAGCTTTCTAAAGGATCTTATTTCCACCTCATCTCCTCCACAAGCAAAGTTTTCACTCTTCCCCTTTGTATAAGAATTACAAGATCAATTTGAGACCCAACACACCCATACTCTCACATTCTCAAGCCTAATTTGGGAGGAAGACAATCAGAAAATCAGTCAAGGAGGGTAGCCCAACTAAAGAAACTAGCAGAGAAAAAATTATGAAAATTTTGAATCATTGGGTTTCAAATTATGAGTCAAATTAGATTCCACAACTGGTTAAGGAGTGTAAGAAAGAAGTGGAAGTTTCAAAGCATTAGAAGGAATATGATCATCAAACAAATGTTAGACATTTTTTTCTCAATTCTCTTGAGCTAGAAATTTAACAAAAAGGTTTTGAATGAGCATATGGAAAATCCTAAATTTGAGATCAAAAATCTTGATCTTGTATCATCTTATAATATAGATAATGATTCAGTACTAGTTGTTGATTTTCTATAATTCTGATTTATAGAATACGAATGTGTTAACCATGCAAGAGGAGTTTTTCATAAGTGATCATAAATCAGATCTGAATAAAGAGCATTTTCAAATTAAATCTAAGGAAGGATTAGCATATTTAGAGTTTCCTCATGACAAGGAACATGATTTTAGCTTTGCAGACATTTTTTTTCTAGATGAGAATGATAAGATATGCGAGAGGAAGAAGGGGTTTGCAAGTGTTCAAGATGTTATAAATGAATGCAAATATCCTCATTTCTTTTGCATATTTAGAGTTTTATACATTTTTTAAAGGTTGTAGTGATACACCAAGCACATCATTAGTCATTGCAATGGACCAAGAATGGAAACAATAAGGAGGATTATTTTGGTCTTTCAAACTTCATGGTGGATCAAAATGAGGAAGGGAATGAAGACACCATTGCTAAAATAGTCATCATGGAAAGATAAAATATTTAAAGAAGTAGAAAAAAGTTCCCATCAACTTCCAAACATGCTCAAAAATGAAGAAAATGTGTTTACTAGCTTGATTCTTAGAATTATAGGCAAAGAAGCAAGGAAAAGTAAAAGGATCAGACTTTATCTAGTCAGATACTTGGCTAGTTTGGAATCAAATTCAGTTTCATCACCAGTCATGTTCTATCTCGAGCATGAGTATGAGATATAATGTGCCATAAGTCAGCCTCGATATCTCAAAATTCCAATTACAAATCTGATAGAGGTATTTATTATTTTCTGGACTAATATTTTGAGTAAATCAAAGGTGTAAATTTTTTTTTTCACTTTTACCATGTGATCTAGTTGTAAAATTGATCTCATGGCTGCATCTTATGAGAAAGGGAAGTTATTTTTCCTTGCGTGTAGTAGGATTCATTAAAATTCTCATTTTCTTTGGGTAGAATAGGTTAGTGTAGGTTTGTTTCTTGTAAAATAAGTGCTTGTGCACACAATGCATGTAGGATTTTCCATTTAGTTATAGTTTTATCTTTCCTCTAGAATTGCATTTTTGCACATGTTTTAGTGCTATTTTTCTATCAATTTGGAGGATTTTTAGTCTTGAGCATATTTTCTTGGAATTTTGGCATTCTTGGTCAAGCTTGTTTGAAGACTTCAAATTTCTTAGCATGGTTGGAAGAGATTAGAGCATGGGCTATTGTTGATTAGCATGAAATCAATCTAGCATAGTGGCCAAATATGTTGACCATTTTTGGTCATCATAATGGAGGGGTAAAAAAAAATTCATGACACTCAATTTCAGTGGATGATTGAGAAAATACGTAGGCAATAAGTAGCTAGGAATCAAAATTCCAGGATGTACTTTCCCCAAAAAGGATTTCATTTCAAATTTCGTCTTCACCAAGATCATGCATTATTCATTAAATACTGTTGTAGGGTCCTGATGGATATGGGAAGGGTGTCATTTATCATAAATTCGCATGGTGGAACAACAAGGAATAAAGTTGCATATTTGAAATGGTTAAGTATGGACACACAATTGTGGCAGGTGTTCATTCATTCATTCTTAGTTTCAAATGATTGAAAAAGGTTACAAATAATTTATTATCAAATTCCTTATAATTATAAGCAAGTGGGTAAGAAATTAAGTTTTCATATGTTCATTTAGTTATGCAATTGAAAAGAAATGTAAAAGAAGTAACAAATAACCCAGTGTAGAAAAAAATTACGTATATTCATAAGAAAATTATACAAGTTCCCCACACACATCGTGGGGATATGACTATCCAAACAAACAATACTGATAAATTGGAAATTGAAAAAAAGGAATAAAAGGGGAACCATCATTTCCTGAAAGATGGATGACATTCCTTGTAACTTCTACTCCAAGTGCTCCATGTTACTTCTCCTATACACTTGAAAGAGGAAAAGAAGAAGATGATTAGAGCTCAGGGTTCCTTAATGTCATTATATTTCCATCTTCATATGTATGTGTATTCTTTAACAATGAAGGAACATCGTATTCAATATAATGAAAGAGAAAATATTTCAAGTGTAAAGAATGAGGGAATAGTTTTAGATTTTTCAATATAATCCACAAACATGAATAAATATGAATGAGGGGAAATAATATAGATTTTCATAACAGATTTCCACAATAAGATAATTTTTTTTAGAATTTGAATCTACATGAGTGCAATTTTTAGATCTAAAAGAAGCTTTCTTTGTGCACAGAAAGGGATAAAATTCATATCTAAAAGGACAACCATCCAAATAATTAAAAAAATAGAGTTCATTCATATTTTTTTCCTAGAAAGTAGATTTCAGTATAGTGTTTCCAAGAGTATTTTTTTCTTATCTAAAAAGGGTTCCTTTGAGCACAAAATGACAAGCTACAACCATGAAAATGATAAATCTGTGTCATATTATTTAAAAACCCCCCAAAAATTTTAAGTTCCCATAAATGGAAAAAGAAGGAAAAATACTACAAATCTCAACTCAATGGCAGCCATACTTTTAAATAATGATGACAAATTTTTGACATACAAAGTTTCCAAAATTATGTGAAGTAACAGTAAAGGTTTGCATCCATTTAAATGTAAAAAATCTAGGTCATTTTTTCAAAAACCTCCAATATTTTATACCCAAACATTATTGGTGATGAAATAAAATTCTTACCAAAGACATCACAATGAGCCAAGATGAAACATGGTGAGGTCATATGTCGAGCTACGGTGTCAAGGTAGCACCAAGATCTCTAAAAAAATGAACCTGATAAATGAAAATTGGGTCGATTTGGGGTAACATATCGAGGGGTTTGAGCTAATTTTGAAGAGCGCATATCGATCCAAATCAAGTTAAACCCTAGCATTAAAGATTGATGTTGAGCTACAAATTCATCCCATGACAAGCTTGTGGTCTTCTATACAGAGAGTTAAGTGTGAAGGTGGCTGAGTTTTTGAAAAGAGGCTAACTTTCCAAGAGGCTAACTGAGCATCAAATCACATGATCATCTCAAGAAAAAGAAAAAAAATGTAGCGAGTTAGGTAATATGGGAGAAGAGCTTGAACTCTAATGTATGGCTAAGTTAGGTGAACAAAAATCAAGATCAAATGCAACACAAAGAAACATGGAAATTTGGGAGTAGAAGTGATGAGTTGCGTAGGCCCCAACTTGATATGAACCCCTCACGACCAAGTCAAGATTGTGAAAACCCATTGTGATTCATTATAGGCCAGGCTGAGCTATCCAAATAAATGTGGCGAGCCCAAAGCGTTTAAGATCTAAAAGCACAACAACAAGCTTAAACATTTGATCACATTAAGCAGAGTCATGAAACCCCAACAAGATGAGAAGTCAAACAATGTTTTGATCCTAGATATAACGCCAATCTCTAAACAGAGAAATAAACCATGGTGAAAAAATTTGAGAGATAAAAAAAAAAATACACCTTGCAAAATAAAAACACATGCCAAGCCATTAAGATCCATGCCAAGCAAGGCCAAGAAAAATCCAAGCTAAGAGGAAAACCCACATGGTCGAGAAAAATGAGCTGGAGAAAACTGGTATAAAAAATGGGGATTTGTGTCAAACCACAACTAACTCGATCTGGAACACAAACTGAGTTCTAAAGGGAAAAACACAAATCTAAAAAAAAACTTCAGCTGTTGGTGCCAAATAGAGAGATCATCTCAAACCCAAGGACCAAAGGCTCAAGTCAGTGTAACTACGAAAAGCTGGGGTTTCTCAACAACAAACTAGTGTGCAGCATGACTGACTCAGAAGAAACACTAGCTCAAAACCATAAGTATATATCGAATCTAAGAAGATTTAAACCACACTCAGGTCATGATTAAACACTACAAATCTACAACCAACACTAAGGAATTAAAAATCTCCAGATATCTCATCTCCCCTATCGAATAGGGGAATCAATCAATCAATGGTCTTTCCCACCTCTCTAACCCCTATAGATTAATGACATTGTAACTATATATAATAGAGTTTATGGGGGTCCCTATCTAATCCCTGAGGAGCCCCAACCCATCCCTATATAAATAGGCAGAGGTTGAGGGAATCCCCTGTTCCTAACCCTACCTATGGGAAAGGGCCCTATCTGAATTCCATTCCCCCCTATCTATATAGATGGGACATAGGCCCTACGAACATAATAGATATATATCTATTCAATCACCAATGATAATACTTGAAGAGTGTATCATATTATTTGTGTATAGACTCCACAAACTAACAACTTGAGACATAATCATAGTGTACATTTATTTCTATCTAGAATTCTTTGTCCCTCATACATCACCCTTGTGTGTGATCCTCTCTTAGGGTACTATCTTCACCCTTTTTTGTATAACTACAACATTTGGGTACTGCAACAGGATAAAAAAAAATATTGATACATTTATTGAGCATTAATTTTTTGAATGTATTTGTTTTGTACTTGTTTGATTTCTTGTTTATTTTTATTTCTTGCATTACATTGCACTGTACTTTTATTTAAGTCATTAATCTAGTATCTTAGAAACATTGGTACTATAATTTTTTATATGCTTATATCAAATAAGAGGTATTCTTGAGTCGGTAACAATGTGCAAGCTATAACATTATTTTTTCCAACTACACTCCCTACTCATTATGGATACTCATCTTACACTATAATCTATATACCTTCCTATCCTAACTAACATTTCTTCTAATTATTCCATCTTATTTCTTTTACCCTATTGATCCACAATGATTTAATGGCTAAGATCCACCATAAAACATACAATAGCTAACATACATGTGAGAAAACCAAATCAACTCAACTTAATTAGAAGTAGATATGAATATAAATGTGGCATCATTAAGCAACAAAATCATGGTACAATAATCACCTCTAATCTACTCATTAATCTATCCATAATCATCCATCCAAAATCAAAATAAAATACTATACAAATTTCATGATCCCACGATGTAAATATAAATACCGACTCAAAACACAAAACACGAGTTTACAAAAATGGTATCATAACCATCTGATATACATATCATAATAGTACAACAAAAATCTACAACATTTTAGATTGATTCATCTCTCGGCATGAATCTCTCCTATTGTAAAATTACTTACTGGTATTGGTTGTGCTTGAACCTCGTCTCATCCCTCCTATTGTTTCATGTTTTTGTTGATCCTTCTAGGACCATCCTTGAAGGTTTCCCATTGATGCTTGTGATCTAGCTGAAAATGATGGTCTCCCGAAGGGGCTCACATATGATCCTTTACATGTATCTCAAGGCACTCAGATGTGTGGGTATAGCTATCTCATATAGGGTGTTGTATTACACAAACCTCACCCTATAGCTTTGTAATCCTATCTAACATATTTTTATATAGGTTGTGCACCTAATTTCAAATGAGGGTAATCTTTCTCTCAACAAAGTCTTTTCTCTACTTCCTAGGTATTTTGTCACTCAATGTGAGTTATCTCACTCCATGAATAGTGTGTCACACTCCCTCTGTAGTGTGCATATCCCATTTAGTCCTCCACAATGTCTTGTTTTAATATGACAATATTCCTCTTTGTAGTCTAATGCTCTAGAGGATTGATGAGTCATGTTACCTCTTCTTTCAATTGGGTAATCTCTACATCTCAATCTACACTTGAGCCCTGGGCTATCAATCCTGATATTTCTACATCACGGGAATATATCTATGTAGCTAATATTTTTGCTACTCATTGTCACCTAGGTTATACTTGATGGAGTCCTACCATGTTTCCTCATATGTTAGGGGTAAATTATGAAATGGTTACTCCTCCTGTCCCTATCCCTATGGATACCCATACACATATATCCTCTCGATCTCCACCCATAGATATACAACATACATCTCATTCTTCTGTTGAGGTTACGTTAACAAATATTATGGCCCCACTATTTTTCCTATCCCTTGTGATGACCTTGTTATAAGTGTTATCTCTTTGTCTCTGTGCATTAGTCACTCCACTCCCCCTACTCGGACCACTCATACTATGGGATTTTTTATGGACATAATTGTATCATATATGGGTATTGACACTGGTGTACTAGTACCGATGCCTCTGCTACATTGACTAGCCTCTATCATGGTATAGTCAACCTCACTGGTATATACTAGTGATATTAAACCAAGTACTCTCTTATATTACTTGTATCGTTATTTCCATGAATATATCCCATACTATCACAACTAATGTGGTCTAGTCTAGTGTTGATATATTTTCATCTATTGTCATCCCCTAGTGACGTATCTCTCTAGTCACATGGGCAATAGGTTGAAGGAAAACCCTACCTATAACTGAACTATCTCAATACCCTTTTGGGAATATAGTGTTCCATAAATAAATCACATCATCCAAGTAGATAATACTTTGTGCAATCATAATACATCTCTATTAAAGTATCTAGCCAAGTACCCAAGGCTAAGTACATCTTCAATATGATATCAGCTAGGAAAATATCCTCAAATACCCTTTTGTACATTAATATATCTTTATATCCATGTTTTCCTTGACCTACATGGATCCATCAAAAATCCTATGGATATTCATCCTCAAGGGGATCAAATGGCCCCACTAGTAATCCCAATGTTATGTGCTCATAGACCCATATTTATAACACATTCAAATGGCATATGCTCTAGCCACCCATATTTACCACCAAGTGTAAATGTTTATATAATTGGCCTAGGATATGGTATCCCTAGGAAAATATATGGTATTGATCCAAAATGTATACTATAACCCCTAAGAATCCAAAACATAAGTAATGACCACTTTTGTGATGGAGAAATATGTCACTGAGAAAAGCCATTAAAACTAAGGGTAAGTCTATGATCATATCACTATCAAAGATCTCTAATATGACGATATTTGTCCTTTATTATTGAGGTATATCAGGTTGACCTACATGTAATCAGTATCAAAATAAATCTTATGTACCATGATAGGTATCTGCATGATCCTATAAACATCCTCTATAATAAATGTCATCTCCCCTTTCGGGACATGGAAGGTGCTAGTCTCATATTTCCATTTCTTAGTTAGGGTTTTTAGTAGTGGTATATCTTCCAAAAGAATTGGTGTTACTACTATATATTATAGGCCCAACTCCTCTAGAATGTCCCAATCATGAGGTATCATCATCTATTGCTACTCTAAGGCTTTATATAAACACTCTCAGAATGGAATCACTGTCAATTTCTCACATGCAATCATCGAAAATACAAATTCATACTTATCCAATTTTGTAAAATTTTGGGAAAACCTCATTTATCAAACAATCCTCCATTCCACCTTATCCTTACAAAATCCAATATTCCTTATCCCTCCAACCCCCAACACTTCTCCAATCCTCCTTATCCTTCCAACCTCTAACATTCCTACATACCTCCTTATCCCTCCAAGTCTCCTCCATTATTTATTATCCCTCTAACACTCCTCCATTCCACCTTATCCTTACAACCTCCAATATTCCTTATTCCTCCAACCTCCAACCTCCTTTAATGCTCCTTATCCTTCTAACCTCAAATTTTCCTACATCCCTTCTTATCTCTCCATGAATCCATTTCTCAGTCAGGGTTGTCAGTAGTGGTCTATCTTCCAAAAGAATTGGTATTACTACTATATATTATAGGATCAAATCCTCCAGAATGTCCCAATCATGGGGATGCATCATCTATTTCTACTCTAAGGCTTTAGATCAACACTCTCAGAATGGAATCATTGTCAATTTCTCACCTACAATCATCAAAGATACAAATTCATACTTATCCAATTTTGTAAAAAGTTTGGAAAATCCTCATATATCAAACATTCCTTCATTCCACATTATCCTTAGAACCTCAAATATTATTTATCCCTCCAACCCCCAACACTCCTCTAATCCTCCTTATCCTTCCAACCTCCAACATTCCTACATAACTCCTTATCTCTCCAAGGATCCCCTATTATTTCGTATCCCTCCAACACTCCTTCATTCCACCTTATCCTTACAACCTCCAATCTTCCTAGATACCTCTTTATTCCTCCAAGGCTCCTCCATGCAGTTATATCTAGCTAACCTGCATGTAATTGGTATCAAAATAAATCTTGTGCCCCATGATAGGTAGCTACAGGATCCTATAAAGATCCTTTATAATAAATTTCAATTACCCTTTCAAGTCTTGGAAGGTGCTTGTCTAAAATTTCCATTTCTCAGTCAAGGATATCAGTAGTGGTTTATCTTTCAAAATAATTGGTGTTACTATTATCCAAAATTCACCCCTCGAGGTAAATTTTGATAACATGTAGCAAATTCTTCAGTCCTGAGCAAGTAAATTGATTCAAGGCCCAAAATTATGTTTTAGGGTCCCTTTGGTTTCTCTCTAACTTTCCCATCCAAGGAAAAATCCAACAAGTTAGAAAAAATTGAAAAAATCCAAAAAATGATGTCGCAGGCTCATTTTAATGCATTGCGGATCTGGAGATTGTGGGTCGTACCAGTGCAGATCGTACCAAGGTTCGTCGTACCAAGTTTGGGGCAAAAATACAAAGGAATCGGCCAAATCAGACATTTTTGTCCCAGGCGGTCCGTAGGATAGTTGCAACACAGGTATACGCGGGATGTGAGTTGGCCAATTTTCTGTAAGTCAGTGCATTGTGGGTGGCATGGAAAAATGTTTCCGAGACATCAGGACACGCGGGGCGTAGAAAGGCGAAAAGGCTGCAAAAGGGACCATGGGATGCGGTGAATGCAGAAGTCAATGATCCTCATAGCCTGGTTAATGGTGAACACGCAGGGACAACAAAGACAAAATCAGCCAATGTGGAAGAATGTGTCTGGGACAGCCGGGACACGCGGACCCAATTTTGCTGAAATAGCCACAGTAAAGAGAAAATTCAAAGTTTGACCTCCCGAACTTCAAACGGCCATAACTTTTGACTCCGAGCTCTGATTTTCATAAAATTGGACTTTCTGAAATGAGCACGATGTCAGGATAATCTTGTAGAATGGAATGAAGTTAGGATTGCTCTTACAACTTGGTTTTCTAGGATCAATGCACCGACTCAAATCTGCACAAATCATGGTAATCAACTTATTTAACACCACATTCAGCAGTGTGAGATGCTCTAGACAAAGCAGAAGGAATCTTTACCACCTTCTTTATGGGTACACAAAATTTATTACACTTTACAAGGTTGTGCATGCGTTTGGTATGTATATGCAGAGCTACATAGAGAAATTGGAAATTGGCAGGATTTGATTGTAGGTATGGTCAAGGATTTTGACTACTTCTCTACTAAACCTCCAGTAGAAGATGCATTAAGGGTTATAAAGTAGTTAACTATGGGAGACTGTGCAAAGGAAAAATAACTCATTCAGGAGTTATTTGATGAGAAAGACTCAGGAGAACATTTTGTTGGACCAGAGACAGATGACAAGCTACTTAAGCATGCTTGCTTTGAGAAAGAGAAAGGGAAGATGGTCTACATAATGGATGATGAAGAAGTAGAAGATATGGATATAGATCATTCATAAGGTACGCATGAGGTCTTGGACAGTGTAGATAAGAACACATGTGCCTATCATGAACCTATAACGACCAAGAAAGTGAATATTGGTACGGATGCTGAACCTAAAGAGGCAATAATTGGAGATTATTGGTCTGAATCTAAAGTAGAAAAAAATAGTGGATTTGCTCCATGATTTTAAGGACTTATTTCCTAGGGGATACCATGAATTTAAAGGAGTGCATGAATCATTAAAATAAATGAAGATAAATCTTAAGGAAGGTGTGTACCCAGTCAGGAAGAGACCCTATAGGATGAACCCCAACTTGCATGTTAAGGTCAAAGAAGAAATTGACAAAATGTTGAAGTTTGGAATCATCAAGCCCCTAGAAGAATCGAAGTGGGTTAGCCCTGTGGTTATCTGTATAAATAAATATGGTCATATTAGGATTTGTGTGGATTAAAAAGAACTGAATGTTGCATGTATGATTGATCCCTTTCCTACACCTTTCACAGAGGAGATATTAGAAGGCGTTGCAAGGCATGAGATCTATTCTTTTACAGGTGGATTCTCTGGGTATCATTAGGTCTAGATTGCACAATAGGATCAAGAAAAAACAACTTTCACCACTAAATGGGTAATTTTTGCATATATTGTAATGCCCTTTGATATGAAAAATGTGTTTGTTGTATTTTCACGAATAGTTGTTCAAGCATTCTAGGATTTTATTCATATTTTCTTGTAAGTTTACTTAGATGCTTGGACAGTGTATGGACTTGTTAAGGATCCTTGTGACGATTTTCAATCAATTTTTTAAATATGTAGATAGTTAAGCATCTCTTTGAACATCAAAAAATGCATTTTTGCTACATCTTTTGACACTCTATTAGGGCATATCATTTGTAAGGAAGGTTTTTTAGTAGATCCAATTAAGGTTACAATTATTGTCGGCCTGGAAGAGCCTACCAGTCAAAGTGAGGTGCTCATATTTTTGGATCACACTGGGTATTATAGAAAATTTATCAAAGGATATGCTAAGGTTTCCACACTCTTGGAAGAGTTAATAAAAGGAAAAGGGACATTTTATTGGGGAGAACCACAACAGTGTGAATTTGAGATACTAAAGGAGAGTTTTACTACAGTGCCTGATTTGTGCTTTCCCTCATGGGATCAACCGTTTCATGTACATGTGGACACCTCTAGCATGACCATTGGTGCGGTGTTAGCTCAACATGGAGAAGGTATTATAGATCATCCTATCTGTTTTGTTAGTAGAAATTTGACTCATGCAGAGTAGAATTATACAACGACAAATTGCGAAGCCTTGTCCATGATCTATGCACTACAATAAATTTATACAATACCTTTTAGCAACACCATTCATATTTTACATCGATCACATGGAATTTAAATAATTGGTAAAAAAATCGTTTTACAGGGGAGCATATGTCGATGGGTGCTTTTATTCCAAGAATTTGAATTCACATTTGTGGTGAAACCAGGTAAAAGTAATTCTATCCTAGAACATTTATCATGAATTCAGTCGTGGGAGGATGCGTAGAGAATTAAAAATACAATGTTAGATGCATAATAGTATAGGTTACAATGTGTGCCTTTAGGATTGGAGGATATTGCTATATTTTTACGTACATGTGTGGCTCTAGAAGGAAAAATCCTTAGAGAAGAAACAACTTGCAATTCATGTGGCTCCTTTTATGTTAATTAGTGGTGACTTATACAAGTTAGGTTGAGATGAAGTATTATGTCGGTGTGTACTAGAGCACAAGCACATGGACATCGTGGAAGAGGATCATGGTGGTATTGCAGGTGGGCACTATGCAGGTGACACCACTGCATGCAAGATTATACTTGCTAGATTATGCTGGGAGATCCTCTACAAGGATTGTAAAGCATATTGTAACGTGTGTGATCAATGTCAACACGTTGGTAAACCTAGGCAAAGAGATGAAATATCTGTAAGACCTATTCCTATTTCAAATCCATTTGATAAATGGGCTATAGAATTTGTGGGTCATATTTCACTAGCCACACGTAGAATGAGATCACGCTACATCATCACTTGCACATATTATCTTACAAGGTGGTAAGAAGCAGCACTTACCAAGGATTATACAACAACTACAGCAGCCAAGTTCTTATGGGAAAATGTTCTTACAAGGTATGGATGCCCATTGAGTTTGACCAATGATAGGGGATCACACTATTTGAATGAGACAATAAAAATTCTATTGGATGAGTTCATAATTGCACACCATAAGACTACACTATATCATTCTCAAGAAAATGGGACTATTGAAGCCTTTAACAAGATTTTGAGCCAGACATTGACAAAAATTTGTGATGTTGGAAGGAAATATTGGGATGATAAATTTTTTGCCGTACTTTGGGTGTATAGAACAACATACAAGCAGTTGAACAAGGCCACACCCTTTCAGTTGGTGTTTGGCACAGAAGTAGTTCTTCCGATAGAATTCATGTTATGTATTACAAGCGCTAGAGGTCTAGCTGATGAGCACGCTTTGAAATAAATAATTGATTAATTGATACATTTGGATGAGAGGTGCGCCATAGCATGTTGGATCAAGAAGTAGGAAAACGCCAAGCAAAATCCATGGCATGACAGACACATAAGGGAAAAAAGGCTTGAGATAGGACAGATGGTGCTTCTTTATGACTCTAAGTTTTTGCGTCATCTAGGCAAGCTTAAAGTACATTGGTTGGGACCATATATTATCACTCATATACTTGAATCAGACATTTTTCAGTTAGAGACACTTGATGGAATATGGTTACCCAGTTACTTTAATGGGCGTAGATTAAAGCCCTATTATAAATAAGTCTTATTGGTGTTTGTAATAAGGCAGTGTTGTCATTTAGACTAGGTTTTCATTTATGTACTTCCTTTTTGGTCGCTATGATTTTTCAATTTAGTTGGTATTTTTTGTAATAAATATGTTTTTGAACTAGAATCTAATTACCATTTGCAGAAATTTTATGCGTAGAGGACTACACATACCATTAGTGTGGGGTGGCTATTTACAACTGGGTACACATAAAGGAACAAACTGCTACAAGTGTTATTCAAGTTTACAGAGGAGTGGTTAGAAAGGATATTGCTTTAAAAAGATGACTGTAGATGGAAATAAATGGGGGAACAATATAATTTGAGGTAAGCAGTAACTGTAGAGACTACCAGGGGAAGGCACAGTGACGAGGTACTTGGGCGCATGGAAGCACACTGAAGAGAAGTCTGTAGCCAGAAGGTAGGAATGCACGCTAGAAGGTTATAGCTGGGGCATGAAGATGTACTGCACGGATATTGTGCAAATGGTCAATTAATGAGAGGATTGTTGGTAGGTGGAGGAGCAATAAATGCACTAAATTTTTGAAAATATATATAAGGATGTGATGCAGGCTCATTTTTACCTTTGTGATTACAAGTATTTGAGTGAGGTAAGTGCAAACAAGTTGAGTGAATCGTGTTAAGGTGTGGAGAGTTTTGCAACCAGACATGTAGAGTAGACTATTGCGCAAAGAGGCTTGCTTTCCCATTGGTGAAGGGTTTGAGTGAAGAAAAAGCATTGAGGAGGAGCTAGGGCACGCGGTTTCAAGCTAGGGCATGCAGATTTGAGATAGGGTTTGAGTTTTCTCATTATGGAAAGTGAAAAGGTGGATTTTTTACAATGGCACCAAAGAAATCACCTTTCGTAGGCACCAAAGGAAAGAAGAAAGTACAAGCAGAAGTTGAAATTTCTCCCGAGAGTAATTTCTCAGAGATGCATTATCCAGAGGGTGTGATAATTGGACAATAATGGGATTCCAACATCCACAAGTGCAAGATAAGTGACTATAACCACCGCACATCTGACAATAAGAAAGAATTGGATGCATTGTTGAGTACAAAGACCCAGAAGTGCACAGTGGAGGATATGTCAGTGTGTGATGACGCTGGAGATAAATTTTTGAATAGGTAGGAGTATATCAGTTGTACGAGCTCCCATATTTTGGCAAGTATGAACCTTTATACTAGTGGTTGTTGAGAAGATTCCATGAGGACTTCTTCTATTTTTCCAGACAAAGGATTAGAATTGCAGGAGCCCTGATTTCGACACTGACAGGATTAAAAGGCACAGGGGTAGACCTGGCTAGTGACCTAACTAATAAAGTAGAAATCATGGAGACATGGAAGGAGTTAGGGTATACAAAGGATCCACATGGAATGGACATTGATAAATTGAAGAATTACCTAGTGGCACAGGCAGTTGCACATCTGGTGACCAAGTTAAATGATCAAGAGAGGTGATCGTAAGTAAATACCATGTGGCTCCATATCGTGAGGAAAATGTCTTAGGGAGTAGTATATAACATAACATGCTATATGATTGCATCGTCGGTGTGGGCTCATTGGTCGTGTTCTTGGTTAGATTAATTATAATATCTTATCTTTGGACATTGGTTGTTATGGGTGGGGTCCCAGAAAACCCTCCTATTCCTAGCTCCAATCAAAAGTGTTTATCAATTAAAAAAACATAGTAGGCTATATTACAGAAACCATTATTGAGGAAATGCACATATGCGATAAGATCAGTTTTGGTGCTATCTTACTTTCTTTAGTATTTATCGAAATTGGAGTGCCTGACGGGCCAAAGAACAAGATTTGGGAATATCCCATGGAAAATAAGTCTCTTACGAAAAGGTTTGACAAGTATTTATGTGAAGGGTAAATGAGTGGGCCATTTAAATAGAGGGTGGAGATGTGGTATGATCAACTCCGTGTAGAATTTGAAGAGGAACAGTGCATCCCCAGGGAGCTACCTTTAGTAGTTGGAAAAGTAGTACAATTTATGGTGTACTAGTACTTCTACATCACGCAGTTCACTATGAGGGATGGGACATGGAGCCCATAGTGAAAATTGTCATATGCCTTCATAGAGTGCTACTTCTAGGCATCAATCTACCTCTTTACTGATGCACGCCGCCTGATTTTTATTGCAGACAAGGTAGATTGTGGCTACCACACTCTGAGAAAGACATATGTATATCTAGGTTAAACTACCTATGTTGAGAGGCTCATTTCAAACATTATAATCATGAATCATGTAAGCTTGGAAATTGAGGACATTGGAGTAGTGCTTGTGTACCTTCATCTTAAGCCCAAGATGGAGAATAACAAGTATGTGGAGAATGAGTTCGTGCTCCCAAGGCCGCCTACGTGAAAGAATATAGTGGAGAACGTGCCAGCCAAAAATCCCACAAAAAATATAGAGGTAGATGATGAGTAAGATGAATATAGTGGTAGCTTAGATCATAGAGGTGAGAGGTAGCCCACAGACAGAGTGGATACTGAACACACGAGTACTCCACCTCAGGTGCAGAAAGAAGATGAAAACTTGTACTTAGAAGCAGTCCATGGAGAGCACCACTTTAAAAGGGTATTTAAAAGAACAAGGACCCTATGCAGGGGAACCCCACAACCTATGAGGAGATGACCATGACTCTTTCCTCAGAAAGAAGCAGCTGAGAAGAAAAGGAGAAAGCTAAACTAAATTTGGAGGAAGAGGATTTTGTAGAAAGTGCACCTAGCACCCTTGTACAACCAAAAGATGTGGAGTAAACCAAGGATGAAGATCTGAAGGATGAACAAGAGGGAGTAAAGGTGGTAGAAGAAATAGAACATGATATGTCTCAGAACATGATATGTCTCAGAACATCGAAGATCCAACTCCAAATCTTAGTGCTCAAATTCCTAAGGGGACAAGAACAAAGAGAGCAAGTGGGGAATATGTTGTACCGAGTATGGGCTATGCTGACGACACAAGTAAAATTATATGTTCTCGTTTCTAGAGTACAATGGGCCTTAAGGGGTTATATGGATGGCATTTGATGGACCCAGACATGGCCACTACGCACATGAGGAAACACTTATCCTGGTCTATGCAAACTCACATGGATGAGACCGATTTCGATGTATGTGAGGAGCCATGTGTGTCCCAAAGAATGAATAATGAACCGCAAAGCAGGTACATGACTATAAAGCTGAATCTCATGTCCGATGATTAGGTAAGAAATGCCTTAGTTAAGGTATCGACAGAAGTGGTGCGGAGGAACATATATAAGGCTACTACTATTAGAGTGCTACGAGAAGATAACAAGACGAAAGATGTAGAAATAGAACATTTACAGGGAGAAAAGGACTTAGAGCAGAAAAGGAATGATTCCTTCATCACTATGGTGGAATAAATTGGTGACCATGTCCTGAAAGTAAGACCAAACTTGGAATCTAAGGTACCTGGAAGGTTTCTGTTAGTGCAAAATCACAGCACCCCCAAATGAGTTATGGATCTTCTTTTCTAAGGCAAGGTCATTGGTGTAATTGTATAACATTGAACTTTCCCCAAGTTGTGGACCTGACAAAAGGGAAATTTCTCTAGAGAAGGTTGGTTCATATTCCTCTATTTAGGTGCATACATGAGAGAGTGCAAAGGATTTCTCTCTATACCTAATCTAAAACTTGCCAAGGAGATAGGGAAAAAGGGATATAAGAATTAAGAAATAACTAAGCTAAAAGGTGATGCACCGAAGGAATGATGAACACTATTTTTGCCAATAGACACAACCCAACCAAATGCATATGATAACCAAGCATAGATAATCAAATTTATAATGAAAGATCAGATGAAATAAAATGGGACAAGAAAGTATCTAAGGTCGATCACAGATGTGTTTTATTACTCTACAGATTGATACAATGCATTACAAAGTGGCCAAAAGGCAGAAACATATTACAGTTTGGTGTAAGGTCTGAAACCCCATGATTTTCTTTGACAGAAGAAAATGGGAGCCTACAAAACGAAGAATGTCCAACCCTTTACAATGAATCCCACCCCTGTATTTATATATTCAATTAGAGATGAGAAAGAGAGGGAGAAGCGGGAAAATCATGTTGAAGTTCAACCACTGCTGTTAATCCCTTTGACAAAATCTCCCCCTAAATTTGTCTTTACTACATCAATCCTTGTTTCGGAGCCTTGAAGGAAGAGGAAATGGCGGGATAGATCAAATCTGATCTAGTTGTTGAGGCAATGAGATCCTGCATTAAAGGCCTGAAGACGTTTCTCCATTTTTCACCTACTAGGGCCATGCGGTAACCTGGCACTCGTTTGGGCTTCCCTTTTTAGATTCATCTTTGGAGAAAAATAATTAGGACATGTGGTTCTTTCCACTGCCTCCTCCATACTTAGTCGATTTTGGACCTTTCCTGAATTGTTTTGAACCTGAGAACTTCATATCTTCACTGATTTTTCCCCTTTCTTACTCCTGGTTCCTCTATGGCACTACCCCTTCTTCTTTGACCGTACTATTCCATTATTGAATCCATTTGTGACCTATTTACAGATCTGAATGCTTTTTCTCAGGTTCTTTCTATGCGGGGTTGTAGTTGATCCGATATTTGGCCCGGGGGGTGAAATATGGATAACAATTTGGTGACTCACAGGGGTATCTATTTGCTAGATGAAAAGACCAATTGCCTTGTCATATTCGTTGGGCATGGAGTCGAGAATGAAGGTCTGATACTAATTCTACCTCTGATTCATGAGCCCAACTATTTTCACTCTCAATTTTCATAAGAAATCTCTAAGTGACATTTTCTGAGAGTAGAAAATTATTTTGACCTAGGGCTTCATCTATTTCTCCGAATGGACTGCACAAGAGAAAAAAAACAGTACCACAACTATCTACAACAATGCAGAGTGTGCAAAGCACTTAGGAGAAAAGTAACATACACTACAACAATGTGATGTGCATAAGCACTTAGAGGAAAGATAAACTAAACTAATATATACAGGGTGAGACTTCCCTTTTAGTAGCAGTGATTAAGATATATCCCATTCACTGGAATCTGCAACTCTTCACCATCCAATGCATATAATTGGAAAGAATTACTACTTTTGAAATGACATCAAACTTGGAATGACTTCCTGGTTTTCCTTGATCTACATCCCATTTCAAAACCAGGTCTCCTTCCTAGAAGGTCCTTGCTTTTTCTCTTTTGTCAAAGCACCTCTTGATTGAGGTATGATCCTTCTCTATTGCTTGGAGTGCAAGCTCTCTAGTTTCCTCTAATTCTATCAGCTTCTTTTCACTATTTGCTTCATCTTGTTGACATGAGGGTAGTTGTTCACACAACCCCTTCCCACGCACTAGCTGAGTGACCTTGATCTCAATGTCATATTCCATGACACGAGTGATCCATCCTGCACATTTTCATTCAAATCATTACTGAGAAGGAATTCTTTAACTCCCGCATGGGAGACCAACAATTGGATTTTATTATTTGAAACCAGATGCTTAAACTTCTTTCATCCTCTTATTACTACCAGGACTTGATTTTTGATGAAGGAGTATATCACTTCATAGTCTTCTAAACCTTGTTTATGGACTCAACTTGGCCATTACCTTGAGGGTTAATAGTTTGATGAAGTGCTCAAGTAAGTCCCATTTTTAATAGCCCATCCTGTATGAAGTCTTTGGAAAACCTATGAATGCACAATGCAGTTGGAGCTTGTGATATGGCTGGTTTGCTAGCACTCCAAAACTATGGTCATTATCCTTCAGCTGTGCATCTGAAATGTTAAGCTCTACTTCAGCATCAATGTTATTGGCTTAACTTGAGTGCAGCAAAGCCTCGGAACAAACTTGTGGACAAAATTGATTTGTTCCCAAGAAGCTTAGGAGAGCCATTCTTGTGACCTTGGCAATGGAACTACTCTGGATTACTTGAACTCTCTCCAGAACAAGTTCCAATCCTTCCTATTGCATGACAGATATGGTCTAGAAGCTTGAGATCATGGGTGCAAAGGAAGTGTTGCTAGCCTTTCTTGGGGTTCCTTGACACCCCAGAACTGCTACAATTGTTGGAACACCTGCCTTAGATCCATGCAGGTAGCCTGTTGCATTTTTGGAAATACTCTATAATGTCATCCAGATAGATCAACACTATTTTGCCTTCATGAAGCCTCTTGAGTGCCACATCCATTTCCCTTGGAGCAAATTGGCCTTCAGTGTTGGATAATCCAAACATGGAATTCTCTTGTATGCACTCTCTGAACCTGATA
This sequence comes from Taxus chinensis, assembly GCA_019776745.2. Classification (NCBI taxonomy): domain Eukaryota; kingdom Viridiplantae; phylum Streptophyta; class Pinopsida; order Cupressales; family Taxaceae; genus Taxus; species Taxus chinensis. The sequence goes on along the minus strand of CM034153.1, from coordinate 633,789,137 downwards.
TGGTGGTCAATGTTGTCTCAGCATTGATCATGCTTCATTGACCATGATCTGGTTGAACCCTGAGTAGCCATCTAGGATGGAGAACCTTTGGGACCCAGACATGTAGTGTGCAAGATATACTCCCTTGAAGGGACTGGGTATTCATCTTTGATGGGAGGCTCTATTCAAATCTGTCCTGAAGGAAATGCACACAGCCTGATCTTCTCCAGTTTTCTTCAACAAGGAGTAGGTACATCATCGTTTCCTTCCCAGCTTGATTATTCTGATAGAACAATATGAACAGTCTTCCTTTATCAGCTTGTTCAACTTCATCTTGTTGACCTGAGGCTCAATATGTGGGTTCACACAAGTCTCTACTTTTGCCTGATGGACTGAGCTTGGTGGACCTTGATCTCAATGTCATATTCCATGCTAGCTTGGGAGTGATCCATCTTAGATCATTTCATAACATTCAAGAAAACACTTGCAGAGAAGGAATTCTTGGAACTCCCACGTTATATGAGATTCAACACCTAGATTGTTCGGTGGCTACCTTAACACAAGATCTGTAGTGTATCTTCTCCAACTAGGATTGACTCGGAATCTTCTCTAAACTGATCTGCATGTTAGCCTTCTCCTTTTCTGAATTGATCATTAACATTGAAAATAGATTCCAGTGTCACTTCGCCTTTGGGAAGATTGTTTGTATGTAGTTGTACTATTTGATTCATGTATATGCTTGCTCTAGTCTGTTCTGGTTTTTAGCTGAGAATTCAACTTCTTCTTACATAAAAATTAATGATCTGTTGATCATTCTCAAACACCTGTCAGCTTGTATTATTATTTGGCACTATTGGCTTCACAACCACATGGATATGCGGTTGTTCTTTGTCCCTCTTGATGATGTCAACCACATCAAATGTTGCTCTAACTGTTGCAGGTCTATCAACAACTTCATTCTACTTCCTGGGTATGGGACACAATATTGAAGGCCTTGAAATACTCCATGAGATCCCATACCCTACTATTGTATTTCTTGAGAAGGTCATTTTTGATAGCATTAAGTCCTTTGACTTGATTGGCAACTAATTCACTGTAACGAAACACTTGCAAGTTCTTGATCCCTAGCTTCCTTGCCCAATGAAGACCTTAGGACTAAATCCTTCATATTCAACAGTGTTGTTTTGAATAAGAAAATTGGAATTTAAAAGTTGAATAACATCTCATACCTCTAGGGGACAAAATCATGGTTCCTCCTCCTAGCTCTTTGTCTACTCCTTGAGCCATCAAAGAACAATTGTCCATACCTCATTGTCATCCTTGCATTTTGGTTTAATCAGGTCAGGAAGAGGGTGATTCTCTTCATGTAGGTAGTAGAAACCTAGCTCAGATTCTTCCATTTTCCTGTAGGGGTCAAAAACATGATTTTTTGTTGGCCTAATCATTGAGGGTTCAAGTTTGGGATACATCCCACCTTGGTATTTGCTTCAGAAGTGCTTAAGAGATCTTCTTGATCAAAAGATGAGCAATTGGCATTGATTGGGCTAGGCACATAGGATTCAATATGATAATCGGACAATAGGTTCAGATCTGATTGTGTCCTTCACCCCGTACCTTGTTCCTAAAGAGCATATGTGACCAATCAGCAAACATATAGCGTTCAATTTTGGCGGGTGAAGTCCCCTCAGACATACATAAAGCAAAATGTGGTGGCAAATATATGATTGACACATTTTGCAAAATAATCACGTTAGGGCAAGTGCATGCAGAGTTAGACTTGGATCCTTGATGATTCCCACAGTGGTCACTATTTGTCCCATCTAATTGGACTACTCCTCTCGAGATTACCTCATATTGGAGACCCAACTGATCAACTATTTGTTTGGGCATCATAGAACTACTAGCCCCAAAATCAATCATACAATTGTGTACTAATTTGTCTTCAATAATAAATGAGACATAAAAGGGAGGAGGTCTCAGGTTCTTACCTTATTATTCTCCTTGGTTCCTCCCAGACTGAACTGCATTAGCAAGCACTCTTTCTTACTTGGTCAGGGGGTTGATTTGAACTTGACCAATTCTTGCATTGCAGTCTGCAACAGATTCCTCTGCCCTGGAATGGCCAATGACTCCTATAGTAAAATGTTCACACTTGTCCTTTTCATCTGCTCAATAATATTGAATGAGCTATCCTTTTGCTTGCCCCTTCCCAGGCATATTTATTCTCTTGCACATGGGTTGTTATAATCGGTGTCTGAGCAGGATTTGGAAGGTGGGTTGGATTGAATTCTGCATGTTGGGGGTTGTACTTGGAATGCACCATGACCTTGCTGAGTGATGGAAGGTTGAGGGTCACCCAAGCTTCAGTGGTTGGCCCTCTCCAATATTTCTCCTTCTTCGACCGTGTGTAGGAAACCAAATTTTGAGGAGGGGACTAATTCATCCCACATAAGTCTTCAGCCTGCCAATTGACAAGCATAGTCTCAATTTGCGGGTCCACTCTTTTTGAGTTCCCTACTGTTGACTCTCCCTCTTGGCTAGGTTCTTGTGATACACCATACTAGTTTTCACTGTCAAAGCCTAATTTAGATGCACCATTAAAGCACGTTGACTGGTTATGTGGTTGATTGCATTGAAAAACACCAATCATATTCTTGTGTCATGTTGTTCTATGTGCTGGAACCAATGCTCTTGATGTTGAAGTTATGTTAGGGTCATACGGCCTGAAAGGTCTAGCAACTTGGGGCTATGCCCTTGGTGTCTAACTCTGGATTTATAGTCTAAGGCTAGTGGCCTATTCTGCTGATATTGGGGTCTAGCTTGATGCTGAGCCTAGGTCTGGATATAGCCTGGAACTCTGAGCTTGTTGTCTTTTGATGGTCACTAGCACATTTCCCAAAGTTTTGACAGTTACTTCATCACTTCTTGAAGCTCCTTAGAGGTATTAGAGGATGAAGTGGAAGTTTTAGCTGAAACTTTGACTCCTGTGGGTGGGTATAGGAGCTAATGTAGGTATTTGGCTAGTATCTGGGATTCCTAACTCGGGGTACAGGGGCATTGATGGCTTAGGGAGCAAATTTTCCAGCTTGAATCAAACAGTTCTCAGCCCCTATGGAGAGACTATAGGCGACAGGTAATGTAGTGCCCCCCATTAACTGAATCATCAGAGAAATATCAAAATTTAAAGCCCTAAGAAAGTATAAGAAGGACACCTTCATTAGTGGGCTTTACTGCTGTTGGAATCTCTATCCCAGGTCCATGCTGGAATCTAAGGTTGAAGTTTGTCAGTTGCTCTGTTTGGGGTTCTCTTGATTGTTGTTAGTTGCTCCAACAAAGACAAGTTATCACCTTTTGCCCCAAACTAATTGTGAAGAGTCGTGCACATCTGGTTCTAGTTTTCTAGATAGAGCCTGTATCAAGACTCCTGAACCATTGTGAAGCTTTACCTTTGAGTGAAGAGGCTAGCAACTTGACTGCAATGTCCATCTCATGGATTTCGTGGATTGTACAGACATTTGCAATATCTTGGACATGATCACCATGAGAAGTCTGGTTTTCCCCAGTGAAATATGGGATGCTCTTTAATGCTGCAATCAGACCAGATTTTGTGCATTCAAGGCGAGTGGGCTGCTGCCAGTGAAGTTGACATATGGATTTGGTTGTGCCATTCTGATTGGCCTAAGAACCCTTGCAGACTGAAAGAAAGGCCTTGTAGGTGGAGGTGTTGACAAGGTTCTGTCTTGGTGGAGATGGAGACCTCTGAACTCTTCTTCCTCTCCTTTCTCTTCCTGGGGATAGAGTGCAAGTATTCAAATATACCTTCTTTCCTTGCTCTAGACCGGGTTTTTATCTCGTGAATCTCCTGAAGCTTGGGTTGCTGAAACCAATGGATTTGTTTCTTTTGGAGTCGTCAGATGTACAATTTTAAAGCTTCTTAAAAGCTGAAGATTCACAGATAAGTGCACATCAATCTTACTGTAATAAGATGGAGACTTCTCTAGTCCCACCAGGCATGCCAAAACCGTTAGTGCAAAATCACATCACCCCCAAATGAGTTCTAAAAATATGCTTTTCTAAGGCAGACTCATTTGGTGTGATTGCATAACATTGAAATTTCCCCTAAGGTGTGGGACCTTGCAAAAGTGGGAAAGCTCTCCAGATTAAAGGTTGGTTCCTATTCCTCTGTTTAGGTGCATACGTGAGAGCTTGCAGAGGATTTATCTCTATACCTAATCTAAAACTTGCCAAGGAGACAGGGAAAAAGGGATATAAGAAATAATAAATAACTAAGCTACAAGTTGATGCACCGAAGGAATGATGAACACTAGTTTTTCCAATAGACACAAACCAACCAAATGCATACAATAACCAAGCAGAGATAATCAAATATATAATGAAAGATCAGATGAAAGCAAAAGGGACAAGAAAGGATCTAAAATCGATCACAGACGTGTTTTATTGTTCTACAGATTGATACAATGCATTACAAAGTGGCCAAAAGGTAGAAACGTATTACAGTTTAGTGGAAGGTCTTGAAACCCCATGAGTTTCTTTGCTAGAAGAAAAGGGAGCCTGCAAAACAAAGAATGTCCAACCCTTTACAATGAATCCCGCCCCTGTATTTATAGATTCAATTTGAAAGAGGAGAAAGAGAGGGAGAAGAGGGAAAAGCATGTTGAATCTCAACCACTGTTGTTAATGCCTTTGACAAAATATCCCCCCAAATTCCGTCTTTACTGCATCAATCCTTGGTTCGGCACCTTGAAGGAAGAGGAAACATCGGCTTGAACAAATCAAATCCGATCTGGTTGTTGAGGCAAGAAGATCATGTATTGAAATACCTGAAGATGTTTCCTCCATTTTTCACCTACCAGGGCCATGCAACAACCTAGCGCTCAAAATTAAAGTTTCAGACCTCCATGGCATGGGTGAGGCTTTGGAGAAACATAATTCCAACGACATCATGATTCTGTCCACTATTTCGAGCCATACTGAGTCGAAAGATATCGCCCCTTTCCTGAAGTTTGTATCGGGTCCGTACAAGAGGGCTTTGGAAAAAAACTTGAAAAATGGGTCCCCTTTTGATATGGGACATGTGGTTCAGCTAGATTGGAACAAAAATCAGGCCTATGGGTCTGTAATTTATGCTTTTGCCCTTTCCTTCGAATTCCCTGCTTGTGGCCTATTGACTTGGGCCCAAATGAGTTGACTTAGATTCTTTGGGCGGAGTTGCGGGGTCATTTTGCTAACTTTTACCCCTATTTGAGATAACAAGGGGCAAAATATGGATACCAAATTTTTCCTTCGATGGTCATGCATTATCCCCTGGGACACACTTGACAGATCTGGTGCTCATTTAGAATGGACCAATTCTTCTACTATTAACAAAGGACCTTGAATCAGCAAGCATACTAGAGCACTTGGCATTCTCAGTGGCTTACAAGATTTCATACTTACGAATCCTTCCTCCAAATTTTATAGGAAGCCTTTTAGAAAGTAAACCAGGCTTTTAACATTTGTTTAGCTCCAGAATGCGGGATCGTGGTAAGATCCAATATTTGGCACAGGATAATGAAGTATTGAAAGATAAGGAAGGATGCACAAACCAGGGTGTACAATGAGATTGGTGTTAGTGAAGAAAAAGTGCACAAAACACCTTGTAGCATCCCAACATTTGAGGCCTGCAACTCAAGGAAATATTGTATGCAATCACTTTTACAGCTGGTAGCACAAAAGATGGATCTTCTGAGAGGGATCCAACCTGTCTACAAACGACCAACGATTTTAATAGTATTATAGAAAATGTGAGAGAGAGTGACAGAGGGACCCAAGATGAGTTGGAAATTAATATTTTGTAGATGTTCTAACGAAGACCAACATCATGCAGTATGAATTTTCTAAGAATGTACATAGGAACCCTGAAATCAAAGAATAATATCCACACTTCACCTTACTTGCTAGTGGAAGAAGGAATGTGCACCATTCACCATTAAAATCTATGGTAGTTGAGCTACCAAAAACTACACTCTTTATATTGTTGGGAAATCTTATTTTCCCTTTTTACCATCACGATACAATCCACAAATTTATGAATTTCAAAACAGTCCAAAGTGGGGTAATTACTTGATGCAGACTCATTTTTACACTAAGGAGAAGCCAGATAGAAGATGGGTACACGTGGTAGTAAGACTTATTTGAAGGAAGGAAAAGTGATCATGAAGTGTCAGTTACCGCCTGACTTACTAGATATGAATCGACTGCCTCTAACCACCTTCTTCCTATAACTTATTCAGTCAACTCAAGTCCTGGACCGATACGTGAGGTACGGGGGAACATTCTCACTGTGCCTTCCAGACTCCTGCGCAACAGACAAATGCTTCACCCTTGTTCCCCATTGAGTCAGTCTACTAGAGTGTCATCCATCGGGTTTGAATTACATGGAATAGAAGGACTACTGCCAGTTCATTGTAAGAGTTCCCAAAATATTAGCGCACTTGTATGTGCTGACATAGACTTGATTTTAAAGGTGCATGACTGTTTGACCCCAATACGACCTGAAATTTGGATAAGTATGCGAAAGCGGTGAAGGGAAAGTCCCCACCCTGGATAAGATATGATATGGAATTTGTGTATCGATTACTAGTGTTTTGTATGAGCTCATTGATCAAGTTAAGCCAAATTTTACCTTGTTATGACCTGCCCGAGTCCATAATGAAATATGATACTAGTTATCAAAATAACCTTTAGGGGAATATTTTGGATTAATAGTAATGGCAACTGTGTTAGGGTGAATATCTGCCTGTTAGACATGACTGAAACTAGTTCTTACATGGCCTTGAAGCATCCATTAGGCATCAAGTTGGTTTGAATTCACTTTAAAATTTTAGATCTAAAATTTTGGAATATGCTCTGTGCCCCTGAATCTACATAAGGAGCTACATGGACCTGATGAATACATGACATCTTCTGTCTAAACTGACATCCTATCCAAGCAACTCTATGGAGAGACTTGTTACCTTAATCGTGCTTATAATGAGAGTGGAAAACTCATGCTTTAAATTGATGTGTCCCAGTGTGCACATTTATTATAAATACATGAATAAAATTGTAGGCTGCAATGCACTCTCTCAATGTTTCCAATACCCTTGCAATTTGGTCTAAACTCAATGTTCCTCCATGTTGTACTTATCTCTCAAATATTCATCCATTCCAATATCATCTTTCCAAAACTCCTACATTCCTAAAGATATCTTCTTCAAAGTCCTCCTCATGAAATCCAACCTGAGAATAGTGTGCAAAGCACTTGTGGAAATAAAACTTATCACTACCAACAAGACTACATGTGTTGAAGAGCACTTCGAGGAATCTTGAAAACTAATCTTACTGATTTCAAGGTGAAACATTGAGACAACCATAATGAGAATACTTAAGATAAAATCGCATTAAAATTGGGATCAAAAGATGCATTTTTGGGTTGTCAAGGTTTTCATAACTTGAAAACATGTTAGCCTCTTTACAAGCAATGATGATGTCATGATCCACTCCATAGTCCATCAAACCCGATTAGAGTAAGTCGCCTTGTTTTAGCTTTGTCTGCACTCCCATTTGAGGATCCATATCTCCTACTTTGCCAAATGCTTGAGCCCTGGCCTTTGTTGTCCTGAAACCTGAAACCCAACTTGATTGAAATCCTTTGTATCAGGTTCTTAGATGCTGACCATGGCATGACTCCCTCAATTCCTCAATTTCAACTAGTTCTTCCATTCTGATTTCTCTTTGATATGGCACCCTCCAATTCCAATTGTTGGTGCTAGCTCAATGTGAGGTTGAAACTCCAAAGACAAGGGAAGCCATGACATCTCTTACCATAAACACGTTTAAAGGGATAATGTTCCAATTGTATTTCTTTTTTGTGATTATGCCACCACTAAAGAGTATTTCTTACCTTCGTAATACCATTTTGCCATCTATCTTTGATATCCATTGTTCTCTTCATGAGCTTATTGAAGGTCAATCTTCTCTTATTAGTATTTTGACTCTTTTTGGGTTATTACCCTGAGGTGTTCGTAATTGGAAGAGCTCTTGAAGTAGATTTCCAAGTCCAAGATCTCAATACAGAAAATTTAGAGCCTAAAAATGATTTTGCTTTATTCTTGTCAAAATCCCATATGGGTTCTTGTTTGAACTCCAAAACTTGCCACTAAGTTATCTTACCTATAAATTCATAGGATAGTTAATTCAATAGCTTCCAAAAGAGTGCCACAACTTCCTAAGTGATCATCGAGGTGGGAAGTAATCATATCCTGACATGTCAGAGACCCAATATATGTGACCAACAGGTTTATGCAGAGTGATTAACATCATGTCAATGAATTCAAGACCCTATTGTGATAATGGTTGATCTAGTTGCTGGACATGGGTAAAGACACGAAGTTGCAACCAGGACCTCTTTTTACCAAGGTGAAGAAAGCATATTCTTTACATTTTATGACCTGCATTGATGAGCATCTACAAACAAATCCAAGAATGGGCCCAATATGTACTAGCTACCTTCTATCAATTTGACATAACATTGATAGCCTTGTAAGGACTAAGAATGCTTCCCAATCATTAGAGAAACCCAATCATGAGAATTCCGCTAACACTTCCTGGAAATGCACCTGATCACCCTCAATAAACTTGCAAGGTCCTAAGCAACCATTCCAGTGCGCCAGATTCTTTTTGAAGCAACCAGTTCCAGGGCAATTAATGCATGGAAGGTATTGATTACAATCTCGAGACATGCCTTCTTTTTTCTGGAGCTTAGATCAAGGAGGATATGCACCAGTAGGACAAGAATAATAGTTTCATGTCATTTCCATCCAGTTGTGTTCACTAAGTGAATCTTCATTTCATCTTGTAGAATTTTAGTGTCGTGTGGAAGTCCGAAGGAGGTTTGACTTGATCATCTTGAGCATCTAAAGCCAGTGCTAAAATAGGATGCTCTTCCTAAATGACTAGTTTTGTAGGCCTTGATATTCTACGTCATATTCTCTACTCATTTCTGGTCACCCATCCAGGGATCTTTGCTCACTTATATCTACTCTCAGGGAGATGAGATTCTCTCACACTAGAATATTGAGAGCTAAAACTTTAATGTGATTAAGCAAGCATAACTGTTGAATTTTCTTTTAGATCATCGCATGAATGGAAAAGACAGGTGTTATCTCTATGTCAAACTTGTATGTTGTGGGATTCATCTATCCTTCAGATATTGTTCTGACGTACAAGAAACTTAATGGTATTCTCTAAACCTTAGATCATTCTTGATTGTGTTAAAACAATAGCAATAATAGATTACAGCTCCATTATGCATACAACTCGTATAATTATATTCTGGATCTGTATTCAGTGCTTGATAAGAAAATGGGAGCCTTTCAGTAATTTCCTACTTTGATCTTGGAAAATCTTTCTTAGTTTCCTTTCGTAGTCCATTCTATTTCTAAAACTGTAACATCTCCATCTCATGTTGATATGCATCTAGGATTGATAGGCCTAACCCCAATGGTTGCAAAATTAAGAATGAATACTTGCTTAACATATTATTTAATATTGTCCCATAGATCAGTGATTAACAAGCTGCCTCGCTTGTGAGTTGGAAAGGAGATAGACAAGATGGATGAGATTCTCTCTAGTATCAATGGTTGATACCATCTTATTAAAACAATATGGCCTGAAAAAATTTGCCCTGTGGAACTAAAAAATCTCACACTTTCCTTGGGTCCTCCTTATCTTTCCATGACACCTCCATTATTCCCTACATCTCTCATATAATTTCCCCTCGCACCCCTCTAGATGATCGATATGATCCTCTATTGCTCCTTTGAGAAAATGGTAATATCATCCAAGTAGATGAGGATGAAATTATTGATCATACCATTTAAAAAACAATGTCCATGTACTGCTTATACTTGGAATGTGGTACCTACATTTGATCAAACTCCAATGACATCTTTTGATATGCCTATGTTCCCCACTATGGTTGTAAATCCTAGTTTTGAATTGATCTTCCATTCTCTAACCTTGATTTGATCTGAAACTCTAAGTAGCCATCAAACATGGAAAATGTATTCCGTTCTTGCTACCTTATTTGTAAAATTTGTTCCATAGAATGTAGAGGATAATAATCTTTTAGGGAAGATTTGTTAAAATCCTCTGAAGTCTACACATTAGTCTTCCATTTACTCCATTTAATATCTAACCCTTCTCGTGGAACTATGCATTTTCCACTCTAATCTCCAGATGTATCCTCCATAGGACCATTATTATTTTTTCCTCCAATGCTCCTATAATTATAATTATCCCTCCAAATTCCAACATTCCTCCATCACTCCTCATCCCTCCAATGCTCCTCCAACCCTCTAACTTCATTTTCTTCTTCCATTACTCCCTTTTCCCTTTAACCATTCTCTAACTATCCATTTCCCTCTAATATCTGATGTTCATCCATTCCACCATTATTCTTTTCCCCTCCAATTCTTCTCTAATTCTCATCATACCTCCAACTTCCAACATTCTCCATTTTTATATCTCCAAGGCTCCTTTATTCTTTTGTATTGCTCTAACCTCCAACACTCCTCTATTCTTCATTTTTCATCATCCGTCTAATTTGTTCATATATTCCTCCTTGTCCTTCCAATATTCTTCATCCCTCTAACCTTAAAATTTCCTCCATTCCTCCTTATCTCTTGATTGTTCCTACATTCCTCCTTATCCATCTAACCTCAAATATTCATCCATTATTCTTTATCCCTCCAACTTCTAACATTCCTTGATTCTTTCTTATCTCTCTAATTATGCATTTTCCTCTAATATCCAATGTTCCTCCATTCCACCATTATTCTTTATGCCTCCAATGCTCCTCTAATTATAATTATCCCTCCAAATTCCAACATTCCTCCATCACTCCTCATCCCTCCAATGCTCCTCCATTCCTTTGTATCCATCCAATGTTCCTCCAACCCTCTAAACTCATTTTCTTCTTCCATTACTCCATTTTCCCTCTAACCCTTCTCTAACTATCCATTTCCCTCTAATATCTAATGTTCATCCATTCCACCATTATCCTTTATCCCTCCAACGCTCCTCTAGTTATCATTATCCCTCCAACTTCCAACATTCTCCATTTTTATCTTTCCAAGGATCCTCTACTCTTTTGTATCACTCTAACCTCCAACACTCCTCTATTCTTCATTTTTCATCATCCCTCTAATGTTAATATATTCCTCATTTTCCTTCCAATCCTCTTCATCCCTCTAACCTTAAAATTTTCTCCATTCCTCCTTATCTCTCGACCATACCTACATTCCTCCTTATCCCTCCAACCTCCAATATTCATCCATTATTCTTTATCCCTCCAATGCTCCTCTAATTCTCATCATCTCTCCAATTTCCAACATTCCTCCAATGCTCTTTATCTTTGTAAGGATTTGTTCCTACATTCCTCCTTATCCCTCCAACTTCTAATAGTTATCCATTATTCTTTATCCCTCCAACACTCCTCTAATTCTCATCATCCCTCCAAATTTCAACATTCCTCCATTGCTCTTTATCTCTGTAAGGATCCTCTATTCTTCCCTATCTCTCTAACCTCCAACACTCCTCTATTCTTCATTATTCATCACCCCTCTAATATTCATATATTCCTCTTTATTCCTTAAACCTCAATGTTCATCCATTTCTCCTTATCTCTCAAAGATTCCTTCATTCCTCCTTATTCCTCCAACCTCTAATATTCCTCCATTCCTAATATCTCTTCAAAGCTCCTCCATTACTCCTCATCCCTCCTACCTCCAATGTTCCTCTATGTTTCCTTATCTCTCCAAGGATCCTGCATTCCTCCTTATCCTTAATATCCTCCAAATTTCCTCCATTACTCCTCATCCCTCCAATGTTCCCCCACATCCCTCTAACATGCCAATATTCCTCCATTGCTCCTTAGGTATCCAAGGGTCTTCCATTATTCCTCATTCCTCATACACTGCTCCATTCCTCCTTATCCTTCCCAGCCACCTCATTCCATCAACCTCTAATGTTCCTCCATTTCTTCTTATCTCTCAAAATCCTCCATTCCTCCTTATCGTTCCAATCCTACAAATTTCCTCCGTTCTTAGTTATCTTTCCAAGCATACTCTATTATTCCTTATCCCTCACTATCTCTCACAGTTTCCTCAATTACTCATCATCCCTCTAATGCTCCTCCAACCCTCTAAATTAATTTTCTTCCTCCATTAATCCCTTTTCCCTCTAATCCTTCTCTAACTAACCATTTCCCTCTAATCTCAAATGTTCCTCCATTCCACCATTATTCTTTATCCCTCCAATGCTCCTCTAACTATCATTATCCCTTTAACTTCCAACAATCCTACATTGTGCTTTATCTCTCAAACGCTCTTTTATTCTTCCTTATCGCTCTAATTTCCAACACTCCTATATTCTTCATTATTCATCATCCCTCTAATGTTCCTCTATTCCTCCTTATTTTTCTAGTCCTCTTCATCCCTCTAACATTCAAATTTCCAGCATTCCTCCTTATCCCTCACTATCTCTCACATTTTCCTCAATTATTCCTCATCACTCTAATGCTCCTCCAACCCTCTAAATTAATTTTCCTCCTCCATTAATCCCCTTTCCCTCTAATCTCAAATGTTCCTCCATTCCACCATTATTCTTAATACCTCCAATGCTCCTCTAATTATCAGTATCCCTTTAACTTCCGACATTCCTACATTGTGCTTTATCTCTTAAAGGCTCTTTTATTCTTCATTATCGCTCTAACTTCCAACACTCCTATATTCTTCATTATTCATCATCCCTCTAATGTTCCTCTATTCCTCCTTATTTTTCACGTTTTCCAATCCTCTTCATCCCTCTAACATTCAAATTTCCTCCATTCCTTCTTATCTCTCTAACATTCCTACATTCCTCCTTATCCCTCAAACCTCTAATATTCCTCCATTATTCTTTATATCTCCAACACTCCTCTAATTCTCATTATCCCTCAAACTTCCAACATTCCTCCATTTCTCTTTATCTCTCTAAGGCTCCTCTATTCTTCATTATTCATCGTCCCTCTAATGTTCATCTATTCCTCCTTCCTCTTAATCCCTCTAACCTTCAAATTTCCTCCATTCCTCCTTATCACTCAAACCTCCAATATTCTCCCATTCCTCTTTATCTCTCCAAATCTCCTCAATTATTTTCATCCATCCTTATCCTTCTAATCTTCCTCATTCCTCCAACCTTAATGATCCTCAATTCCTCCATTCCTCCTTATCCCTCCAACCTCCAATATTCCTCAATTCCTCTTTATCTCTCCAAATATCCTCAATAATTCCTCATCCCTCTAACACTCCTCCATTCATACCTATCCTTTCAATCCTCCTCATTCCTCCAACATTAATGCTCCTCTATTCCTCTTTATCTCTCCAACATTATTCTATTCCTATTTAACCCTAAAACCTCCAATATCCCTCCATTCATGTTAATCTCCCCAAATATCCTCCATTATCCCTCATCCCTCCAACACTCCTCCATTCCTCCTTATCCTTCTAATATTTCTCATTCCTACAACCTCAATGTTCCTCCATTTCTTCTTATCTCTCCAAGGCTCCTCCATTCCAATCCTTATCAGTCAAACCTCGAATATTCTCCCATTCCTCTTTATCTCTCCAAATCTCCTCAATTATTCTTCATCCCTCCAACACTCTTACATTCATCCTTATCCTTCCAATCTTCCTCATTCCTCCAATCTTAATGCTCCTCAATTCCTCCACTCCTCCTTATCTCTCAAACATTCCTCCTTATCCCTCCAACTTACAATATTCCTCCATTCCTCTTTATCTCTCTAAATATCCTCAATAATTCCTCATCCCTCCAACACTTCTCCATCCATACCTATCCTTCCAATCCTCCTCATTCCTCAAACATTAATGCTCCTCTATTCCTCCTTATCTCTCCAACATTATTCTATTCCTCTTTATCCCTCAAACCTCCAATATTCCTCCATTCATGTTAATCTCTTCAAATATCCTCCATTATTCCACATCCCTCCAACACTCCTCCATTCCTCCTTATCCTTCTAATCCTTCTGATTCCTCCAACCTCAATGTTCCTCCATTTCTCCTTATCTCTCCAAGGCTCCTCCATTCCAATCCTTATCCTTCCAATATTCTAAATTTCCTCAATCCCTCCTTATCTCTCCACTTCACCTCCATTATTCTGCATCCCTCCAATCTCCAACATTCTTCCATGCTTCCTTATCTCTTTAAGGATATTCCATTATTCCTTATCCCTCTATTTCTCTTTCATTCCTCCTTACCTTCCAACTTCCAACTTTTGATTCCTCATCAACCTTATAATCATCCTTATTCCTCCAACCTCCAATCATCCTTATTCCTCCTACCTCCAATCCTCGTTATCCCTCCAACCTCCTAGCCTCCTCCTTATCTCTTCAAGGCTCTTCCATTATTCCTTATCCCTCTATTTCTTTTTTATTCCTCATTAACCTTACAATCATCTGTATTCATCCAACCTCCAATCCCCCTTATCCTTATAATCCTTATTATCCCCCCAACCTCCAACACTTCTCTAACCCTTGATTCCTCATTCCTCCTTATCCCTCCAAATATCCCCCATTTTTAGTCATCCCTCCAACATTCCTCTATTCCTCCTTATCTCTTCAAGGCTCTTTAATAATTTTGTATCCCTCTATTTATCTTCCATTCATCCTTATCCCTCCAACAACTAACCCTTGATTCCTCCTTAACATTCCAATCATGCTTGTCCATCCAACCTCCAATCCTCCTTATCCCCGTAAATATCTTCCATTTCTCCTTATCCCTCCAACATCCAAACCTTGATTTCTCTATTTTTACTTATTCCTCCAACCTCCAATCATCCTTATTCCTCCAACCTCCAGTCCTCCTTATCCCTCCAACCTCCAAGCCTCCTCCTTATCTCTTCAAGGCTCTTCCATTGTTCCTTATCCCTCTATTTATTTTTGATTCCTCATTAACCTTACAATCATCCTTATTCCTCCAACCTCTAATCCTCCTTATCCTATAATCCATTCTTATCCATCAACACTCACACTGCTCTAACCATTGATTCCTCATTCCACCTATGGCTCCAAAATCCCCCATTTTTAGGTATCCCTCTAACATTCTTCTATCATCTTATCTCTTCAAGGCTTCGTTTATAATCCCTTATCCCTATATTTATCTCTATTTCATCCCTTACCCCTCAACAACTAACCCTGATTCCTCCTTAACATATCCATGATGCTTGTCCATCCAACCTTCCAATCCTCCTTATCCCCGTAACATATCTTCCATTTCTCCTTATCCCTCCAAACATCCCCAAACCTGATTTCTCTATTTTTACTTATTCACTCAACCTCCAATCATCCTTATTCCCCCAACCTTCCAAATCCATCCTATATCCCTCCAACCTCCAAGCCTCCTTCCTTATCTCTTCAAGGCTCTATCCATGTTCCTTATCCCTCTATTTATTTATTATTCCTACATATAACCTTAACAATACACCTTATTCCTCCAACCTCTTAATTCCTCCTTATCCTATATTAATCCTTCTTATCCAATCCAACTCCAACCACTGCTCACCTTGATTCCCTCCTTTCCCCCTTATGTATCTTCCAAATATCCCCATTTTTAGGTAATACCTCTAAATTCTCTATTCCTCCTTATCTCTTCAAGGCTCTTTAATAATCCCTATCCTCTTATTATCTCTATTACTATCCTTACCCCTCCAACAACTAACCCTTGATTCCTCCTAACATTCCAATCATGCTGTCCGTCCAACCTCCAATCCTCCTTATCCCTGGAAATATCTTCCATTTCTCCTTATCCCTCCAACATCCAAACCTTGATTTCTCTATTTTTACTTATCCTTCCAATCCACTCAGCCATCCAACCTTCATTCCTCCTTATCCCCTCAACCTCCAACACTGATCTAACCCTTGATTCCTCATTCCTCCTTATCTCTCCAAATATCCCCCATTTTTAGTCATCCCTCCAACATTCCTCTATTCCTCCTTATCTCTTCAAGGCTCTTTAATAATCCCTTATCCCTCTATTTATCTTCCATTCATCCTTACCCCTCCAACAACTAACCCTTGATTCCTCCTTAACATTCCAGTCATGCTTGTTCGTCCAACCTCCAATCCTCCATTCCTCCTTATCCTTCCAATCCTCCTTATCCCTATAAATATCTTCAATTTCCCCTTATTATCTTCAATTTCCCCTTATCCCTCCAACATCCAAACCTTGATTTCTCTATTTTTCCTTATCCTTCCAATCCTCCTTATCCCTATAAATATCTTCAATTTCCCCTTATCCCTCCAACATCCAAACCTTGATTTCTCTATTTTTACTTATCCTTCCAATCCACTCAGCCCTCCAACCTTCATTCCTCCTTATCCCCTCAACCTCCCATCTCCATATCTGTCCAACCTCTAAACTCCTACATTATTTCCCCTCCAATCCTCCTTATTTTTCCAACCCTTGATTCCTCCATAACCTTCCAATAATGTTTATCCCTCCAACCTCCAATCTTTCATTCATCTTTATCCTTCTAATCCTCCTTATCCCTCTAGTTCTCTTCCATTTTTCCTTATCCTTCCAACATCCTATCCTCCTTATCCCCTAAACCTCCAATCTCCTTATCCATTCAACCTGTAAACTCCTATTCTTCTTCCATTCCTCACTTTTCCCTCCAATCCTCCATAACCTTCCAATAATGTTTATCCCTCCAACCTCCCATCCTCCTTATCCCCTCAACCTCCAATCTCCTTATCTGTTCAACCTGTAAACTCCTATTCTTCTTCCATTCCTCACTTTTCCCTCCAATCCTCCTTATTTCTCCAACCTCTAACACTCCTCTAATCCTTGATTCCTCATTAACCTTTCAATCATCTTTATCCCTCCAACATCCAATCCTCCATTCCTCCTTGTCCTTCAAATCCTTCTTATCCTCTCATCCTTTAACATCCTTTTCTTCTTCAATTCCTAACTTTTCCCTCCAATACTCTAATTTTCCTCCAACCCTGCAACCCTCCAACAATTTTCTTCTTCTATTACTCCCCCTTTCCCTCCAACCCTTCTCTAACCATCCTTATCCCTCAAACACTTAAGGGGGGCCATAATCATTGCACAACATATATATATATATATATATATATATATATATATATAGGAACCCCATAAAATTTTGCACAAAAATAAATTATATAAATAATTTTACAAATACATATTATCATATTAAATTTTTTTAGGGACATTCATAATTTTTTTCCAAAAACATATTTTTAAAAAATTAACTAAAATTTAGCATCTTTTCATCTTTTATTCCTTCATTCCTTTTCCCTTGAACATTGTATCCTCTTTTATCCCTCTAATTTTCATTTCATTCCTCCTCAATCCATCCATTTCTCTCCATAAGAATTGTGTAAATTAAGTATGGTCTAATCATCTAACCACCATTTTTCTCCATAAAAAATTGATAAATTAATTATTACTACCATATCTTACATAGTAAGGCCAAACCATAGAAATCACAAAAAAAAAGAAAAAGAAAAAGAAAGAACATTTAAATTATTTATAATCTAAAAATTATGAGAAAAATAAAAACTAAAAAAGAACCAAACACACACCATAAACCAACCCTCACGGATGTCCATGACCATCCTTGAGGGCTTTGGAGAGCCTTTTCACCCCCCACCAAAAATTATACTTTATTTATTAAAAATATTGTAGCAATACTATACAATAATAGCTTTGAAAAAATTAAATGTACTAAGTACATTTAGTTTGAATTCTTCATCATGACTTCATAGATAATAGACCTGTGTAAATAAAATAAGGGCCCAATGATATCTTCCCGTCCCACGCAATATTAGTCGCTGCAATAAATAAAAACAAACAAAAAAAACTTGATCCAGTAATGTTGCATTCATTACATCCTAACATTTTCACACATCGGATATATATATGTAAAAGATGTTGAAAACATAAATATAAATGATCAAGAACATTGTGAGAAAGTAGAAAAGGAAACTATTGATAAAATGGAAGACACACAATTTTTTTCGAGACAAATATCAATGAAAATTGACAGGCACAAAGATGAGGACATTAGGCAATATACACCAAAACAAAAATTTACAAGAACAACGATAAATGCAGGTTGATAGGTAAAGAGATGAAGATTTTGTGCAATTGAATTTTAATTTTAAACACACAAGAGTAAATTTGATGAAAATCTAAAAAATCCAAGCAGGTTGCATCACGACCAAAAGTTGAGAATAAAATAGATGGCACAGGGTATGTCATTCCTTTAAAATTTGAAGCTAAACAAGCTATCCAGAATAAAAAGTGTGTTAAATACGAGATGGCACAGGGGCTTTAGGCCTTTGGAAGTCAAGCACGCAAAGAAAAAAGATTGCTATGAAAAATGATGGAGATGTTGGTGATTGTCAAGAGCCAGATCATGTGGATTTAGAAATTACTCCCATGAAACTTAATAATATCAAGGATAGAGATGAACCTGAATCAAAACCAATATTTCGTTCAATCTATTTATATTTTATTAATAAGAAATAGCAACTTTCATGGTCCTGTCTGGATGCATTAATTAAATTGATCAAACGACATCTGCAAACATAAAGCAAAGATTAACAAATTGAGACTCAACATTGAAAATAAAAATATGTAAATGAGGAAAAAATCAAAGTATACTTCTATACAATTCCATATTGAACTCCTAATATACTGGGAAAACAGTTTTCCCCCTGTTCATATCACAATCGGCTTAAAACTCACTATTAACCTTCCTAATTTGGTCTTACTTTTGAAGATTTTGTATCAAGAAACATGCCATTCTCTGCATCCTACAACTTATATGGATTCCATTTCTTCTCAACAAAGACAATTGGTTTACATAACAAAATAGGATAAATATTGTAAGTTTTATAAAGACAATGAGGATTGCAGGCGATTGATCCTCACTGATTCCAGAAAATTCAAATTTCACTAAACAATTTGGTTCTGTTTTGTTCTAGTTGCATTAAGACAATGAAAACGCACCTGCTACAGGGAATATAGCCCAATACACTACCTCAAACAAAAGAAAAATCAATGGAAAAATCTAGGCATGATTTCAAAAAAAACCTTCCATAAGTTACATTACAAAGCTATCAAAAAGCATGGCTAAAAGGGGCTGAAATAAGGGGAAAGGAGAGAACAAAATACAAATTCAAAATCCCTTCAGCCTATATGCATTGAAGAGAAGTGTAAAACCAACGCAAGTTTATAACCCTTTGAGAACACTGGAAACCGGAGAAAAACTAAACCAGCTCACTCCAAGGACATCAAACAATAAATTCATCTACTAAGGATCAAACTAAAAACTAAAAAACACAGAAAGGACAAAGGCCAATGATTGCAGCGACCCTGCAAATTCAATCTCTTGGTGTAATAATGACAGAGTAATTACATAAAAGAGGAAAAAGTTTAGAATTTAAATACGTATAGGATAAAACTAGAATAATGAAATTGAAAGCAACAGGGTAGAACAAGTTACAAATTATACCAAAGAATAACACAGACTAACAAATTAGTAATGTCATCTACCTTTATAATCTAATACTGAGTGACTTATAGATGCTAAGAAAGAAATCATATGCAGAATAAACAACATGCGACTGAAATTAATAAATTCATGCTATTTTTTAACATATTCCCTATTTTTATCAAATGATTCTGTTTACTTTCAGAGATATTATAAATCTTTGAGAAAAATCAAAAGGGCTATAAAAGAAACTTTTCCTATAGTTAAAAGAGAAAAATACCACTTGTAATCCTCCATTTACTGGCAGCAATTCCCCTTGGGTAAGGTGCTTCATCTAGATCTTTTTAATGAATGAGAAAGTATAAACAGAGCATTCATCCTAAAAAAATTACTAAAACATTTCATTATAGTAGGAAAGCTCTATAAAAATACTCTTTTAACTGGGAGAAAAAACTTCCAATCCAAATCATTTTTAACAAGATACAGATGCACAAATGACGGTTACATCGAGCAAATTGTTTTTTTTTTTTTTGTTTTTGGTGCCCAGTTACCGCTAACACACGAAAAATAGAAAGAATAGGGTAATCTATTATTTTGTGTGCATATTTGGTATTGCAGATGCCATTCTACAATTAATAAATTTTGGAGTAACTCGTTACAAGACATAAGCTAGATTGCATGCTTTGACTTGTTACAGTTTGATGTTGAGCATCTATAGCTTGACAGAAAAATTGGCTAGCATATGTAAGTTATAAGAAAATTGAGTACGGTGCCTATCAGAGGATATAATCAACAATTACTGCAAGACTTCGGCTGATAAAACAAAGCATTCATGAACATGTTAATTTCCTTTCATGAATAACCATAAAAAAAACAGAGCATTCATTCCAACAACTCTGTAGGGTTATTGCATTCATTCAGTGCCTATCAGAGGATATAATCTAGACCAACCATTGCTGCAAGACTCCAGCTGATTTAAATTAGTTGGGCAGACACAGAAACATTGATAACAATGATCTGAATGTATTCATCAAGTTACCATATGCCAAAATCAAAAATCCAGTCACCAAAATAACACAACTTTGTTTCTTGATTTAATCCATCAGTAGATAAGCATTTTCCAACCTAATTATCCTGTAGATGTTACAACATATGGAACCAAACCCCTTGCTAATGTCTCATCCAGCAATGAAAATGCAATGTCAACTCTATTACTATCTCCATGAAGATAAGAAAAACATGTGCAGACAAAACTGGATATGACAAAGATTAGTAAACCCTATGTCCACTCCTGCCAAAAATTAATTGAAAGCACCATGGACATTCCAGGTATAATTCTCCAACTATCATGTCTATTTTTTACCCTCTAGCTTAATAGAATTCTGGAAAAAAATTCTTGTTCTTCTCAGATATATTACAGATATCTAAGACAAAAAAAGGATAAATATAAAAGAAAAATAGAAAATACTAAAATGAGAAAGATAAATACAATATAACAGAAAATCTCAAATCCTAAAGACGATTTGGAATAAGAATACCACGCGTGATCCATTTTTAAGATAAACAGTAATCTTCCCATTACTGGCCACAACTCTCTAATGTTTAGTAATCTTCCAATTATAAAACAAGATATCTTCCAATTATTAAACAAGATAAAACAGAGCAATCATGAACAAGCGAAAATAGAGCATTCATGAACATTAATTTCCTTTTATGAATAATATAGAGCATGCACTCATTGCATGACTAAACAAGATAAAACAGAGCATTCGAGAACAAACGAAAACAGAGCATTCATGAACATTAATTTCTTTTTATGAATTTCCAACAATAAAATGCTCAAAAACTTATGAGGGGCAACCTTAAGCAGGGTAAAGTGAAAGCAAAACTGACTTCATTTGGTTATTATAGGTTCAAGTCATATGAATCTGGCGCCTATTAATCTTGATTAAAAAAATTAATAAACTAGTTTACATATTCTGCTTTAAAATGATATCCTGCAAGAAACAAAGATTCATATTTGTCAGGTTTCTTTAACTTATTAAGGAGATTCCAAACAATCTAGTCTCAATAGCCGGCAATAGAATGAGCCTCCTATTAGCAATTATTGACAAGACATGTGGATATGAATTATCATATCATACTTTTAGAAGTCAGGGACTGCTGAAGTTTTTATCTATTCAGTGTTGGTACAACTGAACCACTCTGTTAATGTAATTGAGCCTCACAGAGACAACATAAACAAAAGTCAATTCATAATATCTGTTACAGTAGGTTAGAACAACGTATAACCCAGTGTCCAAACATAAAACCAAGATCGAATATAAACTCTCCAAGGTCGATAATTAGGAGTGGTTGTGAGTTCGATTTATTTGTTGGAAATTTTCTTGTAGTAATGTATGGGAAATGCAGGATTTTGGAGTATGCGCATCAAATGTTTGGAAAAATGCCTATGAGAGACAATGTCTCGTGGAATAAAATGATTGTGGGTTATGGACAGAATGGGTATTTTTATCAGGCGTTAGAAATGTTTGAGTTCATGGAACTTAAAAGTGCGATTCCTGATTCTCTTACGATCGCCAGTGATATCCCTGCCTGTGTGCATGGCAAAGGCAGGGGCATGGAGATTACACGCCTAGTGTTTGACAAAATGTCTGGGAGAGATGTGATCTCTTGGAATGCAATGTTCGCAGGGTATGTTCAGATCGGTGAGTGGGAGGAGGCTCTCAGGCTGCGAATCCTGACTCGATCACTATTTCGAATGCTCTCTCTGCATGTGCTCGTTTGGCAGCTCTGTAGCACGGCAAGGACATCCATGAATACATGAAAAGCAGTAATTTAGGTTCATATTTGTTTTTGTGTAATGCACTCATGGACATGTATGCCAAATGTGCAAGTCTAAAAGATGCACGCCTAGTGTTTGACAGTATACCCCAAAGGGATGTCGTCTCATGAACTGCAATGATTGGTAAGGATGCTGCCACTCTCTTTTCCCAAATGCAACAGGAAGGTACACATCCAGATCACATTACCAAGAACCTCCGTGTGTGTGGTGACTGCCATACTGCCATACTGTAAGACAGCCAAAAATTTACACAATTTACACCATCCCCACAAGGCCAGTATTCATTATCAAAAAGCAGGTCACCAAAATACTGCAAGACAGCCTTGTTTCTTGATTTAATCCATCAGTAGATAATCATCATATGTTGCAATAAATGGAACCAAACCCCTTGCTATTGAAGATGCAATGTCAACTCTATTACAATCTCCATGAAGATAAGAAAAGCATGTCCAGAAAAGAATGGATATGAAAAATATTACTAAACCCTATGTCCACTCTTTCCATAAATTATTGGAAAGCACTTTCAAGGTCTTAATAGAGTCCTTTAAAATGTTAATTTTTCTACTCAGAGATATTACAGATATTTATGAAAAATAGAAGGATAAATATCAAAGAAAAATAGACAATACCAAAATGAGAAAGATAAATACAATATAATAAAAGACCGCAAATCCTAAAGACAATGGAATATAATAAAAGAGCTCAAATCCTAAATACAGAATGGAATAGCAAACTTTTTAAAAGATGCAATAGTAATCTTCCATTTACTGGCCACAACGCTGTACAGTGTGGCCAGTAAATGGTTATATTGCATGACTAAACAAGCGAAAACAGAGCATTCATTCTAAAAATAACAGAGCAATCATTCTAAAAATAACGAGCATTCATTTTAATTTTTTTATGAATGAACAAGAGAGAACAGAGCATTCATTCTAAAAATGACATTAATTGCAAAAAATGCAAAAAAATGCACGAGTGAAAGTAACCTTTAAGAAGGCTAAAGTGAAAGCAAAACTGCCTGTCCAATACATCTGACAGCCATTAATCCTAATTTAAAATAATAATAAACTAATTTACATATTCTGCATTAAAACTGTCAAAATGATATTCTGCAAGAAACAATCAAATCGTAAACAATATAATCTTAAGAGCAGTTAATATGATGAACATTTAAGTAGATCCTGAACAATATAATCTAAATAAGAGATAGCTCGATAAGGTAATTATTGACAAGAAGTGTTGATCCACATTATCAGATCATGCGCTCACAATTTTGATCTATTCTAAACAGTCCTGAAAACTTTATATAAAATAAAAGAAACCTAATTGATCACTGTTGGGCTCAAAATCTTACCATTCCAACCCTTAATACAAATGTTAATGTAATTGAGCCAGCATAAACAAAATCAATTCACACAAGTAGGAACAACATATAACCAAAGGTTCATTATCATAACATATCAAAAAATCCTTAATTAACCCATTGCCATTTTAAAGAAGGTAAGGGTTTAGGCTCTTACCATAAATCAACTGCTTAGAACGGATTGACCTGGCTAGTTGATGATGAAAGTTCCCTCAATCCAATAATTTACAGCATTTCTGATTTCCAGGTTGTATATGCATAGAAAAATTCCTCCTTTTCTATGGGGTGGATTGTGGCATAAAAAAAGACATCACAGACATGGCAGAGGACAGAACAATACAACATAAACAAAAAAGAAAATCAATACATGAAAGAAACAGGAGCGCTCCATGATTTGAACAAACAGAAACCAAAAATAAACAAAACAACACTAAATTTATGCACATCACCCCACACAATGGTGGCATTTGAGCATCTCTCTCACCCTCTTGGGTGTTATATAGACAACTTCTTGCTTTTTCCTGCAACGGTTCAAATATATCATACCGTTTCTTACAACGGATTAAAAAAAATCTTGCCGTTTGCAACAGCCTGAAAAAACACAAAAATTCTATCCGGTTACCAAAAAAATATCTCAAACCTAATTGTGAATCCCATCCGGTTCCATTTATTTTACATTTTTAAAGTGCTTTTTCAGAGTCGGAAGAAAATTTACATTATGCTTATCTTGAAAATGAATTTCAAACTTAAAGTTATCAGTGCCCCCACTACAACATCAATTGGCATGAGTACAAAGTTTCTTTATTTAAGTTGAGAAAGAGAAAGTAATTAGTGAAAAAATCCCATGTTAGTAGATCCCGAATGACAATTGTAATGGCTTTAGCATGAGAATCTAGATTGTAATGGTTTGTCTAGTTTATTAAGAAAGAAAATAATTTCCATAATCTCTTCTTTGACAGTTTTAATTTTATGCATAGAGCATTTATATAAAAACGGAAAGACAAATGAGGTATCAAGAACATCCAATCCAAAGGAAAAAATTTAAGTGATTGGTTTCCTTAAATAAAAAAATTCAATGAACATAGAAAATACGTCAAGAAGAAGGATGTGATCACAAGATTCCAAGAAGATCAATATTGGCTCACCTAAAGAACTCAAAGTTAGTTACAAAATATTTTTCTCCTAAAAAATTCAAAATATTTAAGTCCTCGTTAAATGGATTCACAGGGTATAATCAGATTGAAGTTAAACTTTAAGATAAACAACAAATTTCATTTTTCCATGAAGTACGTATACATACGAGGATATTCCTTTTGTTCTAGTCAATGTCAATGATTTTTTTTTAAAGGGGTGTGGATTAGGTATTACGTAATTCTAATTTTTAGTTTGTAAATGAATAATTAGAACCATCCCCTGGTTGTCAAATTTAGTCGAGAACCAACTTTGTAACTCTATACCCAAACTTAGTAAACCCTTTTTTCTCAATTCCATTTTTTTCTTTTGTAAAAGAGAGTATTATTTTTAGTCATATCATTTCCAATAAAAGAAATAATGCTTTAAAGAAATTATAGATCTCTCACTTTCCACGATCACTCTAAGATTTCAATCATTCTTTAGTTTAAAGTGAACTTATCGCGTATATCTGTCCTTAATTTTTTTTAGACTTAGTGTATATATTTACCCAAATGCTAAAGTCATATATCAAAGGGAAATAAGATTTTGACAAATTCAACGGTACAATCTCTTTGGATTTTGGTCTTATTTTTCTCAACTGCAAACACAATTTCATCATCTACAACTCTGCATTAAATAAAACCCTCTAAAATATATCATGTAGAAAAAAATTAAGGAATAGAATAACCTACCACCTTCTTGAGTTGAAATTTGAATGGTTATGGAAATAAAGAGATTTTTAAAATTGAAAATTTGACCATTACGACAACAGTCTCAATTGTTAAAATAGAAAAACTATAAAAAAATAACTAGCACAACATTACAATATCAATTATACGTTCAATCTTCTAAAATGGATTACTTGATCATCTTCGATATTTTGGATTTTCTTTTCAATATTCAAAATTTCTTATCCAATTCAATGTTGTAAGAAATCTATTTTTAAAATACCCTAGAAATATTATGCATTTGTAAAATAAAGATAGAGTAAAACATTTAAATTCAAGCATAATACAAGAGATGTTGAAAATAACAATGCATTAGCTCTTCATCAAGTGATCGATAATAATGTGTATATAAGATTCAACAATCGAATTATGGGAAATATTAAGGTCCGTAATAATTTGTTTCCAATATAGTGGGTTTCCAAAGACAAAAATAATCCTACCGTGAACAACCCCCTTATTTTTAGAAAAATTGCATATTCAAAAGGTACAAATGAAATAATCAAGGAGAGTGCAGACCAGTCAATTAAGAGGCTTTGTTGTAAGAAACTATATGTTGTCACTGGTAGGTAGCTTGTGGAAGAGAAACTTCTAACTTATGGTTTTAGCCGTGTTATCAAATTTGGACTTCTAAATGACAGATTCAAGGAGCTTCACATACAAACATTTATTCATGAAGTTGCATTAAATAAGAGTGGACATCCTAATAAGGAGTTACTTGTCTAGGAATTGTAAATTTTTAAATGATAATTTCACCATTAGTTGCATGTATGTGAAAATACCCTTTAATAGAGGCCAATTTTGACAGTGATAGTGATATAAGTGCTAGAGATAACCAAACTGGCGTACATCATTTTTGAATAGATATTTTCCTTTCATCATAGAGTGTAGATTAAGGGGGAACCTATTGATTTGCATGTCTATTACACAAAATACATAAAGTGGGAAAGCTAAGGCCACGTTGAAGAGAGTTTCCATTCCATTTCAAAAGACCAAAATTTCTCTCTAAATTTTTAACATACTATCAAGTAGGGAAGAGGCTAAGAGCTTGAAGTATTTAGCAAGAAAAAAATTTCCATTCATATGCACTCTCTCCATTTCCCTTTGGAGGTAGCAGTGGATATCTTATGAAAACAAGAGCTTTTCATAGTTTAGACCGATTAAGAGTACATATAATCAATTTGGAAATTAAATTTTAATTTGCGTCAAAAATATCGCTGACTCCAAGGCCTCCTATTCCTTTTCTATGTTAAATGATATGTTTCTACAAGATTACTTGCATACCCTTGCTTCCATCCCAATTGGTCCAAATAACTATTTTCGATGAGTTTGGTAATTCTTTTATAGCATGATTTTGAAGGAAAACAACCTAAAGAGTAACATGTATGAATTGGCAACAAATACCTTATTAGAAACTTCAATTATTCAAGTTAAGGATAGGAATTTGGAATCCAAAAATCATGGTTTTTTTAATATTTATTTAGAATCTAACTCTACATGTCACTAAGGTAACTCCAATTCTAAAGGGAATACTCAAATATACTGAAATTGGTGCCACTCAGGAGGGATCCAATGAGGAGGGAGGTTAGCTTGGTGATAATGAATTCAATCTTATACATTTGAAATTTAGACTTTGATATGGAATGATACAGCTTAAGAACACCAATTGCATGACTAATTTTCTATTCATTATTACAAATAAAAAATATATTATCACCATGAAAATGAGAGTTAAGGATAAAAGTGTTGTTACAAAGAGAAAACCTTTTAATAATATTATTTTTATGAACTCTTTGAAAAAAAGTATCCAAGAGCATCTAAAACCAAAAATACAAAAAAGGCGCAAGAGGAAAACCTTAGTGGATGGATAAATGGAACGAAAAGAGTTCAATGGGAGAACCACTAATTGAAAGTATAGCTTATACATCGTCGGGAAACATTTTAATATGAGTGATCATATTTTACAAAACCCAACCAACCTAGCATATTAACGATAAAATATCAGTTGATCATGTCGTAGGATTTGATTCTATGGCATAGATGGTCAAATGATTAGAATGTGATAAACACGACCAATTCTTGCAAAGGAGGAAGTAGGCTTTGTGGTAAAGAGATCTTGGCAAGTCATTACCAATGAGGAGATTATTCATCTTAGTAATCATGTTCCAATAACATAATACATATTCATTAATATGTTGAGTATATCCTTGGCATTGGTTGGACATTTGTTCATAAGAAATCTTATCTCCAATGTTGATAACAAGTTGGCTAAAAATTGGTTTTCCAATGCAGTGGAAGAACACATAAAATGTGTGGTGATACAATAGAATAATTGTAATACAAAATCCTTAAGTATTATAGGGAATAACTTTGTAATTAGGATGTCACAATAGCCATAATCAATACAAGCCATGTGAAATGATTTAAGATGTTTTGTAGAATCAATTTTTCTAGGTAATAGATAAGAAGATTAGGCACAACAAAACCAAGAGGCAAAGAGCAAGAGGCCACCTCAAGAGCTAGTGTGAGGTAGTGGATTTTGTAAGAATTGGGCTGAGTCTATAACATGAATAGAAGTTGACATACCTTGTTGTAATCGTAAGATTTGATTTTTTAATGTGTGAATGAAGGTTTTGAAATATTGTATGTTTAATGAACAAACATTTGAAACCATTAGATATGAGAGGTGTAGTATCAATATTGGATCTAGGAATAGGCATGGAAACATTATGCATTGGCATGCTAGGTGCCCTTGAGAATATGGGTACCTGAGATGTAGTAAAAGTAGATGTTGGTGTAATTAGAGAAGGTTGAGACGTGCCCAAAAGAGAAGCCTCATTAGACGGATGGTCACAATAATGCTTAGAAGAAAGAAGATTTTTGATAATATGTTCAATGTGATGAGGATTCTCATGAAGTTGAACACAAAAAATTAGATAGAAGAGTAACTTGATTTTGGTCCACAACATTTTCATCATCATCATAAGAATGCTCACTATGGGTTTCAATATCATGTAGTCAGACCTTTTGAATTGTGTCGAGGAAATATGGATTGATATCAAAAGGCATAGAAGATGAGGCCATAAGGATATGAGGCTTACAAGTAGGAGGAGAAATATCAATATGATCAATAGGTTGATTTGTAAATTGAGCATTATGCCACAAGGGAATGGAAGGAAGGCATATACAAACTAAAATAAAATGCAAGTATGTGAAAGTGATAGTAGCATAAAAATAGAAACCTTAGGGAAAAAAAGGAACAATGTTCAATTATCGAGTCAGGTTCACCAAATGTTTTCACCATTTTTTTAGTTTGATTAGGGTTTTGACACTATAATAAAAAAAAGAATGAAATAGGATCTATAGGGGGTTATTCTGAATAATTAAATTCCAACATTAACCATTCAATAGCATAATAACACATTAATACTTGCAAAAAAATGTAAATAACACAATACAGACTCATAAATACATGGGATTGAGTTTACTTAGATGATTACATGTGATTCTGAACTGATCTAGGTGATCTAGGTGATCTAGATGCTGAAATATGGTTATTTGGACTTGAGAATGCTCTACAGTTCTGAAACAATAACTTGAGGATCTACTAGGGTAGGACTGTGTGGTATGGGTAGGAACGTTTGTATGGTCTTGACCTATTTTTATGGTTTTTCACCTTCTTATCTAACTAAGGTCTATGACTTTCTGGGTTTGTCACTTGTTTGATTCTCTTTGTCACTCTCTATTGATCACTATTGGGCACATTACAAGGGTATCTAAATACTTTTCTCAATCCTTAAAAAACCTAACCATGGATTAATTCTTCCAATAGAAACTTTATTTTTGTGTTTGGTACCCTCGTGTACCATCGATGTTGGCACTACTATGAATAGGCCTTAAACCACACATTTTTCTCTACCTAACATGTGATATGTCTAACTTGAGTTTCTTTCTTGAAAATATATTTGAGTGAGTGAATTTGAGTGCTTGTATATGTGGTATAAATTCCCTTAGACCTAGAGGGAATATTTATACATGTAGATAGTGCTGCCCTAATAAATGTGCAAAGATATTTATGGAGTGTGGGGAGATTTTGGGTTCCTTTCTTACTTTTTCCTACAATGGTTAAAATATATCATATTGTTTCTTGCAATGGATTAAAAAAATCTTACCATTTGCAGCATCCAAAAAAACACAAAAATTCTATCTAGTTACCAAAAAAATCTATCAAACCTAATTGTTCCTTTTTATTCGGCTTTACATAACCGCCATAACCTAGTGTGTAAAGCATTCCCCGCTCGTACTTGGAACATATTTTTATGTTCTATTTATTTAAAATTTTAAAATAAAAAACCCTTCTCCCCCATATATGCCAACTCTACAAACACTGTAACATTAGACTCAAAACTCTTTTCACGAAAATAGAACAATTCCCAATATAATCATTTTTAAAGTTCTTTCTCTGATACATTATGCTTATCTTGAAAATGAATGTCAAGATTAAAGTTATCAATTAATTGTTTGTCCATGAATATTACAACCCCCCACTAGAACATCAATTGACATAAATTATACAAAGCGTCTTTATTTTATTTGTGTGTGTGTGTGTGTGTGTGTGTGTGTGTGAGAGAGAGAGAGAGAGAGAGAGAGAGAGAGAGAGAGTAATTAGTGACTACAAAATCCCATGTTAGTAGATCCTGAATGATAATTGTAAAGGCCTTAACATGAGAATCTAGATTGCACTTTGACAATTATAATGGTTTGTCTAGTTTATTAAGAAAGAAAATAATTTCCATAATCTCTTCTTCACAAATCAAAAGTATTAATCTTGTGAATAGAGCACCTATATATAAAAATGGAAAGATAAATGAGGTATCAAGAACATCCAATCCAAAGGAAAAATTCAAGTGATTGGTTTCCTTAAAAAAAAATTCAATCAACATAGAAAATACGTCAAGAATAAGGATGTGATCACAAGATTCCAATAAGATCAATATTAGCTCACCTAAATAACCCAAGTTAGTTAATCTTAGTGTAGACACCAAGTTTTTGTAACTCCTACTTCCTGCATACCCCTCACATATACACATTAAAACATTAAACATATCACTATAACACTAACTAAGTCATTTTTGTAACCCGTAAAATCATCTTTTACCTCTCTTGAACCACTTTTACTGCCTAAAAAACTTAACCATCTGCAAACCATCCCAAACCTATTTTATTGTAACACCCTAACCTCCCAAACTCACCTAACCTCCTCCCTAACCATTTTCTCTCGTCCCCATACTTGAAAATCCCATTTGGTAAGTGGTTGAAACCATTTCTCAACTCTTTCCCCAAATTTTTTGGATCACCGACAATTCTAAGAAATCATCAGCAATTATAAAATCAAGTTCTTGCTCCTCTCTCAGGGATCTTCAAAATTCTACCAAACTTTTGTGCACCTTTATTTTCAAACCTAATAGAAAAGATCTACTAATCTAGTGAGGCTCAATCCCAGAAACATCGTCAATAGCGCAAAAATCCTACAATCACATCAATCTTTACAGTCTTATATCCAAAAACCTTTCCAAGCAATCAACAACCAACACCAACAACATCATTCTTCTTCATAGACATTTCATTACTCATCTACACTACAAGGTAAGTCTCGTTGATCTTTAATTATTCCTTATATCTACATAAACATTTACAAATCAATCATTTTGACCTCTATTTGCTTAAAATTGTCATTTTTTGTGAAAACCATTATTTTCACAGTAATTTTCAGTGATCCCTTTGAATCACCCACAATTCCCTTAAATCACCCATGATTTAGCTAAATCGTCAGTGATTCCTTTGAATCACCTATGATTCTTGTCTTTTAGTGTTTGCTTAGTAAATCATATCATTTCATCAACTTTTATCAGTATCTTTGGATTTAACTTGTCTTTTGCAAGCATGTCTTTGCTTTAGATGATTGTTCCAAGACAATCACACCCCATCACAAGAATTTACAACTTGTCAATTATTCATCAACCTTTATTTTGGGAGAAATTTGATATCCTTCATGAGATCACACTCTGTGCCATATGATATGCATCTAGCATCGAGGATATCAAGGATCAATTCAAATTCCTTCACGATATCTAATAAGATATCGCAGACTACTGGTACAATTA
The DNA here is from genome assembly GCA_019776745.2 of Taxus chinensis. NCBI lineage: Eukaryota > Viridiplantae > Streptophyta > Pinopsida > Cupressales > Taxaceae > Taxus > Taxus chinensis. The sequence continues at coordinate 633,757,262 of CM034153.1, read as the reverse complement.
CTTCAAAGTTGTGCAGATATCCACCAAATTAGCCTAGGATACCTACAAAACAGAGTAGGACTTTCCTTTTGACCTTGAGTTCTAGATCCATATCTATCATTTACCTATCATTATCATTGTTTATCATTTTATCATTACTATAAATTCACTTAATTGTTTAAAAATGAGTTGGCATCCTCTAAGGAAGTCCCTTTAGATTCCTGGAATTAGCATTTTTTGAGCAACTTGGCTACCCATCTTATCTAATATCTTTTGCTTAGTTATCTCTGGTTATAGGTTTCTTCGTCGAGGAAAGAAGGAGCACTTATCCACTGCGACATCCAACCATCCATCAATATAAACATCATCACCGTAGGTATCGGTAAGCCCTACCATATTTCGAGGTCAGTTAGCTTTGTTATTCCATTTTACTAATTTAGAATAGGAAAGAAAAAACTATCTGATACATTTTGGCATGCCTGATGGGATGATTTTCCCCTTCATTTTAATAAAAATTTAACTTATAGTTACTTTCAAGTTGTCTACTCTGTAATCACTAGAAATTTTGTAGAATATCCTAAAAATTTGGTGAATCACCTGTGATTCTTTCAAATTGCTGACAATATTTGTGGATTGTTTCTAATTACTCATCTAGTCTACCTTTAAGACATTGTTTTATTTTACTTTCCCATTTTTTGACTAATCCTTACAGGTTTTTCTCTTATAGAGCATCTTATTTTTTCTAAAAATTAAAATTAAAATTACAGGTATGATTCCTTTGTAATTTTATTTCTCTCCCATTGCATTTTTTTGCTATCCTCATCAAACTAATATTACCTTTTATACTTAAAATGAACCTTTCATCTCTACATGAGCATCTACTCTAAGTAGGAAATTAACGAATTGCATTTCATCTAATTTCCCTCACACACAACTAAACCACGTTCAACATAAACTTGAATCAAAACACTCCTACCTAGGTGGACCTACTTGGATTTCATCACCAAGAGGATAAGTTGACTCAGTGTTTTGGCCGAATATGACAAAAAAAAATTGGGCGGTATTTTGGCTAAGCACCCAACACCCTTATCACTACACGACCATGAAGTGAGGGGCTAGGCCCAAATACCATGCCTCGTACCAACATAAACACAGATTTGGGCCTTACATACCTTCAGGTATATTGAGGACTCCAACCTTTAACATCACATGAAACCAACCATAGATTGACATTTCTTAGGACCCCATAAACCGTTTTTCACATTTCACCTTTTTATAATTTGATCAAGATAAAAATATTTTATGGTGTGACTTTCTTGCTTGTTTGTAATTAACTATCTAGATTTAATTTACATTACATGATCAACATCGAGTGTCTTTATCACTTCCATTAATTGAACAACATCGAGTATCTTTATCAATTTCATTACATGATCAAGAACCTCTAACAATAAATCTACCTCTTCTAAAATCCCTGATCCATCCAGTACTCATTTCTTTGATATTGGGGATCCAATATTTACTGAAATTTTGGATTCAAACCCCATTGCCCTCAATTCTTATCTAGCTGCTTTGGGTGTTATTCTTTAGGAATCCACACCTGAACCATGACCTGTTTTCACCAACACCACATATGACTTCTCCCATCTTTTTTATCCTAATCACAAACCTGTCATCCAAAAATTGCATCCTTATCCCATTGTCGGTTAATTAGAGACATCCAAAATTGTGTCCTCAGCTCATATTATCACATTCAACCTTAATGTTGTATCTTCACAATACACAAATAAATAACCATTCTCATCTTCACCAGACCCGTTGTCTGGCTCCATATCGTCCCAAAACAACACCAATGTATCCATGTCCACATCAAGTCCTTTAGTTTCCTCTACCTTCCAAACTCCTCCTATAATTTCAACATATATCCCATTAAACATATCTCGGCCTATCTCCTCAGAGCAACCCGTATCATCTATAAAAAATATACTTATGTCTATCCCAGCGTCAACACTACTTATTAACAAAAGTTCTATCTTGAATGTTCACCCCTCATCTAACAATCATCAACCACCTCTATCTTTTCTCAAAACATACCTCAATAATCCTAGCCACTGATCCACTCCTCTGTTCCTTTTCAACACGAGCCCCAGCCATCCCAACCTCTCATTCACACTTATATCCCTTTCCAACAGTACCTCAACAATCTCAACCTTTTATTCATACCTCAATCCCATTTCAACACATACCACAACAATCCCAACCTCTCTTAAACACATCTATGTCTATCCAATATCAATATATCCAACCTTCACAAGCTATAGCCTCACAACCCACATACAATATTCCCATGAGTACCCATTTTCAACATAACATTCCCTAGTCCTATCAACTAGATACCAACAATCAATTTCATCTACATACAATCAGCCCGGTTCCTCCTCGTTTAATCCTCAACAACAACCTTTACAAAATGACCCCTTGCATGCATTGACGAATAGAATTTCTAGCCTTGAAGATGCCTTTATGGGTCCCAAAAACACACTATCCTAGGAACAAATTTGTGAAGAACCCATCCACCCATCAATACCATACAAATATCCTCTACACTAAGAACTTCCTAAGCTCCTCAAATTTTATAACAAAAACTACACTCAGCAACACATCTGAGCCTTCCAACATGCATGTTATATCATAGCACATGACCATGACCTCATGTTGAGGACATTCCCCTTGTCCTTAGCTATCCTCCCTTATATTGGTACAATAACATTCCCTAATACCCACTATTATCATCCACTCAACTTATGCAACTATTTCTAAAACACTTCCCGATCAACATCGCATGTAAAATCACTATCACAGACCTATATGTCATCAAAAAATTTTAGGATGAATCTATCACATGTTTTGTCACCCACTAGAGAGGCGTTATCAATCAATTAATCCACATTATAAATCTAATCCTTCCAAACGTTTTATGAGTCCTTCATTATGGCTCACAAAATCGAGCTTCGGACTTTCAAAAATGATAGGGTTAAACTTAAATAGAAAAAAACTAAACCTGATTCTTCATTTAAACCATCTTTTATCCATATCAAATCTAAAATTTCATCTAATTTGATGCTTGTAAAGACTACTTCTAAGGAACTTTCAGCCTCCAAACACACTCGTCCTCAACGTAATTACACATCTATCGATGAATCTTACAGTGCGGTCTTTGACAAACTACTGGCCACCAATATGATCACCCTTTCTCCCATTTGCTCTATCGATACATCAGTTTCAAAACCCTCTTGGTATAGAGAAAATTATTACTCTAAATACCATTGTTTCAAAGGCCATGATACCGAGAGGTGTTGTTTGTCTAGGAATTTACTTCAAGATCTTATTGACAAAGGTGTGTTGCATCTAAATAACCTGAACACACCACCAAATCAAAATATGGATGTTTTTAAATAACTCTTTCCAAATCACTCCCCATCCACCATTCATCCTTAGTCTAATCTCATCCATTCCCATCACACTATTAATACAGTCAAAGATGATTCATCTGTAGCATCTAAGAATCATGTCCCAGAGCCACTATTTGAATCATCCATCGATAGCTATTTCACATAAATAAGTAACAAAACACCCATCGAATTAGGTACGTACCCTAACCCTACCATTAAAAAAATTACGCCTTCATATACATCAATTTTTTCCCCTTTAAACCCATCCACAAGCTCTTCACACATTGCTCAAAAGAAACCTATCTTATAATATGCGAAAATATCTTATGATGATCATGTCACTCAGCATTACATATGAAATATTCAAAAACCTATCACCCAAAAATACACTTATTTATCCAAAAAGGAAAACATCATATCACGTGACCATCTAAATTCCCTAACATAAAAACCAAACTTTTTTCCTTACATTTTGGGGCTACACCCATCATCAATATTATCAGTCACTATCACCCAATCAAAAATCATCCCTCAACAAACATCTAAGGATACTACATCCATTCCTCAGTATACATCCAAACAAACTACATTAAAAATAGTACCTTTAATGTTTATCAGTATAAAATAGCGTTATCAAACAAATCATCAAGATCCAGTAAAGATGTATATTTATGAGCTTTTGCAAACCTCGCCTTCACATTGATAATCCATGATTGAAGCACTCTAATCTATATCAGTACCCTCAATTGATCCATAACCTTTTGCAAACCTAGTCGGCACACTCAAAATGTTTACTTTTATCTCTTTCAATAGCTCAAAAATACCATCATTATAACCAGAGGACCATGATATTCCAATCTTTATCACCACCTAAGTCAATGAAATTTTCATTAAAAGGGTCATGATCGAAAATGGTGCCAACGTTACCATTATCTCATCACATTCTTTTGTTGAACTTCAATTACCCAACACCATATGCACTCCGACACCATCTACATTGTTAGCTTTCAATGACACCATCACCCCCACACTGAGTACCGTCATCTTACCATTCAAATTCTATGTTAAAACCTTCCCCAAACTATTCTATCTGGTAGAAGGAGAGTTCCAATATAACATGTTGTTAGGACGGCCCTGGATATGCACTATGTATTGTATCCTATCTTCACTCTATTGATGTATCAAATATGAGTGAGAAGGAAAAACTTTCACAGTCCCCACAGATCTGAATCCTTTCAAATATTGTTGCATGAGGTATCATCCGAATGATGTGCTCATTCCCAAATCAAACTCAGGATCTTCCAATGAATCATCCACCAGTTCATTCATTCCATCATAAAAATTAACAGATGACACTTCCTTCGACGAAATCATGCAATGCCTTTCACTAGGGGAGTATCGTCTCCTTACACTTAATTCACCTAAGACATATGGAGGTCCTAACAAATAGCCCATGTATGAAGCCAACATCAGAGACATCATCTCCTACGATCCACCACATCTCAAAATTAATATTTTCTACATAAGGATTGACCTCCCATCTACGTGTCCTACTTATCATTTTCAAGTCAAACCATTTTTATTGGACATTAAATTCATGTATATACCAAGTCTTTACAAAAATGTATCTCCACTGCTATTCCTGGAAAATCTTTGGACTTGGGTGTTATGAACAAGGAATCCATGGCCTAATCCTTGATTACTCCTACAAACTGCATGAAAACTACAGGTTAGGTTTTGAAAAACAAGCCTCTGAACAATCAACCAATGTTGTTTCCACACCCATCATAGAACCAGAACCATATTCCTCATCTACACATGATGACCCCATGGATACTAATGACACCATTTCCATCCCACCTAATTTTTTTAGTCAATACTATCACTTTAGGACCATTGACTTATCAAAATAATCATGATACTAAAACCCTTCCTCTTATTTGGCCTTAAATGATAGAAGAAGATTCATCCACCGTTGACATTCTTCAATGCCAAGATGACCAAGCCATCCTTTAACACATGGGATAAGAGGACCATTTCCTTCAGAATACCTTTCCACCTGACACATCAACACTCCTCAAGGACTCCACAATAGACGTTAATATAGGGACTCCACAGGAATATCATATAGTTAAATTTTGTCAATATTTAGGTTAATGAGAGTTAAATGAATTTACCGCCTCCCTATCTAAATATAGTCAAGATTTTTCATGTTCATATAGTGACATGTCATTCATCGACCCCAACATCATCATCCATAATATCATCACTTATATTAATGTTAAAAATTACGTAGGATGCACCCTCATGTTATAAGAACAATGAACTGAGAGAGGGGGTGAATTAGTTCTTTAATCCTTTAAAAACAATTTCCATATTTACCATACATGCACCATTAACATTTATTCATACATCAATGTGTGATTAGAAACATAAAAGATTCAACCACATAAGCACAATCAAGAGAGCATACACATGAACACAAGATATAAGTGGGAAACTGTCATGGGGAAGAAATGCATTAAAACTCTGCTTATATTACATAAAGAAAAAAATTAGTTAAGCAACAAATTCATAAGGAGCACCAACCCCTGATTTAGTGAGGCATTAACCCCACAAGGAGCACCACCCCTAATTTAGTACAGCACCAACCCTACCAGGAACACCAACCCCTAATTTAGTGAAGCACTCACTCCACAAAGAGGCTACAACCACCTAAAGATTACCAAGAACCAACTTAGCCACATGAAGATATCTGATCTTTAATTTTTCTATTTCCACAACTAATGGAGATCATAATTTCAGCTCACACACTAGGTTTTCAATCTCTCATACTCTTTCTCTTTCTTCACTTGTATTTTCTCTAACTTATTGCTCTCATTCCTTCACTAATTCCTCAACCTGTTATTCTCTTCCTCATCCTTCAAATCATGCTCTTATAACTACAAAATATCTTCCTTTAGGTCACACTTCTTCCCTCCAAGAGCACTCGTTCAAAAATTAACCCAAAACATCACTTTTATATGGTTTTCTTTCTTCAAACCCAAAGGAGGTCAGTCATACACCTTATTTTACCAATTCATCACTAAAAACATCCCATAAATTTTTTAAAATAGCTAGAAGTGACCCATATGCGTCATCCTAGATAAAACACACTTTTCATGCACTAAAATACATGCATTGGGATGCCAAAATTATCCTCATTTCAAAAACATGATAATTAAATATCCCATATTCATAAACATGAGTAATACATCATTTAAAAATTAACCATGGTCTCAATTTTCACTAACCAATCATATTATTTCATTTCATGGGCCCAGTTTACTTTACAAATCTCAAAACAGTTGTTTCCTACACCCTTCAGCACCCTCGAAACTTCATTACACCACCAAATAACTTATACTCAACCAAACCATGCCATGTGAAAAATTTATGGAAATTTCAGAACCCGTATAACACTTATAAACAAGTTATAATCCTTTAATCAATCATATACTCAAACCACAGCAATATTTTCCTTTACCATATCAACCTGCCAAAAATGATGTTTCTAAAGGTTATCTTATAAAATCATTTATAAAAATATTCAAGACCTAAAAATGCATTCATTGGATTAAAATTTCATCCATATTAACTTTCCGGGTTATAGGAATCATCACCCGATCCATCTCATGCTTCAAATAACATCAAACTTCCATCAAAACACATGTTGTCTTAAACTACAAAAAATATTCCTGTCTAAAACATTCCATAGAAACCATATAAATTGACCTCATCATAAGGAAATAAATATCTCATTGGACATATATATGAATATAATTTCCAACACAACTTTAATCATCTCAAACTCCACCTATCTCTGAAGTTATGCTCATTTTACTAGACCCTGCTATTTGAGACCCCAAAACTACCCTTTGACCAGTCAACCTATTTGGACCTCAAAACACCCTATACATGCATGAAATTTTCCTAAAAAATCCATTTAAATCAATATAAACTCCCATTCATCGTGCACCATCAATTTTGTGTGCTACTCCTTTGAACAACCTTGTCCTAAGACCTTCTTCTTCAGAAATTGCTATTTTTAGGTGGATCCCACTCATCACCGTGACCTCAACCAAAAATTTATGGAAATCATGAGGATTAATCTATAACATCTAATCATTAATTTTTATTAACCAATCAAAAAAATTTAGTATACTTCATTCTCTGCAAACTGCTCCTAGCTAGGGTTTAGTTAGGGTTTTAGACCACTTTACCTTCTTAACATTTGTTCATAAAAACATGAAGATAAACTGAAATATTTCTTTTTGTGAAATATTATAAAATATCCTTATAAGAATCCTTGAAATCCACAATTTCCCATGAAAATAAAATTATTCACAATGAGCACTTGAAGTTGAACTTTGAGCTGGAATTACACTAGCTTTTCACCATGTCTCACAAAATAAGTCATATTTGGAAAAATACACATCATGGGAACCTAAAAATTTTCTGAAATAATCATGACTCATCCCTCTAACATATTCAATCATCATAATGTGACTTCCATATCTCAATCTCTCCAATCACTAATACTTACCTATGTTTGCATGTTAGATCCTCATTGTAAAAGCTAGGGTTAACTTGAATAATGAAATAATTAAACATTAAACCTCTGAAAATGACTAAAACATACCTCATATATAATGATACACTTGATTTAATGAGCTCATATAGCTCCAAACCACTCTGTCACACCTCCAAGCTACTATACATGCTCCTAATGAGCACCTGTAACAAATTAAAACACTCGTGCATGTACTATGACACTATTATGAGTGCTCAAGCACCCTCAAATCATACTATAAATCATGTCAAAATTATTCCCAAGCATCCAAGAATCTCACACTGCTAAGCTACATCTTATAGGCACCTGTATAAGCTTGCAAGAGTAAGCACACCTCATTAAATCTCATTGTACCATTTGATATACATATGAAACATCATGCTAGCATCATAAACAAGATCATATGACCTCAATGAAACATTCACTTTGTCATTAATGTGGTTTTGAATCAATGATAACACCTATTATGACCACATGCCAACAACCTCCCCTTTTTCGTTGATGGAAAAAACCCTAAACTTCTCCCCCTTTTAAATTAATGACACAATCATACTTGTAGCTCACTTTCCTCAGCTTCATACCATAATTATTTGGTTAGAAACATCAAGAAAAAGTCTCAATCAAGCTCCAATTCCTTATTTTACATAAAAATCTGATTCTTAGCCTCATTTCAAGCATGCAAGTAACATGCTCCCCCTAGAAAAAGCACTTCCAACATCTGAACATCATTAGTAAATCATGAAAAAGCACAGTCTTTCCTTTTTTGGAGCAAAAACATCATTCATCACCTCCTAAACATGCAACATAAGCATGTTTTCACCTTAACCCCTATTTTTCCTTTATTAAGCTATTGTAATTGATCATCACATGAGTCACACACTCCTTAAAATGCCAACAATGTTATGAAAAATGATATCAAAACATCATTTTATCTTTCTTAACCTTGAACCAGTCTTGACATTAACATTACTAAGCACATTCTTGTTCACCATACCACCTACAGATTGACATCCACAAAGAAACATTCCAGTAGCGTTTATACCAACCTTGACAAGTGGTAGATAAAAATTCATACCTTGACCATGCATTCTATGACTCTCCTAGAGCCAAGACCATTAGTTGTAGCTAAATAGAACAATTTTGAGTCATCTATCTTCCTACCATGGCTAGAACTCATCATGAGTAAAAATACACTGCCCTAAACACCTTTTTCAGTTCTTAACAGTCCTGAATGACTGAGATAAGGAAACTTTTGACTAGATATGCATAAAGTGAAAGAAACATACCTTTATAGCCTTAAAGTAGCACCATTTCACCTTCTAAGAGATTGTACAAACCCTCCCCCTATCAAACACTCTATATCATACCTGAGAAATACATGCATACATGTAGGACCACCTTGACAAGTTACTGTAGCATTGTAGATGAACCTATAGTTCCTCTGATTTCCTATAATCCTTCTATCAGAGAATCCTATGATTATACACATGTTTGGAGCATCAAATCACTAATATCTTAGCATGTGACATATTCTCTTCCCTTTAATTTCACTTAATAATATGAGATATTTGCATTGACTCCTAGAAACTTCATGAAGACCTCTTAACCCTGGACTGTAAATTATTTCTCTTTTCAAAGATGAAGATAAGCATAACAATTTCCTTAGTCCTTATTGAATCATCTATAACTCATTGATTCCTCATACTCCCTACTTCTAGTCAACTGTAGAATTTATCACAAACTCTTAGTCATGATAAACCTTGAAGTAGCTAAAATCGTACTCATTTAGGTCTTGAATCTTGTCCATGCACCTTGTATAGTCAAAAACTTAGCTCACTACCTTTTAAAGCATAGTCATCTCCTATAGACCTTCTTGAAACTAATTCATTTCAGTTTCAATGCCTCTTTTCTCTTCAACATGTATACAAACCCCTAATTAGGTTATAAAAATTAACCTCCTATACCTTTGGAGACACCTATAGACCCCATTATGGATTCTTAAGACATGGGTTTTAGAATATGGAATCTACAAGCTCTAATCATCACTTTGTGTGATCTTCGATTCTAGAGTCCATCTAAAATTTGTCATAATGTTACCTTGAATTCTTGTAGGATGAATTTTCCTATGGAAAAACTTCTAATTCTCTGAGGTACAACCAAAAACCCATAATGATAAATACAATCCTCTATTTTAGACCGTATATGACATCACATGTAATGATCTCAATGTATAAAGAAAGATCTACATAGAGCACCATATTCATTAGATGGAGACAAAAATGATCATTCTCAGAGCCCTTCACAGAGCTTATTAGACACGTGACACCTTTTTCAAGTAGCAACATATCCTTAAACACATAAAAACTCCTAATTTTTCTTCTATAGATATCTCTTACTTTTAGTCATCATTCAAAACTTTGAGAAAATTGAAACTGGCTTGTAGCTTACACCGATAATCAAGTTAGGGTTTCTATCATCTAACCCTCAATCCAATGCATAGGCCCTGACAAGTAATAGTTGAGCTTCTTAGCATCAATTCCATAACTATGAGCGGTGGCTTAGCCTTTGTAGTCACTTACTACTTCTAAGAAATACTTGTAGTCCATCATCTTATAATTCTCTTAATTCATGGAACCATTTGAAGAATTCATTCTCAGATATTTCCCTTATATTGTACCTTTTATGATTTTAAAGTCTTTTTTCACTGTGAATACACCTCAAGAGGGCTAACACATGTGAATCAAAAAATTTCCTACAAAATCTGACCTATTTTCACCATGAGACACAAAGAAATTCCATATTTCCATGAATACATGCTTCATCATGCCATGACATAGCTCAGAATTAAACATATTGTCACAGATTAAACACACTCTCTCAGTAAGCTAACATTGATTTGAAGACTAACTATGATCCATATTCATTTGTAATTTGTAACTCCTTGATGAAACACACCATTAGAACATCAACCTTAGTCTTATGACTACCACCTGTAGGTCACCTTTGCTACACAATGTGTACTCAAATTACACGGTTTCATGTTTATTCCCATCTTTCATATTGTGATACTTATCCTAAGCAAAAACTCAGCACCATTTATACTTCAATTAGGTCTTACACCACATAGAAGAGCTCAACTTATCACCTCATAGCCCGTAGATCTTCATTTAGCTTTAGATAACTAGTCAATCCTTTATGGTCCTTTGGTCAACTCTTTGCACAGTAGATCACTTGACTTAGACTAGTTTGATGAAACTCTCAGTCCTTATTAGGACTTCATAGTCCATTTATTTTCAAATTATGTAAATCTTAAGAGAAATCCCTTAGTGAAGATCACACCATCACTCACTGTAATTACCTTGTCTCTCATAGAAGCAACTTCCCTTCACTTGTACAAGGACATGAAGATCATTGTCAACATCCATTGGTCACACTCAGATTTCATATACAGTGACTAAGAGAAAAACTTTCATATTTTATTCACACATAATATACTTCATACTTGATCACAACTCCAAGTATATAACGTTTATGACAAAATAGCCTTACTAAAAGCTCATCTAATGCACTAAAACCTCAAACTCGTTTTGAAATGAACAATCTCTCACTCATAGCCCTTATTGATACAGGGACACCATTAACTGGAAACAATGAACATATTTTATTTAAATGTAAACATCCTTGATACAACATCAACTTAAGTATTGGACATATGAAAAACTCACATGTCAACCTTTGAGATCATAGTATTTTGAATTAGGACATAAAATTCTTTTCAAAAACTTGGTAAGAAAGATCATACCACAAGAACTTTCATGACACATCTCAACATACCTTACAGACTTTTACCAACATTAAGAAACAAACCTATATGATAGTGACATGGATTTACTTGATCAGATTTCAAAAGCTTGGACTCAAATCATTGACATAGTTTGACAATGTAAACTTATGCATGAAACAAACTCATAGCATAAGAATATTATATGACACTAACACACCTTTTGAACTACAAAAGGACTTACAAGATGACCTTTGAGACATATACAAAACTCAAATTCCTTGACAGAGCATGACATAAACCACACACCTCTTTATGACCATTGATGACTTTATTTGGTTGAACCAAGACATTGTTAGGAAATAAGGCATAAAATATGCGGAATAATCCCTCACAGAATCGCAACAGTAGAAAACTAGTATGTAGAAAATATTATAGATCTCAAATTAAAGTGAAGAAAAAATAACACAACACAAAGAGACAGTATTTAACGTGGTTCACCCAATTTGGGCTACGTCCATCAAAAATCACTTGCTCATATTTTATTACAAGCCACCACTCTCTCAATACAATACCCAAATCTCTTTGGATCTATGCTCAACAAACTCTACAGAATTCACATCCAAATTCAAAACAACATATACAATGTTACATTAACCTACCATATGCATAAAACCATATAAGTAGACAATTGCTTAAGCATTTTTACAAAACTATGGGTATAAAAACCATGGGCCAAAACCATCCCATAAACCTATGGGTCAAAATCCTAACCATATGAGAAAAACATGTTTCCCAGTATATTGGGCATGTTTTAAGGCCAAAAAAAAATTCTTGGGGGCTGTACCCCCAAAGCTTGGCGAGACAACTGTGAAAGTGTATAGTCTTCAACACTTTCTCACATGAAAATAGGTTCCACAGCCTAACAGACACACATAGACACCTACATTCACAAGAACTCATAGAAACATGGGGAGGTCATTTTACATACCTTGTAGCTTTTAAAGTGTCCCATATTCCAAGTGACTTTAACTTCTCATGAGATAGAGAGTGAGTATAATTCAAACACAAATGATCTTCTTAAATTATGAGCCCTTCAACTAAGGCAAACATGATTCCTTGAATTGGTTTAGACCCTTCCTTGATGTCGCATCACTTTCTTTGACAAACTTCATTGTATTAGGCTATAAATTAGACTGAGAATCTGATCCCTTATAAAAAAATTATTATATTACGTAAAACCAGGGATGGGCTCATAGAGGCCTTACATCAAAGAATACATCGTTAAAGCTCCCAAAATGAAGCAAAAGATGAGAAAGGACCAAATCGAGTTAAACATACTTAACTCAAGATAGATAAGGTTCAAAAATAGAAATAACAACAAGATAAAAAAACAACACAAACTGCTAATAGACCAGAGCAGTTCGCCAAAAGAAAAAAAAAACTTTTGAGTACAGGAACAAAGAAAACTAGTTTAACTTTTTCCTTTTGGGGGAGTTTCCCGAGATACCAGCATGTTCCACTTGATCGAGCTTGATCTTTGGTTCCTATAGATTCTTCCCACCATCCTCATCCTCCTCCGATATTTTGATGTCAAGATGGAATTTCCTTTTCTTCAAGCGCTCTTACATAGCCTCCAAACGAACCCCCATGGCTTTAACCATTTTATCCAACTCTATGACATCGGTCCTTAAGTTCCTCAGAGCCATGTAGATTTTCTTAGAGGCTTCAATATTATCCATCATCCCTTCCCTAATACCTGAGTTAACTTCATCCATAATTTGTACAACCATCTCCATCTACTTCATTATTTTACCTAGGTCTTCGAAATTCATACCCTCCTCCTCCATGCATTTTCCCTTCCCTTTGGAAGGCACATCACTACCTTTTTCCTGCTTATCCCTAAGTTTCCTGTCATTAACCTCCTCCACTCTATTAGGGGGGTCCTTTCCCTCATGCATCTTGGTCAAACATACAACTAAAGTGGTATCATCATCCTCCTCCTCAACAAGGGTCACCATCATGGGAGGGACTAGTTTACCATTCTGAACCAAAAGAAGGATGACACCTTTGTGAATGGGAGACTCCACTTCCCCCCCTTAAAATATTTCACAGAAGCCAACTAAGACATATAAAGAAAGAAGGGAATACTAATCATGATTTTATGCCTAAACATGTTCAACAACGACAAATCATGAGTATAAATCTTGTGATACTTGCCTTCCAGGATGATATACTTCATGATATATAGATAGTTTTCCTTCTAGACCCCTGGGATGCACAGCCTCACAATGTCATTAGTAAAATAATAGGATTTTTCCTTTCCGATAAAGAAAGTATTAGTTTTGTGTTCCCTTTTATTCATATCTTTGAAAATCTTGAGCCCCTTTATCTCCATTTCAGTGATCTCCAGCTCCATTCTCTTAACCACAAACTTTTCATCTTTCCATGCCAACCCAAAATCCTTGGAAAGGGAGGGTTCATGCCCATGCATATTAGAAATGTACTTTATGAAACCCCCAATTTTGAGCATATGCTACATAGATGGATTTTTAGTGATGCAATCATAGCTAGAGGGTTCAGCACAGACTATATCACCTCCCATGGTTTCTCTTTTATCTTTCCCCTGTAAAACCAAATGCACGTTACAACTGATTCTTTCAAAAAGAGTGTTCCTGGAAATAAAAACACCACACATGAGCCTACTACCTTAGCAAGCATGGAAAATAAATTCATTCATGTGAGATGAGAGGAGATAATCATAATATTTCATGTTGTATGATATCATTAATAGATATGGGGATTACATCATTTTTCATCCACACTTTGAAATCATGCCTATGCACCCCCAAATTTGCAAGTTTGTTCACACATTTATTACCAAGCCAGGGGATGTGATTGATATTATCCCTTTCAAAAGCTTTAAGATGTTCTTAAACATCATCAATAATATTTCCCAAGGCCCAAGTTTGATTTTTATTCCTATTGAGGACATTCAAAATAAGGAGTGAATCACCCTCAATTTGGATGTTTTTGATCCCTTTTTCTCTAGCAAGGTTGACCCCCCGTGAAAAGGATTTAGCTTCCACTACATTGTTGTTGATGAGGCATACTTAAATTTCTCAATTTGATAGATTAGAACTGTCAGTATGATTGCATAACATGGAGCTTTTCCCAAAGTGCGGGAATTTGCAATCAAGAAAGCTCTCCAGATGAAGGTCAGTTCCTATTCCTCTATTCTGATGCACACATTCAACTTGTAGAGGATTTATTCTAAAATATACTCTAACTTGCCAAGGAGATAGGGGTAATAAGATGTAATAAATTAAACATAATCTAATAGAGGTGATACACCAAAGGAATGTTGAATAAGTTAATTTTTCATTAAACACAAACCGTTAAAATGTAATACAACCATGCACAAATAACCAAGATTGCAATGAGAGATCAGATGAAAGCAATGAACACAAGAGAGGGTTGAAAATCATCCACAGACATGTATTATCACTTCACAAATTTGATTTAGTACACTACAATGGCCAAGAGGTAAAAATTGTATTACACCTTGAAGGGGAGGTTTTTAACTCCACAAACTCACTTGCAAACAAGAGAAGAAGGGAGGGTGTAAAGAAAAAATTATCCAACATCAGAAAAATGCCCCTCCTTACAATATATAGGAAGAATGGGAGAAAGGAGATAGAAGAATTTGAAATCCTGCTCCAACCACCCTAGAATGCATTGAATTCACCTGTAATAGTCATGGACACCACTACAAAACCCATACCTCCATGTACTATTCCTTGTTGGGCAAGAAAGGAATCATGTACCTCATCATTGTGGTAGGTGAGAAACTTGGAACACCCTCTAAAAATGGCGGACTGTTATTCTTAATTTTTAATAAATTAGTCTCGACTCATTTTAAGATATCCCTCTGAAATCCTGAAATTCATACTTTTAGACATTTCCGTTTTGGGGATTGAGTTATTGTTCATCCGCAAACTTTGCTTGAGAGTTCTGAAACTCCAAACCCCAAAATTCTAAAATTTTGGACTTTCAAATTTTAGAACTTTGGACATTTTTTTGTGTTTTTAATGTTTCGGGACTCCAAACTTCTAAAACTCCAAACCCCAAAACTCTAAAAGTCTAAAATTTTAGACTTTCAAATTTTCAGAAATTTTACCTTTCAAACCCAAAACATTTTTCATCCTTCCAATCACCTTGAGAAATTTGAAACTTTGAAACTTGAAAGTACAAAATTTTGAACTTTCAAAATTTCAGAACTTTTGACCCCCGCTTTTTCTTTGAAATCTCTTGATTCTCCAAAATCTTTGCAACTTGCTCATGCCTACTTCAAACTTTTGGACCAACCTCAGAATGCAAGCTATCGTGATTCCATGAACCCCTTCATTTTCTCCTGGTGTGCAAGGTCATTTTGTCAAATTATTCCTAAGGGGGAAAATTGGATAACATTTTCTTTGAATACCCATAAGACCTACATAAGCCAAAATCTAATCACCCTCATGACTTCTGATGATCCCTTACAATTACTTGTTTGAGAAACTACCTTTTTGTCCTCAATATTTTTCAAGGCATCTTTAAACTTATTCATGGGATTTTTCTTCTTAAAGAGCATTCCATTTTGAGCTTGAAATCTGCTTATGTACCTTGATGATCTCATTTGATGAAAATATCTTGCAATATGTCCTTGCTTGTGAAACTTATGACATACAACACCATCATTTCTTCTTCTTGGTTCAAAGGACTCTTACTTTACATTTACAATCCTTATATCTATGCCCATACTCACAACATGAGTAGCATCACCCTTGAAGACGCCTACATTCTCAAAATGCCTTTTCTTACAATCTCTAGCTCTATGACCAAAACCATGACAAATAAAGAAATAACCATTTAATGAAGAGTCATACCTCATAGCATTAGGTTTTCTAATGGGATTAGACCTCCTAAAATTAGTCCTCTTGGTCATCTTCACATCTGATTTTGAACTTGGACCAACTTCTCCATCAATCTTCACATGCACTCCTTCAAACCCTAGGCCATTTTTCTCACTTGAGGCCTTTTGACCTTCTAGAATTCCACCAAGAGCTTGGAATATCTTTTCAAGCTTCTCATACATCCTTAACCTACGAGATGTACTCTCCAAATCTGATTCAAGAGATTTCAATTTTTCTTCATACATGGAATAGGCTTCCTCTTTCTCCTTTAGGGCATTAGGCATCTTCTCCACTTGATATTTCAAATCTTTGATAGCTAGTTCATAATATTTATTCATTTTAGTAATATTCTCTTGTATTCAAAAAATTATAGACAGTTTCATATTGTTTGCTCCAAAGATCAGTAGATTTACCCATTTGTGCTTCTAGGATCTCCTTCAAGTTGTTAGACTTGCTTCTTAAGGACCCGTTCTGATACCAATTGTTGGAAGCAAAATAAACTAAGATGAGGGGTTAATCAATTCTTTAATCCTTTAAAAACAATTTCTATATTTACCATAATGCACCATTAAAATTTATCCATCCATCAATTTTTTATTAGCAACATAAAACATTTAACCACATAAGCACAATAAAGACAGCAGACACATGAACACAAGATATAAGTGGGAAACATTCATGGGTAAGAAAACCCACTGAAACTCTTCTTATATTACACAAAGAAAGTAAATTTAGTGAATCCCAAAATTCATAATGAGAACCAACCCCTGATTTAGTGAGGCACCAACCCCACAAGGAGCATCAACCCCTAGTTTAGTAGAGCACTAACCCCTACAAGGAGCACCAACCCCTAATTTAGTGAAGCACCTAATCCACAAGGAGGATACAACCCCCTAAAGATGACCAAGCACCAACTCAGAAACCTAAAGATATCTGATCTCTTTTTTTTTTGTTGCCACAACTGATGGAGATCACAATTTTAGTTCACAAACCCTAGCTCATACACTAGGTCTTCGATCTCTCATACTCTTTACTCTTTCTTCACTTGTCTTTTCTCTAAATTCTTGGAAGCTCTCATGCCTTAAATAATTCCTCAACTTTTCATTCTCTTACTCAACCTTCAAATCATTCTCTTATACCTTCAAAATAATATTCCTCTAGGTCACATGTCTTCCCTCCAAGAGTACTAATTCAAAAATGAACCCAAAACATCACCTTTATATGATTTTATTTCTTATAATCCAAAGGAGGTCACTCATAAACTTTTTTTTATACCAATTCATCACTAAAAATATCCCATAACATTTTTACAATAGCTACAAGTGACCCATATGGTTCAGCATAACAAAAACACACTTTCCATGTACCAAAAATCCACCAAAACACATTCATTGGGATGCCAAAATTCTCCTCATTTCAAAAACATTCTTATTCAAGATCCTATATTAATAAAAAATTATTAATACATCATTTAAAAATTAACTATGGTTATAATTTTCATTAACCAATCATATTATTTTCATTTAATGGGCCCAGTTCACTTTGTAAATTATAAAATAGTTGTTTCCTACACCCTTCAGCACCTTCGAAACTTCATTATGCCCACCAAATCAATTCTAATCAACTAAACCATTCCATGTGACCACTTTATGGACATTAAAGAACCTTTAGATCACTTCTAAACAATTTATAATCCTTTAATCAATCATCTATTAAAACCACAACAACATTTTACTTCACCAAATCAACCTGCCAAAAACTCAGTTTTCAAAGGTTAGCTCATAAAATAATTTATAAAAAACATTAAATACCTCCAAATGGATTAATTTTATGAAAATCTCATCCTTCTTCACTTTCCAAGTTATATGAAGCATCACCCAATCTATATCATGTTTCATGTAACATAAAACTATCATCAAAACACATGTTGTCTTGAACTGCCAAAAATATTCTTGTCCCAAAGAATTCCATGGAAACCATTTTCATATGACCTCATCATTAGGAAATCCATATATCACTGAAAATATCTCTAAATATAATTTCCAACACAACTTTAATCATCTCAAAACTCCACATGTAGCTCAAGTTATGCTCATTTTACTGTACCTTGCTATTTGAGACCCCAAAACCTGGCACTTGACTAGTAAACCTGTTTGGACCTTAAAACACCATTTACCTACTTTAACTTGTCCAAAATTCTCCATGGAAATCACTATAAACTCCCATCATCATGCACCATCAATTTTTCATTCTACTCCTTTTCACAACCTTTTCCTAAAACCTTCTTCTTCTATAAATATTATTTTAGGTGGGGCCCACTCAGCACCATGACCTCAACCAAACATTTCTGGAAATAATTAGTCATCTAAAACATAAAATCATTACTTTTTATGAAACAATAAAAAATGGTTTGATATACTTCATTCTCTACTAACTACTCCTAGCTAGGGTTTAACTAATGTTTTAGACCAGTTTACCTTCTTCACATTTGTTCATAAAAACATGATGATCAACCGACCTAATTTTTTTGAAACCTTATAAACTAACCTTATAATCATCCCTGAAAAGCCACAAAGTCCCATGCAAATCAAACTATTCACAAAAAGCATCTGAATTTGAACTTCGAGTTTTACACTAGTTTTTCACCTTGTCTCACAAAATTAGTCACATATGGCAAAATACACATCATGGGAACCTAAAAAAAAATTAAATCATAATTACTAATCCCTATAACATATCCAATCATCAGAATGGGACTTCCATATCTGGAATCTCTCCAGTCATTAAGACTTACCTATGCTTGCATGTTAGATCCTCACTATATAAAGCTAGGGCCACCAACTAGAATAATGTAATAATTGAACATAAAACCTCTGTAAATGATCCAAATATACCTCATATGCCATGATACATCTGATTACATTCTTCAATGAGCTCATATATCTACAAACCACTATGTCACACCTCTAAGCTTTTATACCTGCTCCCAATGAGCACTTGAAACAAAGTGAAACACCTATACTTATACTATGCCACTACTTTGAGTGCTCAAGAACCCTCAAATCATGCTAGAAATAATGTCAACATACTTCCCAAGAATCCAAGAAGCTCACACTCCCAAGCTACATCTCTTAGGCACCTATATAAGCTTGCAAGAGCAAGTACACCTCACTGAATCTCATTATACCCGCTGATATACATTTGAAACATCATGTTAGCATTATGAAAAAATTCATATGACCTCAATGCAGCATTAAATTTTTCATTAATGTGTTTTTCACTCCAATGACAACAACTATTAGGACCACATGCCAACTCCTCGCACAACTATTCTCATCAAAGAGGAGTTACAATGTATGTTTTATGCTAACTTCATCATACCCACTGACTACCCACGATGGGTCCTCTAATATTGTACCTATGAATAAATCCTCATTAAGACTTACACATCTACATTGACTTATGAGATCTCAATCTCACTTGTCCTAAAGATGACTTTTTCCTTCCAAACATCAATCAAATTATCAACCTAACTACCGGTCATGAAATGGTCTCTCTTATAGACATATTCTCCAGCTATAACCAAATCCTTATCACCACCGACTATCAACACTAAACATCCTTCATCACTCTTTGGGGGAGTTTTAGTTACCGGGTAATTCCCTTTGGACTTAAGAACGTTGGTGTCACTTATCAATGTGTTATGACATACATCTTCCATGATCTCATCCACACGACCATAGAATACTACGTTGATGATCTTTTAGGAAAATAAAAGCAACCTAATAGAAACAATATTATATCACCTTATTCAATACTTCCTTCACCTTAACCCCGTTAAGTGTGTGTTTGGTGATCTCACCGGTAAAATCTTATGGTTTATTATGTTTATTTGAGGAATTGAAGTAGACGCCGCCAAGATTAAATCCATCGTCAAGATTCCTCCTCCATAAAACCCTTAAAAAAAATTCACATCCTTCAGGGTAAACTTTTAATCAATCTGTCACTTTATCTCACAACTTTTAAATCGCTTTCAGCCTTTTCATCATCTCCTTTAGAAAGATATAAACTTTAAATGGAATCATTACTATCAAAAGGCCTTAAATGACCTCAACAAATGCATCCTATCACCACCAGTTCTCACACCTCCACGTGAAGCAGAGCCCTTCTACCTTTACATATCCGCTACTATTCATGCCTAAGGTGTCATACTCACTCATCAAGATGAGAAGCATCATGAGTAGGCCGTTTACTATATAATCTACACTCTCTATGAATACGAAACCCATTATATTGTAGCTGAAAAGTTACGTTGTGCCTTGAACTTCGTAACTTCCAAAATCCTTCATTACCTACTTAATCACAAAACTTACATCGTAACCAGCTTCAATCCTCTTAAAACCATGAACTCCAAACCATATCATGGTCACTACATCACTTGGCAGCTTATGCTTATGACCAAGTTTTTTCTTGAATTCATCTCGCAAAAATATATCAAAGGAAAATATATCGTTGATCATCTCATCGAATCTTTGCTACTAGAAAATAAAAAACCTCATGAACAATTCCCCAATGAATCTATCAACATTTAATGCAGCCTAAAATTTACCAAGAATAACTGAGGTGCGCTGGCACATCACTCAGCATAGACTTAGCGCTTACTCGAAGCATGCAAAGGTATCAAGTCCCTCCTTATAGTTTCTCATGCAGGATGTGAACATGATAAAGGGTTTATGGATTCGAATCCATAAATAGTATAAAATTTCCACAATACATATTCTAGATCTAGATCTTAAAGAATCATGAGTCAAACAATAAACATAATGAAATCATCCATGTAATAACTAGTTACAATTACGTTTGACACCATTTTTCATCCAATATGCTCCATTATATTAAACACAGAAAATACACATAAGCTTCTTACAATAATTGATATCACAAGTTTATGTGTGCATCAGATCTAACAACATAACTCCATAGTATAGCTCTCTCTCTCTCTCTCTCTCTCTCTCTCTCTCTCTCTCTCTCTCTCTCTCTCTCTCTCTCTCTCTCTCTCTCTCTCCATATATATCCTAGACTACACAACTCACCACATATTTATAAGGGTGGGGACTTTCCCTTCACCACTTACATAATTCCCAA
This sequence comes from Taxus chinensis, assembly GCA_019776745.2. Lineage (NCBI taxonomy): Eukaryota > Viridiplantae > Streptophyta > Pinopsida > Cupressales > Taxaceae > Taxus > Taxus chinensis. The sequence goes on along the minus strand of CM034153.1, from coordinate 633,735,338 downwards.
AATAGGGCACACGCTGAAAATAGCCATGTGCCTTTACAATAATAGGCACACATGCAAGTGTGCTAATAATAGATCTCTTACAGTGAACTAGCAGAAGTTATTTTATTATTAATTCAAATCCATGCAAAGCACTTAGTAGATGATCTTCCAAAAATATCATCTTGTGTGCCTTGCAAGTTTTCATCTGGTTATGTTCCCCCCATGCTATCTCCAAAAATATCTTGTATAAGTCTCGGATCAGTCCTTGTCTTCCGCACGTGTTTCCTTCCCTATCCTTTTGCGCCTTCAAATATTCCTTTCTCCCACACGCAAACCTTCTGGTTGTTCCTTAGTTGCATACTATATCTTCTCAACAACATTATTGATCACGAATATACCCCTCTCAAAATGACATTGTTCTTTGATGGATCAAATTGTTAGGAAGGAGGAGGTTCTGACATCATTATCATACCTCCCTCAAGACTTCTATCCCTTTATCATTCAAACAAAATTTTGAATGTACCAAAAACATGGCCAAATATGAAGCTCTCATCATGGGCCTCCAAACTCCTGCCATGCTCAACATTCAAATCTTAGGCATCTATGGAGACTCACATCTTGTCATTAATCAAATCAAAGGGATTTACCAATGTAAAAATGAAATTCTGTAAAAATATAAATCCATTATTGAATTCCTCTTAGAATCATTTGACCATTACACTATCCAAACAGTATCACAGTCCTCTAACAAATTCACACACACCATGGCTTTTCTTTCATCTATCATCCCTCTATCAACGGATGACTCTAAACTATTCATTTTTGTGCATAAAATTGATCAACCATCTCACAACAATGAATTCCCTTCTATCAATATCATTGAAAACAATCCAAAATACCTTTGGTATACTCATACATTCGAATGTATTTCAAAATAAAAAAATCCTCCCGACTTGTTTAGAAATACTAGACGATATTTTCTCCAATGCGCTACCTGATACGTCATCATAGGTGGTGTTCTATATAAACTTGGATTTGATGGTCTCTTCTTCAAATGCCTAAAACCCATGAATCTACTAAATCCATTTAAGAAGTCCACGATGGCATATGTGGTAGAGACTTTAACGAGACATCTGTCACAAAGCATGTCCTTTGAATGGGATACTACTGGCCTACTATTAATCAATATTATTCACGTATGTCAAGAAATTTGTTAAATTCCAACCAAATTCTAATCTCACTCACATTCCTAGTCAAGCTTTACAACCTTCTCAAGACCTATGGCCCTTCTCATGATGGGGGTTAGACCTCATTGGTACTATAAAACATTGTTCATCACAACAACATTACTTTATCATCACATCCACTAAATACTTCACTAAATGGGTGGAGGCCATTCCTCTAACTTCTACTAAAGCTAATAAAATTGTCGATTTTATCTATCAACATATCATATGTCACTTCTTCATCCCTCACAAGTTTGTCACTGATAATGGAAAAAAAATTAAAACAAATAAGTTAAGAAATTATGTGACACATTCAAAATCAAACTAAGATTCTCATCACCATACCATCCACAAAAAAATGGACAAACAGAGGCTTTAAATAAAAGAATTGAAAAAATTATCATAAAAACCATCGATCAAGTAGGTCAGAACTAGCACCTTCAGATCTCATTTTCTCCCTGGGCTTATCGTACTTGCATCTTTAATCCTACATGGGCTAAACCCTACTCTCTATTCTATGACTTTGAGATAGTATTACCCTTTGAAGTCCAAATCCCATCGCTTCGTGTATCCCTTATATATTTTATCTTTCATGAGGATTATTGTCAAAAATGTCTATCACAACTAGAATTACTAGATGAATGACATCTAACAGCTTTTAAACATCATCATATATATCAAGAGCGCATCAAATGTGCATATAAAAAACATGTCAATGAATGTGTATTTAATATAGGTGATCTCATTCTCAAACAAAATCAATATGTCACTACTCTAGAAAGGAATAAACGTGGAAAGTTTTCCCCTAACTAGATTAGTCCATATGTCATCACTCACAAGTATGGTTTAGAAGCTTATTGTCTAGCCTCCCTTGATGGTACACCTAAAAAGGAACCTTTGAATGCCTTGCACTTATGGATGTTCTACTGTTAACACATCAACCATCATGATAGTACTCACATAAAATATCTTATTCCATCGTAAAGCCTTCACTTCATTACTATAGTAATTTGAAAACATGTGGGTTTCTCTGTCACTATCCTCAAAAACCTTAAAGATGAGCACCACAGCTCTGTTCATCACATATTTCACATGGACAAGTTCGTCCTTAGCAATAACCCCACAATCGTTACATTCATCCACCTTTCCTACCAACCAAAAGGAATGTTACAGGGAATGCATGTTTAGTTTGTGTACATATATCTTCCCCTCCTTAAAATGGTCTGTTAGGGCTTTCCCTCAGCATAAAAGAAAGTCAAAAACATCCATGGATGCATATTATCAAAAATAATAGACTGATCCCTCCAAGGAAAACTATCAAATATCAAAATCATATTTAAAAAAAAAAAGCAACTGATACCTCGAAGGATGACTACCTGTCAAAATCATAGACCGATCCCTCAAAGGATGGGTATCCAAAAATCAAAAGTTAAAAACTCAAAAAAATTGGACCACTCCCTCAAAGGATGGATACCTATGTAAAAAGGCTTCCTGCATTAACTTTCCTTCAAAATTTTGAAAATATCAAAAAACATCTTAGGAAAGCTTCCTCCATCAATCATCTTTCCCATCAAAGAAAAATTCCTACATCGATTAGTTTGCATTAAAATAAAATGTATAGTTGTGGAATCCACCTATGAAACCATTTAAAGGATAGCCTACTCTCTCGCACAACCTTCGTATGTCAACAATTCCCATGTCGTAGGAAGGTATACATTTCACTTCCATCTTTATTTGAGATCCTACATGTGACTACCCATTGTTAGTCATGTGATAACGTCTTTTTTAAGGCCCAAAAGTGCAAGATCCTTCACTCCGCTATTTCCCATCACATATGTATCAAATCCAATATAGAAGCAATCATTTCATATTTTATTTTTATCCATGATTAAGACACATTTTGATATATATTTAAGCCACTGTAAAATCAAATATTGATAACACATCACATCTAAAACATAACATTAACATATATATATATATATATATAATAGATATATATATATATATATATATATATATATATATATATATATTATATATATATATATATATATCAAACATCTATCAAATCATGATCACATCTCAATATTACATTGTCACATCAAAGTAAAATCAACACATAGATCATAAACCAAAAATCATAATCATATATATATATATATATATATAATATATATATATATATATATATCAATATGTATCTATACATCATATGGAGTATTAAAATATTTGGGTATCACAATTCTACATCAAAAATAGGCTTAACAAAGAGTTGTATACATCAAAAATACTTCATCTATTGAGTAAATTGAACCTCCGTAAGTCAGGTATGTTGGAAATTCTAGGAACTGAGAGTGGGAGTGAATCAATGCTTATAAATATTTTAACCGACAACTCAATTTCCTCAACTACAATCACAAAATCATACATAAGATATAATTTAAAGAGAACACATGAGAGACACCAAATTTATTGTGGAAAATCTTTCAAGGGATAAAACCCAATGAAACCAAGAACTAGTTTAGACAAGAATGTCCTGTAAAAGTTAAATTTATTTCATGTTGAGAATTATCTCAACTTGGAGCTGCAACTCCAAAAATTATTCGATTTGTTACCTGACCTTTAGCAATCTTCAACTTGTTTGGAAGCTTTAACTTCCAACGCTTTAACCAAGCTTCAAATTGATCTTCGGTAAGCTGTTACTTACAAGGAAGCATCAACTACCTGATTTATAAGCATTCACTTAGACTTGTTCAAAAAATTTGATCACTTATTTGTGTTGTATTCCACAAATAATTATGATCGCTTCTTCATCTCAGTGTCTTCTCTACTCACCCTCTTGCATCTACACTTTTAGATTCACTAGCTAATGGAAAAATTTCAGACCTCAACCTTGTATTTCACTATGTTTTCATACCCTCACTATATATTCAATGACACCTTCATCAACAACAAAATAATATGAAATTTTAGACTTTAAAACACATTAAATAATTCTTCTTGAGATTACCTTCCCTTCACTGTCCACAAGTGACTCTTAAACTTCATACTTCAATTCGAATTGAAAAGGAGGAATGACATCAACTAAAATTGCCTTCTTACAATAATTACCTCTGTCATAGACGTAAAATCATATGTTAACCTCACAACAACTGAAATGGAATTTAGAGAATCTATTTGGATCACCTAAACAACTCTAAAACTTGTTCCATCCCTGACATGACTGATTAGCTTCCATAATGACATATGTCATATTGTTTTTTAATTGACATTTAAGTCCTTTTGTCTTCTTCCAAAACGTAAAATCTTTGTCTTTTAGCCAAAGAACCTTTATGCCAAGTGTATTATGAATGTGTGAATGTTATAAAAAATCTCATTTGACTTTATAAATTCTTCATATTCTTGAAAAATTGCCACTTTACCTTGAGGTCTTTATTTGAGCTTCATACTAGGTACAGGAGCTTTGCAAATCACTTTCTTCAACTTTGGTGTATGAAGGGAATAAAAAATTGATTTCAAGAAACACACATTAGATGGAGGAATATTTAATATGCATAAAACACCACCATGTACTTGGAGAAGCAATATTACCTTCATATTATTCATGTCATGCAAATTTGAACAAAGTCTCTCAAGGGTTTGCATACCCATAAAAATAGTCTTTACTAAAAGAGGTGTAACTTTGTCTAAACAACTAATAATGGTTCATGCCATACCATTCTATAAATATATTGACCTTGTGAAAAAATTAACCTTACCAAAAAAATTCAATTCAAATACATTAGGATGGAAAAACTTACATCTCAGAGATTGACCAGACTGAGTTTTAGGGCCCCAAAAACCAGTTTTGTGCTTGAGACATCTAGCAATTAAAAATATGTTTTCAAACCAAATAACCTCATGAAAATATTCACATGGGACCTCTAATTAACTTTGGGACCTTCACTTGTAGAGATATTATGGAGAGAAACACATTTACCTTTAAAAAACAAAGACTAGTTTTTGCATGCTTGGCCTTCTCAATGCTAGAAATGAAAATGTGCTTGAAAAAAAACATTTCTCCAAATAAATAACAAAGATAAGTTTTTGAAAATAAATTACACATCTCAGTATCCTCCAACAAAATTTTGACGATGATTTCCTTTAAAAAAATTATCTATAAACTGAAATCTTCACAAAATACATGTTTTCTTGTGGGGTTCACTAGGTGTTATGAGCTCAAACCTCTATGAAAATACCCATTGATTAATTATATACATGATAAAATTTATAAAAAATCAAAACAAGTTGATTTGGAGACTCAAGCAAACAAATTTCTCCATACCACTTTCAACAACATTGAGGAGAGTCTCAGGTAGCTTCACAATAATGGATGGAACTTTCTTATTTCTCATCCATTTGACCTCAGACTTTTTTCACAATACTTTTTTATTCCTATGCTCTTAAAAAAAATTTCTTATGATTTATCCAAAGGAGGCTCCACAATTTTTCTTGAATGCTAAGAAGCCAAGGTGTTAGTTTATCATACCTTACTTAACCCAGTTTTGGTAAAAAATGCAATATCTTGCATAAAAACTCCTCCTCGGGTTATAAATTTGGAAGACACCTTAATTACTACCTCCTATATGATCTCCAATGGTCACTTTTTCCTGTTTCACTTTGAAACTTCCAATCTCATCTCATTTGGGCATGTTAAACTTATTTTTCCTAAAGAGCACTTAAACCAACGACTCTCAAAGTGTCTCTAATAGTTTAATTATGAACTATAGCTTCATATTTTTACTATTGAAAATGTCCCTACACACTTCTCATGCAAAAAATTTCTTGATAAAACTTGTTTTGCTTCATACCTTTACTCTAGGTGCTTGATTTAGGCCAATTTAGGCTAGTTTACACTGTAACTCGCCATGGCTATCATTTTCTTCACCTTATATCCCCTTAACCATGTCATATTATGTGTTTTATACCTTTATATTTCTTCTCTAACTACACCATTCCTTCACTCCACCTTACAAGGTCACTTTGCTAACTATGCCTAAGGATTAAGCATCATGAACTAAGCTAGTCTAACCAATTTCACTCTTGTGCCCCTGTATTCATCCTTCTAACCTTGTTTCTACATCATATACATGTTATGAAATTTATAACATCATTTTGGTGTGTTCTCACATCTTCACCTTACTTTTACCTATCATTATTTGCTCAAGAGGTCAATGTTTCATCAGGTGTTCTCAAACCTCTGACATTTTCTTCCTTTTCCGACTCACTCCAAGATCCCTCTACATCTCCTATATTCTCATTTTTCATTAATATTCCTTTGAAATCAATGAAAACTTATCATCCATTACCAACAGGATATTACTCCCCAAATCACCACCCTCACCTCCATATAGTCCTCTGCTAGGACTTCCTCCATTGGGACCTCGTGATGGCTAACCCATGCTCACTACACAGACACTAGGAACCGATCATCTCAGAGCCTGATAAATAGAAAAATGAGGCGAATTAGGAAGAATCCGTTGAATGATATCTTCATAATATCCTAACTCCTTGCATTAAGACTAGTAGTTAGCCAAGCTAACACTACTAAGTGGTCACATCTGCTTAATTACTTGATCCCTTGCCATCTGCAGCTCGACTCCTTATATGGAAGTACATGTAATGCTGAGAGCCATTCTCAAGGTCTCTCACTTCTTTCTATATCGATCTCGATTAGTTATGGCCTGCGCTTGCTCCACCTATACACCTATTAGGTTTTGACCTAGGTCATCTCACTCTCCTATCAAACCATCTATGTGGTCAATGCAACCATCTCAGCCAATAGTATACCCTGCTTGGCCTCTAAATGAGAAATGGTGGCATCCAAAGCTACCCTTTCACCACCACCAGCATCATCACCCCCACCCTCACCATCACCATCACCTCCCTAGTGAGCCACCTCCACATGGGCTTGTACCCATCTATCACCTATAGCAAGCTAATCCCACCACCATGCGGCAAATGCCTCCATAACCCCAACATCATCTACATTTTTGGGAACCATGTGGTCATCTACACCCATCTTCCCCTCCTCGTCATAAATAGAACAAGGCATTGTAGCTACTTGCAATGACGTATCTACATCCCCATCGTCACACCTATACACTATCACTGCCTACGGCACATCCCGAATCAACCCAAAACTATTACCTGACGTGATTAGATCAAATCAACTCCCACTATTCTGGTCATCATCCCTACACCCATATGTCCTATCGGGGGGCCCTAATCTCACCCTCCTCCCCCTCCCATACTGGAAACCTAATATATGGTCTCCATTTGATATCACCAACTTGTAGACCAGCCAAAGAGCTGTATATAGTGCTCCTTACCTCACACTAGCCCAATATCTCCTTTATTTGATTGTCATTGGACAAATTTAGTTGTCCCTGAAAATGTTGTTAGGCTTCCCCATGGTAAAAATTTAGTTTGATCCACTATAATATGCTCGTACGCCCAACACTGTAATAGAAAAACAAGATCAATCCCAAACCTCTTCTTCTCCCTGCATGCCCATAATGCCCTATAAGTTTGGGCTAGTAATACAGGGGCCCAAGAAAACACATTCCTCTACTCCTTAATACCTTCCACCACACCTATCATCATCTATAAAAACCAACTCCCAGCAGAGTATGTAAAATCATAACACATGATCCCTATCATCATCAAATTCATCAACGCATGACCCTCTATCTCGGTAATATACAAGGCCCAGTATGAGAAACCTCCTAACAAAAACTCTACACTAGTATCATCACCACCGTAAAACCTCCTCATCATACCAACTCTATCTATTTCATCAATAAATTATATCCCCTCTCCCTAGATATGTAACCTCAAAATCTTGTGTACACCATGTTATCACCAAAAAAACAACACCCTCTGATTTTTCATGAAATGCATGATGAGAAATCAGTGTTTTTGGGTAATACTGTCTCCAAGTTATGGGACCTTACAAAATGAGACAAACCTCCAGAGAATTTAGGTTCCTCTACCTAATACTAATGCTAAAACTACTCTTAAAGAAAAAATAAAATATATCAATCCTAATCTGAACATTCCAAAGGACCAAGGTTAGAAGGAGAGAGGGTTAGAAAGATGCATGAAAAGGAAATGGTGGTGATAGAACCAAAAAAATGGGTTGATGGCTCTTCATAAGGGGAAATAAAGAGAGAAAACATGGGGGAGAGGGAAGATAGATGTGCCATAGATAAGAATCATGCAGACTGAACTTTCCCACACATTGACAACACAAAAAAATGGAACCTGCAAGTAGGAAATACACACAACATGCAAAAAACGAACAGAGAGGAAAGATACAATAAAATGAGAAAAGGTTAGACATATGTGCCACAAAGCCCAATTTTATTGCTTAAAATATACACATACCATTACATTCTTGGAAGAAGGAAAGAATACATTGCAGAGACCAAATTAGAGGTCTAAAACTCATGGGAAGTCGGCCACCATTTTGGCATGGTGTTTTTACAACAAAGAGATACCCCTTAAAAATGAGATATTTTTACATTATATAGAGAAAGGGCTTCTAAATACCAACAATATGCATTAATCTCTAAAAATAGGTATAAGAAACCTTATCAATCCATTTCCTAATGCTACTTTTTTCGCAGAAGAAGAAATGGGTGTCATGCCTCATTAAAACTTATTGTTGAGCTACCTGTATTGTGTTCTTTAATTTTGTATATGTCGGCCGGTAGCATTCTTCCTTTTTTTAGTTGATATAAATTTTCCTTGTGTCGACCAGTAGCATGTTTCGGCCTGGTTTCGGCCTGATGTCATCCCATAACATGCTTCAACATGGTGTCGTTCGGTAGCATGTGTCAACATGGTGTCAGTCGATAACATGTGTCTACCAGCATGTGTCAGTCGATAGCATATTTTATATGGTAGCATGTATGGGCCTAGTGTCATCTAGTAATATGTGTCAGCCTGGTGTCGGGTGGTAACATGTGTCGGCTTGGTGTTGGATGGTAGCATGGGTCGACCTAGTGTCGACTGGTAGCGTAATTCTTTAGAGATGACCCAAATTACTCAAAATTTTCCATGTGTTTGGATTTATAAGGCATGGAGAGAAGGAGAATAATGACCCAAAACATGAAAAATACATGTTTTATCTAGCTTCCTCCTCAATGCTTCATCATACGACTAAACTCTAGATTTTCCAAGTTGAATAATTTTGCAAGGGTACAAAATTGGATAACATTTTGACAACTCACAGGGTAATCTTCCTGATAGATTGAAGAGATCAGAGGCCTTAAAGCATCCATTGGGAATGGAGTCAGCCTGATAATCTAAAAAGTGATCTAAAACTTGAAAACTTTTCCCCTGAATCTACCTAAAGTTTTGATTGGACCTAAAGTTGGTTTGAAGCTTGAACTGATTAATCTCATTATAAATTTATTCTAAATTAAGCTTTATGAGAGTGGAAAAATGTTTTGAATTGGTCTTTTCACCCTCTATCCCCTACAATTGATCTATTGGGGTTGAATGAAAACTCACTGAAAATTGTCCCCAAATCTGATTTTGCTCCGAAATGAACTATGCAATAGCAACAAAAGGCACAAAAATATGTACAAACATGAAAATCATACATGTTCCAAGTGGAAACATGCAAAGTGTGCACAAGAAATTATTTTTTTGAAAAACAAACCTACACTACCTTACTCTAACCAGAGGTAAAGAGAGCTAAACAAAACCTACAACAGGTTGTGAGAAATAGCTTCCCTTTCTTACAAATTGCAGCCATGTAATTAATTTGGCAATAAAAATGGCCTTAAATAATATTGAAAAAAAAAAATTGAAACCAATTCTCCACCCCATTCTTCAAAGTATAAGTAAAAAAAATGAATACCTCCTCAACTTGTTTTACATTTGAATCTAGGAGGCACTTCTACTAACCTTTGGCATGTTGAAGCTCATCCTCATGCTCTGAAGTGAACATGAATGATTGCAACTCTTTTTTTGGCTCTAAACAAGCCAAATACTTGATTGGACAAGGGATGATACTTGAAGTTCACCCATATTATTTGAATTCAACTCAAATAATGGAGCTGGTAGACACATTTGCTTCATCATTGAGCATGTTTGGAATTTTATGGGAACTTTTTTACTGCTTCTTCAAACAACTATGTTTCTTCCATGATGACTGATTTAGAATTTTTTTCATCATCTTCCTCATCCATCATGAAGTTTGAAAGATCAAACTCATCCCTTTTCTCTTCATGAGGGTTTTTTAGGTAGCAGGCTCTTCTTCGATGTTCTCCTCCATGGAAATTTCATCAATAAAATCAAGTTCAACAAAATATTAAGGAAAATATAGATCTAAATTGTTACCATCAAAATATAGTAAGAATATTTTTATGATTTCTTCTTCATCCAAAACCCCTGAATCTAATTTGTTCTCCTCCACATCTGATTCATGAAAAGATAAATCAGAAGCCTCCAAGAATATGGTGCCATCATGCACATTACACTCAAAACATAGAGATTGTTCATCATCTTCTTCTTGTTCCTACTCTTCTGCAAAATCATCCTCCACCTTTTGTTCTTCAATCCCATCTGTTGAAGGCTTAACTAGTCATGGCATCTGATTGGACTCAAATTTTAAAGACCAATCTTTCAAATTTTTCATAAGTTCTTCTCTACTAGGTTCTCTAATTTTCTTCCCTCCTTGACTGATTTTATGTTTATTTTCTTCCCAAAAGGGATTTGGGAATGCAAGAGGAGGGGTAGGATGGGTTTCAACTAGTTTTTGTAATGGTTGCAATGAAGGAGAAGGTGTGATTTCTCCTTGTGCATGAGAGGGAATGGAAGGATAATTCTTAAGGAATTGAGGAAATTTAACATTGGGATTGGGTGGTTGAAAAGCAATGGGAATTGGATATTGATAAGGAAGGAGAGTGGAAGCATCCCATTGACAGTGTTCCTTGACCTTATGCTAATTAGCCTCTAATTCCTATAGAGATGTAATAAAATCAACCATTTAGGTGAAATACTCACTCATTACCTCAAGCTTTTGTTCTAGGTTAAAATAACTAGGTATATGACCTCCCCATGGATAGGGCTGCCTAAAACAGGGTTGTTTAGCTTGCAATATTCGTAGTCACCCCTTAACAGCCTATAATATCTACTCCATTCTTTTAAATCACGATTCAAAATCATCTTCAGATATAGAATGACCTCCAAAGTCTGCATACTCATAAGAACATGCATGATCCATCTGATTTTCATCATAAATATGATTTGGAGCTATGAAAAAATAATTTAAAGATGGATTTTGGAAGGTTAGAGACTGGTTTGAATGAAACCGCTTTTGAAATTGAGAAAAAATAGGAAATGAAGTCATAAATGCACAACTTCACGGGAAAGAGAAATGAAACAATGGAAAGAAAGGAAATGGTATGCTGAATGAGAAAATGGGTTCTTTCAACCATCGGAGTCATCATATGTACTTAGAAATGCCTCCAAAGTTTTAATATCTCACCAAGAACACATCAAACTTGGCAAAATGGAAATGTACACCAGGATGTTGTAATGGAACACTTGCAAAAGATATGAATTCAACATCCTACCGAGTGTTCCAAAACTGTTATCAAGAAAAAATAACACCCTCTGACTTTTCATGAAATGGATGATGAATAATCAGTATTTTTGGGTAGCATAGGACTATCTCTAATTTGTGGGAACTTTCAAATTGAGACAGACCTCTAGAGAAGGATGGTTCCTCTACCTGAACCTAATACTAAAACTCCTCCTACAAAAGAAATCAAATCTAACCAATCCTAATTTATACACTCCAAGGGACCAGGGTTAGAAGGAGAGGGTTAGAAAGATGTAAGAAAAGGAAAGGGTGGTGAAAGCACCAAAAAAGGTATTTATCACTCTCTACAAGGGGAAAGAAAGAGAGAAAACATGGGGGACAAGACAGACAAATGTTTCATAGAAAAAAACCCATGCAAACTAAAATTTCCCATGCATTGACAACATAGAAAACTCAAACCTGCAAGTAGGAAATACACACAACATGTAAAAAAGGAATAAAGAGGCAAGATACAATAAAATGATAAAAGGGAAGAAATATGTGCCACAAATCTTTATTTTATTGCTTGAAATGTGCACAGACCATTACATTCCTAGCAGAAGGAAAGAATACATTGCGAAGACCAAATTAGAGGTCTAAAACTCATGGGAAGTTGGCCACCATTTTGGCATGGTGTCATTACAACAAAGAGAGACCCCTTACAAATGAGAGAAGTTTACATTATATAGAGAAAGGGCTTCCAACCACTAAAAACATGCATTAAATATCTGAAAAGAGGTATGGGAAACCTTACAAAATCCATTTCCCAATGGTACTTTATACGCAGAAGAAGAAATGGGTGTCATACCTCATTAAAATTAGTTTTTGAGATACTTGTATTGTGTTCTGTAATGTTATAGATGTCAGTCGATAGCATTCTTCCTTGTGTCAGCTAGTAGCATTTTTCCTTGTGTTGGATGCTAGTATGTGTCAGTCTGGTGTTGGCTTGGTGTCATCTTGTATCATTTTTCATCCTTGTTCGATCGGTTGTATGTGTTGGTCGGTAGCATGTATCTGCAGGTACCATATTTCATCCGGAAGCATGTGTCGGCATGGTGTCGACTGAGAGCATGTGTCAACCTGGTGTCGGCTAGTAGCATGTGTCATTCGGTAGCATGCTTCGGTCAGTAGCATGTGTTAGCCAGTATCATATATCGGCCTGGTGTCGACAGGTAGTATGTGTCAGCCAGTAGTAAAATTCCTAAGAGATGACCTAAATTTCTCAAAATTTTCCAAGTGTTTAGATTTCTTAGTCCTGGAGAGAAGGAGAAGAATGCCCCAAAACAATTTCAACTACCCCAAAACATGAAAAATACTTTTTTTATCCATCTTCCTCCTCAAGACTTCATCATACTACCCAAGTCCATATTTTGCAAGTTGATTAATTTTGCAAGGGTGCAAAATTGGATAACACATCCTCTAAGGTGATATTCATCTCACCCTTCGGAAATCAAAATGTACATGTAGTGGGATCCCGTCTCTCCAATAAGGAAATTAATAACCCCTAATAGAAGACACAATATGATAATCATGTACTAAGAAATACCTCATATATATCTTACTTATCCTATGGTTACTTATAAGGTCAGCTCTTATAATAATGTTTAAAAATAAATAAATGTGAAACGATAAGGTAAGATATTATGATATTGACAATACAACCATACATATCTCTACCCACATTATAAGTTCAAGATGTAGTATGCCCCTCCCCTTAAAATTGATATTTTCCTCAATTTTAAATAGCTTTGGGTTGTTTTGTAGGAATTTTTCATTATCCCACGTCGCATTATCATTGGTTAGATTCTTCCATTTGATTAAATACTTGTATATCCCCTTTGTTCCCAACTTATTAGTATTTTTTTAAATAATATTTTCGGGTTCTAAGATGACTTTTCCTTCCTCGTCTAGTTGTGATAACACCTTTTTAGTATGATAGTCACTATTTAGTGACCCTGTTCAAACATGAGACATGAAATGTTGGTAGGCTAAGATGATTCTAACCTATATACTACACTTCCAATTTCCTATAAGAGTTAATAAATATTGTAATACTTAGGAACCAAAATGTTATCATTCTTATGCTAATATAAATACATTTTATTATATTGTTGAAGCCACAAAAATATCAAATCCCCAAATTCAAATTGTCTTTTAGTATGATGTCAATCTAGTTATTGCTTCATTTGGTTTTGAGCCATTTCTAGGTTCTCCTTGAGATTGGTTAATATCTCGTGTTAGTGGTTTATAATGTGGTATTCTATAGTTTGAACCTATTTTTTTAAAATCCCAAGGAAGAGGTAATAGATGTACGTTGGTACCCATATAATTATAAAAAATAGAAACATTTTGGATGGGGTTTAGAAGGAATTGTGTACCACCATTTCATTAAATTAATCAAGTAAACCCATATTTAATGTTTATCTAAAGAACATAAAATTAGATATCCTTCAAGGATTTTTTCAACCACCTCTATTTATCCATTTAATTGAGGATGTTATGATGAGCTATGTGCCAATTGGGTACTCAAACATGAAAACAAACTAGTCTAAAACTTACCAGTAAATATAGGGATCATGATCGCTTACTATGATCTTGGGGGTACTATGTTACTTCTAAATTGTGCATATAAAATTAAATTCTACTGTACTAGACATAAATGAGTGTGACAAGGCACGAAAACATGCATATTTTATGAGCCTGTCCAAAACCACAATGATAACATTTTCCCCTTATAAATTTTCAAACCATGTAATGAAATCCACGTAAACCTCTTTCCACCTCTGTCTTGGAAAAATTAGTAGTTACAAAAGACCTAGCATTTTTATTGTGTCACCCTTATGTTTTTGAAACATCATACATTTTGCAAAAAATTATAGACACCCCCCTAAAGTACTTCCTATAATTTTTTTAATCTTCTAATAATTCATATTGAATCATGAATTTTCCCTACTCGAGATGTATGTAGCTTTAACAAAACCATTCATTTTAGGACTGAATTTATTCACAAGTACAATGTATCCTTGTACTTGTGAATCAAAAATATCTCTTTTGGATAAAACTATATTATGTTAGAGCTTTTGAACCTGAAATTATCTATCTACGTCAGGATCTCATTTAGATATTATTTCAACCACTTTTCAACCTATAAGAAAAACATTTTGCATATAAGTGCTTAGTTAATCTCATATTTTTAGGACAGTGCATCTGCCACTACATTTTCCTTTCCTTTATTAGATATGATTACAAAGTCATAACCCAATATTTTGTGATTTTTTTGTTATTCATATGAAAAAATTATTTCCAAGTCTAAGTATTTGACACAATCATGATCTATATTCTCATTAAAGTACCTACCCATTAGATATGGTCTCCATTTTTTGTACAAAGTAAAGTATAGCCATAATCTCCTTCTCATATATGGTATATAGTATATTCTTCCCTTTAAGATGGAAAATATTAAGTGTGACATATCATCCTTCTTTCATGAGTACTTCTTCCATTCCATACCTTGATGCATAGCATTTCACAATGAATGTCTTTGCAAAATATAGAGTAGATAGGATTCGAGTGGTGTACACCTCTTTCATCTTCTTATATTCCTTGGTCGTTATTTCATTCCAATGTGAGTCTTTATTTAATAAGGTAATGAATAAAGATTCTATATTACTTTTATTTTTTGTTAAAAAATGATGATAACATATAATCGTAAGGAATCCATAGATGTTTTCAATGGTTTTTGGAAATTTCCATTCTAGCATGGCCTTGATCTTATGGGGGTTCACTTTTACACCTTCATTTGAAACACTATGAGCTAATTACTCTACCTCTTTTACCCAAAAAGCATAGTTTGAATGCTTGGAATAAATTTGATGATGTTTTAGAGTTATCAATACCTGATCCAAATGTTGCAAGGATATTTCCCACCCCTTATTGTAAACTTAATATGTCATAAAAAATAGCAAGACGCTTTTCTATAGGAATGGGTGAAAGACAATGTTTATCAAGATCTCAAATGTAGATAGAGAATTTGTGAGACCATAAAACATCACCAAGAACTCATAGTTTCCCTCATGGTTCCCAATAAAAATTTTATGCATATCGTCATCATTAATCCATATTTGATAGTAACTAGAGTGAAGATTAAGTTTAGTGAGTAAGCAACATCATGTAACTCATCTAGTAAATCATCAATTATCGAAATGAGAAACTTACATTGGTCCAATGTTGTTTATTCCATGGTAGTGATTCATAGGAATTATAGGAATTACTACCATGGAGTAATCATGACATTCAATTTATAATAATGTTTAGTTTAGTGTGTTGCTAGTTTTTTTTTTAGGTTTTATTTTCTTCTCCACGTCTCTATAGGAAACATCTCTTTTTTATTTCTAATCAATAGCTACTAGGTTTGTTAGTTTTAGTTTCTCTATTATATGCTCGTATTTCATGGCGATGGAAATGATATTGGAGGAAAGATATATAGAGGAAATGGTGGTGACTTCTCCTCTTTGAATTTGTTATCTTCATTTTTTTTCTATGATATAGTCGATGGCTCTAGTGTCAGTTAGTCCATGGTAGTGATTCATTATATTTAGGTGGTGATGGTGATGACAATGGAGGGAGGATCTAGATGGAAGAAATTGTGGTGATTTTTCCTCTTTCAATATATGCCCCTCGCTATTTATTTTTCTATATTCGATGGCTCCAGTGTTTTTTAGTCCATGGTATCATTTCATAGGAATTGCTACGACTATGGAGTAATCATGCCATTTAATTTCTAACATTATTATTTTAGTGTTGTCTAGTGTGTTGTGTCTTTTTTTTAGGGTTTTTTTATTTTTTTGTGTATCTATAGGTGACATCTCTTTTCTATTTTTAGTGATAGCAACAAGGTTTTTTGTTGGTTTTTTTTTTGGTTTTTATGTTGTCTTCTTGTATTTTATGGCAATGGAGATGACAATGGGGGCATGGTCTATAAAGGAAATGATACAAGAAAAATCACCTTAAAAATCCTCATAGACTCAAATTTCTCTTAATATCATGTTTAGAGGGTAAGTAGGTTAGTTGGATTGTTTTGAGGTCATTGAAGGGCTTCAAAGTTCAAATTTTTGTTTATATGAGATTTTCCTCCAAAATTCAATTTCATTTTCTTTGGAAGGATTTGCCATTTTTTGTCCATTTTAGCTTTGTTGGTGTTTAGATAGGTTTCTAGAATTATTTGAGAATGAATATTCAATTTGTAAGTTCCTTTTGAGGGATACATTTATTATTCTCTAGGTGTTTTGTTATGTAAACTCTATTTGTAGTTCTTAACTTAAGCATATAACTTGAGCTTGTGGTTTGTAAAGGCTAGTTAGGTGAATAAATAATAGGAAGTAGTTATGAATGAGGGATGATTCAAGTGGGAGAGAGATAATCAAGAAAAAAGGAGAGAATGAACTCAATTTAAATGTTGAGAGAGAGAACCCCCTATTTTTTAAGAAGAGTGTGTTGTATGACAGTCAAGAAAAAACCATGTTTGAATAAGAAAATTTAGTTATTTACATGAATACATTGAATCTCTTACATAATTCATTTTTTAAGTATCATTGGAGGATGAAATGATTTATTATAAGCTTCTTAAGTGGGAATAGATTATCCACATAGTCTTATAAGCATGTACAAGTCTATTTTTGATAAGAAACTCTTTTTTGGTAAGGACAAATTCTATATTTTATGAAATAGATTGCGGTTTTATTTATAATTCATATTCAAGAACATGATTAGGGAAGGAATAGACATCCAACAAAAAATCTACGCCTTGGTAGTTCATGAAATGTTCTAAAAATCCACTTTCTCTTCTACTGGATTTGCTAGAAACCCTCGTTAGGGTTAACGAGAAACTTGTGGTTAAAGGTCTTATTCTTAGATTTTTGGCTTGAAATTTGGTAGGTATCATCTAGACCCTGTTTATAAACATATTTTTGATATTTGTTGAATTTATTTGCTTTTTTTAGGGTAGTTCATGATAGTTTGCTTCTAGACCTAAATACCTAAGAATGGGCCTAATGGGAAAAGCTAAGTTAACGAAAGAAAGGTTAAAGCTTCAATTTTGGTAATGAAACTTTTTGTGAGCCTTCAAAAGGAAAAATGGCATCTAAAAATTACCACGGTTTGTTTGAAGTCTCTCCAATTTTAAATTTAGGTCTAGAAAACCCTTGTAGCAAGACTACTAGAAAGAAGGTCTAGTTATACATGAGAAGACACTAAAATAAGGAGATACCTTGGGATTTGAATGATAAATATTTTCATGAATCTTAAGAGGAAAAAATGGTATTCATAAGTGTGATTAATTTATGTAGGATCATTGTAGATTGTTTTCAACTACAAGCTTTGGATGTTAATGGTCTTAAGAATAAATCAAGGTAGTCTACGAAGGATTTTTTAATGATAAAATATTCTTTTTTCCCCAAGAATATTTTATGTTTCAATTACATCTAGAGGACAGGTAAATAGAACCCTTGAATTTAAAAACATAGTAAATATATTAAGAAACCAAATTTGCATATTTCAGAGACCATTCATAGTTGTAAGAAGTGCTTAATATAAAGACAATTTGGTGAGTTTTTTCACTAAATATTTCTCTTGAAAGGTGATCTTGATAGCCCTTGAATTAATTACCATCAGAATGGGGATTTTTTCCCTTGAAAGAGAGAGAAATATCTACAAGAAAGAACTCAAGATTGAGAGAAGAAGCAAGCTAGGAAACATAAGTTTACAAGAATAGTAGAAGATAATCTGAATGCCATCAAGAAGACTACCTAGAGGATTTAAAATATAAAAACATAGATAAAATGAGTGGGTTTCCATATTAATGAACATACAAGATAGATTGGGAGCTTTAGATATTGGTCTGAGAAGAGGTATGGTCTTAGGAGAAGAAAGTGATAAAGTAGAAGTAGAAGAAGAAGTGGTAGAATAAATAGTTACAGAAGAGGAAGGACCTAATATGAGAATCTTGAAATAAGTCATGGGAGAAAATTCAAAACCAAAAATGAAGGTGAAAGAGTATGGATAAATCCTACCTATATAATACTTGATAGAATGGATCACTAAAATGGATACTTTGATTTTGAGGGAATAGCCAAGGATACAAAGGTAAAGTTTTCTTGTAAAAAATTGAGAGGGCATGTAACTATTTGGTGCGATATTGTGCAAGAATAAAGGAGTAGAGGAAAGGATAAAAATCAGATCATGGGATAGGATGGTTTCCAAATTAAAAGGTAAGTTCATTCCATCTGGTTATCAGACTAGTTTGTTTAAGAAATTGTAAAATTCAAGGCAATGAGAAATGAGTGTGTCTAATTACACTGAGGAATCCTATAAGTTGGATATAAGATTAGGTCATATATATGGAGATGTTGAATAAGTATGTAGATATTTGAGTGGGTTGAGGCTTAACATTCTGGATGAAATCAGTTTTTTCACCTTGAGAATTGTGGAATAAGCATACCAAGTAGCATTGAAAGTAGAGGAAAAGTTGTCTAGAAAGAAAACACAATATTCTAGAGGCCAAGGTAGAGTAATCAGAGGTAGATGATGACAAAAAAGTAGAGAAAAAAATCAAAAAAATCAAGAAGATGAAGAGAGTAGTTCACAATGACAAAGCACTTCAAGAGGTGGTTATTCAAGAGGTAGCTATTCCAATGGAGGAAGAGGAAATTTTGGAAGAGGAAGATGATAATTTCTAAGTAAGTGTTTTAAATGTAATATTTTTTCTTGTGATAGATCATATGAATGTCTAGAGAATCCTCAGGTAAGTGGTAGTAGGGTAAGTGAAGATAGAAATTCAATTGTATATGTTGATGAAGAAGAAAGTGTGGGTCACTATCACATATAGAAGAAACTAAAGCAGTAGAGGCATTGATGATGAAAAGAGTGCTGATGAAATAAATCCAACATTTTGAAGAACCGGTGCAAAGAAGAAATTTATTCAAGAAAATGTGCAATTCTAAAGGTAAGTGTTGTAATCTTATTATTGATAATGGTAGCACCGATAATTTTGTGTCTTCTTAAATGGGAGAAAAGATAAAATTGGGAAGGTTGGTGCATCTTAAACCATATATAGTGTATTGGGCTAAAATAAATCATCAAGTGCTAATAAATGAGCAGTATATTGTTAGTTTTCATATTGGTAGTTATAAGGATGATGTTCTCTATGATGTGATGCTCGTGGATGCTCGTCATGTCTTACTTGGAAAACCTTGGAAGTTTAATAGGAGATCTATTCATGATGGTTTGGAAAATACATATACTCTCATGAAAAATGGTGTTATGAACACGTTAAACCCTCTCAAGGATATCCATACATGGAATGAAATATACTCAAGAGTAATGTTAATGAGTATAAAATTTTACTTGTAGCTGAAAGAGATCTTTTTTCTTGAATCAATAAGAATTACAACCAAAAGGAAGTGTAATAAGATGGAAAACAAGACTAGTACAGTCAATAAGATTTGGAAATGGTTAAGTGAAGAAGAGGAATACCAAGGGAATCTTCAAAGAAGAAATAGAAAATAAAATGTGAATAATGGATCTTCAGATCTCATAAGAGAAATAGACAAATAAAAGCTCTTAAGAGCACAAAAAATAAAAAATAAGAAGCAAAATTCTGAGCATGAAAACACTATGGAGAAATTATTCTTTGAGCAAGAGGATAGTAGTCATGGAAGGTGGATCAAAATAGTTCAAGATCATAAGGAACAATAAGTTCAAGAAGGAGACCAAGAAAAGATAGTTGAAGAAAACAAGGATGAGATGGAAGAGATGGTCAAGAGGGATGTTAAATATCTAAATTTTCAATCTAATAATTCTTTTATTATTGATTATGAATATTTACTAGTTTAGATGATGATGATGATGAAATAAGTGAAGATGGGTGATTCATGCAAGAAATAGTCGTAATTATCAATTCTTAAGATCATGATGCATCAATAAGGACAAAATCATGGTAAATAATATGATTTCATAGCCATGATCAGTTAAGAAATAGTTCATCTATAACTGAAACAGGGGTGGAATGATGAGGAAGTGATAGTAAATACCACACACAATTCAAACACAATTTCTACATAAAGAAGATAACTCACTCAAAAGACAATTGTGATGGTAAAATACATAGTGAAAATAATGAGAATGGTACATGCATGGCATGAAATCATGAACAAGCTTAATTAGGACCAATACAACTAGAAAAATATAAATAAGAAAAACATCTTTGTTTAAACAAAAGTTCAAGGGTGAAGCTTTCTTGCTCTTAGGGAGAATGATGCAGGAGCATCACCTTAGAAAGACTCATAGACTCAAATTATTCTTAATATCATGTTTGGAGGGTCAAAGTAGGTTATTTAGGGTGTCTTGAGGTCATAGAATGGATTCAAACTTCAAATTTTGGTTTATATGAGATTTCCCTCCAAAATTCAATTTGAATTTCTTTGGAAGGATTTGCCAATTTTTGTCAATTTTGTCTTTTTTGGTGTTTAGGTAGGCATATAAGATGATTTGAGAATTCATATTCAATGTTTAAGTTCCTTTTGAGTGATGGATTTATTATTCTTTATATTTTTTGTTATGTACACTCGATTTGTAGTTCTTGACTCAAACATATATCTCGATTTTGGGGTTCGTAAAGGCTAGTTAAGTCAATAACTAATAGGATGTAGTTATGAATGAGGGATGATTTGAATGATGGATAGATCATAAGGAAAAATAAGGAGAGAATGAACTCACATTAAAGGTAGAGATAGAGAGAGAGAGAGAGAGAGAGAGAGAAAATCTTGTTTTCTAAGAGGACTGTGTTGCATGACAGTCAAGAAAAAACCATGTTCGAGTAAAAAACTTTAAATATTTGTGTGAACACATTGAATATCTTTCATAATTAATTTAGTAGTATGATTAGAGGATAAAATGATTTATTATATATTTGGAAGTGGGAATAGATGATCCACTTAGTCTTCTAAGCATTCACAAGTCTTTTTTGGATAAGAAACCCTGATTTGGTGAGGATAATTTCTCTATTTTATGAAATAGCTTGTGTTTTTATTTATAATTCCTATTCAGGAATGTGATCAGAGAAGGAAAAATACGTCCATCAAAAATATTATGGTTTGGAAATTTATCAAATTTTCTAAAATTCCACTTTCTCTTATATAATATTTGTAAGAAACCCCTAATTAGGGTTAAGGAGAAAATTGTGGTTGAATATCGTATTCTTAGAGTTTGGGCTTGAAATTTGGTAAGTATCATCTAGATCCCATTTAGAAACATCTTTTTCAAATTTCATTGAGCTTCTTTAATTTTGTTGAGGGTTGTTTATGAAATTCTAATACTAGACCTATAGACCTAAGAATATGCCTAATTGGAAAAGCTAAGTTAGTGAAAGAGAGGTTTAAACTTGGATTTTTGTGATGAAAATTTGTGTGAGCCTTCAAAAGGAAAAAGGGTATCTAAAAAGTACCAGGGTTTGTTTGAAGTCCCTCAAATTTGAAATTTAGGTCTAGAAAACCCTTGTAGCAAGGCTACTAGAAATAAGGTCTAGTTATACATGAGAAGACATTGAAAGAAGGATATACCTTGGGAGTTTAATGATAAATATTTGCATGAACCTTAAGAGGAAAACATGTTATTTATAAGTGTGATTAATTTTCCTAGGATAATTATAGATCATTTCCAATTACAAGATGTGGAGGTTAATGGTCTTAAGAAGAAATTAGGGCAGTCTAAGGAGAAATCGTGAATGATAAAATACTCCTTTGTTACTAAGCATATTTTTTATGTTGAAATTACATCTAGAGGAAAAGTAAATAGAGCACGTGAAATTCAAAACTCAATAAATATATTAACAAAATTTTCATATTTGAGAGACCGTTCATGGTTGCAAGAAGTGTTTATAATTTTTAAGGTAAATACAGTTTGGTGATTTGTTTTCACTAAATTTTTCTCTTAAATGGTGATCTTGATAGCACTTGCATTAGGAAATGATGGTGACTTCTACTCTTTGAATTCATGATCTTCATTTTATTTTTTATGTTATAGTCAATGTATATCTATATGTTGATTGTTACATGAATCATCAAGTTTTTCTTTCTTTGTCTAAGGGTACTATATGAAAGAAAATCAACATGTGACCTTCTTCGCACCCGACTTCCTGAGGTCATGTCGAGACAGCCGGTGTAGAATGGAAATAGATGTGGGCATGATGGTGATGAATAATCTAATTGGGCAATCTTATATCTTCAACGTGTAATATCGGGATCTACGAGTCCAAGGCAAAGAATGCTCTCCTAACCTGAAGCGGTGTGATGGATCGATCTGATATGATGGCCGCTCGGAGACTCCATTCGATATCAAGCTATGTCAAGATTTTATTTTGTGGTTGCTAAAATGTGAAAAGTATCTTGCAGGTGCCTCGTATGGATTTCTAGAAAAGGTCATAGGAGTGAGAATGAGAGGCGTAGTGGAGTCACAGGGACTGGTCAATTTTCCAGTCTAGTCCAGAAAGTCTTAGCCTGATCGGATGTTATGTTCAACAAGGAAATTTGTGAAATAATGTTAGGTGGAAGTGTTGAAGATCTGAATACCAATGTACGTAAGCTAGTGTCAATATCTAATTGGTTAGCATGCTCGTTGGGTTGTGGGACCTAAGGATCATAACCAAAAACTTGTGGAGGTTGTGGCCGTTGTATGGTCATGTGCATAATCAAACCTTGTTGCCAGGAGAAGTCCAATAGTCGTAGGCTTGATTAGCAATGATATTTAGCACATCTAGTTGTTCTATTTTCTCAACGTAAGTTATAGGTGTGCATAACATTGTCAAACATAGACATGTATGTCAGTTATCAATTCTGGCCCATTGGGTTGTAGGACCAAGGGATCAAAAATGTACATCTTTTATTGTTGTGGACCGTTGATAGTCATGCAGAACAAATTGAAATGATTTTAATGATAAAACTAACTATTAAAGGAAATCTAATCTATGTTTTTTATTGTTTTCATAGTTTATCATAACAAAGTAATGAAAATAAACTAATCTAACGAAAGAAAATGTTTTTTATCTTTCCCATTTTTTAAACAATGAGTCTAATCTAATAAATGAACTAAATACAAGTAATCAACCAGATGTAGCTAATTACTTGTGTAGATATGTGAGTCTAAATCTAAAACAAATAATCTAATTTAATCAAAAGCCCTTTAAACCCTACCTCAGAGGTGAAGAACAAATCATAACCCTATAAGAGCTATTGTTCCTCACAACTTCCTCGGTAATGTCAAAGAGCAAGCCTTCTAGTGATTTGATCTACTTGTGATTGTTTAATTAACTGAAATGAACAATTTTACTACTCTATTTGATATGTAATTGAAAC
The DNA here is from genome assembly GCA_019776745.2 of Taxus chinensis. Classification (NCBI taxonomy): domain Eukaryota; kingdom Viridiplantae; phylum Streptophyta; class Pinopsida; order Cupressales; family Taxaceae; genus Taxus; species Taxus chinensis. Next base: position 633,711,087 of record CM034153.1, on the reverse strand, counting down.
TAACGATTTGAAATTGACAATTCGATAAATAAAGCAAACAAACACGCAATTCCAACTTGGATAAGCAAGAGCTTTGGAAAATCTGGTTGTATTAGTATCTGTCCCCTCAGTTTTTTCCTTTATTTCTCCAAATGTTCATATGATTCCAAGGAATTGGGAATGCAAGAATAGTAGCAGGAGGATGGCGTTTGAGCAATGGCAGCTTGAAGGTAGTTTGGATGCAATGCAAGTAGAAGAGAGTTAGCATAAGAGATATGAGCTTGGTTATGCAATTCCTAGCGAGATTTTGGCAGCAATACAATACAAGATACACAAAAATTCTCAATCCTTTTTCTTGAATACAAGCATGAAATATATAAGAATTGGGGCTAGGATGTGCCTTCATGCACAAGGTAAGAAGAGCTAGTTCCAACTAATTAAATATATTTTAAAATAACATAGGGAAGGAGAACCAAACAATCAAAACTATTTTTATACAATTTGGCTCATGTATGCATCCTGAAAGTGAAGTTAAGTGAAGCGTCGCATGTTAAAAACATGCATGATGGAATCTGGAAAAACTGGGTAGAACCGCCACCCTGCGCAAGGTGGCAATCCTAGTACTAAAGGCCAAAACAAGCATAAAACGAAGCGAGAAGCTAAAAAAAGTGCAGGAAGGCTAAGTAAGGATGTCTAGGCTAGAAATATACATTGCAAATGGGTTTTGGAGCTCGAACACCTTCTTAAAGTACATGAATCATCATTAGGGGTTTTTTAAACCATTTTTCAACAATGTAACACATGCAATTTTGGGTGCGTACAGGTACACTCCACCTTTAGGGTGGATGTTACTTGTTTGTTGGAAACTATGCATATATATACGGTTTGGTTCTTATTTCACTTTCTTTTCTTCTCTCAATCAACAAGGGATTGTTGAGGGAGAATTCTAGTGATTTTATTTGGTATTTCCTAATTAGGAAATTATGTTATTTAGGACTAGTTTTAAGATTTTCATGATATACCTTATTTAGTTTTTTGAGATGCATCATTCTTGGAAATGATTCAGACTGAGTATGATATTTTTCACCCATTTATTATAATCATATGTAATATTAATTAATATATGATTTGTTTCAATAAAATATTAAACATAAAATCCCACAATCAAAAGGATTGCATTTAATTTACTTTTCATGGATAAAATAATGCTAGAGATCGATTTATAGTGTGATTTCCTTTAATCAAATATATATCCAAGATTAGAAGAAAAAGTAACAGCTCAAACAAGGGAGAAATAGAGTCCCAACCAACATGCATAGTTTTAGGGAACCCTTAGTTCCTTAGGGGAATTGGAATACCCTTGTGAACAAATACCATACCTTCCTCAATATAAAAATATATGATAATATTCTAGGGTATTTTCTTATTACATGCCTTAATAAATAATTAAAAGAATAAAAAAATCATTATATGTCAGAGCTTGTGTAACTGTTTTGTCTTTTCTTGTCTTTCTCCTTTTTCCTATTAATGTTGACCCATATTTGTATTTCACTTTCATAAATTTTTCCAATAAAGGATTTTCAAATATTGGGCATTTGTAGACACAAAATCATGCACTTTTGGTAACTATCTAGTCTTGATTGCATACTACTATTTGTATGGTTCCTAAGTAAGAATATTACTTATTGACCCATGTCTTTGGCCATCTTTGTCTTCTTTCTGTTGTCACTCTTGGTCTTACACTATTTCTAACTCTATCTTTCTTTTCATACCTTGACATTTCTCATTCTAGACACCAATGCCTAGCAAGGATGCCAACATTAGGCACTATTGTCCCCTCTAGGTGCCCTTGACCTTTCTATACTTTTTCTCATCTTTTATCTCCTTTCTAGCGGTTCAGGCATCTTACCTTTTTGGTATTCATCCTTTTCGTGGTTAATTAAAAAATTCAAGTAAGGGAATCATATAAATGTAAAGTTATGTGATCATAGTAAAGGACCAAGAACTAAGAATTATCTATCACCATCTAAGGTTGCATCCAAATGCATCTAAAGAGTATTCAAGCATCCATCTAACATCCATAAACAAGGGAAAGGGACTGATAATTATGCATACACTTCATAGGAGGGGAATTATATTCTATTCCATGCGCACATCTATTACATTTTCTTACATCTAGCTACTTTTCTCATTATCAAGTGTGTCATGCACAATAGCTACCTAGGGCGTGATTCCGCACACACACAACTAGAACTACATTGGGTTTGAAATTTAGTGCAACACTTAGATGTAAGTTCACTTATTTGACGGTTGAGGATAGTCTAACCCCTCATTTACATTCTTTTCTTTTTTGATTTGATGTGCTTGTGAGGGTTTTTCAGGTCATTCTTTCATTAAAGGTTATTAGCAACCTCGACGATAATTGTGTCACCTACTAGCAACCAAAGGAAAAGAATAATGAACACCTTATGACCATTCAAAGATAAGTTTCTAAGATTTTCCGCAATCACAGGTGCCCATTACAGTTCTGTCGTACCCGCATGTGCCCCTAACCCTTCCCAAGCGCCCTTGTCCAACATATTTCTCCAGATCTACATTTTTCTGAGCTTTGGTACGACAGTTTGTGCTTTGGATTTTTAATTTTTATACCTCTGTGCACCTTCTAGATCTCTACAAAATACATAAGTTATTTTACCTCTTTTTTGTTATTAGGGTTTCACATTTTATATCTTATTTTGCTTGGTTTAATTTTTATACTTAATTGATTATTCATTTATTATTGGAATAACAATCAGATTAGGTATTTTTATTGCATTTATTCAATATTTTGATTAATCATTTTGGTGAACCTAACTCGATCTGAACACTCTTAAGGTCCTCATAATTTTATTGCTTGTATATTTCTAGGATCTTCTCATCATGAGTATCTCTATTAATGACTTCTTACTCATTAATCCTCAATTAAGAGATAAAATAAAAACTCTCCTAGCTACTACTCACATTCCTTCTGATATTCATCTAGATATATTATATAATACATTTGTAGATACAATTCCTCAAACATTTATTTTCCATCTAATCATAATGTTGATCTTTCTATTTTCAACTATGATCCACCTCTACACATCATAATTCACATTTATAATATGGGTATCAAACGTACACTAATTGATAATGGATATGAACTTAATCTATGTCCTATGTCATTCCTTGAAATGATCGGTCTTTCCGTTGTTAATATTAGTCCATCGTGTCTTTCTCTTCTTGCCTATGATGGCTTTGTTTGTCTATTTGTAGGTAGAATTATTTTTCCTATCATTGTTGGTCCAAAAACTCTTAACACGGTTTTCTTTATCATTTACTTCCCAGTTTCATATAATTGTTTACTTGGTAGGCCATGGCTTCATGCCAGGCAAGAAGTTTCTTCTACAATACATCACTGTGTACAATTCTTACATGAGGGCATAGAATATACAATACCTAGTGATTGCCACCTATTCAAATATTATGACCATGATCCCAATACTAAACTTCCTACTCCAAGATCTGATATTACTGATGAACCACAACCTATGGATACTCTATCGCATTTACCACCACTTGAAGGTGTTATTTGCATGATGGATATTGTGTCATCTACACCATCACCTCCACCCGCTTCTTCTACCACTATGATTATTTATCAGGGGCCTATTCAAGTAGTGGACGTCATTCCATCTCTTACACCTTCTCATGAGCAACATCCATTAGCACGTACTCCATTTATGTGCACACTTTTCATGAATTAATCTTATTGGGAACATATTCCATTCAATCCTAATTCATCTGAATTTGTATGCACATGTGATGGGTTAACTCAACTAGGGTTTACAGTTGATTAAATTTCTCCTCCAACTCATGATTCTCATCTTTATCATTGATCCATTTGCATTATTGTCACTTATGGTCTTCCTATCTTTTATCTCACAATATTTCTTGCACGTGCTCCTCAAAATTCTCCACTTACACTTGGAAAATCTTGGCTTGATTACATTGGGGGAAAATTATACCCTGGTCATACTGATATATCATTCCCCATGCCATTTGGTTGTGTTTTCATCTACAATGACTCATTCCTCAGCTATTCACCAAATCTTACTCATTGGCATGCACATGGTTGTCCACTACCTCTATTCACTAATCAATAATATGTTATGGGCATGTACAATTTACACCTAAATGGTTCTTTACTTGACCAACCTAACACTATCGCTTGTCAAGTCTCAAATGCTTCACCATTTGGTTTTGACCATGACAATGACGGCCTCTTAGATTACATCACTTGATCTAACTCTTATCATTGCACATTTGGGGGGAAACACAATTATTTCCCCCCTTTCAGCATCAAAATGCGTCTTATTCTCTGATCACTTCACATGTAACATACACATCTTGATACACGCGCATATCAAAATTACCCGATGATGCACTCTCATGTTATGGTTCACACTTGACTATTGAGAGAATCATATACACATGAATCTCACACACTTGACATCCTCATAGCAAATACTCATCACTACATAATAAACATACTTACGACACCTTATTTTTCACACACATTCAGACACAAAAACACACTCGACATATCTACAACACACTACACACTAAGCACTTCCATGACATACCTATTTTACATCACATGAAAGATCTCTCTTACACGCAATCAACACAAACATCTTACACAATATACACAATCAAAACACACTACCTTTTATAAGCTTTCACATGCGATCGAACCTACCACAAGTATGACACATTCACAACACATCTCTCTTAACATGTAATGTCACACACTCAACATGTTCATAATCAAACATCTAACACAACATAATATATAATTGAAATATTCACAACATTCAACACAAGAAATAAATTCACAACATCTTAAACACGTGACACATTCACGACACATGTATCTCACACAACCAACATGACACATTACCTTATGACACACTCCAATTCTATGGTCCATACTCGATTGCTGAGGGTTTAAATATCAAATGGTCATCATCAAACTCATGTATTTAATCACTCGTTCACTCACTCACAAACGCTTTTATACTCTATGCTTTGTGCTTTGATAATCACATATTTTTAGTACACACATTCAAACCATTTCTTGATGATGCACTCTTTATTTATGGTTCATTCTTTACTGTTGAGGGGGCATAAATAAATGAACATCCATTCATAAACATCCATTCATGCTCACTTGGGGGGCACATGGCTCCTATCACACTCACTCTACATTCCATTCCATCTCATCCATCCACAACATGTTGTATATCTTGGTCACATTTATTCTTTCGTACATTTAATGGTTACATATACACTTTATTACACATGATAGATAAATATCGTGTATTTCATTATCTTTATCATACACACATAGGAATTCCCTTGTTTTCTAGTTTTGATCACAAATTTAATTGATCGATACATGCAACACAGATGCTTGGCGCTAGTACCTATTACTGATCCCACAGTGACTCTTAGGGGCATCCACTTTAGTACACAACATGTGTTATTGTTTCATTTTGTTTCATAGCACACCACTATATTGGGTTATACATGCTTTGACATAATTTTATATTTCTAACATGCTAACGGGTGTTTCATTTGTAGCATTTTTTTTTATATCCCTATTTGCTACCATGGTTGTCTACTACTTTGTTTTTCATTTCTTATCATTTTTTCCATTGTTTGCAGGCTTTTCCCTTTGTCTTATGTGTACACTTGTCTACTTTTATCCTAGTCATCCTTGATTATCTTGTGACATCATGGGTGATGTCCCATGTTTGAAACCCACTTTTCGTGGCCTGCATTGTCTTCTTGTGTGTTGTTATCTTGCATCTTAGATTACACATTATCTACTTGTTCGCTAGCTTACATATTACATAAATGTTTTTTATTTGTACTAACACTTGTCTCGTAGCCACTTTTTTCTATGCCTTGGTTTCTACCAAGCACACTCCCTCCCCCTACAGGGCATAGTTTCAACATAGCACTTGATCCTCTTTTGAGTTTCCTTCTCCTCAGTGACATCGCATGCACCCCAAACGAGGGGGAATCATTTGGGTGAATCATTCACCCCATACAACAGTTTACAGTCATCACACAACACAGTATAGTACCGGTACAACATAGTTATTAGCATCAAAAGGATCAGATCCTAACTTGGGTCCTTGACACATCATAGACATCAGTACCTAGACCCGAATAGTAGTGCCTGGGTGCCCTTGACCATTCTTGGATGCCTGTGACTAGGTGATAGTTACAAAGAATTATTCAGTGTGGCATAGTCTACAGCACTTCACACAGTGGTTTTTACGGGGCATGCATTCCTTAGCACCCAGCATACATACAAAATTCAGTATTTTATTCTTCAGCATTATATTGGAATTGGTCAAACTGGATCAGATTTTTACACAACATCTGTAGTGGTGTTCCATATTACAGGAAGCAGTTAAAGGTTGGAGGATGACACAACACTTTTCTCCCCACACTTTTTCCAGTTCTTGGCATGATATCTCCTGAGAAACTCACAGCTAGCACAATTGGCATGAGATCACCCAAAAAATTGGTCTTCTACATCATCTACAAGATCCTTTCTACACTCTTTCCTCATCACAGATCAGGTCCGCATGTTCCTCTTTCACATTTTTACATACTTTTTATCATATACATTTGTATTTGACTACTTGTCCATTCTTCTCTTTTCCAATTTTTTCCTTATGGGAAGAAGTAGTCAACATCACCCTACATAAACATAAACAATAGGCACATTAATGACATATACAACATGCATTTCCACACTAGGGTCTTTTTCACCATCACTGTTTGCACTTACTCCTCTCTAGTTTCCACGCTTCATATTTTTATCACTACATGCTTTTCTTTGTCTCTCAACATGCTTTTGTCATCGATCTACATGGTTATCAAGTACGCATCTCTATCTACTTTATGTTATCAATCATTCGTTCAACAACATAAAGTGGGGGAAAATGTAGACACAAAATCACACACTTTGGGTAACTATCTATTCCTAATTACATACTACTACTCATATGGTTCCTCGGTAAGAAAGTATTGATTAACACGTGTATTTGGAAATCTTTGTCTTCTTTTTGTTGCCACTCTTGTTCGTACACTCTTTCTAGCTCAATATGTCTTTTCACACCTCGAAATTTCTCATTTTATGATCACAACTAGAAAGCAAGTGAACACACAATATGATGATCAAGTACTAAGAAATACCTCGTATATATCTTACTCAGTGTGTGGTTACTTCAAAGGTCGACTCTACTAATAATGTTTAAAAATAAATAAGTGTGAAATTACTAGGTAAGATGTTATGTTAGCGACAATTCGACCATACATATCTCTACCCGCATTATAGGTTTAGGGTGTAGTATACCCCTCCCCTTGAAACTGATATTTTCCTCAATTTTATATAACTTTGGGTTGTTTTGTAGGAATTTCATGGGGGGTTCACTTAGTAAAAGTATGATATAACATGTTCATTCGAAGGGTATTAAAGTATACCCTTAATATTAGTTTTTACCTCTAATTATTCAATTGATAATACCCCCTCCCGTTATATTATTAGACTGAAAATACCCCCTATTTTTTCCATGTACATTACATACCCATTTTTCCATTACAATTTTATTTACTCTTTTTTATTTCTACCCTAATATATCAAATAGAACATATTTTTATTTCTACCCTAACATATCAAATAGAAAATATATCATGTTTTCCACTCAATTATTATTTTCTTAATATGTCTTTTCTTTAGAAAGATATTTCAAATCCATTCAAGATATATTATCAATTACATTAATGTTAAACTTTAATCATTTATCAATATTTATTCAAATAATTAAGATGGTGAAATAATATCATTTACATTGAAAAGCATACTCAATCCTATTTTTTTATAATATTATTATTTCTTGGTTAAGAATATCCTAATTGATATTTCCTTATTCAAAAAGAGATTAAAATTTAACTTCATGAAAACACTCCTTATGCAATATTAAGGTATTTATTTTTAAAAATTAGGGGTCAAATATTTTAGTTTAATATTAAAATCAACCCCACCTCTCCTTAGACCCACCTCTCAAACCTACCCCCAACACCTAATTCAAAATATTAGTAAATTAAACCCTTTCACCCCCTAATTTCTACCGGTATATTGACTTTGATTTAATCAATTTTAATTACCTCAATATGAATGCATGTGCTAGGATATTTCCTATCTAATGAATCCCCCATTAATAATTTTTTATCATCCCAAGTCGCATTCTCATTGGTTAGATTCGTCCACGTGATTAGATACTCATATATCCTCTTTGTTCACAACTCATTACTATTTTTTTAAAGAATATTTTCAGGTTCTAAGATGATTTTTCCTTCCTCATCTAGTTGTGATAACACCTTTCTAGGATGATAGTCACTATTTAATGACCCTCTTCAAGCATGAGACATGAAATGTTGGTAGGCTGGGATGATTCTAACCTATATGTTACACTGCCAATTTCCTACAAGAGTCGAGAAACATTATAATACTTAGGAGCAAACATGTTATCATTCTTATGCTAATATAAATACATTTATTATATTATTGAATCTACAAAAATATAAAATCCCCAAATTTTAAATTTTTTTAGTATGATGTCAATCTAGTTATTGATTCATTTGGTTTTGAGCCATTTCCAAGTTCTCCTTGAGATTGGATAATATCTCATGTTAGTGGTGTATTGGTGTTGAATGTGGTATTCTATAGTTTGAACCTAATTTTTAAAAATCTCAAGGAAGAGGTAATAGATGTAGGTTTGTACCCATATTATAAAAATAGAAAAAAAAATGGATGAGGTTTAGAAGGAATTTTATACCACCATTGCACTAAAGTAATCAAGTGAACCCATATTTAACGTTTATCCAAAGAAAATAAAAGTAGATATCTTTTAAGGCTTTTTTCAACCACCTATATTTATCCATATAATTGATGATGGTATGATGAGCTATGTGCCAATTGGGTACCCAAATATAAAAATAAACTAATCTAGAACTTCCTAGTAAATATAGGATCATGATCACTTACTATGACCTTGGGGGTACTATGTTACTTCTAAATTGTGCGTATAAAATTAAATGATATTGTGCTAGCCATAAATGGGTCTTACAAGGCACCAAAAACATGCATATTTTATGAGCCTATCCAAAACCACAATGATAACATTTTTCCCTTATAACTTTGCAAACCATGTAATGAAATCCATGTAAACCTCTTTCCACCCTTGTCTTGGAAAAATTAGTAGTTACAAAAGACTTGGAGTTTTTACTGTGTCACCCTTATGTTTTTAAAAAATCATACATTTTTGCAAAAAATTACAGACACCCCCCCCTCAAGTACTTCCTAGAAAAAATTTAATCTTCTGATAATTCATATTGAATCATGAATTTTCCCTATTCAAGATGTATGTAGCTTTACAAGAACCATTCAATTTAGGACTAAATTTATTCACAAGTACAACACATCCTTGTAATTTTGAATCAAAAAATATCTCTTTTAGAAACAACTATATTGTGTTATAGATTTTGAACCTGAGATTATATATCTACATCATTATCTCATTTAAATATTGCTTCATCCACTTATCAACCTATAAGACAAACATTGTGCATATAAGTGCTTATTTAATCTCAGATTTTTGGGATAATGCATCTGCCACCTACATTTTCCTTTCCTTTATTGGATATGATTGCAAATTCATAACCCAAAATTTTTTGACTTTTTTTGTTCTTCATATGAAAAAATTATTTCCAAGTCTAAGTATTTGAGACAATCATGATTTATATTCTCATTAAAGTACCTATCCATTAGATATGGTCTCCATTTTTTCTACAACGTAAAGGATATCCATAATATCCTTCTCATATATGACATAAAGTAGATTCTTCCCTTTGAGATGGAAAATATTGAGTGTGACACGTCATCCTTCTTGTGTGAGTATCGCTTCCATTCCATACCTTGATGCATAGCATTCAACAATGAATGTATTTGCAAAATATGGAGTAGATAGGATTGGAGTGGTGCACATCTCTTTTACCTTCTTATATTCCTTGGTGGCTACTTCATTCCAATAGGAGTCTTTATTTAATAAGGTAGTGAATTAATATTCTATGTTACTTTAATTTTTTGTTAAAAAATAATAATAACCTATAATCATAAGGAATCCATATATGTTCTCAATGGTTTTTGGAAATTTTCATTCTACCATGGCCTTGATCTTGTGGTGGTTCACTTTTACACCTTCTTTTGAAACACTATGAGCTAATTACTCTACCTATTTTACCAAAAAAGCATAGTTTTAATGTTTGGCATAAATTTTATGATGTTTTTAGAGTTATCAATACCTGATCCAAATGTTGCAAGGATACTTCCCATGTTATTGTAAACTTAATATGTCATAAAAAAATACCAAGAAACTTTTCTATAGGAATGGGTGAAAGACAATTTTAATAAAGATCTCAAATGTAGATAGTGAATTTATGAGACCACAAAACATCACCAAGAACTCATAGTTTCCCTTATGGGTTCCAAAATCATTCTTATACATATCGTCATCATTGATCCATATTTGATAGTAACTAGAGTGAATATCAAGTTTATTGAGTAAGCAACATCATGTAACTCATCTAGTAAATCATCAATTATCAAAATGAGAAACTTACCTTAGTCTAATGTTGTTTATTCCATGGTAGTGATTCATAGGAAATATAAGAATTAATACAATGGAGTAATCATGCTATTAAATTTCTAATAATGTTTAGTTTAGTGTGTTGGAAGTTTTTTTTTTTAGGTTTTATTTTCTTCTCTACATCTCTATGGGCAACATCTCTTTTTCTATTTCTAGTCAATATCTACTAGAATTGTTGTTTTTGGTTTGTCTGTTATATGCTCATATTTCATGGTGATGGAAATTATATTGGAGGAAATATCTATAGAGGAAATGGTGGTGAGATCTCCTCTTTGAATGTGTTCTCTTAATTGTTTTTTCTATGCTATATTTGATGGCTCTAGTGTCAGTTAGTATATGGAAGTGATTCATAGTATTTTCGTGGCGATGGTGATGACAGTGGAGGGAGGATCTATGGAGGAAATGGTGGTGACTTTTCCTCTTTCATATGTCTTTCCCTGTATTTTTTTTCTATATTTGATGGCTCCGGTGTTGTTTATTCCCTGGTATCAATTCGTAGTAATTTATAGGAATTGCTACGACTATTGAGTAATCATGTCATTTAATTTCTAACATTATTTTGTTCAGTGTTGTCTAGTGTGTTGGTATTTTATTTTTTTAGAGTTTTTTCTTATACGTGTATCTATAGGTGACGTATTTTTTCTATTTTTAGTGATAACTAAATGGTTTGTTACTATTTTTTCTTTTTTCTTCTCATATTCTATGGCAATGGAGATAACAATGGAGACATGGTCTATAGAGGAAATGATGAAATAACATCACCTTAAAAATCCTCATAGACTCAAATTCCTCTTAATATCATGTTTGGATGGTCAAATTAGGTTAGTTGGAGTGTCTTAAGGTCATTGAAGGGCTTCAAAGTTCAAATTTTTATTTATATGAGATTTCCCTCCAAAATTCAATTTGATTTTCTTTGGAATGATTTGCCATTTTTTGTTCATTTTATCTTTGTTGGTGTTTAGGTAGGTGTCTATGATTATTTTATAATGCATATTTAATGTGTAAGTTCCTTTTGATGGACACATTTATTATTCTCTAGGTGTTTTGTTATGTAAACTCTATTTGTAGTTCTTAACTTAAGCATATAACTCGAGTTTATGGTTTGTAAAGGCTAGTTAAGTGAATAACTAATAGGAAGTAGTTATGAATGAGGGATGATTCAAGTGGGAGAGATATAATCAAGAAAAAATATATAATGAACTCACTTTGAAGGTTGTGAAAGATAAACCCCTATTTTTTAAGAGTTGTATGACAGTCAAGAAAAAGCCATGCTTGAATAAGAAAATTTTGTTCTTTATGTGAATACATTGAATCTATTACATAATTCATTTATTAAGTATGATTAGATTCTGTAATTATTGATTCTATGCTTTGGAAGTAGGAATATATGATCCACTTAGTCTTATCAACATGTACAAGTCTATTTTGGATGAGAAACCTTATTTTGGTAAGGATAAATTCTATATTTTATGAAATAGCTTGTGTTTTTCTATATAATTCCTATTTAGGAACATTATCAAAGAAGGTACAGACATCCATCAAAAATTACAATTGGTAGTTTATGAAATGTTCTAAAAATACACTTTCTCTTCAACTAGATTTGTTAGAAACCCTCGTTAGGGTTAAGGAGAAACTTGTGGTTGAAGGTATTATTATTATATTTCTGGCTTGAAATTTGGTAGGTATCATATAGACTCCATTTAGAAATATTTTTTGAATATTCATCTAATTTATTTACTTTTGTTGAGGTTTGTTCATGGCATTTTGCTCCTAGACCTATAAACCTAAGAATAGGCCTAATTGAAAAAACGAATTTAGTGAAAGAAATGTTTAAAACTTGAATTTTGGTTATGAAACTTTGTGTGAGCCTTCAAAATAAAAAATGGCATCTCAAAATTGCCATGGTTTGTTTGAATTCTCTCAAATTTTAAATTTCGGTCTAGAAAACCCTTGTAGCATGACTACTAGAAAGAAGGTCTAGTTATACATGAGAAGACACTAAAAGAAAGAGATACCTTGGGAGTTGAATGATAAATCTTTGCATGAAGCTTAAGAGTAAAAAAGAGTATTCATAAGTGTGATTAATTTTTGTAGGATCATTTTATATTGTTTTTAAGTACAAACTTTGAAGGTTAATGGTCTTAAGAATAAATTAAGGTAGGCTAGGAAGAATTTTTGAATGATAAAATATTTATTTTTCCCCCAAGAATATTTTAAGTTGCAATTTCATCTAGAGAACAGGTAAATCTTGAAGTTAAAAACACAGTAAATATATAAAAAAAAATCACATTTGTAAATTTGAGATACCATTCATGGTTGTAAGAAGTGTTTAAGGTAAAGACAATTTGGTGATTTTTTTCCCTAATTTTTTTTCTCTAAAGGTGATCTTCATAGCCCTTGAATTAATTAGTATCAGAGTAGGGAGTTTTTCATTTTAAAGAGAGAAAGGTTGAAAATAAAGGAACCAAGATTGAGAGAAGAAGCAAGCTAGGAAATATAAGTTTAGAAGAAGAAGAGAAGACTATCAAAATGCCACCAAAAATACTACCTAGGGGAGGTCAGAGAGGAAAACATAGATAAAATGAGTGGGTTTCCATATTGATGAACATACAAGACAGATTGGGAGCTTTAAATATTGTTTTGAGAAGAGGTATGTTCTTAGGAGAAGAAAGAGATAAAGCAGAAGTAGAAGGAGAAGTGGTATAAGAAATAGTTACATAGGAGGAAGGACCTAATATGAGAATCTTGAAATAAGTCATGGGAGCAGGTTCAAATCAAAAATAAAGGTGACGGAGTATGGAGGAAGCCTACATCTAGAATAATTGATAGAATGGATCACTAAGATGGATAAATACTTCAATTTTGAGGGAATAACTGAAGATAAAAAGGTAAAGTTTGCTTGTACAAAATTGATAGGGCATGTAATCATTTGGTGAGATTTTGTGTAAAAATAAAGGATTAAAGGAAAGGATAAAATCATATCATGGGACAAGATGGTTACCAAGTTAAGAGGTAAGTTTTTTCCAGCTTGTTATCAAACTAGTTTGTTTAAGAAATTAAAAAATTTAAGGCAAAGAGAAATGAGTGTGTCTGCTTACACTAAGGAATCCTATAAGTTAGATATGCGATTAGGTCATATATATGGATATGTTAAAGAATTATCTAGATATTTTAATGGGTTGAGGCTTAACATTCAGGATGAAATTAGTTTGTTCACCTTGATAATTGTGGAAGAAGCATACCAAGTAGCATTTAAAGTAGAGGAAAAGTTGTCTAGAAGGCAAACACAATATTCTAGAGGCCAAGGTAGAGTAATCAGAGGTAGAGGACAAACAAAAGTAGAGGAAAACAAAAAAAATCACTAAGAGGAAGAGGTAATTTTTGAAGAAGAAGAGAATAATTTCCAGCGAAGTTTTTTAAATGTAATAATTTTTCTTGTGATAGATAATATGAATGTCTAGAGAATCCTCAGGTAAGTGGTAATAGGGTAAGTGAAGCTAGAAATCAAATTGTGTATGTTAATGAAGTAGAAAGTGTGGGATCACAATCACATATGGAAGAAACTGAAGTAGTAGAGGCATTGATGATGAAAATATTCATGATTAAAAAAATCCAAAAATTTGAAGAACCGGTGCAAAGAAGAACTTTATTCAGGAAAATGTGCAAGTCTAAAGGTAATTGGTGTAAGCTTATTACTGATAATGATAGCACATATAATTTGGTGTCTTCTGAAATGGTAGAAAATCTAAAATTGGAAATCTTGGTGCAACCTAAACCATATATAGTGTATTGAGTTAAAATAAATCATCAAGTGCTAGTAAATGAGAAATATATTGTTAGTTTTCACATTAGTAGTTATACGAATGATGTTCTTTGTGATGTGATGTCCATGGATGTTTGTCATGTCTTACTTGGAAAACCTTAGTAGTGATAGGATATATATTCATGATAGTTGTGAAAATACATATTCCCTAATGAAAAATGGTGTTAAGAACACATTAAACCCTCTCAAGGAAATCCATGAATGGAATGAAAGCTACTCAAGAGTCATGTTAAAGAGTATGAAATTTTACTAATTATTTGTAGCTAAAAGAGAGAGTTGGTCTTGAATCAACAAGAATTACAGCTGAAAGGAAGTGTAATAAGATGGAAAAAAATACTAGTAAAGTCAATAAGATTTGGAAATGATTAAGTGAACAAGAGGAATACCAAGGGATTCTTAAAATAAGAAAGAGAAAAGAAAATGATAATAATGGATCTGCAAATCTCATAAGAGAAAGAGACAAATCAGAGCTCTTGGGAGCACAAAAAGTAAAAAAGAAAGAAATAAAATTTTGAGCATGAAAACACTATGAAGCAATTAGTATTTGAGAAATAGGATAGTAGTCATGGAAGGTGGATCAAAACAGTTCAAGATCACAAGGAGAAACAAGTTCAATAAGGAAAGAAAGAAAAGCTAGCTAAAGAAAACAAGGATGAGATGGAAGAGATGGTCAAGATGAATGTTAAGGATCTAAATTTACAATGTAATACTTATTTTAGTGTTTATTGTGCACGTATACTAGCTGAGATGATAATGATGATGAAACAAGTGAAGATGAGTGATTCATGCAAGCAAGATTCATAATTACCGATTATCGAGATCATAATGCATCAAGAAGGAAAAAATTAGGGTAAAGAATATGATTTCATAGCCATGATTAGTCAAGAAATAGTTCATCTATATAGTGCCCACATTTTACACACATAATTACAACAGTAAAATACCAAGATAATTTGTTTTGACTTATATTGCTCACTATACACAACACAGCAAGGGCTCCAAGTACAGAAACTCAACTCGCATATGACAATCACATAAGTCATCGACTCACATAGACACAAGAAAACAACATAGGCATGTCGATGCCACACTTTTCCCAATGAATGGTTACTAGTAATGACCCAACCACAAGAAAAATGACTTCAGGAATGGCGAACCCACAACACATCATTTCTTTAATTGTATTTTAGTTACGATTAACATTCCAAGAACATTATTGTGTAAGGATAAATTTCTCAATTTGTCCACCTACAGATTCTTAAGTTTATTCCATGGTTAAATTACCATTCGACCCTTTTAAGTTGGCTTCTTATTCTTTACAAAATTTTCCATAACTTGCATGCTTATTTGGCATAATTCGAATGCATATAAAATACTTAATTATCTTGTTCTTATGTTAAAAATCTTCTTCTCGAACATATATTCAATGTCTACCTTTTTATTCTTACAACTCAAGTGAATGTGACTTGGTGTCCATATAGCGATATTAGGATTTAACGGAGATTTAAATACAAGATAGATTTTTACCAAAAACATTCCTTGATCACGGTATAGTTATTTCCCTACCATAGTTATTCTAATTCAATGACTTGTGGAATTCCATTTTGATTTATATATGTATTTTATTTTCTCAAAGGTTGATCACACCAAGGAAATTCATATTCTTTGAAACAAAAGAATATATTTAATTGAGATATAAGGTCTCCAAGAGTGGCATTATTCCGAACCTCAAATCTCATTTTTACTCTTATATGCTTTATTTTCTACGTCACATTATGGTCTTATTATTAGCATTGTCTTGTAAAAGGAGTTACAAAATGTTTGTCTAACCTCTTGAAGACATAAATGATTAGAATACTTGAAGCTACACATGAACCCTAAGTTAACATCCAAATCAATGAGGTTTAGATTAATTCCAACTTCACCTAAGGGTCTACCCCTCAACTATATATGAGTTTTAAGCGAGAGGAAATTATTTATGCTAAACCACCTTCAAGAAAGGACCAAGGTGTTATGTTGAGAGAAACCAAGGTAACACATTTAGCTGAGCGAGCTAAGGAGTTCATTAACAAGAGTTTAAGACCTAGAACAACTAAGTCACAACCTCCATCTATGTCGTCTGGATCCAACAGGGATTTCACTTCGATGAAGAAATTTAATTTTAAATCTATCTTCGGATGACAAGGTAGTCCACTAGGCTACGAAGGAGGAGTTAGCTCTACATACTCCAAATGAAGTTTGACTGTGTCGCTCCTATCAGACCAGGTTTATGACAATGTCACTAACCATACTGACTAAGATGATAAACCCATTCTTGGGCTCTTGTTTACTCAAACTAGGAGATTTCCATTGAGTGCAGAGTTTAAATTTCATTCTACGGTTTTTCAATGTCTTCTATGGTAAGGAGTATCACACATGAAAACAAGTTATGCTTCGATATTGAACAAGGGTAGAGTGTTTCGATTAAGTCTCTTTATTACATTTGCAAAGTATGAATGCACAAGATGACTCATTAATCATTTATTGAACACTAAGTATGCACTACAAGATATTACTTCAAATTCATTTACCTTATATAAATATCAAACCTTTTTACCATGTGTACTATGAATCAAATTGAACCTATGATTAAATGCACATTTCCTAGATGTCCTTGAAACTAGCATCTCATACATAGCAACAAATTATCAAATATAACCTTCTGTAACATGAGACTACATTATACATTTATTCATTTAACAATGAACTATATAAATTACAATGATAATTAATGAATTACACATCACCTTTTCGTCATCATTCTTTCATCCTACAAAACCACGTGAGAAATGATATCAACGATAAATCGCTGGCATGACATCCACCCTAATCTAACATAATTATCATTTTTCAGTTTCCCATTTACATATGATAATAATTACAATTTGCAATCGAAATTAAAGGTTTAGAAACATGTATTCCTTACATTTCATTTCACTTCATTTTGTAACCCAGGAGAGAGAAAAAGAAGGGAAGAGAGAGAAAACACCATTTTGTCAAAAGTTCTATTTCACACAACAAGTTACACTATAGAGTTTTTAAAGATAGGGGATCAGTTATTTACATGTGTCAAAAGTTTCCATGGTGGTTTGGAAACCCGACGAGGGTCCCACAGCTTTCTATTTTTACATTTTCTTACTAGCTACAAAAACATTCAAAACAGGCTCGGAGGCTAAGAAACCACTTCCAAAAGTTATCTTCCGATGAGAACACACACCATGATTAAATTTCTATGTGTCCACATATATACCAAGAGTTCATAGCAACTGACGGAATTTGGAAAAAGCGAACGGTTTACGTTTGGCGGCTAGTTTTCCGGGGCCACTGGTCATAGTTGACCCAGTTGCAAATGAACAAAAGTTAGCTCGAGGGCTCAGAAAACCACGTCCAAAATTGACGTTTGATGGATGAACGCAACGAGAAACTTCTAAAAATTTCCCTATATATGGAGAATTCAACAGAGTCGACGGAATTCAGAACTAGAAAACAGTCTTCAAACAACGACAAGTTTTCTGAAGCCACCGGTCCTAATTGGTCCAGTTTGACCTTGTCAAACTGTGACCAGAGGCCTACAAAATGTCATTGTCAAAATATATCTAGAAAAGTGTTTTTCCCTAAACTGAAGGTTCCATGCAATTGTTCTAGTAAAAACACTAGAGGTTTGCAAAGACGGGAAATAATTTCTCTATCCAGGTTTCAAATGGCAGTTCAAAACGAAAGCCAACTTTCTAGATTTAACAACTTTCTACTGTGTAAACCAGTGTAATAGGGCTCCTATAAGAGCGTCAAAAAGATCACATATGTTCATTCAGGGGTCAATCCAAAGGTCAAGGTGACTCCTCACATAACAAGGTACACGAATGAATCTTAACATCTCATTTTCAGAGTTACGAAGGGTACTTAATGAGTCTCCAAAAAATGCAAAAATTATCTATTTAAACAGGGAGATGATCAACTTTATTACTGGGAAGTCAATTTTTGTCTAGTCGATAAAACAATATTGTAGTGATCTAGTTGGGTAGGAAGTTTTCTAAATCACCTCAAAATGAGGGTGGAAGTTCATGTTTTAATGCAAATGAGTTATTTTGACTTCGTGAGTTACGACACAACATTTCATTGTTTTGCAACGAGTTGATATAAACAATTAACTGTATTATAATCCTAATATTTTAAAATTATATTAAGTTGCAAATGAAAAACTAAAATACAAGAGTTATGAAAGATGAGGGGAGGTGAACCATGCCTGGGAGGAATGGAGTTGGTCAAAACCACAAGATTCAGTTCAACATCTCGCTTGGCACTTCGTCAACCAGTTCATGAGCCTTGATCTAACCTCCATACACGTCACACAAACTTCCCAATCACTTGAAGTTTTCCAATAGAATAGAATGATGTCTGATAATGTTTCTAGCAGTCACATGCTGAGAGGATGCTAAGTTTCTGAGGTTTCTTAGAAATTTTCCAAAGATTTTTCAACATACCCATTTCGTTGATAACCTACAACTGTTGCAGATCATGAACCCATATTTCTCTCAGAACTTGTTTTTGTTTAAAAGTTTACATGCCCTTCTTATGCTTCCACAAGTTACAGGTTGATCTGTCAGGGCACTTACAACTACATAAACTAGTAAAAATCCCCATTTTAGGCAGATTGACTAGGGGGAGAAAAGTGAAATAAATACAAATTTCCATTATGTTTAGATGGATGTCCATACCCTATCCCAGAGCTCATATTTTGGCACAGGCCAGGAGTGCACTGGTAAAATGCAAACTCATCAGGTTGGAGACCTATTTTGTTGCATGGATGAAATAGTGTGACTATCTCCTGAGGAAACCCCATGTCTTCTGTACACTATCGTAATCATATTCCATGAGGAGCTGTCTCATTCTTTCATTTGGTCAAACATGTATTTTATGCCCTTGACAGAAAGTTGTTAGATGTTAATGCAACCATCCATAAGATCTCTCATCTCTTCTCCTATCTATTGTGAGTCGAACTCACATCATGTCAGTAATATGCACTCTGCATACCGTTGCACTATTCAACACATGTTGTCCCACCCGAGGCTCCACCAGAACTCTCCACGCAGCCAGATAATAAGACAAGAGTAGGTTACAGTCAACGCCAAGGCATATGCACCCTCTACCACCATGAAATCCTAAGCATCGGGAGAGGGGATTTGTCAATGCTGAAACAACACGTGCCCAAGGAGGAGGAAGAGTAAAACAAGGGAGAAGCGACCAAGTAGGAGAAGGAAATAAAGAAAAAATAAATGTCCAGCAGATGGCCAGCACTAAGAGAACCATGAACCAGGGAGGGAGAAGGAAACAACAATCCAAAATATAGTGGACAGTGCATTAGCAATGTGTTTCAGATCTGTACAAAAGAAGGTGGTAATCTAAATGCGCACAACCTTCCCAGAGTATTCCTTCACCCAAAGCTCTCACACAACTAGGGAAAAGTGCGTACCCAACCACCAAAAGGAAATCTACAGAGCAGACAGGTCCTAAGTCTCATTAATACACACCTTGGGAAAAGGTGGAAAACAATGGCTTGCTCCCCTAACAGCTAGAGTTCAACATGCAATGCCATGGAGGAGACATGATGGGATGGTAGGTGTTCCACCTCCCAACGTATGCAACTAAATACGAGGTCTTGCCAATAACCAAAATAAAATAAACAAGGGTATTACGGCCAGCATGGGAAAGAAGAAATGGTGGGGTGGGTGGATACCTCCACAATTTAATAATTAAACATTTTATCAACAAAAATTTTATTTACAAGGCTTGCAACGATGCCTCGACGGCTAAAGAGGAATGTTAAACATTAACTTAAACACCACACCCCAAACAAAGGTGCCACCAATAACAAGCTTCTCTTGCGCGAATCGAGGTTCGGTCATGAGAGCGAACAAGGACGGAATAAATAAATAAATAATAGCTTAAAGGTAACCCGTAATAATAGCGATAAAATAATTAACACTAAAACAAATGGTCGTAAATCGACAATATTAAATTATAATATTATTATAAACATTATTTTTTATGATATTACGGCTAACAAATAATAATTATTATTATTAATCATAGTAATGGTGACAACTAGGAAATCTTGAAGAAGCGAGAACTAAGATTTTCCTTTAATTAAGATAATCATCCATGATGCTACTAGGTCCACCAGTTTGGGGTGTCAAAAATGACCCGAAAAGGAAATAAAGAGAGGGAGGGTGCAAAGTCTTCATTGCGACAAGGACAAAGTCAACAAAGGTCAACGAGAGCACACACACACAACCCTCCCATGCTTAGCAACAGGGTCGTCATGTCAAGAACTTGGGAAACATCGAACGGGGCATTACAATCTACAAATGGAGCAAGGGTGGAATGATGAGGAAGTGGTAGTAAATACCACACACAATTCCAATACAATTCCTACACAAAAAAGATAACTCACTCAAAATATTTATTTGAGTTATGCAGGTGTTTGTGGATTGATCACCCATTGTTGCATGTAGAACTCATTCAGGTATGTTTTTACCCAGGATCTTGTTTTTCTTTCGCATATTCTAGTTTGAATTGTCTTTAGACAGTTGCATTGGTGGTTGCATGGATACATGGATAGATGGATGAAGAACACAGCTGTTTTTACATGTATGGATATGGTTGCAGTTGAAGCTCAGTACTTCAATTTGAGTGGGAGCTCTTGCATGTTTGTTAGTCATGATGGATTGGTTGCATGAGAGGCTTGGTGTTATGATTCATTGGTAGCTTGATGTATGGATAACTCAGTTATCACGGATCAGTAGTAGCTTCGTGCAGGTATATGGTAAGTCACGGGTTTGTTATCTTCATTTTAGAAGATGGTTTGATCTTCCTGGCTTTATTTTTGAGAGAATTGTTGAAGAAAAAAATAGATGGTCTTCACGGTGTGTAGAGGACAATGATGTACAGGTACTGGTACTGGTACTGGTACAGGTATAGAAGTTCAGCAATGTATCTCAAAGTGGGATATTGTTAGGTTGTGGAGATGAATTTCTTTAAAGATTGCATGTGATACACCTTGTTTGTTTACACAGTAACTGCCATTAGTCATCATATTAACCGTCGTAGGTCAGCATAATAACCGCCGTCAGTCAACATAAAATTTGCCATCGGTTAGTAGATGAACCTCCAGGGTAACCATTGCTGGTTACTTGTGTGGGAGTTTTTAATTTAACTCTCGGGAATTAGATCTATTTTTAGTATTAAAGCAAAACTATTGATTGTAATTACATGGCTAAGCACCCTAAGTTTATAAATGCTTATATAAGCATGAAATCTAGGGTTAGAAGGAGAATTAAGAGAAGGATTGAATTAGATCCTTGATTCTCCTAGATTGACAGGATGAAGAAGAAGAGAAAGAAATAAAATGTTATATGCAGACATAGTCTCCATGGATAGGAGATGAACAGAAGGAAATAACAGGTACATCTGAATGGTGAGAAGAGGGTAACATCTTCTACTGTATTTCCTTTATATAGTTACTGTCTCATTGTAATGGCTTGCATAATATGCAAAGCACATAGAGTTTCTTCTTGTAGATCCACATGTTGGTGAGATCTTGTATTATAGATCTAGTCTTGTATTGTAGATCCATCATATCATATTGTATTATTGATCCATGTAGATATAGATATTGTACAGGAGGTTGTCTTCATGTTTGCACAGGTTATGGAGTGATGGAGAGACAGGTGTACTTCTTGGTGCACATTCATGGTTGCACATTGGTAGACCCATGCAAGAGGTCTTGTTACAGATCCACAAAGAACTTGGTAGCACTTCATAAATGTAGTAGTTCCTAGTTATGTGAGATCTGATGGTGGTGTTTGGAGGCATGTTTGTAGTGCACTCATAGAGATCTGTTTAGAGATCTGGAGGAGAGGAGATACTCTTGGAGAGATTCATTGTACTCTTGTAGTGAAGATTTGGTTTGTAATCTTGTTGTATTATATATATGAATCTCTATCATTGGTGGACGTAGCCCACATTGGGTGAACCATAGTACATGTTGTATTATGTGTGTGTACTTTGTTTTGATTTGGATTATTCTAGTTTATACTTCCACTGATTTATATGTTGGGGAATTGTTTAGATCTTTTGTGTATGATTTTTTTTGTTATTAAAGCATAGAACTATTCAGCAGTCCCGAATTCTTAAATAGTATTAGAGCTTAGTTATTTCAAAGCAATTTTTTCTTCAGTATATTGTTAGTGGATTACTGAAAGGTGTATGAGAGAAGGGTTTTTTTCTTGATTTGAAGATCACAGGAAGATATTTAATCTCAAGTGGGAGCTGGAAGAGTAAGGGTGCTGGAAATTACAGTGACTGGTATCGGTTAAGTGGAAACCAGTGTCAGAAGGGTTTCCGTGGTCGGTTATAAGGTGGTCATGGTTGGTTACTAGGCAGCCTATTTTTAAATAGAAAATCACATATCTGAAGAATTAAGAAGATGCATGGAATGTATCTTGGTTACTAAGGTGTCCCTGGTTCTTGGAGGCACAAGCATGTTGGTCAGATTACATATCCGGTTATTGAAGTATGGTTTTATCTTAGTATTACAGTGCTTATATTATTTTGGTTGCACATGCATGTTTCGGATTGCAGATCTAGATTTGAGAATGAGATAGAGGAGAAGTTATGCATCTTTGGTGTAGTTAGATACATGGGATTCATTAGAGAAGCTAAATATAGTAGCACAAAATGAAGACAGGGTTTCCATAAAAGAAACATATTCTTTAGTTGAAGATGTGGTTGAGTATCTTGGTGTTGGTAGGGTGATTGATTTCATCTTGGTGTAGTTTTATTGCATGTATTATTTTCATTAAGTTTATCTGCAAGATTTGGGTGCTTCTTAAAATAATTGGCTCAACAAAACTATCAGATTTTTTCAGTGGACACTTGGTTTATTGACCTATGTCAATTTTTGGCGTTGTGTTAGTTCCAGCAGCACCGACGTCAGTCAGGGAACCGACATCGGTCACATAGGGTAGCCAGTATCGGTCAGCAAACTGTGGTCAATCTCTATGACAATGAGTTTTTACAGGGTTTCTTGCAGTAGAAGAGGGCATGGATGGTTCAGTGTCTTGTTTGGGGGAATCAAGTTTTTGGCATAGTGTGTACAGGCAGACACAGTGCAGGTCACTTCAATGTTTGGATCAGAAAAGGGATGGATTTGGCTCAGTTAGTCCAGTGAGACTTTGGGTCAAGTATCTCTATATGGTTCACATTTTATTTATTTCATTTGGAGAAACTGATATTATGGTTGGATAGTGTGCATGAATATACACCATATTTTTGGTGTTGTTTGACTTTTATTTCCAAGTTATGTGGAATATTGAGGACAATGATATCTAGTCTAAGCATGAGATCCTAAATGAAAATTCATGGTTAGACATAGTTACAGGTAATGAAAGATGTTGAGTACACAGGATGAAAAGAAGTTGATTCACATACTTCACAAGAAGTTCAAACTTCTGTGACGTAGAAGTATTCTTTGATAATAATGGAATCATTTTATATTTTCTTTCATCTAGTTTTATTTCTCACTAACATATTAGCTTTTGTGCTTGGTGTTAGAGGCAGTGCAAGGAATTTTGTGTTCAGTGGGAGCTAGCCATGGTTGTTGGCATTGCAAGATTGGATACATGATGCACATGCAGAGTGAGGGGAGATTGTTACTATTTAGAGTGGCAGATGCACTAGTTGGTTTTGGAGGGCAATCACGGATTTGTAGGTATATTGAGTTTATTTCTTTGTGATGTCACTTATTATTTTATTTTGTGGTGCCTGGATATCCCTATGGGATTATACTTGATGGTTAGATTCAGCAAGGTGAAGATGATAGAGAAATTTTTTAGAGTTTTAAGGATTAAAGGATAAAATCTACTAGTGATAGAAACTAGTGTCGGTTAGAATTAACCATGGTCAGTCATCTGGTAACCATGGTCAGTCAGGAAGTGATTGGATCAGTTAGGAAACCGTGGTTGGTTTGGTTACAGGTTTGAAAATAATTTTTATTTACCATTTTTATATGGTACCCTTTCTTTACTTTCATATTGGTTGGTTTGTGCAGTATGTTGATTACATGTATGCTGGCATTTGCAGTTGGTATTAGTTGTATGGTTTAGCATGGACATTTGTTATTGACATTGATGAGCACAAGATTTATATTCAACTTTTGAAGTTATTCGGTGGTAGACTTCGAGCTTCTAGAAAGTTGATGATATGGATGGATGTATAGCTGAGTTTATACATGTGGATAGATTCAGTTTTATGAGTCTAAGATGATGCAGATGTTTGATTTGTACATGGATGCCTATGAACACAATTTAGATGCCTTGGGCATGAGTAGGGGATGTTTTTATTTCCTCTTATTACTATGTTACTCCATGATAAATATGTTATCTATGGATGAATGTCTTTGACATGCTAGTTGTTTATGTAGGGTTAGATTTGTAGATTGTAGTGTTTGGATTCTTTGAGTTATGTAGGTTTTTTCAGATTGATCACCCATTGTTGCATGTAGAACTCATTCAGGGATGTTTTTACCTAGGATCTTGTTTTTCTTTCACATATTCCAATTTGAATTGGCTTTGGACAATTGCATTGGTGGTTGCATGGAGACATGGATAGATGGATGGATAACATGCTTGGTTTGACAGGTATGACAATGGTTACAGTTAAAGCTCAATACATTAGTTTTAGTGGGATTTCTTGCATGTGTGTTATTCATGATGGATTGGTTACATGAGAGGCTTAGTGTTATGATTCAGTGAGAGCTTGATGTATTGATAACTTAGTTATCACAGATCAGTAGTAGCTTCATGTAGGTCTGTGGTAAGTCATGGGTTTGTTATCTTCAGTTTAGAAGATGGTTTGACCTTCCTAGATTTATTTTTGAGAGAATTGTTGAAGAAAAATAGATGATCTTCACGGTGTGTAGAGGACGGTGATGTATAAGTATAGGTATAGGTATAGAAGTTCAGAAATTTATCTCCAAGTGGGAGATTGTTAAGTTGTGGAGCTGAATTGCTTCAAAGATAGTATGTTTTACACCTTGTTAGTTTACACGGTAACCGGCATCGGTCAGCATATTAACAGATGTCAGTCATCATATTAACCACCATCGGTCATCATAATAACCGCCATCGGTCAGCAGATGAACCACCATCGGTCAGGGTAACCATCTTTGGTTACCTATGCGGGAGTGTTTTATTTAACTCTTGGGAATTAGATCTATTTTTAGCATTAAAGCATATATATTGATTGTAATTTCATGGCTAAGTGCCCTAAGTTTATAAATGCTTATATAAACATGAAAGCTAGGGTTGGAAGGAGAATTAAGAGAAGGATTGAATTAGATCCTTGATTTTCCTATATTGATAGGATGAAGCAAGAAGAGAAAGAAATAATAGGTTATATGAAGACGGAGTCTCCATGGATAGGAGCTAAACAAAAGGAAATAGTAGGTACATTTGAATGGTGAGAAAAGGGTAAAATCTTCTACTGTATTTCCTTTATATAGTTATTATATCATTGTAATGGCTTGCATAATATGCAAAGCACATAAATATTCTTCTTGTAGATCCATAATTTGGTGAGATCTTGTATTATAGATCTAGTCTTGTATTGCAGATCCATGATATCATATTGTATTGTTGATCCTTGTAGATATAGATATTGTAGAGGAGGTTGTCTTCATGTTTGCATAGGTTATGCAGTGATGGAGAGACAGACTTACTTCTTGGTGCACAGTCATGGTTAAACATTGGTAGACCCATGCAAGAGGTCTCTTTGTAGATCCACAGAGAACTTGGTAGCAGTTCAGAGATGCGGTAGTTCCTGGTTATTTGATATTTTCTTGTGGTGTTTGGAGGCATGGTTCTAGTGCACTCATGGAGATCTGTTCGGAGATCTAGAGGAGAGGATATACTCTTTCAGAGATGTATTGTACTCTTATATGTAAGAGTTTTTTTGCACTCTTGTTGTATTATATATATGAGATCTATATCTTTGGTGGGCGTAGCCCACATTAGGTGAACCACGGTACATGTTGTATTATGTGTGTGTACTTTGTTATGATTTGGATTATTCTAGTTTATACTTTCACTACTTTAGATTTTGGGTAATTTTTTAGATCTTGTGTGCATGATTTTGTTTGTTATTAAATCATAGCACTATTGTGTAGTCCTGAATACCCAACAACTGGTATTAGAGATTGATTAATTCAGAGCAAGGTTTTTCTTTAGTATATTGTTAGTGGTTTACTGACAGGTGTATAAGATCAGGGTTTATTTTTCTTGATTTGAAGATCACATGAAGATATTTAATCTCAAGTGGGAGCTGGAAGAGTAACGTTTCTAGAAATTACAGTGACCAACGTCAGTTAAGTAGAAACCAGTGTCGAAAGGGTGACTGTGGTCAATTATAGGGTAACCGTGGTTGGTTACAAGGTGGCCATGGTTGGTTACTGGGTGGCCTAGTTTTAAACGAAAAATCTCCTATTTGAAGAATTAAGAAGATGCATGGAATGTATCTTTGTTTCTGAGGTGTCCCTAGTTCTTGGAGGCAAAAGCATGTTGGAAATATTTCATATCCGGTTATTAATTTAAGTTTTTAACTTGGTATTGTAGTGCTTATTGTAGACACTAAAGTTATGTCACACTCCCCTTTGGTCCCTCGACAAATAAACACCCTTCATAACATTAACCTATCCATGGCCCCCTTCACTCCAATAATATTAATTAAATTAATTTATTATCCTCACCATATTTATTATTTAAATATCTTAATTAGGGATAATTTCCACATACATCTCATCTAGACACCTCATCAAGCCAACTCACCCTAAGACCTATTCTTAGTAAGTTGCCATAACTAACTAAGACTTACCCAAACCCTATAAATCAATTCCTACATTCCCTCTAACCACATTCCCACATGTTTACAAGAAGCTTCCAATATAATCCATGAGTGAACGACATGAGATGCTAGAAAATCAAGGGGATCTACCTAGTTTAGTAAACCTAGAAAATCCTACCTTGACCGATGCCGGTTACGCCTAACCATCACCGGTTAAGCCAAAACCACCATCGATCACCTTTTAATCCCCAAAACAACCTTATTTTGGAGGTTGGAAAACATTGGCACATTCTTGAGAGATATCACATTTTCTGAGAAAAAATTTCAGCAAGAACACGCATGCAAGGAAGGAGATCAAGAATTTTCTCTTGCACAGCCATCCAGCATACACCCTAGCATAGATTTGATCCAACCAAGCAAAAGAGAATGCACATGTAGCCCATGCAGGAGCTTTCTATCATTTGGTGATCCTCAGCAGCATTCAACCCCTTTTAAGTACCTTCATTCATCACTCACAGACACCTAGGACCATATTTCATGTAGTTCCTCCTAACCAAAGGAAGTTCTCACGATTAGCTGTGGATCAAGGAGTAAACACGCATGCAACAA
Source organism: Taxus chinensis (assembly GCA_019776745.2). NCBI lineage: Eukaryota > Viridiplantae > Streptophyta > Pinopsida > Cupressales > Taxaceae > Taxus > Taxus chinensis. The sequence continues at coordinate 633,682,929 of CM034153.1, read as the reverse complement.
CCCTTCAACCAGAATTTCAATAGGTATTCCTCCTACACCCGTTACCCTATTTGTTTCGTAAATATTTCAAATAAATGTCTAAGAATCAGGTGAAACATTTTGGCACACCCGGTGGGACCCATTCGGGGTTTCTTGCATTTTATTCATTCCTAGGAAAATATGTGTGTTTATTTCCCTTCTGAAAAGCATACACATTAATTTTCTTCCTTGGTAACCTACCTTTTCTTTCTATTTTCTCTAAAAGAAATCTTTCTTTTTGTGTACTTAAAAAGAACCATTTCTTCGTGTTTTTCTGCATTTTAGTGAAAGAGCATCCCTCTTCCTCTTCATTTATTTGTGTCATCCAACTTCACATTTCGATTTGGGCTTAAAATAAGTGCATTGCATTTCGATTTATCACATTAGCTCACATTAATTATGGGAAACATATACGCTGGAAGTCATTCTCAGCTAATGGTTGACAAACAAATCGTAGAAAGCACATCTATCTCTCTCTCTGAGTCTTTCCACATTGCACAAAATTCAAAACAAATACATATTCTTAAACAACATCTTTCCTGGTAATGCCTTTCAACGATCGCACTAATATGAGGATTGGCAGGTACTCCCCAGCTCGTTGCTATGTTGAGTCATACTTCAGAATGAGGCCCGCCCCCGCCATAACATACCTGAAACCTCACCTTTTAGATCTCCTTCTTTGTAGGAAGCCATCCTCACCAAAAATTCTATTCTACAGTTCATGAGTCAGTCCTTAAATAGCATAAGCTAAACAAACATAATAGAAAAGGCACTCTTAGGGTCACATTTTTTTTAGTGTTTTTGCTTGGCTTGCGTTTTGAGGTGAGAGGTCAGGCTCTTCATTTATTTTTTGTTTTTCCTCACATGCTCCTCATCATAGTTGGTGTATTCCAACTCTTTCTGAGTGTGCCTAGACCATACTCTCATCATTCTCAAAATTATGGGTTTGATTCCTCATCAGATTTTAATTCACAACCACTTTTCTTTCATTTCAATTTCACAGTGACCGGTGTCGGTCCAGTGACCGTCATCGGTTACCCTCTCACTATCGTCGGTTATACCAAACCGGTGTCAGTTCCAGGTCCTTTTGTTAACCTACCCAAAAGGACATTTTATTCATCTTCTTCATCTTTTCAAAGTCCCTGTCACTACTATCATTCCCATTGGCCTTGTAAAACTCATCAGATTTGGCATACCTGCCATATTTGACCATATACCTTGTTTTTCACTCACTGTCCATTTCCCATAGTGACCAATCGCGGTTACCTGTGACCGGCATCGGTTTACCCTAACTGGCATCGGTTAGCCTGTGTCATTTTCCAACTGAAACATTTAGTACCTAATCCACTTTTTACCACCTGTTTCACATGTCCCTACTATTTTTGTGTCATTTACAGAGAACCGGCCCAGCCTGATCAGTACTGGTTCACATGGTGCTGACCCAAAGACAAGCAAGCGCACTTGTATTCCATGCAAGTTGTCAACCACTCCCACCTAGTCCTTCACCACCTTCCATTTTATCACCTGCCATGGATCCTATCCAACCTATCACTATCACTACCAGAGATGAGGAGTTCATGCATACTCCTTGACCAAAACCCCATCGCCTTGCAGTTTTATCTTTCCCACTTATCCACTCGAGATGCCTCAGGTCAGTTGATATACGGCATGCCCGTATCTATCCCCCCTGACTCTCGCTCCCACTCTTGTGTCAGCCCTGTCTGGCTCCATGCTACCCACATCTACCTTACCCCCAGTCATTTCAAAGCTAGGGCCTATACCCCCTATGACTGCCACATTTGCTACATCTATGACACCCGCCACATCCACCATACCTTCGAAAACCACCTAGTACACAACCTCATCTACCCCTATGGTCTCACATATACCCGTAGCTACACTACCACCTTCCGTGTTGGTGACCCCTACCCCTTTTCAAAACATTGTCCTTTCCATTCCACAATCATTAGCCCCCATTGCCACTAGGGTTACCACGACCCTTCCACCTCCATATACGTACTATCAACAGCCTCCTGTTTCATCTGTTATTCACTCTGGGTACGTACCCCCTATTTCACTACCTCCTTCTCAATCTACCTACATGGTAGCACCATATACTAGAGTGTCACCCCCATTATATGCCCAAAACCAACCCTCTCACGCTACAGGAGGCACCCAATCATCGCAACCTACCAACAACCTAATCAAATTGATGTTGGACAAGATGCAGACATTGGAGGCATCGATTTTCTTGCTCCCGCAACAATCTCACCTACGACGAGATTTGTAACGAGCCCATCCACCCATCCATTCCTATTCGTTCATACCCTGTACATTGGGAGATTCCTAAATTCAACCGCTTCAATAGCAAGGAAGACCTACAACAACATTTGCGGTCGTTCAAACATGGGTGCTACTTAATCACTCACGATGATGCTTTGCTCTCGAGGACCTTTCCCATGTCTCTGACTGGACCTGCATTAGATTGGTATAGTGGGTTACCTAGACACTCTATATTCTCATTCAATCAGGTAGCCCAAGCCTTCTTGGATCACTTCTCCATCAATATCATCAAGAAGGTTACCATGACCGACCTATACTCCACGCGTCAGTATGAGGACGAATCTATCACAGATTTTGTCACTCGCTGGCGTAGCCTGATCAATCAACTCACCTTCCAACTACCACAAACAGAACTCATTGAGCTCTTCACGGGCTTATGCTAGACATATCTCACCGACCCTGCAGGTTCAAACTTTCTGAACATTTGATGAAGCATTCACCATGGCACGAAAGTTAGAGATTCAGGCCATCGAAGAGAAGAAAATCCAATTACGCAGTAAAAATTTGGCATTCAAGTCGAATGATACTTCTTCTTCTTCCAAACCACAAAACAATTATTCAAAAGCTAAGGGCACCGCTAACGCAGTGGTACTCAAAGCCGGTCCAGCTCATCCATCAAATTAGGCTACCCCCTCATCTAATCTCTCACCCATCCAGACTTTTCAATTCAGACAAGAACAGCGGAAATACACCCCAATTGGGGAGCCTTACTCTTCTGTCTTAGAAAAGATTATCAAAGCTGGGGCCATCACCCTTCCACCCATAAAACCACACACTGGTTTTGACCATGCTCGCCCCATGCCCACATGGTATAAAGAACATGACTTCTATAACTATCATCGAGTAAAGGGTCATAGTGACAGTAATTGCATCACTTTCAAAAACATTGTCCAAGAAATGCTCGAGAAAGGTGAGTTAACCGTGGATAATCCTAATGCACCTGCCAACCAAAACCTACACATCTTCAAGAAACCATTTCCTAATCATGCCCCTTCATCTGATCAAACCGGTGAGGCCTCAACTCATGATACCCATACCCACGAGGTCCACGCTATTTTTAGTGATGCACCTGTTGCTTCCCATATTCCATCCATAGAGGAGATTCTAGCCCGCAATCCTCCTTCCACATCGAGAACCAACCTCCCCTGTTCCTTCACCCATAGAGGAACACCTTTCACCTCCTTCCTCACCTATGGAGGAGTCTTCCGCTAACATCGAGACCATTTCACCTTTGGCTTCTCCACTTAGAGAACTAATACCCACAATGCTTCTTCAGTTCACGGAGGATACTTGTTTGCCTCCTCCACCCACAGAGGAGCTCCCATCATCTCCTCCACCTATAGAGGAGCACCTATCATCTCCTTCACCTATCACAAACCTAGTTGAGATACCTTTGCCTCTTGGTGAGCATTCTCCATCAGCTACCCAAGATCCTGTAGACCTACTTTCAACTCTCTTACCCAAAAAAGCTGAAGCTAGCCAATTCCCCATCTCTAAGACACATTTTATGGGAATAGCCATTAGGTCCTCATCAACTCCACCTACAGACGTGATTTCTCACATTTGGCCAATCACTTAGATTATGTGGATAGGGCCTTACTTTGGGGGCACCTTTTGCTTCCTGTCTCAACACAGATGCAGATGTCACTTGCCGATACCTCCACTATCTACCCAAAAATATTTCGACCAATCCAAATGAACACAACTACCTCTATCACAACTTCTTCCATGACACCCATCATAGCTCAACATACACCCTTACCCATAACCCAAAATACATCTAAACCCAAACCCACACCTACAGCATCTTCCTCGAATAAACCTATTACCACTTTAGGGGTCACCCCAACCACCAGCCTTACTCATCCACCTATCAAACTAGATTTAGCTACATCCTCCAAAGTCAACACCACACCTACTCCAGCACCCAAACAGAAGAACCAAACCCATAGAACTCATACCCTTGCTGTGTTGATCACACCTGCACCTATCCCATCCATCTTAGGACCTCAACCCCCAACATGGTTAAGAAACCTCCACCCATCATTAAACCAAAAACACAACAACCCACTCCTTCCTCGCAAACCTCTAACCTACCCAAGCCCTCGAACACGACTTACACCTACACCTGCAGCATCTTTACCACCCATACCCCCAATACTCTCCACAACTTCTTCACTACCCACTACACTTCAGTCTTTGTCTCTCACACCCCCTGCTCGACCCATCATCTACCTTCACAACACCTCTATTATCCCCGTGGGTAACTCACCCTCTTCCCCCATCTGCTTTTCCTTCTAGATCTCATACACCCATATCACCTTTACCCAAGAAGGTGCAACATAAAAAAAAAATCCGTAACCCTCCAATAAGGTAGTCAAAGAAACCATACACCCTCCTTCCCGTTCATCTACCATACCCCTACCCAAACAAACATGACCAACACCCAATACTACTCCAACACCCAAAACCATGGCTCAACCCACTCCCCCTCCTGGCAAGGACCGTTCCTCAACAATCAGTCGTACCTACACCCAAACCCACTTTCACCTCTCATTGCAACCCACTAGCGGGGTCCTATGCCAAAATTTTAACCAACCTCCTTGAGACTTTGTATCACATTGCCACCACTCAGACCTTACGACCCCCTCAAACCCAAGCCAAAGGGTTTGATGACACTAAAATTTGTGCCTACCATCATGTGCCAGGGCACGATGTGGAGAACTGCAAGGCCTTGAAAACCGTCCTTATCCAGTTGTGTCCTCCGAAAGCCAACTTTGACGATGATGACCTTCTCGATGAGGACCTTGCCTCACTGACACCCATTCCCACACTGTCCACTCAACAACCACAACCTCCACCCCCACAGCTCCTAGAACCACCCCCAAGATTTGAAATTAACATGGTTCACATCAGAGAACTTGCCACACCATCACCCAAATGTCATTGCACCCAGCTCACCTCACAGGGTTTTTCTCCTCTGGTAGGTTTCTACCTGTCATGTCATTATACCACTCACCCTACACCTTCTCCATTTGCCAACTCCCCTCAGATCAACATGATACACATCACTACCCATGCTCAGAAGGATAAAGGTAAAGAAAAGGTGACTGACCCACCAACCAATCCTATACCCAACATACCATCTGCACCCATACCTAAAATCACTATCTATGCAGCCCCACATACCCCATTTCTAATGGAGTCACACATCGCACCATGCTCAAACAATTACACCAATCTCCCCTCAAAATGTCCTTATATGACCTCATCCAAACCTCAGAATCCCATCATCAAGCTCTCATGGAGGTTCTTCAATCTATTGAGGTTTTACCCAATGACCCTACACCCGTAGCCTCCATTATCACACCCCATCATGTAGCCTCTCTCACCAAATTACCACCTTTATCTACACCACACTCTACTCACCAAGTAGCCTCCCTTAGCTTCTCAGAGGAAGAGATCGCACCACACCAAAATGATGACCCAGACCCAACCCTCTTCATCTCTGTCCACATTGATGACATATGGGTGTGACGTGTGATGATTGATGGGGGCACTAGCATTAACATCATTTCATCCCATGCATTCACTCAAATGTGCATACCTGACAATTACATGCATAAACATCTGGTCATGTTGCGTTCATTCAATGATGCTATCACTCTACATTAGGCACTGTCATCCTCCACATTCACGTGGGCCCCCGCATTGTCCCATAATTATTTTACGTCTTGGAGGGGGAATTCCAATATAACTTGTTGCTTGGCAGACCCTGGATTCATGTCATGGGTTGTGTTCCTTCCACTTTGCATCGTTGTGTAAAGTTTGAGCATGAAGGACATACCTACACTATCCCAGCTGATCCATCACCTTTTAAAACATGCAACATGCTTTACCAACCCAATGATGTGCTCATACCCATTAAGGCATCTACCTCCACGACCACCTACCACTTCACCTACACCTCTGCTTACCAGTACAGTCGCTACCTCAACCACACATACCTCCTCCATTCCTACCACTGCCACAACCTCCACAGCTGACCCATCAGCCTCCCAATCTGTTAACTCCACCTCCGCATCAACCTCTAACACATCATCCATTCTAGCTACCCACATACCAACCACTGATCCCTTAGAAGGTGTTTTTCAACGCCTCACTTTGGGGGAGTACCACCTATATAGTGTTAACACATTCCTTACTCCACAAGAGTATGGGAGTCTTCACCAACACCCTCGCTATGATCACCATGTAGGAGAATGCCTCCTTTATGGTCCTCCTCATCTTCATACCAGTCTCACCTATGGGGGACTTGATACTACCACTTACACACCCGAACCACCATCACAAACCCACCCATTTTCCATTGACTTCCAGTCTCTTACCAATCACCATTTTTCCCACACCTTCCTACACCGATGTGCATGGAAGGGTTTTGGTTTTGGATTTTACGAGAAAGGCCACCATACCATTATTCCATGTACCACCCGCAAACATAATGACCGTAGTGGTATCGGCTTTCCTGAACCACCTACCAAACAAGCCTGCATTGAACCCATCAAGGACATCAACCCTTCTCCACTTTCTTCACCCACTCCACCTTCATCACCACCTTCACTGACGGAGTCGATGGATCCTAGAATCTATCCCTCCTAACTTTTTTTTTCATAAACACCATTTCATTGGGGCCTTTGACTTATCAATGCAAGGGAGAGGCTCCTTCCTCTCTTCCCTTCCTATATCCTGAAATGATCGATGACGATACACCTTCAATTAACATCGTCCAATGTCAGGATGATGAATCCATACTCACCTACCTTGGTGCAGAAGACTCATATATTCATCGGTCATTACCCTCTGAGATGCAAACCATGTTGAATGAATCAACTATCAAGATCAACATTCATACTCAGGATGACCCGCACATCCTAAAGATCAGTCAATCTTTAGATGCTGCTGAACAAAAAGCCATCACTTCTTTTCTCAAAGATCATAACCACGCCTTTTCTTGGTCTTATGCAGACATGCCCGGTATTGACCCCACCATAGTGGTCCACAATATCGTAACCATTCCCAATGCCAAACCCATCAAACAAAAGCTAAGGAAAATGCACCCTCACATTGCCCTTCTCGTCAAAGAAGAGCTTCAGCACTTTTTTCTGTTTCCTTCATATTACCCATTGATTATCCTCGTTGGATTTCTAACATTGTCCCTGTCACTAAAGCGATAGGGGGACTCCACATTTGCACAGACTTCTGTGACCTCAACTAGCCTGCCCGAAAGATGACTTTCCCTTACCTGGTATTGATCAACTAGTTGACCTTACCACTGGTCACGAGATGCTATCACTCATGGATGGCTTCTCGGGTTATAACCAAATCTTACTTGCCCCAGAAGATCAACACAAAACCATGTTCATCACCCCTTGGGGGACCTTCTACTACTGAGTCATGCCTTTTGGCCTTAAAAACACTGGTGCCACATATCAGCGGGCTATGACTTACATCTTCCATGACATCATGCATTGCATATTAGAATATTACATGGATGACCTTCTCACCAAATCTAAACGCCGCTCTGAACACCTTGTCCATCCTCAAAACCATTTTTGACTGCACCTCATTAAATATTGTGTTCACCTTCAGCCAAAGAAGTGTGTCTTCACGGTTCTCTCAGGAAAGCTCTTGGGATTTATTATTTCCTTACATGGTATAGAAGTTGACCCTACTAAATTCAAGGCCATTCTGGAAATGCCTCCGCCCACTAACCTTAGACAACTCTGTAGCCTGCAAGGTAAGTTACAGTCTATTCACCATTTCATTTCATAATTATCTGATCGATGTCAACCATTTCATCATCTACTCAAGAAGGATGTCTCCTTTAAATGGGATGATGACTGTCACAAAGCTTTTGAGGCCCTAAAAAAATACCTCCTCCAACCACCGATACTCATTCCACCTAAGGATGATCAACCTTTCTACCTATACATCTCAGCTACCGATCACTCCTTGGGAGCCATGCTCTCTCATCGTGATGAACAACACAGGGAGCAGGCATTTTATTACATAATCCATACTCTTTTGGATTACGAAACCTGATACACCCATCCCAAAAAACTTTACTTAGCCTTAGTTTTCGTTTCCACCAAACTCCGCCATTACCTACTCAACCACAAAACCTATGTTGTGACCAACACCGACCCCTTACACTTCATGTATGCCAAACCTTATCAAAATCAATGTGCCACACACTGGCTTATGCTTTTAGCTGACCTTGACCTTGAATTCATTCATCAAAAGTCCATCAAGGGCCAAACCATCACCAACCAATTGGCTGACGCACCTATTTCCAGGGGATCAACCCTCTAATTTTGACTTTTCAGATGAGTCAATTATAACCCTCTCCCTGGATGAGCCCCCTTACCAGATGACACTCTTCTTTGATGGTTCCAAGTGTCAGCGTGGGGGTGGGGCTGGTGTTATCCTCATTCCTCTTGATGGTGAACCCATGCCTTTGTATTTCAAACTAGATTTTGATTGTACAAATAATATCACCAAATACGAAGCACTCGTATTAGGTCTCCAAGCCGCCTATGCCCTAGATGTCAAATCAATCAACATCTTTGGTGATTCTCAATTGGTCATAAACCAAGTCAATGGTATATACCAATGTCGTAATGAGATGCTTCAAAAGTATAAACATCATGTAGACATACTTTTGACCACCTTTGACCGTTACACCCTTCAAACCGTCCCACGTTCAACCAAAAAATTTGTAGATACCATGGCCTGCTTGGCTTCCCAAATACCCGCTTCACCCGCCGATTCTAAAATCTTTGTCACCATACAAAAACTCCAATCACCTTCTTATTTACTACGTGAAGTTTACTCTATCAGAACCTACCCCAGACCCGAGTGACCTTTGGTACAAACAATACTCTACTATCTTTCTCTCTCCATCTTACCTCCTGATCTCACCCGTAACGGACAACGCGCCTTCCTTAAAAAGTATCTCTTGTTACGTCATCATGGGGGGCCTTCCTCTATAAGCACGGCTTTGATGGTATTCTCTTACAATGCCTCACGAGTTCTGAAATTCCTTATACCATTAAGGAAGTTCATGATGGCATATGTGGAGGTCACTTCAGTGGCCTTGTTGTTGCTAAGTGTATTCTTCACCTAGGCTATTACTGGCCGACCCTTAACTATGATTGTTGCGACTACGTCAAACGTTGTGTAAAATGCCAACAACATGCCAATCTTCATCATACACCCAGTCACGCCTTACAGGTCACCCGTGACCTTTGGCCCTTCTCTCAATGGGGTTTGGATCTTGTCAGAGAGATCAACCCCCATTCTTCCCAATGACATCAATGGATCATCACCGCTACCGAATACTATACAAAATGGGTTGAAGCCATACCACTCATCTCCACGAAAGCTGAGAAAATATGTGAGTTCATCAATCATCACATCATTTTTCGTCTTTGGTGTTCCTCATCACCTCATCACTGATAATGGAAAACAATTCAAAAACAAAACATTGCAAAAACTTTGCGACACCTTCGGCATTCAGCTAAGTTTCTCATCACCTTATTACCCATAGACCAACGGCCAAGCCGAATCCACTAACAAAACCTTAAACAAAATTCTCATGAAAGTGGTTAACGATACTGGGAAGGATTGGCATACGCACATTCCTTTTTCCCTATGGGCATACCGCACTAGTATTCACACTTCCACTGCTGCCACACCATTTTCTCTGGTCTACGGTACAGAGGTTGTTCTACCTCTCGAAGTCTAGATTCCCTCACTCTGCATTTCTCTCCATGACATGCTTAATGATGATGAATTTCATCAGGACCATTTAGCACAAGCTTGAGTTATTAGATGAACGTCATCTTAACGCTCTTGATCACCTTCAAGTTTACCAAAAATGTATAAAACGTGCCTACGACAAACGTGTCCATGAATGAACCTTCCAAGTTGGTGACCTTGTCCTGAAAGAAAATCAACATGTAACCAAAGCAGAAAAAAGTAAACGGGGAAAATTTTCTCCTAATTGGCTTGGACCATACATCGTGACTCATACTTACGGATCAGGTGCTTATCATTTATCTTCACTCGATGGTAAACCTGAACCTGAGCCCCTTAATGCCTTGCATCTTCGACCATTCTATTGTTGAATTTTAGTCCTACCTCACCTTTTGTCTCTTTCCATGCTCATCCCTTGAGCGCTATCCACTTCATACACCTCACCAATGATTAAACAAGAATCATGTGAGTACCCGTCACTTGTTATCTTCTCTTGAATATGTGTACCACAACACTGCACATAGCATGATTCTCATGGATACTTTTCATCTACCTTTAGATGAGATCCCATGGTCGTTTCACCCTACTTTTTGAACAAGAATCTTATTCTTCACCTTGGTCTTGTCCATGACTTCAAATCCCTCACATGGGACCTAACTCCTTGAGTCAAACTTCTAATATAAAATATGACTCCCTCAAAAGGACATCTTCCTCTCACAACCACTGACTATAAATAGACTGCTCCCTCGAAGGACAACTATGTAAAGCCCTTAAAAAAAAACAAACAAGAGAATTTGAAGCTTCCCGCATCGATCAGCTTCACGAAGACCTCAAGGAGTTAAATTCCTCATCCCATATAGACTTCCCACATCGATCAGTCTATCTCAAATACAAGTCAAAACATAGAAACTTTTTAGTCATGGACTTGCCCATTGTGACCTTGGATCTCTTGCCCAAAGAACATGCTACCTCATGCCATATAAAAAATTAACCACCTTTCACCCTTCTCACCATTCCCACTCCCATTTCCTACCGCCTCAAGGGACCTCTTGGAAACCAAGACATTTGGTGATCATGTGACTACTTTTCACCTTAGAACAATCAATCATGCAATGTCTTTAGGGTCTTACGTTCATCACCTCCTCCAAGGTATGATCTACTCGGTATGATCCTAACCAATCAGGTGGCTTTATTGCCCCCTCTTATCTTTTGACCATCTTTATTTACGTTTTGATTACCTTATACAGGATTTGGTCCTCGACACTTACCTTTGGGGTATTCTTCTTCTTTTTCACCACAATCGACATCACCTATACCAATTTTCCTATAACCCACCCACACCTAACAGACCTAAACCCACAACATACCTAAAACCTACTAACTCATTTTCATACCTCATCCTATTCTTCCCTAGCTCATGGGAGAACTACATCGGCCTGAGGTCCCTTTTTCACCAGGACTATGTAGGCAGCACTCCAAGGGCATGGGGCCCTTGGAGGTTAGCTCGGCCACTCTCTACCCTAACCAATTCATCTTTCATCTTCCTCAATTACATTCATACCCCACTTAGTTTCCCTTTTATATCAACAATTGAAAATCAAACCAAACAGACAAACAAGTTGCTTAACATTTTTATCATCATCACAACATACATTTATTATGACTACTATTTCTCTACCATCATCATACATATATTATAAAGCATCTTAACAATAGCCCATATTATCATTCATTATACAAATTAATGAATCACAACTTCAACTACTTTAAAACAACCATGCCTATGACCTGACTCAATCCATGCCTAAACCAACCTGACTCCACCATGCCTAAACCAAACCTGACTCAATCCATGCCTATGACCTCAACCATGCCTAACACATGACCTGACTCAATCCATGCCTAAGACCTGACTCAACCATGCCTAAACATGACCTAACTCAATCCATGCCTAAGACCTGACTCAACCATGCCTAAACCAACCTGACTCAATCCATGCCTATGACCTAACCTGACTTCATCATGCCTAACTCACCTAATTTCCATCCATATCAAAACAACAAATCAAAAGTCTCATCAAAACATCAACAAATCAAGAATCTCATGTATCTCATCATATAAATAAATGTGTATCTCAATACAACATACATGGATATCCCATCATGTCCATCATCTCAAAATCATCGGCACACAGGACGATACTCAATACAAAATGTCATCGGCACGCAGGCCGGTCTCATATACAATAAAATAATGAACCAATACAAAATCTCTTCGGCATGCGTAGGCCGGTATATGCTCAAAATATACAACAAAAAATCTCGTACATCCTCACTATCTTTGGCACACAGGCCGGTATATATCAAAAAATGACTATAATACATCAAAAATCAAAAGCCACATATCAGGCATCTCGGTGGATATCCTCCATCTCTGTATCACCTGTACCCTCTGCCTCCTCCACCCCTATCTGGTGACCTGCTAGCATCTCCCCACCCATCATAGGTGGTGGCTGAGTCCCTGCTGGCGCCTCACCTAGAGTTGGTCTCCATGTGCGTGGTAGCCTCTCCCTGATCTGGCCTCAGAGCTCGATGGCCCCCTATGCTCTCCACACTATGAGTGTGGGATCTAGTCCTCTCACTCGACACCTGTTATGCCTGGTACTCTCCATAGGATAGAAAGTCTATCCTCAGCTGCCATCAGCTGGTCCTGGTAGTATCTAGCCTCACCTAGGGCATCCTGTAACCTAGATATAGGCATGGTCTGTGGTGGCCCCATAGGCCTCGGCCCCTGTACCTGTCCTGCGGATACCCTGTCCCGCTCCTGCCTATGAACTGGGACCCTAGTCCCAGTGCCTGTGGTGGTGCCCCCCTATCCCTGTGCCTATATCTAGGCCTGTAAGGCCCTAATCTGTGCCTGGGCTGTGGCCAACTGGCCCTGTAAACCTGCCACCTATGCCTGTAAGGCTGCACCACCTGACCATCATCCTCCCCTCCGTCTCCATCCCCACCACCAGCCATCTGGGTCTGCAGACTAGCCACCTGTACATGTAGCTCTGCTACCTCTGCCTCTGAGCTCACCAGTTGTGTCTGTACCATACCCAACTGGGTAATCACAAGTAGCCACCTGCCCCTGTAGGGCATCTCTCTACACCGTGATGGTGGCTAGATCCGGCTGCCCCGGTCTGGGTGGTATGGCTCGTAAATGAGCCACCCACCACTATCTATACCTGTCTGTGACCCCGACATCATCTATCCACCAGTCCACTGCCTACTCCTCCTACCCTGTGGGCACTGTAGGCTGTGGTAGAGGTAAGGGCCTCTCCACGTCATCTCTCCTATACTATAGGAAGGGCGGAGGTACGTCTTGTAATAGCCCAAACTGCCACCTGACTCTGTCCACCGGGATCATCTCGTGCTCCCTGCATGGTGACCCTGTATCCATCTCACTAGCTGGAGCTCAGCTAGCTCCTCATGCATATGCCTATATGAGGGGAATCCCACATACGGCCTCCATATAATGTCCACTCCAGAAAACCCCTCCAATAACCACCAGAAATAGGCCACATCATGTGTGGGCCTTTCTGATCTCTGCTCTCCAATAGCCGACACCCATCACCTGTACCCCACCCACACAAATATCAGTGGGAATGCATCTACTCAGGGCATCCCTACTGGCCACACACAAGCTATGTGCTCATAAGCCCAATAGTGTAGTAAGAAGGTACAACATAGGCTGAACCTGTGCAGCCACCCATATGCCCATAACTCTCTGTACAGCTACACCAGGAATGATGGCACCCAGGCAAAGTGGGTCTCATCTATCATCATGTCATGGAGTACCCCCATCAACGATTGGGGAAAACATTCCACCCTCTGCATCTAGCAGTGCAAAGCAGCACACTGCCTCCATCAAAAGAACCACTAGCCTCGTCTCCTCCAGATGGGCTAGGTACATCTCTCCATAGTGAATGCTAGGCACTATGGAATGTCAGCTTGGCCATCCCCTCACCAAACACCATCAGCATCAGCTCCTCCAAGGCCTCAGAGGAGATAGAGTAGACCTGTGTACCCAATATGGGTAGCCATAGAATCCTAAACACGTCCTCTAGGGTGACAGTGATCTCACCCGTCGAGCAGGTGGAACACGTTGGTCACAGAATCCCATCTATCGATGAGCGCGACCATCAAACTAGGCTTCTGGACTACATGTCGATAGTGTCAAACTCCACTCAAGCCCACCACCTCCACATGCTATGCAGCTCCTCAGGGGTCGCTTCAGGGTAGTTGTATCCATGCACTATCACGAGTAGGGGTGGAACCATGTCCCGCATACGTAGCTGATCTCTCCCTACATCCAATACGAACAACACATTAATCTACATTTTTATACCCATACTTTCCCCCTATCATTTCCCAACACCCTATTTTACCCCTACCTATCTTGATCCCCCAACTTATGGCACTTTTGACCCCTTTCTCTCCACATCCTGACTGGTGTTGGTTATCTCTAACTGACCCTAATCACCCCTTAACCAGCATCGGTCACCTGTTTAGTGACTGATACCGGTTCAACCCTACTGATGCCTACCGACGCTGGTCACACTTGACCAACGCCAGTCACTGTTGCAGGTAAAAACCCATGACCCCCCAAACCCCCCTTTTTTCTCAAAACCTACCCACCTTGACCCTTTTCCCCCCTAATAAACACCTACACCTCCCTTCCACCTCATCCCCTCCCTTCCTCTCCCATTTATTTCTCTCCCCATTCCTATTTTACCCACTTTCCCTCTCATTTCCAAATTTAAATTTTTTCACCCACCCAAAAACAAAAACCACACAACAATTTACAAATCCTATAATCTATCTAACTGAATACAACTAGAGTTGGATGCTTACCTCATCATGTTGATCTGTCATCTCAGTGGCACATCTGGCCACTGCACCAGTGGCCTGCCCGATCCCTCTCTGGCCTCTACCATCACTAAATCTCCACCTGCGTCTCTAACCAATCGAATCACACGCACCGATCCTGTGGACCTGCCTCTCACCAACCAATCACCCATGCCGTTCACACCGCTAACTCAATGTCTGTTCCATCTAGACACTTTTCCCTCTTTTCTCTCTCTTTTGTCATTTTCTCAAATTGTAATATGACAAATAAATAACAAAAAAAACACATATTTTTTATTTTTATAACAAACCCAACCTAACCGACGCTGGTTCACCTTCACCGGCAGCAGTGTTGTGCCCTACCTTACCATGGTGGTTGACCTATACCTGTGTTGGTTACCCTTGACTGGCATCGGTCACCCTCTCTGGTCACAAACCTAATAATTTACCCTATTACCCTGTCTATCCCTCCTTTTTCTTCCATTTGGACCCTACCCTTTACCCTGATCATTTACCGTCACCTCACCTTTACCCTGACTATTTACCTCACCCTCCTGATCTCATCATTTAGCTACCTACCCTCATCCTCCTTTTGGGACTCATTATTTTACCCATACCTCAAGGCCTTACCCGTGCCCTGACATAGATATTTGAACCTAGACCATCGCTAGTGACCTTTGACCTCATGTGTTCGCTATACCTTGCGGCACTGTTACCTGTGTTATTGACCTAATGACCTTACCTAGCCTATTACCCATGACCGTTTATCCTGACCCTACCCATTTGGTGTACCAGGCACATACCTAAACATTCTTGCACCCAACCTACGTTGTGTTTCTTGACCATATCCTATACCTTGGATACCGAAATCTTTTTGACCTTGTTTGGATGAACCTATCGACCTTAGACGATGTAGAGTTTTCCTACTCTTCAACTAGGTAACGTGTTGCAGTTTATACATGTGTGTGCATTTTACTATTACTATCTTTTGACCCTGACCCATTACCTAAATTACCCGAGTAGACCTTTAACCCATTTTCCCACATTCCTAACCTTCCCCCCACCAAAAACAATATCATATTTACCTTTTATCAAACCCCTCACCAAATGACTCTTCCTTCTGCCTCGTCAATTCCTTATTTGAGGGGGATCACCTTCACCAACACATGGGGCAACCACATCTTATTTTTGGCCTTAGTGTCACTTACTAATACAAGCTACGCAAAAAAGGGGAAAAATGTAGACACTAAAATTAGGTCACACTCCCCTTTGGTTCCTTCACAAATAAACACCCTTCATCACATTAACCTAGCAATGGCCCCTTTCACTCTTTTCTCTAATATTAATTTAATTAATTCTCAATTAAATGACAATTCATTATCCTCACCATGGATTTATTATTTAAATATCTTAATTAGGTATAATGTCCACATACATCTCACCTAGACTCCTCATCAAGCCAACTCACCATAAGACCTATTCTTAGTAAGTTGCCATAACTAACTAAGACTTACCCAAACCCTAAAAATCAATGCCTACATTCTCTCTAACCACATTATTTCATGCTTACAAGATGCTTCCAGTCTAATCCATGGGTTAACGACACAAGATCCCAAAAAATCAAGAGGATCTCCCTAGTTTAGTAAACCTAGGAAATCCTCGCCTTGACCAACGTTAGTTACCCCTAACTGTCGCCAGTTAAGCCGGAACCACCGTTGGTCACCTTTTAATCCCCAAAACAACCTTATTTTTGAGGTTGGAAAACATTGGCACATTCCTGAGAGATATCGCATCTTTTGAGAACATAATTTCAGTGAGAACACACATGCAAGGAAGGAGATCAAGCATTTTCTCTTGCACAGGCAGCCAGTAATCATCCAACATTCACCCCAGCACATAGATATGATCCAACCAAGCAAAAGAGAATGCACATATAGCCCATACATGAGCTTTCCAACATTTGGTGATCCTCATCAGCATTCAACCCCTTTCCAGTACCTTCATTCATCACTCACAGACACCTAAGACCATATTTGAAGTAGTTCCTCCCAGCCAAAAGGAAGTTCTCACGATCAGTTGTGGATCAAGGAGTCAACACGCACACAACAACCCATCAACCAACATTTCAACAGGTATTCCTCCTACGCCCGTTACCCTATTTGTTTCTTTAATATTTCAAAGAAATGTCTAAGAATCAGGTGAAACACTTACATTATTTTGGTTGCACGTGCATGTTTGGGATTGCAGATCTAGATCTAAGAATGAGATAGAGGAACAGTTATGCATCTTTGGTCGAGTTACATGCATGGGCTTCATTAGGGAAGCTGAATATAGTATCACAGAATGAATACGGGGTTTCCATAAGAGAAACATGTTCTTCAGTTGAATATGTGGTTGAGTATCTTGGTGCTGGTAAGTGATGTATTTCATCTTGGTGCAGTTTTATTGCATGTATTGTTGTTAAGTTTTTGTGCAAGATTTGGGTGCTTCTTGAAATGACTAGATCAACACAGCTATTAGATTTTTCCATAGTGGGCACCTGGTTTGGTGATGTATTCCATTTTTTGTGTTGTGTTAGTTCCATCAGCACCGACGTTGGTCAGGGAACCAACATCGGTCATAGAGGGTAACTGGTACCGGTTAGCTAACATTGGTCGGTCTCTGTGACAATGAGTTTTCACAGGGTTTCTTACAGTAAAAGAAGGCATGGATGGTTCAGTGTCTTTTTGGGGTATCAGGATTCTAGCACAGTGTGTACAGGTAGAAATAGTGTAGATCACTTCAATGTTTGGATCAGAAAAGGGATGGAGTTGGCTCGGTTAGTCTAGTGAGACTTTGGATCAGGTATCTCTATATGGTTCACGTTTTATTTCTTTCATTTGGAGCAACCGATATTATGTTTAGATAGTGTGCACAAATTTACACCATATTTTTGGTGTTGTTTGAATTTTATCTCCCTATTGTGTGGAATCTTGAGGACAAGGATATCTAGTCTAAGGATAAGATACTCAATGAAAATTCATGGTTAGACACAGTTGCAGGTAACGAAAGATGTTGAGTACACATGATGAAAATAAGATGATTCACATACTTCACTAGAAGTCCAAACTTCTGTTATGTAGAAGTATTCTTTGATAAGAATGGAATCATTTTATATTTTCTTTCATCTAGTTTTATTTCTCACTAGCATATTAGCTTTTGAGCCTAGTGTTAGAGGCAATTTAGGGAATTTTTCATTCGGTGGGAGCAAGCCATGGTTGTTGGCATTATAGGATTGGATACATGATGCACTTGCAGAGTGAGGGGAGATTGCTAATATTCAGAGTGGCAGATGCACTAGTTGGTTTTGGAGGGAAGTCACGGATTTGCAGGTATATTGAGTTTATTGCTTTGTGATGTCACTTCTTTATTTGATTTTTTGGTGCCTGGATATCCCTATGGGATTATAGTTGATGGTTAGATTCAGCTAGGTGAAGATGATAAAGTAATTTTTAGAGTTTTAAGGGTTAAATGAGAAAGTATGCTAGTTGCAAAAACCAATGTCAGTTAGGATTAACCATGGTTGATCATCTGGTAACCATGGTTGGTCAGGCAGTGACTAAGGTCGGTTAGGAAACCGTGGTTGGTTTCCTCACAATTTTGACAACAGTGTTTATTTACCATTTTTAGATGGTGCCCTTGTTTTGCTTTCATATTGGTTTTTTTGTGCAGTATGTTGATAACATGTATTATGGTATTTGTACTTGGTATTAGTTGCATTGTTTAACATGGATGTTTGTTATTGACATTGATGAGCACAGGATTTACACTTAGATTTTGGAGTAAGTTGGTGGTAGACTTGGAGCTTTTGGAAAGTTGATGATATGGATGGATGTATAGGTGAGTTTATACATGTGGATAGATTCAGTTTTGTGAGTCTATGACGATGCAGATGTTTGATTTGTACATGGATGCCTATGAGCACAATTTAGATGCCTTGAGCTTGAGTAGGGGATGTTTGTATTTCCTTGTGTTACTATGTTACTCCTTGATATATTTGTTATCTATGGATGGTTGTCTTAGACATACTAGTTGTTTATGTAAGGTTGTATTTGTAGATTGCAGTGTTTGGATTTGTTTGAGTTATGTAGGTGTTTGCGGATTGATCACCCATTACTCCATGTCGAACTCATTCAGGGATGTTTTTACCCGGGATCTTATTTTGCTTTTGCATATTCCATTTTGAATTGTCTTTAGAAAATTGCATTCATGGTTGCATGGAGACATGGATAGATGGATGGAGAACATGGTTGGTTTTACATGTATGGCTATGGTTGCAGTTGAAGCTCGATACTTTAGTTTGAGTGGGAGCTCTTACATGTGTGTTATTCATGATGGATTGGTTGCATAAGAGGCTTGGTGTTATGATTTAGTGGGAGATTGATGTTTGGATAACTCGGTTATCACATATCAGTAGTAGCTTCGTGTAGGTCTGTGGTAAGTCACAGGGTTGTTATCTTCAGTTTAGAAGATGATTTGATCTTCTTGGTTTTATTTTTGAGAGAATTGTTGAAGAAAAAAATAGATGGTATTCATGGTGTGTAGATGACGGTGATGTACAAGTATAGTTACAGGTACATAATTTCATAAATTTATCTCCAAATGGAAGATTGTTAGGTTTTGGAGCTGAATTACTTCAAAGATAGCATGTTTTATACCTTGCTGGTATACACAGTAACTGGCATCAGTCAGCATTATAACCTCCATCAGTTAGCATATTAACCATCGTCGGTTACCATAATAACTACCATCAGTTAGGAGATGAATCGCCATCGTTCAGGGTAACCATCGTCGATTACCTGAGCGGGAGTGTTTTATTTAACTCTCGGGAATTAGATTAATTTTTAGCATTAAAGTAGATCTATTGATTGTAATTGCATGGCTAAGTGCCCTAAGTTTATAAATGCTTATATAAGCATGAAAGCTAGGGTTAGAAGGAGAATTAAGAGAAGGATTGAATTAGATCCTTGATTATCCTAGATTGAGAGGATGATGAAGAAGATAAAGAAAGAACAAGTTATATGAAGAAAGAGTCTCCATGGATAGGAGTTGAACATAAGGAAATAGCAGGTACATCTGAATGGTGAGAAGAGGGTAACATCTTCTACTGTATTTCCTTTATGTAGTTAGTGTCGCATTAATGTCTTGCATAATATGCAAAGCACATAGAGTTTATTCTTGTAGATCCACATGTTGGTGAGATCTTGTATTATAGATCTAGTCTTGTATTGTATATCCATGAGATCATATTATATTGTTGATCCATGTAGATATAGATATTGTATATGAGCTTTTCTTCATGTTTTCACAGGTTATGTAGCGATGGAGAGACAGACTTACTTCTTGGTGCACAGTCATGGTTAAACATTGGTAGACCCATGCAAGAGGTCTCTTCGTAGAACCACAGAGAACTTGGTAGCAGTTCAGAGATGCGGTAGTTCCTGGTTATGTGAGATTTTCTTGTGGTGTTTGGAGGCATGGTTCTAGTGCACTCATGGAGATCTGTTCAGAGATCTAGAGGAGAGGATATACTCTTTGAGAGATGTATTGTACTCTTATATGTAAGAGTTGTTTTGCACTCTTGTTGTATTATATATATGAGATCTCTATCGTTGGTGGACGTAGCCCACATTGGGTGAACCATGGTACATGTTGTTTTATGTGTGTGTACTTTGTGTTGATTTAGATTATTCTAATTTATACTTCCACTTCTGTAGATTTTGGGGAATGGTTTAGATCGTGTGTGCGTGATTTTGTTTGTTATTAAGTCATAGCACTATTCCGTAGTCCCAAATTCCCAAAAATGGTTTTAGAACTTGGTTATTTCAGAGCAAGGTTTTGCTTCAATATATTATTAGTGGTTTACTGACAAGTGTATGAGAGCAGGGTTTGTTTTTCTTTATGTGAAGATTATAGGAAGAGATTTAATCTCAAGTGGGATCTGGAAGAGTAAGGTTGTTGGAAATTATAGTGACCGGTGTCGGTTAAGTTAACTCCATTAATCTCTTTTAAATTAATTTTATTTAAGGTACAAAATCAATCTGATATTAAATTATACTAGGATAATAATCTTGCATTGTTAAATACGTGCAATTGATAATAATCTCATTATTCTAAAGGGGGAAAGGTGCTCAACTTAGTCTAACCCCTTAGGCCCCATTTAACATTACACACCCATATTTTATTTAAAAAAACATTCCCACCTAAATATTCCATCACTTAAGTGATGCAGGGCTCATCCTACACCCTTAGATATAATATTTCTCAACCCTTAGATTTAGGTCACACAAAAATAACCCTAGATATCCTTATGAGTTCACATAAATTCCTTTTTTTACCTAATATCTCATTTCCTTTGTTTTCACTTGAGGTTAAGGAAGAGGGGAGGAGAAGATGAAGTCATGGAGGCCATTAAAGACATGGAAGTTCATGATTAAACCTTGTGCTAAGACATGGATATATTATTTTCCACCTTTGTGGGTATTGTTTTCTATTTTGTATTTGCTTATTAGAGGCATATTACTTGTAGGATAAAAGTGTATACTTTGTGTGTATACCCATTTGGGTAAAAACCAGAAATCATAAATATATTTATTTGGTGTAAAAAAAAATATGTTTCATTTATATCAGAACCAAATATAGATATAAATCTTTGTTTACATATATTTTTGTTTCATTTTATTTTAACCACTATTTCTCTTTTATATATATATATATATATATATATATATATATATATATATATATATATATGCGCAAACCCCGAGACAAAAGCCAAAAAACTTCAGGTCACACTTGCCAGGCATGGGTCGCAGATTGCAAAGAATGTAGGCAAGCCGCATAAACACTTGGCCGATTGATATTACAAAGGGGAGAAAGGTTTTAATTTAGTGGAAAAAAAAAAAAAATTTGGGGTGTAGGGGCGTCAATGCCACCCCCACTCCCACCCCATACATTAGTATTATAAAAACATTTAAAAACATTTACTACTCACATATGCCGCTGCCCCATATGGCCGAACAGCAAACTTATTACATTTTTTTTTGTTGTTTTGACTTTATATTTATTAAAACAAAAACAAAAACTTTCCACCTGGCCGTATAATGTTTAATTTGGTATTTTAGTATTAATCTTGATTATATATATATATATATATATATATATATATATATATATATATATATGTAATTCATTAATAATATTTAGAAAATGATTTTATATATTTGAAAATAATTAATGTATCTTAATATTATATATTAATAATAAATATTTATTTATAATTTAAGTTTTTTCATTAAAAGAAAATAGAAGTTTCAAAAGAATAAGTTTGTGTGTATAGGTGTAACATTTATGTACATTCGTACAAATCAAGATGCTTATAGTTGAATGAAATTGTGTTTTGTCATATACTCTAATATTTTTATTACCACGAAAGTACTAGATTAAATACAAAAATTGGTGGTGTTTATTCCTTCTTGTACATTTAGTTAGATAAGAGAGAAATGAACCACACTTAAATGACATTTGTTCCAATATTCAATAAACAAGGGTTGTCGATAATACAAGAGCTCAATTTTTATTTCTTATCAAAGAGCACAATCATTGAAAAATAAACACATTTGCAATGCAACCCCTAAACAAAATTTTGATTTGTGAGAACTTAATTTCCATTACAAGATCATTACAAAGCTCACTTTCATACGAAGTAATGTACGTCAAAACAATAATTTACAAGGATCTAAGAAATGTATAAAATTACATCCAATATACTATTGGTATAGTTTACAAGTGGAGTATTAATATTGCAAGCTACAACTTCACATGCATTTCTCCAACAAGAGCACTTCATCCTTTGAGTCCATCATCTTCATCAAGTCATGCACACACAAAAATGGGGGTAGTAGGCAACACTCTCCACCCAACCAAAATATCCAATGAGGGAGAGAAGTCTTCTTCCTCATTGGCCCATGAGCCCCAACAAGGAAGCAATAAGGGCTATTAGACAACCTTGGAAACTCAAAAATGGCTTCCACACACAAAATCAAACAAGACATTCAATGAATTAACACAATACCAATCTTGCAACAAATCAACAAATATCAAAACTAAAAGGCTTCATGCTAAATCCATGGAGGATAAAGGAACATGGGGGTTCTTATTATGCCTCCCAAGGGCTTGGGTGTCCACCTAAGAGCCTCCAAAACTCCATCAAAATACATGCAACACTCTTATGCCTCCATCCAAGAAGATACACCACTCTCATGCCTCCCTCACTAAATCAACTCACTCTTATGCCTCCCTCAAGAAAATAACAAGATAAATACAAAACATATTTATCAACTAGGTGGACATCCCAACCCAACTCCCTCCTAAGATACCCAATAACATTTCTCTCATGCATCCCTCAATTTTTACCCCCATTTCCATATCTCCCACGACCTAAGGATCAAATATATTTCCCACGAACATAAATAATATAACGATCATCAATTATACATATGAGCACAACCAAAATAGTAAGGTAAAATCAAGGGTGAATATCTACCTTACAAATGAAGAGTATCAATACACAACAACCTCCAAGCCATACAAAATCCTAAGTAAACACCATCCACTCCAAGTTCCATTCACCATTCTCAAGCAAGCTCTCCAAAATTACTAGCATTCCTAAAAAAAGAAATGAGCAACCCCCAAATCCTCACATAAAAATGAAATAAATAGAAAAGAGGGAGAGAGGGATGATGTGGATCCATGTAGGATGCCACATCATCTCTCCCCCAACCCACATCACCAAGGTTAAACCCAAACCCCAAAGCATAATAAATTGGTGGTTGGGGAAAAGACCACCCTCTTACACACTCAACCCAACCCACACCCCTTAAGGACAAAATTAAATACCCATGTAAGAAAAGTGCACATAATTGTTCTTTTCCTCCATAAAACACAAAATAGGACCTAAAATAAGTCTCTCACATCATAGGCCTAGTGGGTGGGTCACTTTAAGAGGTGTGGGACAAGCTTAACTTGTCCCACAAGTCACCAAAATGGCCTAGAAAGTCAAAATCCTAATTTCACATGAGATATTGAGTACACACTACTTCAAATAATTTAATTCATTCTCATCCAATACACATATTAAAGTTACCAACTCACATTTACTCCCCCCTTTGTCACATCCTAATTAGCACTAGTTAAATAATTTTAGTTAACTTAACAGGGGTGTTAAACAATAATAATAAAGTGACTCCACATACTAATAAAAATACAAAACTCACAAATAAAATAAAATCAACAAGACAAAATCACAAACTTACCCAAGGTCACTATTGAGGTCACCCCCCAATGGGGACCTCCAACAATCAACAACAATACACAACATACGAATACACGAGTTACCATAGTGACCTGTTGCCAATACCCCACATTCCTTCGTTGTTGGTCTCCTATCCCCCATAGTTTGTTGTGCTATAATTTCCTGTAAAATCCAAAAATACCTTTCTAGCCTCGTGGCCATATTAGTGATATCAAACTAATAA
Source organism: Taxus chinensis (assembly GCA_019776745.2). Classification (NCBI taxonomy): domain Eukaryota; kingdom Viridiplantae; phylum Streptophyta; class Pinopsida; order Cupressales; family Taxaceae; genus Taxus; species Taxus chinensis. The sequence continues at coordinate 633,658,283 of CM034153.1, read as the reverse complement.
AAATGTTTATATCTACATATCAATTTCAACATCAAATGTCATAACTACTATTGCTAAGACCAAGTGATTCAACAATTACTCTCAATTTCCAACATTTTGATTTCGGTAATACATCAGTTTGCAATTACGATCATAAACCAACTAAATCATCTAACTTAAGCAATACTTTCACTTGTTCACAATTTTGTCAATTCTCCATCATCAAAGGAACCACAAAATAACTTTGAACACGATAGTAAAAATCAATACAAAAATAATTTGAAATATCAACATATATCTAAACTGACAACACATCATTTTCTTCCATATTGAAAGTCTATCAAAAGTTAATCAGTTCAATTATAGATGTTTATCGTTCAATTTCCATATCACAATGTGTTATTATCATTCGTCCATTACTATTGACATGTACAATGTGCAATGATGTCTATGTGTTCAGTCATGGTGTGAGATTAAATATAATAGAACAATATCAAAGAGTAATGATATCACAATCAATTTATAACAATGCATCTATTCTATCGAATTGTCTTATCCTTAAATGCCCCTTCAGGGCATTTTTATAGCTCAGTTACTTGTTGTTTCCTTACTCATTGACATGTTTCAGTAGGGATTGTTATATTTTGGACATTATATTTAGAGATTTGATCTTATTAGACATGTATGGACATTTAGGCGTATGCGCCAATTTAGCTTAATTTCTATGTTGTCGCATTATCATATGATGTCATGGATACTAATGGATATGATGTTGTTTTTGGAACGTAATTATATTGATGGATACTTAGTTGTTGCATGTTGGGATTCTATGGTTATATGTCACTCTATCATTTTGTCTAACTTTTGGTGAATTGAGTATAATTGTGCACGTTGTCACATTTTGATTTCAGTAGGATGTTAGGCTAGTTTAGAACTCATTGATATCTTACTGAGTCGTTGATTTATATTTTATCGGACAGGTATGGTTAATGTGTGCAATGAGTGTGCAGGTGACAGGTTACAGGAGAACATGGGATTCAGGCCAGCTACACAACTTTGCACAAGTAACCCACGGGCTGAGTCCTAGCCATGTTCATTGTGTGGAACCTTAGTATTGGAGTTATTGTTTTGGGCACCATGAGTGACCCCTTTTGTATAATGTAATATGTCTAGTATTATTAATTTTGCTTAGGGTGATTAGTTTATGTGGTAAACTTGTTTTTTGGGAGTTAATAATCCCACTTTCATTAAAGTTTTGATTTTGTTTAATGATGTACTTAATCACAAGGGTTTAGGGTCACATGTGAACCCTTGGGTGGTCCCCACACCCTCTACCCTTGTGCCAAAAATGCAAAACCCGAAATTGGGTTATTTTTGGTAATTTTAGGGACCTCTTTTTAGTTTGGGAGTTCCCTTAACATAAAAATGAGCCCTTGGACCCTACCTAATAGGTAGGGGGGCTTATTTCCAAGGCTAGAGGGAGTTTTCCCTCCCTTTTTTCCTCTTGTTTGGTCACATCCATGTAAGGGGTGTGGATTAGAGTGCTTGTTAAAAGTTGCACTAAGATTGTTTTGTTATCAATTTAGGTAATTTGGGAGAAGAGGGCTAAAAGAAATTTTACCCCTTTCTCTCTTTTGTTTTGGCATCTTTGACCTTGAAGGGAGAGAGGGGTGACACATGTCACCCCCTCATTTGTGAGGATTTTTGCTTGCTCCTCTTCAAATTCCCCTTCATGGGAAAAGAAGAGAACTTTTTTTTGGGAGCTTTTGCTTGGATGCTTGGGTGATTTGGAGCTAGAGATTGCTTGAGTCAAGGAGTGGAGAAGTTTGAAGTTGGAAAGCTTTTTGGAGAGCTTTCTTTGAGGTAGGCTCTTAAGCTAAATTGTATGTGTTGTATTTTATTAGTTGTAGATTTGTTTACTTGGAAATGTGGTTGTTGTATGTGGATTTTTATTTATGGTTAATTGTTTTTTTTCTCCCTCCATCATATGGTATGATGGAGTTTTGGAGTTTGTGGGGGAAGAGAGAGGGAATTCTTCCCTCTCAATCCTCTTGGCTTGATGGGCAAGCCTTGTAGGATTTTAGAGAATCCCCTCAAATGGTTGAGGTGGGGAAGTTGGTTCATTTGGCTTGAACCTCCTTCCCCATTCTTGGTAAGGAAACCCCTTTGGGGTTTGAAAATCCTTTCAAGAAGGAATTGGTGAAAGGGTGGAGGAATAAGGAGGGTTTTGAATGAATTAGGAGCAATAAGGAGGGTATGGAGATCTTGTTTTGTGCAAGTAATATTGAATATAACTTTTGGAGAACTCTTCTCCTCTCTTCCCCACTTTTGAGGTAGAACATGGGTTCTCCTCCTTGTAAAACTTGGAGTCTTGTTTCATACTTGTTTTTGTTTCCATGTGAATGTGTTTTTGGTTGTTTCACCTCATTCTTGTGCAAGTTGTGGATGGTAGTCCTCTTTCCCATGGGCTTGGGGGAGGCTAGCATGCATCCCAACCTTGGGAAAGGCATGTCATGATGCCTATGGTTGGGTGGTAAACAAGCTTATTCTCCTTGGTTGTATTTCCCAAAGGCATTTGAAGTGGATCTCCAAGTTGGAGTTGGTGGCATCTTGGGCTCTCATTGTTCTTTCTTTCCTTATGAAACTTTCTTGCATTGTAACCCTCTTGGGTGTGGTTATGTGGGAGTTTTTATCTCCTTGCAAACTCTCCATTTTGTATATTTTGCATTACTTGGAAAACTAGTTGTATAGAAAATTCTTGGTTGTTTGCACATTTGGGGATATTTATATATCACCCATGTAGCCTAAGCTTGTGGAAGTGAAGTATTGTAGTAAATGTTCCATTTATTTGTAACTTGATGTAACTCTTATATTTTTATTTACAAAAGAGAATATATTACTTGTTGAAGATTTCTACATGTGTGTAAATCTGAAATAATCTTTTGCATTACATTTGAAAGGAATTAGTATTTCTTTGTTGAGAGTCTTATGTGTTTTATCAAAAAAAAAAAAAACCAGAATTGAATAGTATGCTACTTTACAAAATTTGTTAGCAAATAGTCTCTTCTATCTTTTAAAATACTTGTGTTTTTTCTTTATCACAAATCTGATAATCATTTAATGTGAATAGTTGGGAATATTCAGTTCATTTTTGTATCAATAATAAGGTTAAAATCTGTTATTTATTTTAAGTTGAAATCAACTTTATTTATCTTTGTGTACAAAAAATAATAATAATAACCAGATTTAGAATAAAATATATATATATATATATATATATATATAGTATATTAGTTTAATATTATATTACTTTAAGTAATATGTTGGCAGATTTATATGTGTTTAATGTAAATAAATTTTTATATATTATATTTGTTTTAATATAATATTAATGTATATATTTATATATATATATATATATATATATATATATATATATTATATATATATATAGATATATATTATATATATAAATATACATTTTAAATATATATAATATAACAAAAAACAATATTGATAATATTTGTGTTGGGGGAGGGTCGGACCCCCCCCCCTCCTGACTAAATTGTTGCACATGGCTGGGAGGGTTGCAAACCAGCACCCCCCCCCACTGCACACCCTACCGCCTTGCCGCTCCCCTCTCGTCCCTCTTCCCTGTCCCCCTCGCCTCCCTCTGTCCCCTTTCCCTCCCCTCTGCCTTCCCTCCCCTTCGGCCCCACACTGCCCCCTCCACACCTCTGCACCACCACCCCCATCTCCACTATGGCCACCCTCCCCATGCTCCACCACCTCACCAACCCTCCCTCCACAATCCACCCCCCCTTACCTATAAAAAAATAAAAATATATATATATATATATATATATATATATATATATATATATATATATATATATATTGTCATACAAAGAAAAATACAATAAGGGTTTCCAAGAAAGAGGAACTAACTCCATAGTTCCTTCCATTCAACCTGCAAGTAAGAAAAATAAAACAAAACTGAGAAAAAGAATGAAAAGAAAGAGAGGGGAAATAAGAAAGAAATTCAAATGAAAAGAAAGGAAGAGATAAAGAAGTTAGGGCAAACTTTAGGGTAAAATTTCAAATCCAAGGGACAAGATTGATTTAATCCTAGGGTCAATATAAACCCTACACACTTTCATGGGTCTTTGGTGGGAATGGTAAATTATTTTTAAAAGGGGAAAAGTGGGTAATAATATTAAATGGGGGATGAAATTTATTTAAGGATGAGTAGTTATTTTCTTTGGGGGTGAATTTAAATTCAATGAGATATAGATTTAAAAATGTGTAAATTTATATAGAAGCTAAATAAATAAAATTAATTAGAAACAATGTTTTAGCAATTTCAGGTTAAAATTATATTGTTAAGAATTTAATTATTTAATGAGAACGGTTAGGCAAAACATTAGTTACCTTCAAAAAAAAAATTACCAACTTTTTAATATTGTTTTCTGGTGTCCCGAGGCGGGGCATTACATTTGGTATCAGAGCAGAGGTTCGCACACGTGGACACTCTGGGTAATTAATTAAGATAGTTAACAAATTTTAATAACATTAAATTAAATAAATAAGTAAAAATAATTAGTTTTTCACAACCATCCGCAACATTAAAATTTAATAACTTCTTCGCTCACCTCGTGCACAGGATGGCACCCAAGAGGGGACGATCAGCTAGAGGCTTGGGGCGTAGTGCACCTACAAGCGGAGCCGCCGACACCCGAATTTGGGCCTCAGATATTAGAGGTCCTGCAACAGCTGATAGGCGTTGTGGAGCAGCGTCTTCCACCACCGCAGGAGGTGAGAGAGGAGATACCATTGGGAGACGAGGAGCCGATAGGCGAGGACGCGCATTCAGAGCCACCAGAGCATGATACACCGAGGTGGGAGAGGTCACGTAGCCCTTCCATTCATCATGAGAGGGTAGCCTCGTTCCGTCGTAGCCACTCACATAGCCTCGAGGGACCATTTGGGGATAGGTGACCCCACTTCACCTGTTGGACTACATCGCCAGGATCGAGATACAGGCAGTGTGATCAGGGATCTTCTTCACTTGCAGCCACCCACCTACACCAGCTCTACAGATGGATTTGGGGCTGAGTCATGGCTCCTTAGCTTGGATAGTTGCTTTGGCTTGCACTCTTACGAGAGCAATGTCAAGGCAAGGTTCACCATACACCTCCTTCAAGACGCAGTAGGCGTTTGGTGGAGGAATGAGGAGCGGAAGCTCCATCTGACTCGAGAGACAGTGACCTGGGAGATGTTTGAGGAGCGATTCAGGGCTCGTTATATGTCAGAGCATTTTGTGCAAAAGAGGATTGATGAGTTTCACGACTTACGACAGGGATCTGACACAGTAGCACAATATGAGAGTAGGTTCCTAGATCTCCTACAGTATGTGGACTACCTGCAAGATGAGAAATTACAGGTTAACAGGTTTATTCGAGGCCTTAATGCAGATATAGCAGGAGCAGTTAGGATGTTATCTCCTCCACACTTGAGAAGGCCGTTGAGAAGGCCTACTTAGTTGAGGAGAACAGGACCAAGGCACAGGAGCACCGAGATAGAAACAAGAGCAAGTTTCAGGAGAGGATACAGGCCTTTCAGAGTCAGAGGTCATGGGGTACTGACACCACCCCCTAGAGGAGGATTCTGGCCTCCACCAGTAGCCACGAGGGCTCCACCACACCCGCAGTGATAGACACAGCAGCATGGCCACCCACAGCAGGGGGCTAGATAGACACAAGGTTTTCAGAGAGGTGGTTTCTAGAGGTGGTTTTGGTGGAGCCAGGGATAGGAGGCAGGGTACTCAGCAGGCACAGCCAGCTCACACGCAGCAGTCTGCTAGGGTTGGACCGGCAGGATCAGTACACCAGAGTACAGGAGGGACCCCATCTCAGAGGGGTACAGGAGGATGTTTTATTTGTGGATCTCCTGATCACTATGTGCGCATGTGCCCACACAAACCCAATACCATGGATGCACAGAGAGCTACTAGATCTGAGTACAAGATGGTGGGTGATGTAGGACGTGCTCATCATGTATATGCAGTGGTTGACAACACCAGGTCGAGCATCAGGCCACAGTCATTGAGACGACAAGTACTATCAGGGGTATTTCTGTCTCAGTACTTTTTGATTCAGGTGCTTCTGATTCTTTTATATCACCTTCTATAGTGGACCAGTGTGGGCTAGTGGTGGCTAGGCAACCAGATAGTTGGCAGGTTGAGTTGGCCTCTGGGGCTAAACTCACCGTGGACTCATGTATGTGGAGAGTTACGTACTTGATTTAGGAGTCTTCTCCACTACACTTGACCTCCGAGTTATCCCTTTAGGATCCTATCAGGTAGTATTGGGTATGGATTGGCTCGAGGCTCATCGGCTAAGGTGGATTATAGAAATAAGGTCATTGAGTGTCAGGATGATCTTGGGAGTGTAGTTGTGATATCATGGATGTAGAGGCCTATCTCCTTGCGCATGATATCAGCTAAGCAACTCAAGCGGAGCATGTGTAAGGGATGTCAGTTGTTTACTATCACCATCAGTGATCGATCAGAGAGCATTCCAGAGCATTCACCCTTAGATGATCATGCAGTTTTGAGGGAGTATGCCGATGTGTTTCCAGGAGAGCTTCCAGGGTTACCACCCCGCAGAGAGGTGGATTTCACCATTGATTTAGTACCTGGATCTGCACCAGTTTCTAGGGCACCCTATCGGATGATGACTCCAGAGCTTCATGAGCTCAAGATTTAGTTAGAGGAGTTGTTAGATAAGGGTCTCATTCGCCCTAGTGTATCTCCTTGGGGAGCGCCAGTCATATTTGTGAAAAAGAAGGATGGTTCTCTCAGACTTTGTGTAGACTTCAGATAGCTCAATAAGGTCACAATAAAGAACCGTTATCCACTCCCTAGGATTGATGACTTGTTTGATCAGATGTGGGGAGTGAGAGTGTTCTCCAAAATCGATCTCAAGTCAGGGTACCATCAGTTGCGCATTTCAGATGCAAACATTCATAAGACAGAGTTTCATACACGTTATGGGCATTATGAGTTCACAGTTGTTCCATTTGGTTTGACCAATGCCCCAGCTGTCTTCATGAGCCTCATGAATGGAGTATTCAGGACATTTCTGGATCACTTTGTCTTAGTGTTCCTTGATGACATATTGATTTATTCTCATTCCGAGGAGGAACATGAGGAGCATTTGAGACAGGTACTTCAAGTTTTGAGAGAGAAGAAGTTGTATGGGAACTTGGAAAAATGTAGCTTCTTTCATATAGAGATTCAGTACTTGGGTCATATCATATCAGGTGAGGGTATCTCCGTAGATCCCTCTAAGATACAGGCTATCATGGACTAGCCAGCACCCACATCAGTTACTGAGGTGAGGAGTTTCATGGGTTTAGCAGGGTATTACCGCAGGTTTGTACATGACTTTTCTAGGATTGCTCACCCTATCACTTCTCTTCAGAGGAAAGGGAAGAAGTTTGATTGGTCAGAAAAATGTGAGTAGGCCTTTCAGTTGCTTAAGGAAAGGTTAACCATGGCACCCATCTTAGCAGTTCCAAGACCCGACAGAGGATTTTGTTGTTTGTACTGATGCATCACTAGAGGGTTTGGGAGTAGTTCTTATGCAGGAGCATCAGGTTATTGCATTTGAGTCTCATAAGCTCAAGGATTACGAGCTTAATTACCCTACTCATGACTTGGAGCTTGCAGCAGTTGTTCATGCTCTGGTGTGTTGGTGACATTTTCTTTTGGGTAGACCTTTCATTTTGAGGACAGATCATCAGAGTTTGCAGCATATCTTCTCACAGCCGAACCTCAATTCTCATCAATGGCGTTGGATGGAGTTCCTATGTGAGTATGACATGGAGGTTCAGTATATCAAAGGGAAGGAAAATGTTGTTGCAGATGCACTTAGTAGATGACACATGTGCTTGCTTCATTGACACTTCAGTCAGATTTGAGAGGTAGGATTCTTGAGCACCTTCCAGAGGACAGATTTTATGAGGGAGCTAGACAGATGTTGGAGTCACAGGGTTCATTAGAGGGTAGATATTCTGGGTGTGTTTTAGAGGTAGATGGTTTGCTTTGGTTCCACAGGTGCATCTATGTGCCTAAGTCAGGTGATCTATGTAGCTTCATCCTCACAGAGGCTCATTGAGCCCCATATGTGGCACATCCAGGAGTGAAGAAAATGCATGCCGATCTGAGGGAGTTATATTATTGGCCAGGTCTTTGACGGGACATAGCAGATTTTGTTGCACAATTGCCTTGAGTGCCAGAGGGTCAAGGCAGAGCATTCTCATCCCGCAGGACTTTTACATCCTCATGATATTCCCGAGTGGAAATGGGATGTGATTTCCATGGATTTCATAGTCAGACTTCCTATGTCTTCTTATCATCATGATGCCATTATGGTCACCGTGGATAAGTTGACCAAGGTTGCGCACTTCTCACCAACCAAGGTCACCTATAATGCACAGGCCATTTCCAAAGTATTTATGGAGGACATTGTTAGGTTGCATGGGATTCCGAAGACCATCATCAATGACAGGGATACTATCTACACTTCAGTTTTCTGGACTTCCTTTCAGACCGCTCTGGGTACTCAGATTAATTTCAGTTCAGCTTATCATCCAGAGACAGATGGGCAGATAGAGAGGGTTAATCAGGTGTTGGAGGACATGTTGAGGATGTATGTGATGGATCAGCAGAAGAAATGGGAAGATTATTTGCATTTAGTTGAGTTTTCTTACAACAACAACTATCATAGTTCCATTGGTATGGCTCCTTACCAGGCTTTGTATGGACAACCTTGTAGGACACCTTTGAGTTGGGATAGACTAGATGACAGGATTATCCTGGGACCAGCATACCTTCAGGATTTAGAGTAGCAGGTTGTTCTGATTAGACATCACCTTGAGAAGGCCAGAGCACACCAGAAGGTGTATGCAGACACCAAGAGGATTGATCGTCACTTCTCAGTGGGTGACAAAGTCTTCTTGAGAGTTCGTCTGCATAAGAGTCCAATCCATTATGGAAAGGGTTCTAAGCTATCACCTCATTTTGTGGGGCCTTTTGATATTTTAGAGGTCATCGGTCCAGTTTCCTATCACCTAGCTTTGCCACCACGCCTTGCACGGGCCCATGATGTATTTCATGTTTCTGTACTACGTAGATATGTACCAGATGTTTCTCATGTTTTGGATTGGTCAGCATTACAAGTAGAGGATGGAGGACAGTGGAGACTGGAGCCCATACCCATTCTGGAGCACCGGAGGTTGGCCCTTCGGGGTCAAGACTTGGACTAGGTTAGAGTACAGTGGGACCGATACGATGAGACAACAACTACCTGGGAGGATGTGACACCTTTGAGGGCTAGATATCCCTATCTCTTTCAGTGACTTCCAGGAGGAAGTATAATTTTAGTAGAGGGGGATGTAGTGCCCACACTTTTTATAGCTCAGTAACTTGTTGTTTCTTTGCTCATAGACATGTTTTGACAGAGATTTGTTATATCTTGGACATTATATTAGAGATTTGATCTTATTAGACATGTGTGGACATTTAGGCGTATAGTACCAATTTAGCTTAATTTCTATGTTGTCGCATTTTCATATGATGTCATGGATACTAATGGATATGATGTTTTTTTGGAACATAATTATATTGATGGATACTTAGTTGTTGCATGTTGGGATTCTATGGTTATATGTCACTCTATCATCTTGTCTAACTTTTGGAGAATTGAGTATAATTGTGCACGTTGTCACATTTTGATTTCAGTAGGATGTTAGGCTAGTTTAGAACTCATTGATATCTTACTGAGTCATTGATTTATATTTTATCGGACAGGTATGGTTAATGTGTGCAATGAGTGTGCAGGTGACAGGTTACAGGAGAACGTGGGATTCAAGGCCAGCTACACAACTTTGCACAAGCAACCCACGGGCTGAGTCCTAGCCATGTTCATTGTGTGGAACCTTAGTATTGGAGTTATTGTTTTGGGCACCATGAGTGACCCCCTTTTTGTATAATGTAATATGTCTAGTATTATTAATTTTGCTTAGGGTGATTAGTTTATGTGGTAAACTTGTTTTTTGGGAGTTAATAATCCCACTTTCATTAAAGTTTTGATTTTGTTTAATGATGTACTTAATTTTGGGGTTTAGGGTCACATGTGAACCCTTGGGTGGTCCCCACACCCTCTAACCTTGTGCCAAAAATTGTCAAAACCTGAAATTGGGTTATTTTGGGCATTTTTAGGGACCCCTTTTTAGTTTGGGAGTTCCCTTATCATAAAAATGAGCCCTTGGACCCTACCTAATAGGTAGGGGGCTTATTTCCAAGGCTAGAGGGAGTTTTCCCTCCCTTTTTGCCTCTTGTTTGGTCACATCCATGTAAGGGGTGTTAGATTAGAGTGCTTGTTAAAAGTTGCACTTTGAATTGTCTTGTTAGCATTTTAGAGTAATTTGGGAGAAGAGGGCTAAAAGACATTTTATCCTTTCTCTCTTTTGTTTTGGCATCTTTGACCTTGAAGGGAGAGAGGGGTGACACATGTCACCCCCTCATTTGTGAGGATTTTTACTTGCTCCTCTTCAAATTCCCCTTCATGGGAAAAGAAGAGAACTTTTTTTTGGGAGCTTTTTGCTTGGATGCTTGGGTGATTTGGAGCTAGAGATTGCTTGAGTCAAGGAGTGGAGAAATTTGGAAGTTGGAAAGCTTTTTGGAGAGCTTTCTTTGAGGTAGGCTCTTAAGCTAAATTGTATGTGTTGTATTTTGTTAGTTGTAGATTTGTTTATATGGAAATGTGGTTGTTGTGTGTGAATTTTTTATTTATGGTTAATTGTTTTTGCTCCCTCCATCATATGGTATGATGGAGTTTTGGAGTTGTGGGGGAAGAGAGAGGGAATTCTTCCCTCTCAATCCTCTTGGCTTGATGGGAAAGCCTTGTAGGATTTTAGAGAATCCCCTCAAATGGTTGAGGTGGGGAAGTTGGTTCATTTGGCTTGAACCTCCTTCCCCATTCTTGGTAAGGAAACCCCTTTGGGGTTTGAAAATCCTTTCAAGAAGGAATTGGTGAAAGGGTGGAGAGATAAGGAGGGTTTTGAATGAATTAGGAGCAATAAGGAGGGTATGGAGATCTTGTTTTGTGCAAGTAATATTGAATATAAATTTTGGAGAACTCTTCTCCTCTCTTCCCCACTTTTGAGGTAGAACATGGGTTCTCCTCCTTGTAAAACTTGGAGTCTTGTTTCATACTTGTTTTTGTTTCCATGTGAATGTGTTTTTGGTTGTTTCACCTCATTCTTGTGCAAGTTGTGGATGGTAGTCCTCTTTCCCATGGGCTTGGGGGAGGCTAGCATGCATCCCAACCTTGGGAAAGGCATGTCATGATGCCTATGGTTGGGTGGTAAACAAGCTTATTCTCCTTGGTTGTATTTCCCAAAGGCATTTGAAGTGGATCTCCAAGTTGGAGTTGGTGGCATCTTGGGCTCTCATTGTTCTTTCTTTCCTTATGAAAATTTCTTGCATTGTAACCCTCTTGGGTGTGGTTATGTGGGAGGCTTTATCTCCTTACAAACTCTCCATTTTGTATATTTTTGATTACTTGGAAAACTTGTAATAGAAAATTGCTTGGTTGTTTGCACATTTGGGCATATTTATATATCACCCATGTATTAAGCTTATGGAAGTGAAGTATTGTAGTAAATGTTTCATTTATTTGTAAATTGATGTAACTCTTATATTTTTATTTACAAAAGAGAATATATTACTTGTTGAAGATTCCCTACATGTGTGTAAATTTGAAATAATCTTTTGCATTACATTTGAAAGGAATTAGTATTTCTTTGTTGAGAGCCTTATGTATTTTATCAAAAAAAAAAAACAGAAATTTGAATAGTATGCTCCTTTGCAAAATTTATTAGCAAATTAGACTCTTCTATCTTTTAAAATACTTGTGTTTTTTCTTTATCACAAATCTGATAATCATTTAATGTGAATAGTTGGGAATATTCAATTCATTTTTGTATCAATAATAAGGTTAAATTCTGTTATTTATTTTAAGTTAAAATCAGCTTTATTCATCATTGTGTACAAAACAAAATAACCATATTCAAAATTTATATATATATATATATATATTATATATATATAGCCTTAGTTTAATTATTATGTTACTTGAGTAATATTTGGGTAGATTTATATATGCATAATGAAAATAAATATTTGTTTTTGGAATATAAATTGTATATATATATATATATATATATATATTATATATATATATATATATATATATATATATATTATAATATATACTATATAGTATATTACATATGTTTTAAAATAAGATTAAAAAAAATGTATAACAAAAAAAAATATTGATAAGTTTTGTGTTGGGGGAGGGTCGGACCCCTCCCCCCCACCTGAACTATGGCTACCATGACTACTTGCACAGCCCACGTAGCACCCCCCCCCGCTCAACCCAACCGCCTTTTTCTGCCTCCGACCTATCTCCCTTCACTGTCCCCTCGCCTCCCTCTACCGCAGCTTTCCCTACCCCTACGCCAGTCCCTCCATCCTCTGCCACTGGGTTTTCCTCCCCGTCCATTGTCTACCGCCGCCTCCATCTGCTACGGCCACCTTCCCCGCTCCACCACCACTCCAGCCCTCTGCAAATCCACCCCACACGAATAAAAATAAAAATATATAAAACATATATATATATATATTATATATATATATATATATATATATATATATATATATATAATATATATATATAATATTTTCATAGCAAAGAAAAATACAATAAGGGTTTTACAAGAAAGAGGAACTAACTCCATAGTTCCTTCCATTCAACCTGCAATAAGAGAAAATAAAACAAAGTGAGAAGAAAAATGAAAAGAAAGAAAAAAATAACAAAGAGAAGATTAGGGAAAACTTTAGGGTAGAATTTCAAATCTAGGGTCCATATTAGAATGATCCTAGGGATCAAGATAAATCCAACACATCTTTTGTATATGGGAAATATTGTGGGAATAAACATATTAAATGGGGGATGAAATTTAATTAAGGATGGGTAGTTATTTTCTCAGGTGGGTGAATTTATTCAACGAGATATATTATTTTTAAATGTGTGAAATTTATTAGAAGCTAAATGAATAAAATTAATTAGAAACAAATGTTTTAGCAATTTGGTTAAAATTATATTGTTAAGAACTTAAATATTTAATGAGAACGATTAGGCAAAACATTAGTTCGCACTAAAAAAAATTACCAACTTTTTAGGTTGTTTTTTAGGTGTCCCGAGGCGGGGCATGACAGGTAGGAAAATAATGCAAAAGAAATAGGATCACACCCTTTGTGGAATCCCTTTGCTTCAACAAGTGTGGGTCAATAGAACCCACGTTTGGTCCAATGCAATTTAACAAGAAGAAGGGAGATTGGAAGGGGTGAGTTCTAAAATTTATTTTATTTAATTTTACGAACATTTAATTCTAAAGAGTATCTCTACGTGATCAACCAAGATACAACACATAGCATCAAAACATGAAAATGTCAAAGGAGTCTCAAGAATAACCACCAAGTAAAGGAAATAACAAGGAGAGTTTCGTGAACTTGATATGACCACATAGTTTTTCCATGGATACAACATACTGCAATAAAAAAAGTTAAGGCTTCCACTACGAGTTGCGTTACACTTTCAAAGTTCGTTATTTATACAAGGCTAGCAAAAATCAACCATGACCAACAATTTGTACGAGGAAACATGTCTACGCAAAGTTCTCACAATTTTGAAGATCACACAAGATGAGGTTTAACAACAAGGAAGACACCAAAATTTTGCAAAAATGTTTACATTTTTGCAACTATTCATTGCAAGTACTTTTATAACTCAAAAGGATTCAATTAACTTTTCATGATAAAACTGAGCATAATCATGACCATTAGGTTTTCAATAACTTGAATTTTCACTCCCAATTGAACACACCACACTAACCTGATTTAGAAACGTCAAACATTTAGATAATATTTCCATTAGAAACTAACATAGTCAATACAAGAGACACCACTCACTCTACATAACACAACAGGATTTATTTATCTTAAATCTTGTTCCAGATTCAAAATAAACATAAGGAGAGCACAAGCACAAATCATAACACCAAAGAGCACTCAAGGGAGCTAGAAGAGAAGAACAAGACAACAAGATGGGGTCTAACTATAATCCAGAAGTGTGTCATACCAATATGCGAGTAACAACTTATGAAAACAACTTGCACTTTCCCTTCCTGATGACAAAATGGGACAAACAACATCAATGTGTCTCTAGAAATGAAGAAGAAAAAGGGAACTTCCCAAAATTATTTCATATCCTTAACATATGTTACCTAGATTCACCAATAAATCCTAGGTCACCAAAGACTAAATCAGCAAACAAGGAGGTTGTTTTTCTTAAAAACAAGAGGTAAGACCCGCTCCTAAAAGGCCACAACTCACACTCGTCGAGCCACGAAGCAACAAGGGTACGAAAACCCAAAACTCATATAAGGGAAAAACACATAAGTCTATGAGCAAGGGAGTACTATGCAACTATAACACATCACTATCAACAAGATGTTTCACAAATCTAGGTAGGCGGTAGAACTAAAGGTTCAATTATAGATTGCACTCAATACACATACATTTTACTCATTTTATAAACCAACTATTAAGCCAAAAGTTGTAGTTTCGCTTGCTAAGTAACATTCTTACAAGTTTTCTTAATTAAAAATCTTCCTTCTATTATGACATCACACAGTTTGTGTTATAAGGAGCACCACTAATGTTGGCATGATATCTCGCCATTCTGTATAGGTGGAAAAATATTTATTTTACTCCTAGGAAGGTAAGTTGGAAAAGTTTTCTTTCTATTTTCACATAGTTTTATTTCTTCTATTAATCTACCAAGGTTATAGCAAGGGACCATTTTCCTTTTCCTAATGTTCCATTTTACTTGTTAAGTTTCAAGGTCAAATCTCCTCAATTATAGTTTTATTAGTGTTTGGGTGAGTCATCTTATCAATTAAATTTTAATGAGAAGGAAGAGTCAAACATATCACATTATTACTTTTATAGGTACTAGAGATGAATCAACACATCACATTTTTAATTCTAAACAAACAAGAGACTGTTCAACATAGAGTTTACACATAATTAATTTTGTAAGAGCTAGGGATCAATCAACAACATGTACACACCAAGATTTCGATAGTTACCAAATAATTACAAGCATCATTAATGAACTCTAAGTGGTACCTACAAGTCTCAAAATGAAGTTACGAAGAAAAGACCCATTAAAAAGGCCTATTTACTTTTACGAATAAAGAGGTTTTGACAATGTTTGTTGTTTAGTTTCAAAAATTTTGTGCACATAGTAAGACAATGAAAGTTTCCAAACATCACTCATATTTCCACAGGATACTACCAACCAAGCGACAAGATGAGAAGGAGAATTTTACTCCAAGGACACCACATTTCCCATTAGAAGACATCAAATGCAAGAGGACAATCAACTAATCTACTCAAACATGGAATTTACGACCAAGAGTTGTAGTTTTAAAACAAGAAGCACAATATAAGCACCACTAAGATTAAAATATTAAGATCTACCAAACTAACATCTCTAAGAGACAAGGTCCAAAAGACCCAACAACATCCATAAGTGTCTCCACGTAACCCAAAGATTAATATGTCATACAAGTGGTAATCATAACAATTTAAAAAAAAAATTAAGGCAAGGGTAGACTTATTTATAGGTCAATGAGAGATTAAAACAAGTACACTTAATTAAGCACATTTCCCGAATGGGCTTACATCTAATCATAATTACCAAGATACATACAATCCATCAGTCAATAATTTATATAAAGAAACAAGGAAACCATGATACAACTTAGCATGCCCATCGATGGAATGTCACTACCAAACAAACACTTATCCACTTAAAATATACAGTCAACCAAGATTCAATCCGATCCTAACACAATCCATAAGCCCATAACTCAAACACATCTACTCTGACGAGGATAAAAGCTCTTACCATAGTTGTAAGAGAATCACCACCACTGCTATTAAGACTGCCAACTAGATCGCACAACACAACGACTCTCTTTCTAGCAAGGTCGAACTCTCCAAGATCCTAGACACACTCAAGGTTCCATCTTTCCAAAACCAAGGCATAACTTAAAGCACCTAAGAAGACATTCCAAGGTACACCTAGGGTGTACCCCCATACGACGAAATGTCACAATACAAACATTGTAGAACTCAGCTCAACAACATGCAAGAAAGAATCATGTAACATTTAGCTAAGTAGCCAACAGATAAATCGAGTTCGGAGTCACCAGTCAAAATAAAATCCAAGAAATATCAGCAATCAAGGAAAGTGGCTAAGTAGTCCGCATTGCAATCTCTGAAAATTCTCGCAAAAATATAAATAACTAAAAGAGCCTCAGAGCTTCTCAATCCAATCATAAAATAAGATGCTGGTCCTTGATAAAATAACACAAGTTTATGAATATAAAATACAAAAAAGTTCAACATCACAATCACTTTGTAGCCCTTCATGGCCGCCAATAGGGGTACTATACCTCGAGCTCAAGTTCTAAGAATGTCATACGCAAAGTATGGATCAAAAGTGACACCAAGACCTAATATCTACTTACTCATACGGAATTAAGTCAACAAAGTGATAACCCAAAACTAACTCGTCTAAACACTGAAGGAAAAAAAAAGGGAACTTTAGACGACTAAACAACTTCTAATTTACTCTGTCTGACCCCTGAACACAACCACTAATGCTAGGCCACAAGAATCACACCATACAATTTATCATTCCAACAAGGAAGAGTCTCAGTGAGTT
Source organism: Taxus chinensis (assembly GCA_019776745.2). Taxonomy (NCBI): domain Eukaryota; kingdom Viridiplantae; phylum Streptophyta; class Pinopsida; order Cupressales; family Taxaceae; genus Taxus; species Taxus chinensis. The sequence continues at coordinate 633,641,373 of CM034153.1, read as the reverse complement.
TATCACATCATACGACTTAAAGAAAGAGTTAAGACTCATCAAACAACATTTTTAGCAAAGGGGGATTAAGTTCTTACTACACCAAAAGTTCACAAAATATCAATCCTATTTAACATTTTCAGTTACCTGGGTTCGACAAAACGCCACTAGGCAAGTACAACAATTCAAACAACTTTATTATTTTATTATTATTTTAATTATGAAGGTTCAAATTTTGCTAACTAGTTTTCGGGTTTCAAATGTCGGCCCAGGGTCCAAGCGTTGAACCCATGGCTCTGATACCAAGTGTAACACCCATATTTTCTCAACAAAAAACCCACGATAAACCCGATAGCAAACCGTGAAAAATTATGGAATAATTTTTTTTGAAAGGTTACAAGGCCTTAGCCAGAATTTAATCTAAATCCGGATTATAAATTTTTAAACAATTACAAGGCATGCATAGCTAAAACAATTATCTAATAATTAAGATGCCCCAATTTCAAAATTAATATTACGTTTTAATTCTTCACCTAACAAGACTCCAAAATTTTTATTTAAATAATCCTCATTAGCTTTTCTTTATCATAACTCCATTAATCCCTTTTAAAATAATTTATTTAAGGTACAAAATCAATTTTATATTAAATCATACAAGGATAATAATCTTGCATTGTTAAATGCATGCAATTTATAATAAGTTCATTATTCTAAAGGGACAAGATGCACAACTTAGTCTAACCCCTTAGGCCCCATTTAACATTACACACACATATTTTATTTATTTCATTCCCACCTAAATACCCCATCACTTAAGTGATGTAGGGTTCATCCTACACCATTAGATCTAATCTTTCTCAACCCTTATATTTAGGTTATACAAAAGTAACCCTAGATATCCTTATGAGTTCTCATATATTCTTTTTCTAGACCTAATATCTCATTTCCTTTGTTTTCACTTGCAGGTTAAGGAAGGAGGAGAGAAGATGAAGCCATGGAGGCCATTAGAGATGAAGGAAGTCAATGATGTATACACACAAGATTTAGGGATTCGTGTGCATCTACCCTCTTTGTGGGTTTTGGTTTGAAATCTTTATTCATTTGTATTTTGTCATTTTATTTTTCTACCCTATTTGGGTTGTGGGTACTCACCCATTTTATTAAAGGTTGGGTAAATTGCCATTTGGGTGGAAAATGCAGGTCTAAGCTATATTGTTTTGACTGCAAAACAAAACGTTTAATGTTGCATTGAGAAAAACATGTACGGTTTGGATTTTGTGGGATATATAGTTTTGGGATCTTGTATGTTAACCAAATTTTTCCATTTCGGCTAATACCCATATAAAATTATATATATATATATATAGCGCCCCTCCCCCCAACCTATTAATAAAATGGGTGAGTACCCACAACCCAACTAGGTTTGTGGTAATGCAGTGAAAATGGCTTGCGACCTGCATTTTCCACCACAAATTTTGGAAAAAACACACAGGTCATATTATTATATGGGGTGGGGGTTGGTGCACCTCCCCCAACATTGAAAATGAAGGTAAGGCCATATAAACCGACTGGCAAAACAATATTTATAACGTGGTTGCGTTGAGAAAAACATACGTTTTGGATTAGTGTGGGATTCCATAGTGTTGGGGGAGGTAAGCACCAACCCCACCCCCACCCCATATATTCAAATATGGGTTGGTGGTGGGGTCAATTTGCGGTGGAAAATGCAGATCGCAACCTTATTTAAAATCATTTCTACTGGCAAAAAAACGTTTGCACAACCCATATGGCCGAATAAACATTTACATTTGGATTTTATTAATTTTGGATTCCATATTTTGTTCAAAGGTAATAAAAACCCCAACCGCACCCCATATAAAATATGATTTGGTTGATGGGGTAGTATTTAATAATATAACTATATGTATTATTAAACATTAATAATATTTAGAAAATGATTTTATATATTTCAAAATAATTAATGTATCGTTAATAATATAATATGTATATATATATTATTGTATATTTATTAATATATAAATATTGCAAATATAAAAGATTTATTTATCATTTACTAATTATTTAATTAAAATATATTAATAGATAGTTGCAAGGTTTAAGCATTGTAAAATATGTAATTAAATATGTGTATAGGTAATAATATTTATTTACATTCATACGAGGATCTTAAGATAGCTTATAGTTGAATGAAATTTGTGTAATTGTCAAGCAACTATAAATTTGTATATCTACCACAAAAGTACTTAGATTAATATACAAAATTATGTACTTGGATATATATTTAGTCAATTCATCTTTTTTCATATTCATTTAGTAGAATAAGAGAGAAATGGTACACGAAATTAAATGACATTTCCTACTTCAAAAACAAGTTGTCGATAATATAAGAGATCAATTTTCGCTTTCCCATCCAATAGCATAGTGCATTTAAAATTAGCATTGAATTAAAACTCCATTTGTCAATGCTTCTTCTAACATAAATTTTGATTATGAGAAAACTTAATTTCACATTACAAATGATTACAAGGTTCACTTTGATACGAAGTAATGTAAGTCCATAACAATAATTTACAAGGACTCTCAAGAAATGTATAAAATTACATCCAATATACCATTGGTATAATTTACAAGTGGAAGTAATCATAATATTGCAAGCTAATCCTTCACATGTCTTTCTCCAACAAGAGAACTTCATCCATTGAGTCCACCATCTTCATCAAGTCATGCACACAACAAAATGGGGGGAGTAGGCAACACTCTCCACCCAACCAAAATATCCAATGAGGGAGAGAAGCCTTCTTCCTCATTGGCCCCCGAGCCCCAACAAGGAAGCAATGAGGGCTATTTAGACAACCATGGCAACTCAAAAATGGATTCCACACACACATTCAATCAAGACATTCAAATGAAATAACACAATACCAATTTTGCAACAAAACAACAAATATCAAAACACAAAGGCTTCATGCTAAAGCCATGGAGGAGAAAGGAACATGGGGTTCTTCTTATGCCTCCCAAGGGTTTGGGTGTCCACCTATGAGCCTCCAAAACTCCATCACAATATACATACAACACTCTTATGCCTCCCTCCAAGAAGATACACCACTCTTATGCCTCCCTCAAGAAATCAACCCACTCTTATGCCTCCCTCAATAAATCAACCCACTCTTATGCCTCCCTCACTCTTATGCTTCCCTCAAGAAAATAACAAGATAAATACAAAATCATATTTATCAACAAGGTGGACATCCCAACCCAACTCCCTCCTAAAATACCCAATAACATTTCTCTTATGCCTCCCTAAAGTTTTACCCCCATTTCCATTTCTCCCACAACCTAAGGATCAAATATATTTCCCATAAATCATAAGCAATACAACAATCATCAATTACATATGAGCACAACAAAATAGTAAAGTAAAATAAAGGTGAAGATCTACCTTACAAATGAAGAGTATCAATACACAAAAATCTCCAAGCCATCCAACATCCTAAGTAAACACTATCCACTCCAAGTTCCATTCATCATTCTCAAGCAAGCTCTCCAAAATTACCACCATTCCCAAAAAAAGAAATGAGTAAGTAACCCCCAAATCCTCACACAAAAATGAAACAAATAGAAAAGAGGGAGAGAGGGGTGATGTGGATCCATGTAGGATGCCACATCATCTCTCCCCCAACCCACATCACCCCCAAACCCCAAGACATAATAAATTGGTGGTTGGGGAAAAGACCACCCTTACACACTCAACCCAACCCACACCCCTTAAGGAGACGTTTTTCAAAATTAAATACCCATGTAATAAAAGTGCACATAATTACTCTTTTCTTCCATAAAAATATAAAATAGGACCTAAAATAATTCCCTCACATCATAGGCCTAGTGGGTGGGTCACTTTAAGAGGTGTGGGACAAGCTTAACTTGTCCCACAAGTCACCAAAATGGCCAAGAAGGTCAAAATATGAATTTCACGTGAGAGATTGAGTACACACTACTTCAAATAATTTAATTCATTTTCATCCAATACACATATTAAAGCTACCAACTCACATTTATTCCCCCCTTTGTCACATCCTAATTAACTCTATTTAAACAATTTTAATTAACTTAATAAGGGTGTTAAACAATAATAATAAAGTGACTCCACTTACTAATAAAAATATAAAAAATCACAAATAAAATAAAATCAACAAGACAAAATCACAAACTTACCCAAGGTCACTATTGAGGTCACCCCCCAATGGGGACCTCCAACAATCAACAACAATACACAACATACGAATACACGAGTTGTCATGGTGACTTGTTGCCAATACCCCACATTCCTTTATTGTTGGTCTCCTATCCCCCATAGTTTGTTGTGCTATAATTTCTTACAAAATCTAACAATACCTTTCTGGCCTCGTGGCCATATTAGTGATATCGAACTAATAAAAATGCTTATATCTACATATCAATTTCAACGTCAAATGTCATAACTACTATTGCTAAGACCAAGTGATTCAACAATTACTCTCAGTTTCCAACATTTATGTAGTACACACTTCCCTTTGACACATTTTGATATTGATCATGACACTGTTGACTATACCATGGACATTATTATAGTTTTGATTTAGTATGATGATTAGATGTTAGAGCATGGATTATTGTTGACTCTAATTCATATCTTATGCATGATGATTATTAGATATATTTTATATATTGATGTTGATATGTTGTCTGACATGGTTACATTATAGATGTTGTTCGGACATGTGATATTTAAATATTTTGAGTAGACCTAGGAAATAAAAATTGAATTAAAATTGATGATGATATAGTTGTTGATGAAATTTTAAGGGACATTGTTGATTGGCTTGATTATTTTTATTATTCACATATATATTGATGACTTTGGAAGTATATTATATTCATTTGGATGTTCTGATGCAGCCATGAGGCCGAAGGAGGTATTTTTGTTTTGCAGGTTAAAATATCACAACACACATCAAGGGATTAGAGACCAACCACTTTGGAATTCTAAATGAATTCAACAAGGTCACCATTGCAACTTTATTTGTTTGTGTGTGTTTGATTGTTGTTAGGGATTCCCATGGGGGGGATCACCTTCAAATGTGACCAAGGGGTTTTTATGTATTTTTTTTTATTTTGGTCCCCTTATTTATGTTTGCATGTGTTTATTTTGTGATGTTTTTACCCATTTCATTAATAATTAAATGGTGTGTAAATTTTGTGAGTAATCATATTGTTAAAATAAATAAATCAAATGTGATAAGAAGGTGATTAATGAGAGTTTTCGGCCATGATTTAAAGTGATATAAGTATGTGTAAGAGATATGTAAGTGATGGGTGAATTGACTTTTGAGTGTGAAACACTCCACCTTCTTGGAAATTCGAAATTGTCCTTTGAGGCTTATTTTGGAGGCTTGTGGGACAAGATAAACTTGTTCCATACCTCTTAAATTTAATTACCAACCATACCTATGGTTGGGGAGTTGAGATTAGACTTTTATAATGGTTTTTTAGAAGGTAGATTGTAGGTTTTTATTGCACTTTTCTTACATGTTTTAATTTCAGTCCTTTGGGGTGTGGGTTGGATTTGAGTGTGTAAGTAAACTGTCATATTATTCACCCACATATTTATTATACATTGGAGAATGAAGTTGACTTTTTGGTTGGGGTTGAAGATGTGTGACATGGCATCCTACATGGATCTACCTCATCCTCTTCCCTTCCCTCTTCTATAAAATTCAAATGGATTGCCTTGTTTTGGGGTTACTTCATTTTAGAGACTTTATTCTTGGGTGAATTCCTTGTTGTTTTGGGAGCTCTTGCTTTGAAGAAGTTTTTTTTTGGAAGATTGTTGCATGCTTGTGCTTGGCTATTTTAGATTGCTTGCATTGGGATAAAGCTTGTTGTTTTAGAACTTGGAACAACTCCATCTTAGAGAGGTAGAAGCTTGACTCTTGAAATGCTCTTCTTATTTACTCATTATGGGGTGCCATAAGAGGTTGGGGAGGCATAAAGAAATGTGAGGAATAAGGGGTACTTGGGGAGGCATAAGGGCATGTCAGGGATTTGAAATGATATATATATATATATATATATATATATATATATATATATATATATATATATATATGTTGGTGGTTTGATCTCAGGTGGTGATACTCATTTCCCCTTTGGGAGGCATAAACAGCATCCCCCATAGTTTCTTGCTCCTTTGTCTTGATTGATGAAGCCTCAATAATGTTTGTCATGTTTTAATATAGTTAAAAACTACATTCTGTTTTAGAATGTGTTTTATTGTGATTATGTTGCTTGAGTGTTTGTGGAATTCTATTGTTGCCATGAGCTGGATCACATCTTTTATTGCTTTGTGGTTGGGGCTCGAGGGCCAATGAAGAAGGATGGATTCTCCTCTTCATTGGATATCTTGGTTGGGTGGAGAGCATTACCTTTCCCCTAATTTTGTTGTGATCAAATTGGAAGAATGAGAAATCTACATGTTGTTGTTCTGGAGCTGAGATAAAGACAGTTTGACAATCCCTTGTGAAATGAAATCTTATTGTAGACCTTTTCCCACTTGAATTGGATGATCTATGTATTCATCATAATGGAAAGATACTTTGTATTGGCAATGAAAGTGGAAATTTGAAATGTAAAAGAGTTAGATGATCTGTGTATTCATCATAATGGAAAGATACTTTGTATTGGCAATGAAAGTGGAAATTTGAAATGTTTTGGAAAGAATGTGAAAGAATGACACGTGTTTTGTATGTTGTATTTTGAAATCAAATGGAAAGGAGGTTGTAAGAGTTTCATTTGAATTAATGGAAGTGTTTTCCTTATTCATATGATATTCTTCCATTTGAAATCTGTATTTAACATGTTCTATGAAATCCCTGTTTGGAAAAGAGGAAAAGTGAAACACATGAGAAGAGAATGTAATATTCTGCCATGTTTTAATATATATGATTTTAGAAGGAATGAAAGAAGGATGTTACAAAGTTTCCTTTTGAAATCAATAAATGATGTATCACCTTTCTCAAATTACACAGTGGCATTGAATCTGATCTTTTAAATGTAATTGAAATCTCTGTTTGAAAGAAATAAATGCATATAAAGGAAATGTAATACTCTGTCCTTTGAAATATGTAAAACTTGGAGATCAGAGATGTATTATATTTTTTGAATAAGTTGAATTAGATCAATTGAATGTATTAGATTAGGTTTGGAACACATTATAATACTTGGAAGAAGAAAATGGCAAATAGACCTTTTTAAAATTTGAACTCTGTCCTTTTTTTTCCAATTGATAATTATTTAATCTCAAATACTCAGACTGAATCTGCAATAAAGGAATAAAAAATGAAACATTCATTTGGGCATAATAATATCTAACCAAATTCATCTAGACATTAACACTTAAGGAAATTCCTATAAAACTTAGCAAAATCAAGCTCAAACCGTTTTGCAGTTGTGTTGTTGTCCAGAAATGTAAATGTTCAAATTACAAATCAATCAAACAAATTGAATCTAAAAATCTCTCTTAAATACACCTAAAAATAATTTTCCATGTCTATTTGACATGTTGAGAGAGGGACAAGAACAAACTGAACAAATTTAACAAGTTAAAATTTACCAGTTTGCATTGTAAAAGCATGTAGGTCATTTTCTTGAAAGTGACCTCCTAAAATTTATCAAATTCTGAAATTAATGATCCCTGAGTAAAGAGGGCATCGAGATATTTCCATAAATTCCTTGTTTTCCCAAAACCGAGCTCTCTATCAAAAGTTATGGCCTTCTAAAGTTTTTCTTCCTTGGTGTCAAAAAAAAAAAATTGGGAAAAAATTCCTTGGCAAGCCCGCGGGCCCAAATTTTTCCCTTAGCTCTTAAGAAAACTTTTGGAAAAAAATTTCTAATTTTCCCTACTGCCCCACCAACCCACAGCCAATTTGGAATCTGCCAAGTGGCACCATGAGGCATCGGTGAAGGGGCAGATCTCTTTTTAAATTTAACACTCTCGAAAAATTTTCCCCACCGCCCACCGGCCCACAGCCAACCTGGAGCCACCACATGGCATTGTGAGGTTCCGGCGGAGGCACAGGTGAATGCTACCATTCGGGGCATTAAACTAATTTTTCTACCCACTGCCCCGCCTTCCCCACATTGGCTTAGGAGATGCCACGTGTCCCTTATAGACTTGCGGGAGTGCAGGCGCAAAGTTGGCTTTCAACCCACACGGGAAGATTTTTTAAAATGTCTCCCACCGCCCCACTCTCCCCATACTAACTTGGGAGGCGCCACGTGTCCCTAGTGGACTTGCGGACCCACGAGGTGCGCAGGCGCAAAGTTTTTTTTTTGCCCTGCGTGGGAAAATTTCCAAAGGTCTCCCCGCGGCCCACTGACCTGCCCTTGGGGAAAATTTTCACCCCCTCAGCCCGCTGACCCGCTCTTGGGAAAAAATTTCATCCCAAGGCCCGTCGGCCCATAACTCGAAAAATATGAGTTAGGAGGACTTCTTTATATCAATGGAAAGGTGAGGAAATTTCCTATCCAATGGAAATAATTTAGGGAATTTTTGAATGCGTTAAGTTTGAGAAAAATCTAGTTGACCTTGAAGCCTGTTAAAGAGTGGGTTTAGTGAGGAATTACCCTCTGAACCTTATTGTACCTTCTAACCCTAAATTATGGACCTTATAACCTCTAATAATTGTTAATAAAGGAAAAGTATGTTCTAGTGAATTTAGAATTGTTCTGGAACTTGTTAGTGAGAGTTGTTGCCTATTAACCTGGTTGTAGACTCTTTTAAACAAAAAAAATTATTCCATAATTTTCCTAACTAATCCTAGGTTGTTCTTAGGTCTCAATTGGGTTGTTTTTAGCGGTCATTACAATTTCAATTCCGCTAATACATCAGTTTGCAATTACGATCATAAACCAACTAAATCATCTAACTTAAGTAATACTTTCACTTGTTCACAATTTTGCCAATTCTCCATCATCAAAAGAACCAAAAAATAACTTTAAACATCATAATAAAAATCAATACGAAAATAATTCAAAATATCAACATATATCTAAACTAAAAACACATCATTTTCTTCCATACTGAAAGTCTATCAAAAGTTAATCAGTTCAATTACAGATGTCTATATTTTAATTTCCATATCACAATGTGCTACTATTGTACGTCCATTACTATTTACATGTACAATGTGCAATGATGTTTGTGTCCAGTCACAGTCTTAGATTAAATATAACAGAACAATATCAAAGAGTAATGATATCACAATCAATAATTAATAATGCATATGTTCTATGGATGGTTGTCGTGGACATGCTAGTTGTTTATGCAGGGTTGGATTTGTAGATTGCAATGTTTGGATTTCTTTGAGTTATGTAGGTGTTTGTGGATTGATCACCCATTGTTACAAGTATAACTCATTCAAGGATTTTTTTTCCTGGGATCTTGTTTTTCTTTTGCATAATCCAGTTTTAATTGTCTTTGGACAGTTGCATTGGTGGTTACATGGAGACATGGATAGATAGATGGAGAACATGGTTGGTTTTACATGTATGGCTATGGTTGCAGTTGAAGCTCAATACTTCAATTTGAGTGGGAGCTCTTACATGTGTGTTAGCCATGATGGATTGGTTACATGAGAGGCTTAGTGTTATGATTCAGTGGGAGCTTGATGTATGGATAACTCAATTATCATGGATCACTAGTATCTTTGTGCATGTCTATGGTAAGCCACGGGTTTCTTATCTTCAATTTAGAAGATGGTTTGATCTTCTTGGTTTTATTTTTGAGATAATTGTTGAAGAAAAAAATAGATGGTCTTCATGGTATGTAGAGGAAAGTGATGTACACGTATAGGTACATGTACAGAAGTTCAGCAATTTATCTCCAAGTGGGATATTCTTAGGTTGTGGAGCTGAATTACTTCAAAGATAGCATGTTTTACACCTTACTGGTTTACACAGTAACCGACGTTGGTCAACATTTTAACCGTCATTGGTAATCATATCAACCACCGTTAATCAACATAAGAATTGCCATCAGTCAACAGATGAACCACCATCAGTCAGGGTAACCATTGTCGGTTACCTATGCAAGAGTGTTTTATTTAACTCTCAGGAATTAGATCTATTTTTAGAATTAAAGTAGATCTATTGATTGTAATTGCATGGCTAAGTTCCCTAAGTTTATAAATGCTTATACAAGCATGAAAGCTAGGGTTAGAAGGAGAATTAAGAGAAGGATTGAATTAGATCCTTGATTCTCCTAGATTGAGAGGATGAAGAAGAAGAGAAAGAAAGAACATGTTATATGAAGACAGAGTCTCCATGGATAAGAGCTGAAGAGAAGGAAATAGTAGGTACATCTGAATGGTGAGAAGAGGGTAACATCTTCTACTGTATTTCCTTTATATAGTTATTGTCTCATTGTAATGGCTTGCATAATATGCAAAGCACATAGAGTTTCTTCTTGTAGATCCACATGTTGGTGAGATCTTGTATTACAGATATAGTCTTGTATTGTAGATCCATAAGATCATATTGTATTGTTGATCCATGTAGATCTAGATATTGTAGAGGAGGTTATCTTCATGTTTGTATAGGCTATGCAGTGATGGAGAGATAGACTTACTTCTTGGTGCAGAGGCATGGTTGCACATTGGTAGACCCATGCAATAGGTCTTGTCGTAGATCCACAGACAACTTGGTAGCAGTTCAAATATGTATTAGTTCATGGTTATGTGAGATCTGTTGGTGGTGTTTGGAGGCGCGGTTGTAGTGAACTCATGGAGATCCATTTAGATATCTGGAGGAGAGGAGATACTCTTAGAGAGATGCATTGTACTCTTGTATTGAAGAGTTAGTTTGTACTCTTGTTGTATTATATATATGAGATCTCTATCTTTGGTGGATGTAGCCCACATTGGGTGAACCACAGTACATATTGTGTTATGTGTGTGTACTTTGTTTTGATTTGGATTATTATATTTTATACTTCCACTGCTTTAGATTTTGGGGAATCGTTTAGATCATGTGTGCATGATTTGTATTATTATTAAATCATATCACTATTCCGCAATTCCAAATTCCCAACACGGAGTCCTTAAAGACAAAGATCACCACTAGCATTTATTGCAATATGGAACCCTCATCTTTATATGGCCATAACTTTTTGGAAGCTCATATTTACACAAAATTAGACTTTTGGAAATCTCTTAGTGTCCTCTACACAAATACGACTGGTTTTCTTAAGGGTAAGTGCACCAAGTTGGGGGACAATTAAGTGGACATCAAATCCTGAATTTTACATTAAAAACAAGAAAACATCAAATTTAGTCTTCCACGGACTTGAACCATGCTGAAAAGTAAAACATATGTCATAAAAATGGTACCATTGCATAGGGGAGATTTTTAGCTTTGTAGAAATATTGATTTTAAAGTGAATAGAATAGGATAAATATCATTTTATAATTTTTTTACTAATAGTAGGTGTTTAAGACACTTTTTCCTATGAATGTTTATGTCTAGGTTTAAGACTGCAAATTTTGTTTCACTTATCAAAATGTGATAAAAATTATACCATCCCAACTGTGGTGAAATTATTTACATGTTCAAAAAAAAATTATTTGATTTCAATATTTTTTGATGAAGTTATGGCAGGCAAACGGAAAGTGCTCTATTTTCTTTATGTTTTCATACCACTTTCACGGAAAAAAATCATAAAAAATAAAATATTACTCAAAAAAATAAAAAATAAAATCCATCCCAAGATAGATAGTGGCATATAACTTCTCACCAAAGGATAAAAATATATATCACTTTTTGGTCATCCAAATCGTGGGCAAACGGACTATAATTTTATAGGCGTTTTGAAAAAAAATACCAAGTCATTGAATTTTGAGTGTTTAATATAGCTAATCTTGTCCATTTTTAAAAAAAATTAGTATTTTAGAAACTAGATTCTGGATTCTATGATTCATATTAATATAATTTTTTCTAATTTTGAGTGTATGTATTGATAATAATCCCTACAAGTTGATATTATGTTGTTATTTACAATATGACGTCCACTTATGACCCCCTTTTTGTCCCCCAACTTGCTGCACTTACCCTTAATTTTAGTGAGATTAATTACTTAAAAATGATAAAATACAGTCGGCCATTTTAGAGGGGGTTTCTAAATTTCTCACCTACCCAAATAATTAAGGTATGGGTTTCCTTTCTTCTCCAACAAGGAAAAGTAAAAGGAGGTATGGGTTTTGCAGTGGCACCCATCATTGTTTCAGGTGATTTTAATGCATTTTAGGGTGGTTGAAGCAGGATTTCGGATCCTTCTCTCTCCCTTCTCTCATTCTTTATTTATATTGTAAGGAAATCTCATTTCAAAAGGTTAGAAAACTTGTATATGCCCGTCCCTTTTTATTCTTGTCTGTAAGATATTTTTGGAGATTCTAAACCTCCCTCTTGGACATTGTAATGCAAAATATGTGCCTTTAAGATTTATTTTGGTGTATTGTATCAATTTTGGGAGCAATATAAATAGATTTGTGGATGTTTTAAATACCCTTTTATGTTTTATTACAGCTCTTCTGGTCTTTCATCACACTCAAATTATTGTGCGCTGATGTGTTTTCATTGCAAGATTCTAGTTGTGTTGTGTTTATTATGCAGGTTGTTCTAACAATCCTTCTTGGTGCATCACCTTCCCTTAGAGTAGGTTTTAATTTTCATGCATTTTCTCTACCTCTGTCTCCTTAGGAAATCATTAGATTAGGGTTAGATCTGCAACTCTCTACACTTTGGAGTAGTTACCACTAGGTTAGGATAGGGAGTCGGCCTTCTTTAGAGGGTTATCCTGATCATGCAAATTCCACACACTTTGGGATAACTCCATGTTTGATGAATCACACTGACTACCTCAACCATTCAATTATGAGTAATCAAGGGTGCTATGATTTTGCCACAACAGTTTTGGCATGCTCATGGTGGGAAAAAGAGGGTCATTCCATGAGCTTTGAAGGCATTTTCAAGAAATTCAGACTTAGAAAACTACAAATTTCCAATTTCAGACCTTTCACCTCTCAGGATGAACTCTGAAATCAATTTTCAAGGGCTTAACTTGCTCAAAACAAGTCCAAATTTCACTAGTTGATAGATCGAGGGCTAATCTTCAAAAGGATATTTTTGGTTTTTTTGAAATCTTTGATTTTTGAAATTTTTGAGTTTTTTAAATTTTGGGTTTTGGGATTTCAAACATCTCAGGATTTCAAAATTTTGGGTTTCAGGATTTTAAGGTTCTCCAAACTTTAGATTTCAGGGTTTTCAAACATTCAAAAGTCTTGCATTTTTGGGTTTTCAGAATTGTCATTTCAAAACAATTTTCAACCTCCATAGAAGCTAAATATACTGGTCCTTCAAAGTTTTCATTCTAATTTTTTCAAGTTTGGTGTGTGACTTGGAAAAACCCTAATATTTTGAGGGTAATTTCCTAATACATCTGGTGACTCTGAAGGGATAAAATTCATGGTGTAGCAACATAGATTACCCAAGTAAATGAGAAGAATTCGAATCAGGTTTACTAGAGAAGATGGACTATTTATCTACTTGTAATTATCACTAGTAGAGGAAGGAGAGGAAGAAGACCACAAAGATCACCATCTCCACTTGACAGGAATTTGTCTACACCTCTACCTGGTAGACATTTTTCTCCAATCAACCAAGGTCCTTAGACCAATCATAATGGCACATCAACAACCACCTCAGGGATAATCTAATCCCTTTGTAAACTACACGAGCAGTAGTCCACTTTCCCTAAATGCTCAAAATCTAATTCCGGTTGTAGTACTAAAAACATATCCCCTATTTCACAGTAGAAAATCATACTACTCATATTGACCACATCTAAGACATTACAAATGTTTGTGTGATTCATGAAATTAATGAAATGGATGTTGCGGTTAAATTGTTGGCTTCATATTTCAAAGGTAAGGCCTTATAATGGTTTAGGAGCCTAACAACAAGGTCTATTAAGAATTGGAACCGGCTGTGTTTAGCTCTTTGTAACCATTTTGGAGAGAGGGCAGACAATCTGTCTTTATTGGAACAATTGACAACAATAAAAAGGGCTCTTAACGAGAAAATGACAAATTTTAATTTTCATTTTCAATGGACACGGGATAAGATTCCAATAGCCTGTCAGGCTAGCTACTGAGGGAGCATTCCTTTACTTCTTGAAGGGTATGAAGTTCTGACATTTCTATGATGATCTAATCAATGGGAGGAACAATATTTCCAGGGTCCTACGATATAGCTATCAGGGCAAAAAACTGCTTGATCCAAGTCTGGTAAGCTTGTAACAAGGCCACCAATGCCTCTATATCTGGAATGGGAACTCCTACAACTAAGTCAAACACCTAAGTTGAATCCCATTCCATCTCCATAGAAATCAAAGCAAAATGAGGCATCAACTTCTTCAAGAACTTCTACAGAACTGTACAAGAGGTTATGAAACAACTCCAGAACCTAGTAAATGAGCTAGTGACTATTAAGAGACAACAAGATCAGAGTTCTAGACCATATCAGCCTCAAACTCAGTATCAATCTAGGCCCCCATATCAGCAAAATAGACCACCAAATCAGGTCACAAATCAAAATCCGAACCAAGGACAACCTCAAGCTACCAGGCCATTCTGACCATATGATCCAAATGTAGTTTCAACATCAAGAGCCTTGGTTCCAACTCAAAATAACATGGCACAAGAGTATGAATGGTGTTACCCCTATAATCTACCTCACAATCAATCAATGTGTTTCAATGGTGCACTGAATTAGGCTCTAATGGTGCAGACCATTAGTGTATCCCAAGAACCAAATAAGGAGGGAAATCAACAACAAGAAACCCAGCAAGAGGCACCCCCAACAGAAACTACATTAGTCAATTGGAAAATAATAAGACTTTTGTGGAGTTAATCAACCTCCTTTCTAGGGTGTGGCTTCCAATACACGGTCAAAGAAGAGGAACATAGAGGAGGGGAAACCATCTAATCCCTAGTTGTTTCTCAGCCCACTCCTTACACAACAAGCAATTAGTAATACCAAATGCAAATCCAAATGTATCAAATCAACCTAAGGCACCCATTGCAACAGTCACATGTGCCTATATCAGGCTCAAGAAAATGTTGTGCCAAGTAAGGGGCAAAAAAATGATAATCCATCCCCTTTCAACATCATCAATCAGATGAAGAAAACACATGTGAGAATTTCCATGGGGGAATCACTGGCAATCCCAGGACAATGAGATTTGTTGCAAGTTGTAATGGCAAATTTGTCTACCTTCAAATGGATCAAACTTAAAGATCAAGAGAAAGTTCTCACTAATGCTGTGCAACAAGATGGAGGTCAACAAGGAAGAATTTGAAATTTCCACCATTATATGTATCATTGATTATCGAGAACCACTTAGTACACAACTGCATGATCGATTTAGGGGCAAGTAGCTTAGTTATGCCTAAGCAAATAGATGATCAATTGGGTCTAAAGTATGAACCAATGTTAAGAAGGAGTTGTGAAACTAGATGGGAATCAATAGTTGGAATAGTTGGATCCATCAAAGGGTTAAGCCTAACACTGCATGCATTTCCCAATGTCACCAGTCTTGCAGGATGTTTCTGTGATTGACCTTCCACCACTCTTTTCCCTATGTCTATCAAAGAACTTCACTACCAAAATTGGTGGATATCTATCTACAGATTGGTCTCACATGCTTTTTAGGACAGGTATGGAGCCAAAGCCACAATCAGGTCAGAACCAATTGCAAAATTTCACATTGAGCCCCATGTGCCAAGTCTAATCAATGCAAATTTCTCAACCTTCAATCAGGAAGAGTGTTCAAATGATCTAGAAACAAGGTACTAAGGTTGAGGGCATTCTAGATTTGACTATGGATGAATGGGAAAGAAAAAGGCATGCGTTTGATCCATACAAAGAAATGGAAGAATCTGAATTGGGTGTAGATTGTGTACATGAAGAAAATTCACCCATTCCTAACATCATGAAGCTAGAAAATAAGGATGGAAATGAAGTATGGAAACTATTTTTTGATGGTTCGAGAAGAAAACAAGGTGTTGAAGGAGGTGCAATGTTGGTTTCACCACAAACATCAAGTATTATTCAGCTTTTCGTTTCCAGTTTTCTTGTTCAAAAAACACAGCTGAATATGAGGCTTTAATTCATGGACTTCATTGGGCTAATAAAAGAGGCATAAAGAATTTGAAAGTGTTTGGGGATAGCGAGCTGATTGTTAACCAAGTCAAAGGAAAACTTGCCACAAAGAGATGACCTACTCAAGAGATACAAAAACAGGGTATGGGACCTATCATTGAGTATTTTGAAGCTTTCAACATCAAGTCCATACCTAGGGAGAAGAATAAAGTTGTGGATAGACTTGCAGCCATTGGGGTGACTTTTGATGTAGTGGATAGTATCAAAAGAGACAAAACATAACCACATATCCATGTAATTGTAAGGCTAGTAGTTTCAGATAACAACACAAGTTGGAAAGTGTTCGAAAGTGATCAACTGATCCTTAATTTCTTGTAGGAAGAGGCTGAATTCTCAACTAGGAATCAAGATAAATTAGAGCATGCAATACTGAGGATCAAAGTAGTAAAATTGTAGATAAACAAAATTCCCAAAGGGTTTAGTTACGTTGGAGTCCATCTTCAATCCTAATGACCAGTTTTGGAAAGAAAAAAATAATATACAGATCAAAGGAGAGGATTCAAAACCAATTTCAGTAGGAGAAGGAAAAACACTCAAAATTGGAAAAATGGCCACTAAGCATGAAATATATGAGTTCATACAACTTTTCCAAGAGTTTCCACACATCTTCGCTTGGAGATATGAATATTTTTTGAGGATTTAATCCAAAGCTTGGCACAACATAAAATTGAGGTGGACCCAGATGCTAAGCTGATCAGGAAAAAGAAAAGACCAACTAACCCACACATTGAGCCCCTCATAAAGAAGGAATTGAGAAAGATAATAGAGGAAAGCATTATATTTCCAGTCAAGCACTCCAGTTGGGTTGCAAACTTGGTGCTGGTCAGGAAGAAGAATGGAGAAATCAGGCTGTGTGTGGAATTTTGAGACCTGAATAGGGCATCTCTCAAAGACCATTATCCACTCTCTTCAATGGAGTAAATATTATAAGTGGTAGCTATCTCAGAAATATTCTCTCTCCTAGATGGGTATTCAGGATAAAATCAGATAATGGTGAAAGAAGATGATCAATTCAAATGGATTTCACCACTAAGTGGGGTACCTATGCCTATAGGAAGATGTTGTTTGGACTATCAAATGATAAAGCCAATTTCCAAAGGGAAATGGACATGGAATTCAAGGGGTTGATCAACAAAATAGTATTGGTATATCTTGGCGATATCACCGTGTTCTCTAAAATGCAGCAGATCACCTCTTTCATCTGAGACAAGTCTTTCAGAGGTGTAGGAGATTTGGGGTATCATTGAATCCCAAAAAATGCATATTCTTGGCTCACGAAGGCAAGATCCTAGGTCATATTGTTTCAAAGGAAGCATTGACAATTGACCTTGAAAGAGTTGAAGAAATTCAAGCATTGCCCTTGCCAAGTCATAAGAAGGCTCTTCAAAGCTTCTTAAGAAGGATTAATTTTGTTTGCAGATTTGTACCAAAATTTGTTGTTCTTGTGAATCCAATAACATCGATGTTAAATAAGAGCATGTCATTTAAGTGGACAGTTGAAGGAAAAGAGAGTTTCAAGGCTATTGAAGAGGCTATATCTCAAGCCCCAACTCTCATTAATCTAGAATTCTCTAAGGATTCCATACTCTATATGATATCCATAGTCCTAATACAAGAAAATAAAGAAGTATATGAACAATCAGTTTCCTTCTTTAGTCAAGGTTTAGAGGACTATGAAGTTAGATACTCCTTCATTGAGAAACATATTCTTGCAGTAATCAGAAGTCTAAATAAGTTTAAGAACCTAGTCTCAAAAAACAAGATCTAACTACTAGTTTCCCATGCAGGAGTCAAGGAATTCCTTTTGAACAAGGATTTAAATGATAAATGTGCAGAATGGATCACTCATGTCATGGAATATGATGTTGAAATTAAGGTTGCTAAGATGGTCTATGGAAAGGAGTTATGTGAACAATTATCCTTGAGTCAACAGGTTGAAACATGTGATGGAAAATAAGTTGTCTTGGTATCACATGATAGTCAAGAGCAAGTAAATGATAATGTTCCCCTTCTTTGTTAGTCTCAGAAAATGATACACTTCCTACAAATAGAATTATTCCCTTCAGAAATGAGCAAAGTCAAGAGTAGATACTTTAAATTACCAACCATTCCATATTTTCTTTTTCATGGTGTTTTTTTCAAGAAAGACATCAATGGCGTCCTACTAAGATGCATTGGAATACGAATCAAATTGAGAGGGTGTTACAAGAGTTTGACGATGGAGAGGTCAGAGGTCATTTTCCTCTACAAGTAACAACTCTTAAAATAATGAAGGCGGGTTACTATTTTCCCACAGTATTCAACGACTGCTATACTTGGATCAAAAAGTGTAAAAAATATGCGTACTTCACAGGCAAGGAAAGGTTAGCAGCACTTCCATTGCACCCAATTTTAGTTTACCAGTCATTCATGCAATGGGTATTGGACTTCATCGGGGTCATTAATCCAACTTCAAACCAAGGTCATAAGTGGATACTCATGACAACGGACTATTTCACCAAGTGGGCCAAGGTGATAGCACTCAAGGAAGCAAATGAGTCTAGCATACTAGACTTCTATGAAGGAATAGTGACAAGATTCGGTGTACCGGCCACTATCATTTCAGATAATGCATTAGCGTTCTGAGGCTCCAAGATCACAGAATGGGCTGTTAATAATGGGATATACTTGAACACCTCTTCAAACTATTACCCGCAAGGTAACAGAGAGGAAAATTCCATGAACAATAATTTTCTAAGAATCATCAGAATGACTCTAGATGAAAACTAGAGAACATGGCATACCAAGCTCAAATCAGCCTTGTAGGCTGATAGGGTCACACCAAAGGTGTTGATAGGAAATTCTCCCTACACGCTAGTCTAAGGGAGTGAGACAGTGTTGCCTATATCATTTGAGTTGTCAACATTGGAACTCATGAGACATCTAGAATTGTCCAAATTTGAGCCTATTGAAACTAGGTATGCGGAATTGATGGAATTAGAAGAAATCAAAGAACATGCCATGCAAACCATGGAAAAGGATCAAGCCATGATCACAAGGAATTTTGACAAGAAGGCCAAGGCAAGAACCTTCCAAGAGGGGTACCTAGTTCTAAAGTGGGATATATATCGGGAAAAACCAAGAAGGCATTCCAAGTTTGATGTCATTTGGAGTGGCCCCTACATGGTCACAGGATGTAAGAATAGCAATGCCTTCCAACTATCTACTTTGGATGGAGGAGAACTTCTGATTCCAGTGAATGGGATCTTTCTCAAACATTGTTACTGAAAAAGGAAGAGTCTCACCCTTGTAAATATTAACCTAGGATTTTAATTCCTTAAAGTGCATATGCACATTGTCTTGTTGTAGTTTAGGTTTCAATTTCCCTAAGTGCCTCTGGAATAGATTTTGTTGCTCCTAGGTTCTATTATTGTGCAGTTCAGTGTGCCTCCCAAGATGAATGTTGTAACAGGGAATAAGTTTAGACTTATAGGAAATAGTTGCTAATTTCAAAGGAAAACAAATGCAGAGCAACTAAAATCAGGTTTTGGGATAGTCTATTTCAGGAACAGGTGAGAAATCTAGGTCAAGACAATTTTCTACTCTCACAAACCTCATTTTTAATATTTTATTATGAAAATTGAGATCAGTAGCAGGCTATCATTTATAACTGCATGTCCAATGGATACTTTGAGGAAACTGATCTTTCACCTAGTAGGCAAGTAACCTCGTGAGTCACCAAATTGTTGTCTGATTTTTCCCCTCGGGAAACATTACACAGACATGACCTCACACAGAGAAAATAGGAGGATCGATTCAATTATGGGAGCTCACATTTTGGCTTCGAGCCGTGCAAGTCAGTGAAGTAGGCCAAGCACATTGTAGAGGATTTCGGGACATGAAGATGCTTTGAAGTCCGAAATTCAAACTTCGGAGGTGTGGTCATTCAAAGGTAGACCGAAGCAAAATTCGGGGACTCATCAAAAAGAAGTGCAGAAAAGGGAGCAAAAAGTCCAAAACCTGAACTCTGAAATTTGGGAGTTTGGAGTTTTGGAGTTTTGGAGGTTTCACGAGCTTGTAGTGAACAGTGCCATGCAGGGAGAAGGAAACCCCAAAAACCCGAAGTCTCGAAACCCTGAAACCCAAAGTCCCGAAACCCAAAACTCGAAGTCTCAAAACCCTGAAATCCCGAAACCCTGAAACCCGAAATCTCAAAACCCCAAAAATTCAAAAGTTTGGAACCCGAAGTTTGAATTTTAGACTTCAAAGTTTCAAAATTTTAGAACTTTTGGCTTGAGTGATGAATAGTACCACACGACATGATTTCAGAGTCTAAACTCTGAAGTCTGAATTTCAGACTTTGAAGGTTCAGCATTTCAAAACCTTCAAGTCGTCTTAAGCGATGTACGGTAACCCAAACTCTGAAATCAAAAAACCCAAAGTCCTGAATCTTGAAAGTCCAAAATTTTGGATTTTGAAGGTTACGATGCAAGTTCAGAATCCAAAAAGACAGAGATCACCACTGGAATTTATTTTAATATGGCACCCTCATCTTCACATGGCCATAACTTTTTACTGGAAGCTCAAATTTTCACAAAATCAAACTTTTTGGAAATTTCTTAGTGTCCTCTACACAACTGCGACTAGTTTTCTTAATTTTAGTGAGATTAAAGACTTAAAATGAGGAAATGTAGTCTGTAATTTAGAGGGGGTTTCCAAATTTCTCACCTACTCAAATAATGAGGGTATGGGTTTCCTTTCTTCTCCAACAAGGAAAAGTACAAGGAGGTATGGGTTTTGCAGTGGCACCCATCATTGTTGCATGTGATTTCAATGCATTTTAGGGTGGTTGAAGCAAGATTTCAGATCCTTCTCTCATTCTTTCTATATATTATAAGGAGGGGCTCATTTCAAAAGGTTGGAAAACTTGTATATGCCCCTCTCTTATTCATCTTGTCTATAAGATATCTTTTGGAGATTCTAAACCTCCCTATTGGACATTGTAATGCAAAATATGTGCCTTTGAGCTTGAGTGTGGTGTATTGTATCAGTTTTGGGAGAAATATAAACAAATTTGTGGATATTTTAAACACCGTTTTGTGTTTTATTGCAGCTCTTCTAGTCTTTCATCACATGTAAATTATTGTTCACTGTTGTGTTTTCATTGCAAGATTCTAGTTGTGTTGTGTTTATTATGCAGGTTGTCTAACAATCCTTCTTGGTGCATCACCTTCCCTTAGATTAGGTTTTAATTTTCATGCATTTTCTCTAACTTTGTCTCCTTGTCAAAGCATTAGATTAGTGTTAGATTTGAAAATCTCTGCACTTTGGAGTAGTTGGCACTAGGATAGGTTAATAATTTGGCCTTCTCTGGAGGGTTATCTTGATCGTAAAGTACCACACTTTAGGATAACTCCATGTTTGATGAATCACACTGACTTCCTCAACCATTCACTTGCAAGTAATCAGGGCTACTGTGATTTCACCATAAAATTTGTTTAACTGGCCACTTGGCTCTCTTCTTCATTACTATCCTTGTCTCTTGTATCTTCTTTTCTCTCTCTCTTTCTATGAGCATCAATAGCTGCTCTACCTCTTTCATCAACTTTTTGATCTCCTGCTAAAACCGCATCTCTCTTTTCTTCCTCCTTTCCTCTTTCATTTTCCTCTCTCTCTCTCTTCTTATTCTCTTTTCCTGTGGCTAATCATATTGACCAACTCTATCATAAAATATTCTATATCCATCCCTTTCTTTTGTTCTCCTCACTCACTCTTTTCTTCTTGATCTTCCCTCCTTCTTTCAAAGTGTCACTTTCACACACTCTCACAATTTCACTTATTAGCCACAATGAAAAATCAAATTTCAAATTTCAATAAGCAATATCAAGTAGAGATTCACTCTAATACTAAATGATGTAGTTTATAACCTTATTTCAATCAATATCACAATGGCAACTTGATTATAATTATCAAAACAATGTTATTCCTCACTAATACGCACTTTTATTTAGCTTGAACACACCTACATTAGCCAACTCTTAGCCTTAAACTCAAAATTTGGATTCTTTACATCATTGGACATGTTACTACATGTCATTAAAATCTCAATCATACAATAAATTGAAGAAATACCATACGGAATCAACAAACACCATATTTGTCAAACTGTCCTTTGGAGATTTTTCTTAAGGTTTCCACTGGTGATCTCAAGGATGGAACAAACTACACTTTCCCAAGTCAAACTAAATGCTTATCCTGACACCCTTTAGTCTATTTTATGTGTGTGAGAACTTTTATGGGGTCTTCTTTTACAAATTCTCTCTTCATTCACTGTGTCTAGCTCTCTGCACTAGGTCTCTTGATTATTTTGAAACTAGCTACCCAGATCATTAAGTATTGTGAAAGCTACAGACTAAATAGGTTCCACATTCTTCTAAACCATAGAGGAAAATGTGTATAGATTCTTATTTCAAAATTCCAAGGTGGGTCCTCTTGAGAAAATTCCTTTAATCCCATGTTTTATCCTATTTAGATAGGTCTTTGTGAGTATAAATTCACTGTGACTCTAGACTGTCACTCACTGAGCTAATACAATTAACTTCCACCTTCCCAAGACCTATCATAGTATTCAACATCTCACTTAGATCTAATCTTTCAAGTTTCAAGTGAAATCTTCCTTTCACAAGCTATCCACCAATGTAAGACTTGTATCCATGCTTCTTAATTAGCACTTACAAGGTTTCTTGAGACACTGGTATGCAAAGAAGAGTTGACAAGAATGCTAAACCCTAATATTTCATCAAAATGTTTCTAGAAATAATAAATAATTATACTTTTCATTCTCTATTCTTAAATTTTCATGCAAGGCTTTAAATTTCTTTGTATAGGTTTTGTTTTACTTGCTTAAGAATTGTCAAAGATAATTCACCTGAAACAATTTATTTTGGTCTAAGTCTTTCTAGGACACCTAAATAAACTTTTGACAAAGGCACATATAAAATTTTAAGTATTTCAATTGGTTCGTTGTTGAGATATCCAAGGATTTGTCTACGAAACCCTAGCCCAAGGGTTTACACTTATGAGAAAGCACGAGAGGAAAAAATAATGATTTCTCCACTATGAAATCACTCCCAACATTCCTGTAGGTTTCATTAGGATTGTAAGCACCTACATAAACCATGAAGGTACTTGTCAACTCATGAATATTCCTTTACTTCTCCTGGTAATCTCATTTCTCCATACTTTGATAACTTTCTCAGTTTTTGGGTTTCTAGGCTAAAATTGTTATCTCTTCACCATGTTTGTGTTTCTACATATCACTAAAGAGTTGCATGCCCTTCTCATACCTTTCTCAGGTTTCTCTAACTCCCATCCTTATCCAAACACTCCACTCTTGTTCCTTTCACTGATTATCCTTTGACTTACTATGTCTCAGGGTTATGAACAGTACTCTCTTTGATAATAGAAAAGACTAACCTCATGCAATGACATGTGATAGTCAAGATTTCAATCACACTACACCCTCTTAACTCATTCATCTTGACTTTTCTTACTCTTACTGGGTTTCACAATATACAATTATGGATTATTCAACAAATCGACATATTTTACAAACATAGAACAAGAAAATACATATTTATGAAATAAATGTAATAAAATATTATGTGCTTATATCATCATCAAGCTATAAATATCATCTTGAACAAATATCATATTCACCATTAACATTCTCATCCTATAATCACCATATACAGACTGAGATAGGAATAAATGCAGAATTCATGGTTATATCTATGCACAAGATTATAAAATCTCACCCAAACAATGTAATCACATAATATTGAGCATCTTACCAATCAAAAATTCATAGACATTGAATGCATGCATTAGAATTCATCAAGAAAATGTATAAGAATCCTCACAAAATTATCAAACAAGAGATAGTTCAACTATCTAATGTTTATACACAAGAAAAAAATGGCTTCTTCTTCCTGAAATCTTCTTCCTTTATCCTTACCATTTGAATGATGAATGGTAAGTAGTTACAAATATGTCTTTATACTCCCAAAAGTTGGTTCCCACTGAATAGGGCATTTTTAGACCTGTAAAATCATACACATTTACCTTTATTTCAACACTTCAAGCCTAATCCTATGCTAGAGCTTAGGAATTTTCATGTCCTAAGTCATAGAATCACTTTTTTCCCTTAATAGAACTTTTCAACCATTTTACATTGCCTAAATGACCTCAAGAGAATACTAACAACTTCTAAACAAACCAAAAATGGTCTCCAAATTTGAATTTTTCCTTTTAAAGGGAAAGTACCATATTTCAAATTTTGAAAAGGCCAAAGACCCACACTAACACATCTAATGGACTCATAAGAACTTATTCACCCTACAAATTGAACTTGAAGCCAAAATTTGATGACATCATGTCATATTTACAAAGAATAGATGATGCTCCTACATCAAGGGTTATTCACAATAGAATTCTTGTTGTCTTTGGAAACCCACTATATTGCAAACAAATTATTATGGACCTCAATATTTCCCATAATGTGATTGTTGAATCTTATATACACATTATTATCGATCACTTGATGAAGAGCTAATGTATTGTTATTTTCAATAGCTTTTATATTATGTTTGAGTTTAAATGATTTACTCTATCTTTATTTTACAAATGCATAATCTTTCTAGGGTATTTTAAAAATAGATTTCTTACAACATTGAACTGGATAAGAAATGTTGACTATTGAAAAACAAATTTGCAAATATCGAAGATGATCAAGTAATCCATTTCAGAAGATTGAATTTATAATTGATAATATTGTAATGTTGTGCTAGTTATATTTTATGTTTTTAATTTTATTTTAACAGTTGGGACTATTATTGTAATGGTCAATTTTTCAATTTAAAAATGCCTTTATTTCCATAACCATTCAAATGTCAACTCATAAAGGCAGTAGTTCATTATATTCGTTAATTGTTTCTACATGATATGTTTTAGAGGGTTTTATTTAATGCATAGTTGTAAATGATGAAATTGTGCTTGTAGTTGAGAAAAAACAAGACCAAAATTTGAAGCAATTACACCTTTGAATTTTTCAAAATCTTATTTCCCCTTAAAATATGACTTTAGCTTTTGGGTCAGTACATACACTAATTCTAAAACAATTAGAGACAAATATACACAGTAAGTTCACTTTAAAGCAAAGAATGATTGAAGACTTAGAGTGATTGTGGAAAGTGAGAGATCTATACTTTCTTCAAAACATTATTTCCTTTATTGGAAATAATATGACTAAAAATAATACCCTCTTTTACAAAAAAAAAAATGGAAGACCAAAACTATACATATGTCAAAAACTCTTCTCATTGTTTTAGATTACCCTTTACTTTCTTCACTTAAGTTATAAGTTCATCCAAATACACTACAATTATTTTAAAACTAAGGCATTGAGAAAAAGGGTTTACTAAGTTTGGGTATAGAGACACAAAGTTGTTTTCCCACTAAATTTGACAACTAGGGGATGGTTGTAATTATTCATTTACAAACTAAAAAATAGAATTATGTAATACTTATGACATTAACTAGAACAGAAGGATTATCCTTGTACGTATACGTACTTCATTGAAAAATGAAATTTTTTGTTTATCTTAAAGTCTAACTTCAATCTGATTGTATCTAGTGAATCCATCTAAGGACTCAAATCTTTTGAATTTTTTAGGAGATAGACATTTTCTAAAATTAACTAACTTGGGTTCTTTAGGTGAGCCAATATTGATCTTCTTGGAATCTTGTGACATCCTTCTTCTTGACGTATTTTCTATGTCTATTGGAAAAATATTTTAAGGAAACCAATCACTTGAATTTTTTCCTTTGGATTGGATGTTCTTGATACCTCATTTGTCTTTCCATTTTTATATATATAGGTGCTCTATGCACAAAATTAATACTTCCGAAGAAGAGGTTATGTAAATTATTTTCTTTCTTAATAAACTAGACAAACCATTACAATTGTCAAAATGTAATCTAGATTCTCATGTTAAAGGCCTTTACAATTGTCATTCAGGATCTACTAACATGGGATTTTTCAGTCACTAATCACTCACTCTCTCTCTCTACTTAAATAAATAAGCTTTTTATTTATGTCAATTGATATTCTAGTGGGGGGTTGTAATATTCATGGAAAAACAATTAATTGATAACTTTAAGCTTGACGTTCATTTGAAGATAAGCATAATGTAATTTTTCCTCTCACTTAGGAGAAAGAACTTCAAAAATGATGATGTTGGGACTTTTTCTATTCTATTTTGGTGAAAATAGTTTTCAGTCCAATGTAGCAGAGTTGCAAGGTTGCCAATGAAGAGGGAATTTGTGAGAGTTGGCATACGTGGGAAGCACATTTTTCTATTTTAAAATGTAAAATAAATGGAACATAAAAATATGTTCCAAGAAGGAGCGGGGAATGCTTTACACACTAGGTTATGGCGGTTATGTAAAGCCAAATAAAAAGGGACAATTAGGTTTGACATATTTTTTTGGTAACTGGATAGAATTTGTGTGTTTTTTAGGTTGTTGCAAACGTTAAGATTTTTTTAATCCGTTGCAAGAAACGGTATGATATATTTGAACCGTTGCAGGAAAAAGCAATAAATTGTGTATATAAAACCCAAGAGGGTGAGAGAGATACTCAAATGCCACCATTGTGTGGGGTGATATGCATAAATTTAGTGTTGTTTTGTTTTTTTTCGGTTTCTGTTTGTTCAAATCATGGAGCGCTCCTGCTTCTTTCATGTATTGATTTTATTTTTGGTTTGTGTTGTACTATTCTGTCATGTGCCATGTCTGTGATGTGTTTTTGTATGCTACATTCCACCCCATGGAAAAGGAGGAATTTTTTTGTGCATACACAACTTGGAAATCAGAAATACTGTAAATTCTTAGATTGAGGGAACTTTCACCATCAAATAGCGAGGTCGATTCTTTTTAAGCAATTGATTTACGGTAAGAGCCTAAACCCTTACCTTCTTTAAAATGTCAATGGGTTAATGCAATTTTAATTAATATTTTTTTCATATGTTATGATATATGGTTTGCACTGGTGGGAGAGTGTATATTGGACCTTGGTTATATGTTGTTCTAACCTACTTATTTTTGGAATGAATGCTCTGGTTTCTCATATTTATTCATAAAAAGAAAATAACATGTTCATGAATGCTCTATTTTCTCATATTTTTGTATATATCATGGCATAGATAATGAATTACATTAACAGTGATCAGTAGATTGGGATACTTTTAGTCATTAGGTTTCTTTTATTTAATAGAAAGTTTTCAGCAATATCTATGGTAGTGAAAAGATCTAGGGAGTTACATGAATAGATAAAGTTTCTGAGGAAGAACCTAGTCATGCAAGGTAGTCTTATTTTGGAATGAATGCTCTGCTTTTTCCTGTTCATAAAAACTTTGTTTTCTCTTGTTTAGTCATGCAAGATTACTATTTATCTTAAAAAAGAATTACACATGTTATTCTTATTCCATGTCCTGTCTTTAGGATTTGAGCTCTTCTGTTATTTTCTATTTTTATTTGCCATTTATTCTTCTTTTTGTCTTAGATCTGTAATATCTCTGAGAAGAAAAATAAACATTTGACAGAAATCTATCAAGATAAGAGGGTTAAAAATAGACATAAAAGTCCATGGTGCTTTACTAATTTATGGCAAGAGTCGGCATAGGGTTTACTGATCTTTGTCATATCCATCTTCTCTTGTACATGTTTTTCTTATCTTCATGGAAATAGTAATAGAGTTGACATTGCACTTTCAATAGCAAGGGGTTTGGTTCCATATGTTGTACAATTAGGTTGGAAAATGCGGATTAAATCAAGAAATAAAGTTGTGTTATTTTGGTGACTGAATTTTGGATTTTGGATTTTGGATTAAACATGATGAATACATTCAGGTCATTGTTATCTATGTTTCCCGACTAATTTAAATCAGCTCAAGTCTTGCAGTAATGGTTGGTCTAGATTATATCCTCTGAACTCAATTTTCTTATTATTTTTCTGTCAAGCTGTAGATTCTCAACATCAAAATGTAACAAGTCAAAGCGTGCAATTTTCTATGTTGTTGTGTCAGGTTTTCCCGAATAATTTAAATCAGCTGAAGTCTTGCAGTGATGATTGATTATATCCTCTAATATGCACTGAACTCGATTTTCTTATAACTTACATATGCTTAACATCAAACTGTAACAAGTCAAAGAATGTAATCTAGCTTATGAATTGTAACGAGTCATTCCAAAATTTATCAATTGTAGAAGGGCATCTGCAATTCCAAATATGCAAAAATGATAATAATTGTGACATCCTCAAGTAATGTGCTTAATTATATCTTTAAAGAAAATGACATTAAAATATTTTTGGAGAGAAAAGCTTTTGGGTTTTATTAATCTTATTCTCCTTTGTGCCAGACGTAGTTATTAGTTCCTCCATTTTTTTCATGTTTTCCCATAAACCGTATTAAAATAGTTATTAAAATATTTAATAGATTTTTCTGTAAATCCAGAAATAAGGGATTTCAAATAATATATATTATTTGTTATTAATCCATATCATAACAAAAAAAAAATCAAGATTTTAAATTCAGCAGCTTAGGGGGTAGTGTTTGGAAGTTTTTTTTATTATTATTCATATGCATTTATATGGTTTTCAATAGCTCAACAGTCCCTTGAAGATAAGGAAATGAGGTGTGTTGCTAGTAAACTGGACAAAAACTAACAAAATCAGAATACAACTATTACATTGATTATCTGCTAACTGTTTGACAAAATGTTCTGTAAAACAATCCTCAAATATGGTTGTAATTCCGCAAACTGTTTGACAAATTGTTGAAAAATACTATGAAGAATTACCATTATCATATGGTGAATATTCAGATGAATATAAAAAATTATCAGTTTTTTAGATATATAAGATATCCTATTTTATTCCGTATTTATCGTATTTTTTTATGGGACTTCTTTTTCCCATATTTTAAAATTTGATTGTTTAATACACTCCAAATGAAAGTTGCTCCCTTGATGCCCATTAGTTCTGTTAATTCTATTATTTGTAAAGGAGATCATAAGATTGTATTATTTTTTAACTATATTTTGTAAGAAGTAATACAACCCTATCTCCCCTCTATTGAACCTATGAGCTCCTTTATAAAGGACACGTCCACTCACATTGTAAAAGGCACACATCCTTTCAGACTGTAAAATGTTGACATAGTCACTGTGTACTAGATTAGAATGGTA
This sequence comes from Taxus chinensis, assembly GCA_019776745.2. Classification (NCBI taxonomy): domain Eukaryota; kingdom Viridiplantae; phylum Streptophyta; class Pinopsida; order Cupressales; family Taxaceae; genus Taxus; species Taxus chinensis. Next base: position 633,611,776 of record CM034153.1, on the reverse strand, counting down.
GAGGGACAGTTGGAATACACTGTTGCATTTGGTAGATTTGTCAAAGAGTTGTTAAAAGTAGCAAAGTTTTGTAAACTATGGCCACGCTAATGTGAGAATTAAAAGTGTAGGAGCATGTAGCAAAGAAGGGCCATTCTGGCCATGTGTGTTTTACGTAGTAAGTAAATATCCATTTACCTCTAACAAACTGTAACGACCCAAAAAACTCACACACGAACAACATAGTAAAAGATAGGATAAATTTTTTTGACTTGCTTCCACACATAACACGACACAACATGTCGTCACAAAGTTACAACCAACTCTGAGAACCACTTGTTACGGGGATGACCACAAGGTCAGCACGGAAACATTCACACCCAAAAGGATAATACACTTTTTCTTTTTGACCTGACAACATAGAAGTCTAATCACAGAACACACTTACAGTTAGGGCCAACGACAATGAGATATTCTTGAGGGTTATTTATTTTAAAAAGACATCTTGCAACTCCTAGCTTACATTTTCAAGGAGGCTCAAGGTATGATTCATACAATTCATCTTACCAAGCTAAATTTATTCTTTTTACACTGAGTAATCATCTTTAATCTTCTCTATTATGACATTTATTTGCTTAATTTGTTTATTTAGAGAAAGGGGGTAATTTAATTTCACAAGGCCATCTATTAACACTTACGCTACTAGAACTTGTTCATGCCCATATGACAACATGGGTTTGCGTTTAACATACTTAAGAGAAGAAAGACAAGGCACCTTAGAAAAAGGTTAGAGGGAGAAGGTTGAGTTGAAATCATCTTCAAGGCCTCATTTGTTATTACCAAGATTTCATTGAAACTTGAGAACTTAACCAAAATTATTAAAGATTTTACTTAGGCTTTACTAAATGAGTTTTATAAAAATAAAACAATTTACCATCCAATGGCTAAGAGATAGATTGTGTGGTTTTTAAAGTGTTATCTCATGCTTATTAAGTCTTATTATCTTCCAGAACTAACCATAGATTTCCCTTAAGTTCGTTTAAGAATTTCACCAAAAAAGGGATAGTGTTCATTAGTGTAGCTAGGGATATCAAGTTATATAATGTTACATAACAAAGAATAGTTTCATCTTTGATCACTTATGAAATTACATGCTCTCAAGTTGGTCACCTCCACACTAATTTATTTGCAATATAAAATTTTAGTTTAACTTCTATAAGTATTAAACAACCCATTTTATCTTACTTATAACACACTATTACTAAGTCTTAGAAAGATTTAACTCAACATTTAATCGTAGGGATAAAGTTTAACAATATTCATTTATGAAAACTAAAAAGGTTACATCAACTCTTAGAATACCGATAATCCATTAAGGTCACTCAACAAGCGGTAATCCAACTTTCTTATATTTTCCAAGATAGACAGACAATTCAAGGTTCCAAAGTTAAGACGACATAATCCACGATACAAAACACTAAGACATTGATCCTCTTCTAAATCTTCCACTAGATGTTATCAATAGTTGAACAAAATAAAAAGGATTCATGCAAAAGAACTTCTCAACTGAGGTTGATGTAAAAATCTACAAGTCTATCCCTCATCTACTCACAAAATCCATCTGCAACAAATTTTTCCACAAGAGTCAGTTCGCGAGAACTGAGCAAGATAAGGCTACACAAAACCACCATAACTATTATCTAACAATACCACAAAAAGGAAGCACTTTATTACAATAATTGGGTCAAACCTCTAAACACTATCAACACATCAAGTTATAATAAAGTCTCCATCATGCCAATCAAAGAAGGAGAAGACCTTGTACTTCAGTTAGGAGTAAAAGCAACGAAAGTATAGCAATCGTATGAGAATGGCCCGTCGCCCTATAAGGAGAAAATAAACAATCTAGCAAAACAGAATTCCCATCAAGTAAGTAATTAAACAATAATGACAAGATTGAGATTTGATATATAGACCAACCATCTAGAAATTTATCAAAGGTACCAAACACATAGGCTAAAATAATATATTCCTAAAAGAACAAGAGTTGATCGGCCCAAGAAAGGGGAACCACGGGTTTCAAAAATTAACACAAAAAGCCATGTATAATTGAGTTTCAAACCGGAAATCAAATAGAGTATATACACAACATAAGTTTCGAAGCGAAGGCAAAGTATACTAGTTTTGACCATTAACTCCAAGAGATTTTCCAATCATCCAAGAAGGGTCAAAGTCTTACAGGCTAGTAGCAAACACACGAGAGAAAAAGGGAGTTCCGTCAAACAAAAGTATACAATAATGTCATCAACAAATTTTATAACACTAAAGATTTGCAAACCTCCACAACAATTCTAATGTTTGGTTAATTTAAAATAAATTACCTATTTCCAAAACAACAATATTTTAAGGCAACCCTTGGTAACACAGTCAACCGTCACACATAGATACAAACATAATTTCTAAGTGACATTATCAAAACAAAACCCTCCGCTATGAATCCATAAGACTATCAAATGAAAGATGAGTTTTTCCCGAAGATTAATCACATTTAAGGAAATTTCCACCACAAAATATTAAGGTAATTACGTGCATAAAAGCCGACCAATATTAATTAATAGCGTTAACATTGCAAAGGAGAAATAATGCAAATAGGAAAAATAGAAGAGCGCCATCAAGAACAATTCCGAGAGGGGGATTAGACCAAATCTACTCTAGTGTCAACGAGGTACTGGATTCGCACAATGAAACCTCGAGTTTAGTTGATCCGAAAAGCTAGTTATGGTTCAAGTTGATAGGGATGGTCAAGGTACTTCTTGAGGATGGCCTTAAAAGCCTAGAAACAAGATGAAAGATAATATAAGAGTCTAAACACGCGAGACGGAAAACACATTGCACACAAACCTTTTCATTCTAAAAGTTTTAATACCGGAACTCTAAGCTGGCTAGCCCATGCATTGCTCGCACTAATCCTACAACCTTTCTTTCTCGATGCCAAAAGGTTATCAAAGGGACTTGCGAAGGAGCTAACAAAAAATGTCAAAAGACAAACTTGGGTGCTAGGGAGGGGCTTCATAGTTATCGTAAACTTACTTCCATATAACGAAAATACTAGTTTGATCAACATAATAACTTGCAACTCAATCGCAGAGAAGAATTAATACATAAACAAACAGACGAAGGTCTATCACTCGAGCAAGAGAAACATAACACCCAGAGGAGAGGGCACACGCATCCTTTCGATCAACATACTGACAACGATAAAAGCTAAAACAAGAAGAAACAAGCAGAAAGGGGAAATCTCCCATCGTGACATCCAACTGACAAATCAATGCAAGGAAAAAGTGGTTCGATTTCGCAATAATTTTAAATAAAATAACAGTAGAAAGGTGTAGAAATATCTTGCCTTTTTCTCCAGATTCAACATCGTCCTCAGTCTCTTCCATTGCTTTGGACGCCCTCCCGAAATCCCACACCCAACAAAACATACCAGACTGTAGAGGAAGCCAGTGGAAGCTGGAACGTGGGAGGAGAAGAGGCATCCATCGCCCAAATCACAGAGGAGAAGATAATGAAAGGAAGAGGGTTCGTTGCAGGAAACAGGGACAAAACTGAGCAGAGGGAAGTAGAACAGCACCCAAACATACTTCCCTCCTTTCAAGGGCCAGCAGTGCAAGAAAAACGCCTTGACAGAAAGGATTTCTATGGCCTCTCTGCCCATGCAACCAGGTCAAAATGACAGACTGGAACAGGTGCGGACATCCATCCACACGCGCAGGGTAAGAAGAGGAGGATCTCCAACAAGAAAAAAACCAACAAGAGCCGGATCTAAACAGCTGTCACGTTTTCCAGCAGGTTCAATAATTGCAAAGTAAATTGTGCTTTCATGAATATTCTGATATGAAACAGATCCACGCCTATGAGATTCTCTTCCATGAGTTACATCGTAAAACAAGTAAGATCTCAATAGAGAATCTTTGTAATAAATTTCACCAGGTCCCCTGGTAACACTCTCACTGTCCCATAGTCGATTTTGATAAAAATATCTTGAAGGAGAAACCCGAATTTGAGGATGCATTTGATACTGAACAGATAACAACATAGTTGGACAACCTGCTTGTTGGAAGCGCTCACAAAGGCTTCTACTAGACTGCATTACAGTATCGTCCATCCGATGAGGAGGAGCCAAGACATGCCAAAAATTTGCAGATGCCCATATGCTGAATAACTATTTTCAGCAAACTTTACAAACATTTGCGAATGGTCACTTTCAAAGTAAATAATTTCACAATAAGGCAAGAAATGTTTGTGGAAAGGCCCTAAGAGAGGTTAATAACTTCACAAACAACGTGGCAACTGGCAGACAAAAATACCGAACACGTATCGCTAGATTGCAGAAAAACTGCATATTTTAAGAGATCTCTGCGATGCAAATATTTTCAAGGAAACAAAAACCCGAGGCCATATAGCCTAGATAAAAAACAAAATGAATAAAATAGAATGACAGAGACTACTAAGCACAGAACCACCCATTCCAGATATGTCCCTTCCACAAGCACACTCGCTTTGAACGTAGTGGATCGGGGATGTCTTCAGGCTTCTCACTGATACAATTTACAGTTTGAATTTCTGTCTCTGTTCCAGTAGACGACCTTCTCTTGTTACCAACAGATAACTTCAACCCAGACAACACATTGCTATTGTTATTAATTTACCCGACTTACTGTATATTTGATTGACAAAACTCATCTTATTTTTATAGGCTATACACCTGCTTATATATCATAGTATATCATATATATATATAAAGAAATAATAAACCAGGCTTTCGAAATCACAGCAAATCCTCTCCATGTATAAATCAGGGAAAAAGTAACGGTCGCCGTGGATTTTTTCAGCATAGGAAGCATCAGCAACAACACTGAAGGGGGGGGGAACCGAAACCTTAGAGGTTAACACTCAAGATGAACGTGGAGTAAAGACTACATGGCGCCAATACGGGAATACCCCTTTGTCCGTTTAGCGCAGGACAGGGTTTCGAACACTAAGTAATACGATTAGCATCGAAACACTAGACGAAATGCCTCATAGAGATAAATTAAAATATCGATGATGATCAAAAGTGTAAGGTAAAATAATAATACTTATAAAATAAGGGCCGATTCTGATCATGTAAATTTTACGTAGTAAGTAACATCATTACCATTTACCATATTATACATTATATACTATAGATTTCTACCCACATTAATCTATTGACCAACGATTGAGACTTAAGTGAATGCGACAACAAAGATCCCCTTGTAAAAAGTGGCTAACGCACAGTGCACACTTACACATGTCCATTTGAAAGGGAGGTGTCGATAATGACTTGAGGATCGCCAGCAAGGAGAGGGGAGTGTGCTAAAACAGTCGCTGAGAGAAGGTCTATAGATTAACAGAATTACACTTTCTAGTCGTTCGATGTGCCCAACGAGGGAAATTGGTCACCATACGCCGAGAACCTGGGTAACCGCCAAACGGGGCATTACACCCCATATATGTGATAACTGTTACCCCAGCAGTCGGCGGAACTCAGAACTAGAAAACTGATTTTCAAAAGGCAACATGTTTTCTACCAGCGACAAGTAGTAATTGAAATTCGGTTTGACAAATTCGTCAAACTGCGACTAGTGATTTTTCAACAATAATGGCCTTTAGCCAAACTATACAGAATTTACTCATTTTTCCTTAGTATGTGAAATGTACCAGGCAGATTGATCTGTGTAAAAATTCCATAGAGGTCATATGCGAAGATGGGATAAGCAATCTTTCGTTGTCACAGGATTCAATGGCGGTTCAAAACGAAAGCCATACTTTATCAGTACCTGCAGTAGACTTCAGATTATAACTACAAAAACAGTTAAACATTGAATCCTAGTAGGGCGTGCAAAAAGGCTCACATAATGTTCATTCGGAACAGGGTTTGGGAATCAAAGATGTTAAGGTTTGACTCCCCATTATAAGCAACGATTTGTCGAATGAAATTTTTAGTAACAGGTCTTTCTTGTTATTTTCGATTTGCTACGAAGGGTACTCTAACGAGTCTCCGAAAAACTGACAAATTGGTAGGCCTATGTTACTCTAGAGTGATGGTTCAACATTTTTATCTCAATGTTACGTCAAATTTCATCTCATAAAGTTAAGAACATCTATTGCAGTGATCTTAGTTTAGGTCAGGGAGTTTTCGTGTAAAGAGACCTCAGAATTTTAGTACGTGTGTTGAAGCTTCAATGGTCTTTGATACAGAACAGGGTTATTTAGGATTGTGTGAGTTACGATGATGACATTTCAATGTGATTTCTAAATAGTTAATATGAAACAAATTCCCAACATTTATGATAATTTCTAATGATTGTTAAAATTATCTTTCAGTCAGCAGGACATGAGTACCAGGACTAAAGTACGATAATTAAATCGAAAGAAAAGGAGTCTCCATTTATTTGATGAACCATGCCTAGATTCGAAGTGAAGCCAGTCAATGGGTCTCGCATTTATCTGATGAATTATAGCATCACACTTTGGTGTTTGAGTCAAATACATTTCTATTGCAAGCATTGATCTATCCTCCACGATGACACACAAATCTTCTCGATCCCTTGCTAAATTTCATAACATAGATATGGTTTTTTTATTATGTTTTCGACGATAAATGACTTTAAATGATCTGCTAGATAGGACTCCAAACTGAACATGTGCACGGTAATCATTGGAAATTGTCATTTTGACCCTAGGGGATAGGAACACTGTTGGCAAAGGTTGTCAGAAATATGTGATTTGCACCTATCATCGCCATATTTCAAACATTGAAAGTTTCTAAGACTTGATCAACTGTGTTCTCACCGTAGTATTGTGTGATATCCAACAAAATTTGCAGTCCACGAGCCGTCTGGTTTGGATGTGTTTAAAGTACTTTAACAGTGGTCACCTATCAACGCATATTTGCTTCCACGTTTTTGCATACTGCTCTAATCTGAATCCCATTAGCACATCAAACTAAACATCTGACACTATTTCTATATCTTGTATGCTTTGATGGATGTCCATACTCTGTCCCGTAGCTCGCATATATTGGCAAATAAATCCTATGGAGTTTACACTAGCAGCACTTATTGAATTTGGCTTTAAATCTGTCAGTAATATATTTCCTCAAAAGTCTCTATAGCCTTTTCAACAAACTCATTTCGTTCCTATATCACATACAATCGTTGTAGGGTGAGATTACTGTTTAGGGAACCATACAAAATCTCACGTGAAAACTGACAAAATTTTCATTTTGCTAAAGCTGACAATTCAGGAGCTAGAATGAATTCAGCTTTCCATTATGCTTTGACAGACTGTTGCTTTCCCTGTTCTAGCACTCTCCTTTTATCAATGTGAGTTGATCAGGTTGGAGGTTTAAACTTTTGTCAGCCCCTGTGACTTTCTCGAGGGAAAACCCATTATCTTCTGCACAATGTCGTGGACTTTCATGGCTGCAACTATCCAAACAATGTTAAATTTACAACTGTTTCCTTGGGTTGGCAGTGTCGCTGCACAGTCATATGGCTATGCTCAAATAAAGTGCTTGTCATTATCTACTCAAGGAAAGTGACATGTTTGAAAAGCTTCTTAGGACGATGGATTCAGGTCCTTAAAGTAATGTTCTCAAAGGGTTACCATATCTTGGTAAGATTTCTTCCACACGCCATACCTGCCATAAATCACCGGTCCACTAACCTGAGGGGATTTTCATTTTGTATTTTTTTCTTTCCCTTCTTTCTTTCCCTGCTTTATGATAGTTTTGTAAATTAACTTATGGAAGGTTTCTTTGAAATCTTGCCATAAAAGAGATTGTACAGTCTTTTTGGTTGGAAATTATTCTAGTATGCATTATATACAGAAAAGTTCATGGGTTATGAATGAATCGCCTACAATTTTCCTTTGATTTTTCATTTGTTTTAATATAAACCTTGTTTGAGGCAGTGTATAACAGTGTTATATTCTCTATAACAGGGTGCTTTTTCAATGTTTTAAATGCAACTAGAACAAAACAGAACCCAATTGTTTAGTGACATTTGAATATAACTTTATAAAACTTGCAATATTGATCCTATTTTGTTATATAGCCCAATTTTCTTTGTTTACAAGAAATGACATCCATATAAGTTGTAGGACACAAAGAATGGCATGTTTCTTGATACAAAATCTTTAAAAGACGGACCAGATTAGGAAGGTTAATAGTGATGTTTAAGCCAAGATATCTGCCTATGGAGTATAAGAAAATATTTTTTGATATATGAAGAGGGGGGAAATGTTTTGCCAGTTTATTAGGATTTGAATATTGAATTTGCATATTTTTTATTTTCAATGTTTGCAGATGTCAGTTGATAAATTTGATTAATGCATCTAGATAGGACCGTGAATGTTGTTATTTCTTATTAATAAAATATAATAGATTGGATGAAATATTGGTTTTGATTCAGTTTCATCTCCATGGATCGTAGATATTATTAAGCTTCGTGGGAGTAATTTCTAAATCCACGTGATCTGGCTCTGCACTATCACCGAATCCACGAGATCTGGCTCTGCACTATCACCGACATTATCTTCTCCATCATTTTCCATAGCATATTTTTCTTTGCTTGCTTGCTTTCCGAAGGCGTAGAAACCCCTCTTTTTAACACTCTTTTTATTCAATAGCTTATTTAGCTTCAAATTTTAAAGGAATAACATCCCTGTGCCATCTATTTTCTTCTCAACTTTTGGTCAGGATGCAACCTTCTTGGATTTTTTAAATTTTCATCATCAACCTCCCTTGTAGTCAAATTTATTCTTGTGTGTTTAAGTTCAGAATTCAATTGCACAAAATCTTCATCATCTCTTTTCCTATCAACCTGCATCTATTTTCATCTCAATTTTTGTTTTGGGTAAAAGTGCCGTAGATTGCATATTATCCTCATCTTTGATCCTGTCAATTTCTTTTTGGTGTCATATCATCCTCATTGATATTTGTCTCTGGAAAAAGTTGTTTGTCTTCCATTTTATCAACACTTTATTTTCTTTTCTACATTTGGCTGTACTTCTGAGTCCAATGGTGTAGCAACAACTTTCTCATTATTGACATCCACCTTATTATTCTGCATTATTTGCATTATCTCCACAGTCAACCCATTTTAACAACCTTTAGAATCGCCTTTAATTGTTGCATTTCATCCCCACCCCTGTGTCAATTTCATCCATATCTCCTTTGGTCATTCTTTGCTGGCATATTTCAATTGTTTAAATTCCTCTCTTGTCATATCTGGCGCAAACTTACCCTATCCTAAGGGAAAATCCCATAATTTACGTCTGAATGGTGAATTTGGAAAGAGTGTAAAGATTAGTAGTTCAAGTTGGTTCGAGTTGATTACATTGGAATTTGTTATTTGGAATTAGAAACTTGTCTAAAGCATGCAAATTGCAATTAACCTTGTTTTAACCTTGGTGCACAACATCTTAAACAGATTATTCCCCTCTCATTTCTTATAACCCCTCAATGGGCAATATGCGCAAAATGATAGCACGAGAATCTGATTTCTAATCACTATGATATTTTTTCCCTCATAATGTCCTCAATCCCCTATATTTATGTTTTTCAATATTATCTCATATATATATATATATATCCCGTTTGTTTATGATTTTCCATATATATCTAATATAATTTGTTTTTTCCTAGAATCAAATTCAATTCATTTCTCTATTTTTAGATTTCAGTCATTATGTGTGAAAATGTTACGATGTTATGAACTATTTCTTTCGAGGAATGCAACATATTACCAGATAAAGAGATTCTTTGGATCAATGTATGCTATTAATGGTGATTTTTTTGTTTATTTTTGGTTAATATTATAGTGGCCAATATTGTGTTGGAGGGGCTGATAGCATCGGGCCAATTTCTTTTTACACTGATATTTGATCTCTGAATTATTTAAATTAAATGTGTTTTTTTTTTTTTTTTTTTTTTTTTTTTTTTTTTTTAAGTTATCAATTTTTTAAATATTTTTTAATAAATAAAAAATAACTTTTGGTGGGGGCTGAAAGGGCCGTCCAAAACCCTTAAGGATGGTCATGGACATCTTTGAGGGGTGGGCTTTGTGGGGTGGTTTTGTGGTGTTGTGGTGTTGTTTTGTTCTTTTTTTTTTTTCTTTTTTTCATAATTTTTTAGATTATAAATAATTTAAATGTTTTTGTGATTTCTATATATGGTAGTGATAATTAATTTACAAAGTTGTTATGGAGGGAAGTGGAGCTTTTAAGAATGGAGGTTACAGGAATAATTAATTTACACAATTCTTATGGATTGAGGAGGAATGGAGATCGAAGGGATGAAGGTTGGATAAGGACTTGGATGGAGGAGAGTAGGAGGTTGGAGGGGAAAAGGATGAAGGAATAAAAAAGAAAAAAAAATGCTAAAAAAATAAGTATTTTAAATAGTTTTTAGATACAAAATTATGAGATTGTTTTTATATGACAATGTGTATTTGTAAGATTATTTTTTTAATTTATTTTTGTCCAAAATTTAATGGGGTTGTAAATTGTTTTTTATAAAATAATGTATATTTAATTGGTTTTTAATTTAATTTAGTTTGTGCAAAGTTTATACAATCTTCCTAGTTGCACCATTGTAAGGTTGACCTTATTAATAGAAATATTACTCTCAAAAATAATAGAAACGGTAAGTTATATAATGATGGAGTGATAAGGATAGTTAGAGAGAAGGGTTGGAGGGAAAGGGGAGGATAGAAGAAGACATGGAGGAACATTAGAGGTTGGAGAAATAAGGAGGATTGGCGGGAAAAGTTTGGAATGGAAGAAGGTAAGGAAGTTGGAGGTTGAGGGGATAAGGAGGATTGGAGGTTGGACGGATAAGGAGAATGGAAGAGAATTGGAGGGATATGGAATAATGGAAGAGTGTTGGAGAGATAAGGAGGAATGGAGGAATGTTGGATGGATAAGGAATAATGGAATAGCCTTGAAAAGATAAGGAGGATTGGAGGGAAAAGTGGGGAATGAAGGAGAATTGGGGAGATAAGGAGGATTGGAGGGAAAAGTGGGTAACGAAGGAGACTTGGAGAGATAAGGAGGAATGGAGGGAAAAGTAGGGGACGGAGGAGACTTGGAGAGATAAGGAGGAATGGAAGAGAGTTAGAGGGATATGGAATAATGGAAGATCCTTGGAGAGATGAGGAGGAATGGAGAAATGTTGGAGGGATAAAGAATAATGGAGGAGCCTTGGAAAAATAAGGAGGATTGGAGGAACGTTGGATGGATAAGGAATAATGGAGGAGCCTTGGAAAGATAAGGAGGATTAACGGAAAAAGTGCGGAATGGAGGAGACTTGGAGAGATAAACAGGATTGGAGAGAAAAGTGGAGAATGGGGGAGACTTGGAGAGATAAGGAGGATTGGAAGAAATTTGGAAGATTAGAAGGATAAGGAGGGATGGAGGAGCCTTGGAGAGATAAGGAGGAATGGGGGAAAGTTGTAGGTCGGAGGGATGAGGAGGATTGGAAGGCTAATGAGGAATGGAGGCGTGTTGGAGGTCGGAGGGACGAGGAGGATTGGAAGAATAAGGAGGAATGGAAGAAATTATGAGAATCAGAAAGATAAGGAGGAATGGAGGAAATTTGGAGGTTGGAGGAATGCGGAGGAATGGAGGATCCTTGGAGAGATAAGGATGAATGGAGGTTGGAGGGATGAGGAGGATTGGAAGAATTCGAAAGATAAGGAGGAATGGAGGAAATTTAGAGGTTGGAGGGATGAGGAGGAATGGAGGAGCCTTGGAGAGATAAGGATGAATGGAGAAAAGTTGGAGGTTAGAGGGATGAGGAGGATTGAAAGGATAAAGAGGGATGGAGGAGCTTTGGATAGATAAGGAGGAATGGGGGAAAGTTGTAGGTTGAAGGGATGAGGAGGATTGGAAGGATAATGAGAAATGGAGGTGTGTTGGAGATCGGAGGGACAAGGAGGATTGGAAGAATAAGGAGGAATGGAAGAAATTATGAGAATTGGAAAGATAAGGAGGAATGGAGGAAATTTGGAGGTTAGAGGGATGAGGAGGAATGGAGGATCCTTGGAGAGATAAGGATGAATGGAGGGCGGAGGGATGAGGAGGATTGGAAGAATTGGAAAGATAAGGAGGAATGGAGGAAATTTGGAGGTTGGAGGGATGAGCAGGAATGGAGGGGCCTTGGAGAGATAAGGATGAATGGAGGAAAGTTGGAGGTTAGAGGGATGAGGATGATTGGAAGAAATTTAGAGGATTGGAAGGATAAAGAGGGATGGAGGAGCTTTGGATAGATAAGGAGGAATGGGGGAAAGTTGTAGGTTGGAGGGATGAGGAGGATTGGAAGGATAATGAGGAATGGAGACGTGTTGGAGGTCAGAGGGACGAGGAGGATTGGAAAGATAAGGAACAATGGAAGAAATTTTGAAGATTGGAAAGATAAGGATGAATAGAGGAAAGTTGGAGGTTGGAGGGATGAGGAGGAATGGAGGAAATTGGGATGTTGGAGGGATGAGGAGGATTGGAAGGATAAGGAGGAATAGAATAAATTTGGAGGATTGCAAAGATAAAGAGTAGAGATAAGGAGGAATGTCAGAAAGTTGGAGGGGTGAGGAGGAAATTTGGAGTATTTGAAGGATAAGGAAGAGGAGAGATAAGGAGGAATGGGAAAATGTTGGAGGGGGGTGAGGAGAAATGGAGGAAAGTGGGATGTTGGAGGGATGAGGAGGAATAGAATAAATTTGGAGGATTGCAAAGATAAAGAGTAGAGATAAGGAGGAATGTCAGAAAGTTGGAGGGGTGAGGAGGAAATTTGGAGTATTTGAAGGATAAGGAAGAGGAGAGATAAGGAGGAATGGGAAAATGTTGGAGGGATGAGGAGCCTTGGAGAGATAAGGAGGAATGGAGGAGCCTTGGAGAGATAAGAAGGAATGGAATAAATTTGGAGGATAAGGAGGGATGGAGGAGCCTTACAGAGATAAAGGAGGAATGGAATAAAGTTGGAGGTTGGAGGGATGAGGAGCATTGAAAGGATAATGAGGAATGGAGGAGTATTTGATGTTGGAGGGACGAGGAGGAATGGATAAGGAGGACTGGAGAAGGATAATGAGGAATAATGGAGGAGCCTTGGAAAGATAAGGAGGATTAGAGGGGAAAGTGGAGAATTGAGGAAAATTGGAGAGATAAGGAGGAATGGAAGAAATTTGGAGGATTGGAGGAGCCTTGGAGAGATAAGGAGGAATGGAGGAAAGTTGGAGGCTGGAGGGATGAGGAGGATTGAAAGGATAATGAAGAATAATGGAGGATCCTTGGAAAGATAAGGAGGATTGGAGGGAAATTTTGGGAGTGGAGGAGACTTGCAGAGATAAGAAAGAATGGTAGAAATTTGGAGGATTGGATGGATAAGGAGGAATGGAGGAGGAGCCTTATAGAGATAAGTAGGAATGGATGAAAGTTGGAGATTAAAGGGATGAGGAGGATTGGAAGGATAATGAGGAATAATGGATTAGAGGGAAAAGTGGGGAAGGAGGAGACTTGGAGAGATAGTAGGAATGGAAGAAATTTGGAGGATTGAATGGATAATGAGGAATGGAGGAGGAGCCTTCGAGAGATAAGGAGGAATAGAGGAAAATTGGATGTTTGAAGGATGATGAGGATTGGAAGGATAATGAGGAATGGATGAGTGTTGGAGCTTTAGAGATATGAGGAGGAATGGAGGAAAGTTAGAGGTTGGAGGGATGAGAAGGATTGAAAGGATAATGAGGAATAATGGATTGGAGGGAAAAGTGGGGAATGGAGGAGACTTGGAGAGATAGGAGGAATGGAAGAAATTTGGAGGATTGGATGGATAGTGATGAATAATGGAGGAGCCTTGGAAAGATAAGGATGATTGGAGGGAAATTTTGGGAGTGGAGGAGACTTGGAGAGATAAGGAAGAATGGAAGAAATTTGGAGGATTGGATGGATAAGGAGGAATGGAGGAGCCTTAGAGAGATAAGTAGGAATGGAGGAATGGAGGAAAGTTAGAGGTTTGAGGGATGAGTAGGATTGGAAGGATAATGAGGAATAATGGATTGGAGGGAAATTTTGGGAGTGGAGGAGACTTGGAGAGATAAGGAGGAATGGAAGAAATTTGGAGGATTAGATGGATAAGGAGGAATGGAGGAGGAGCCTTAGAGAGATAAGGAGGAATTGAGGAAATTTGGATGTTTGAAGGATGAGGAGGATTGGAAGGATAATGAGGAATGGAGGAGTGTTGGAGCTTTAGAGAGATAAGGAGGAATGGAGGAAAGTTAGAGGTTGGAGGGATGAGGAGGAATTGAGGAAATTTGGATGTTTGAAGGATGAGGAGGATTGGAAGGATAATGAGGAATGGAGGAGTGTTGGAGATTTAGAGAGATAAGGAGGAATGGAGGAAAGTTGGAGGTTGGAGGGATGAGGAGGATTGAACGAATAGGATGAGGAATAATGGATTAGAGGGAAAAGTGGGGAATGGAGGAGACTTGGAGAAATAGGAGGAATGGAAGAAATTTGGAGGATTTGATGGATAGTGAGGAATGGAGGATCCTTGGAGAGATAATGAGGATTGGAGGGAAATTTCGGGAGTGGAGGAGACTTGGAGAGATAAGGAAGAATGGAAAAAATTTGGAGGATTGGATGGATAAGGAAGAATGGAGGATCCTTGGAGAGATAAGTAGGAATGGAGAAAACTTGGAGGTTGGAGGGATGAGGAGGATTGGAAGGATAATGAGGAATAATTGATTGGAGGGAAATTTCGGGAGTGGAGGAGACTTGGAGATATAAGGAGGATTGGAAGGATAATGAGGAATAATTGATTGGAGGGAAATTTCGGGAGTGGAGGAGACTTGGAGATATAAGGAGGAATGGAAGAAATTTGGAGGATTGGATGGATAAGGAGGAATCGAGGAGGAGCCTTGGAGAGATAAGGAGGAATAGAGGAAATTTATATGTTTGAAGGATGAGGAGGATTGGAAGGATAATGAGGAATGGAGGAGTGTTGGAGATTTAGAGAGATAAGGAGGAATGGAGGAAATTTGGATGTTGGAGGGATGAGGAGGTTTGAAATGATGATGAGGAATAATGGATTGGAGGGACAAGTGGGGAATGGAGGAGACTTGGAGAGATAGGAGGAATGGAAGAAATTTGGAGGATTTGGTGGATAAGGAGGAATGGAGGATCCTTGGAGAGATAAATATGAATAGAGGAAATTTTGATGTTTGAAGGATGAGGAGGATAGGAATGATAATGAGGAATGGAGGGGTGTTGGAGGTCATAGTTGCGAGGAGAATTGGAAGGATAATGAGAAATGCAAGAAGTTTGGAGGAATGAAAGGATAAGGAGGAGGAGGGATAAGGAGGAATGGAAGAAATTTGGAGGATTTGGAGGATAAGGAGGAATTGAGGAAATTTGAAGGTTGGAGGGATGAGGAGGATTGTAAGGATATGGAGGAATGGAGGAACATTTGAGGGATAAGGAATAATGGAGGAACCTTAGAGAAATAAGGAGGATTGGAGGGTAAAGTGAGGAATGGAGGATACTTGGAGAGATAAGGAAGAACGGAAGAAATTCGAAGGTTTGGATGGATAAGGAGGAATGGAGGAAATTAGAGGTTTGGAAGGATGAGGATGATTGGAAGGATAATGAGGAATGGAGGAGAGTTGGAGGTCGGAGGGATGAAAGGATACGGAATAATGCAAGAAAATTGGAGGATATATAAGGATAAATTTGGAGGTTAGGAGGGATGATGAGGATTGGAAGGATAGTGAGAAATGGAGGGGAGTTAGAGGTTGGAGGGATGAGGAGGATTGCAATAAATTTTGAGGAGAGATAAAGATGAATGGATGAAATTTGGAGGGATGGGGAGGATTGGAAGGATAAGGAGGAATGGAAGAAAGTTGGAGGTTGGAGGTTGGAGGTTGGAGGGATGAGGAGGATTGGAAGGATAATGAGAAATTGAGGGGTGATTGAGGTCTGAATGATGAGGAGGATTGGAAGGATAAGGAGGAATTGAAGAAAGTTAGAGGTTTGAGGTTGGAGGGATGAGGAGGATTGGAAGGATAATGAGTAATGGAGGAGAGTTGGAGGTTGGAGGGATGAGAAGGATAAGGAGGAATGCAAGAAATTTGGATGAGAGATAAGGAGAAATGGGGAGGATTTGAAGGATAAGGAGGAATGGAAGAAAGTTGGAGGTCAGAGGGATGAGGAGGATTGGAAGGATAATGAGGAATCCAATTAAATTCGAAGAGAGATAAGGAGAAATTTGGAGGTTTGGAGGTATGAGGAGGATTGGAAGGATAGTGAGGAATGGAGGAGAGTTAGAGGTTAGAGGGATGAGAAGGATTAGAAGGATAAGGAGGAATGCAAGAAATTTGGAGGAGAGATAAGGAGGAATGGAGGAAATTTGGAGGAATGGGGAGGATTTTAAGGATAGGGAGGAATGGAAGAAAGTTAGAGGTCGGAGGGATGAGGAGGATTGGAAGGATAATGAGGAATACAAGAAAATTGGAGGAGAGATTAGGAGAAATTTGGAGGTTTAGAGGTATGAAGAGGATTGAAAGGATAGTGAGGAATGGAGGGGAGTTGGAGGTCGGAGGGATGAGGAGGATTGGAAGGATAATGAGGAATGGATGAAAGTTGGAGGGATGGGGAGGATTGGAAGGATAAGGAGGAATGGAAGAAAGTTAGAGGTTGGAGGTTGGAGGGATGAGGAGGATTGGAAGGATAATGAGGAATTGAGGGGTGTTTGAGGTCTAAATGACGAGAAGGATTAGAAGGATAAGGTGGAATGCATGAAATTTGGAGGAATGGAAGGATAAGGAGGAATGAAAAAATTTTGGAGGAATGGAAGGATAAGGAGGAGGAGATAGAAGGAGGAATGGAAGAAATGTGGAGGATAAGGAGGATAAGGAGGAATGGAAGTAATGTGGAGGATAAGGAGGATAAGGAGGAATGGAAGAAATGTGGAGGATTTGGAGGATAAGAAGAAATGGAGGAAATTTGGAGGTTGGAGGGATGAGAAGGATTGGAAGGATAATGAGAAATGGAGGTATGGCGGAACATTGGAGGGATAAGAAATAATGGAGCAGCTTTGGATAAATAAGGATGATTAGAGGGAAAAGTGGGGAATGGAGGATACTTGGAGAGATAAGTAAAAAAGGAACAAAGTTGGAGGATTGGATGGATAAGGAGGAATGAATGATCCTTGGAGAGATAAGGAGGATTTGAAGGATAATGAGGAATGGAGGAGAGTTGGAGGTCGGAGGAATGCAATAAATTTGGAGGAGAGATAAGGAGGAATGGAGGAAATTTGGAGGAATGGGGAGGATTTGAAGGATAAGGAGGAATGGAATAAAGTTGGAGGTCGGAGGGATGAGGAGGATTGGAAGGATAATGAGGAGTTTTGGAGATTGGAGGGATAAGGAGGATTAGAATAATAAATAGGAATGGAATAAATTTGGAGGATATGAAGGATGATGAGGAATGGAGGAGTATTTGATGTTGGAGGGACGAGGAGGATGGGATGGATAAGGAGGAATGGAAGTGCCTTGAAGAGATAAGGATGAAAAGTTGGAGGGATGAGCAAGATTGGAAAGATAAGGAGGAATGGAGGAAAGTTGGAGGTTTTGAGGGATGAGGAGGATTGGAAGGATAGTTGTATGTCAGAGAGACGAGGAGGATTAGAATGATAAGGATGAGTGGAGGAAAGTTGGAGGTGTGGAGGGATGAGGGGGATTGGAAGGATAATGAGGAATGGAGGAGAGTTAGAGGTCAAAAAGATGAGGAGGATTGGAAGGATAAGAAGGAATACAAGAAATTTGGAGGGATTGAAGGATAAGGAAGAGGAGAGATAAGGAGGAAAATTAGAGGGATGGAGAGGATGTGAAGGATAATGAGGAATGGAGGAGAGTTGAGGTCATAAAGACGTGGAGGATTGGAAGGATAAGAAGGAATACAAGAAATTTGGAGGGATTGAAGGATAAGGAAGAGGAGAGATAAGGAGGAAAATTGGAGGGATGAGGAGGATTGGAAGGATAAGGAGGAATGGAAGAAAGTTGGAGGGATGGAAGGATTGGAATGATAAGGAGGAAGGATTGAAATCATAATGAGGAATTGAGGAGTGTTGGAGGTCTAAGGGATGAGGAGGATTAGAATGATGAGGATATGAAGAATAAGGAGGAATGGAGGAAATTTGGAGTGACGAGGAGGTTTGAAAGGATAACAAGGAATGGAGGAATGATGTAGGGATAAGGAATAAAGGAGAGGCTAAGGAAGATTGGAGGAAAAAGTGGGGAATGAAGGAGACTTGAAGAGATAAGGAGGAATGGAAAAAAATTGGAGCACTAGAAGGATAAGGAGGAATGGAGGAGCCTTTGCGAGATAAGGAGGAATGGAGATTTTTTAGAGGTCAAAGGGACGAGGAGGATTAGAAAGGAGGAATGGAGAAACGTTACAGGGATTAGGAATAATGGATCCTTGGAGAGATAAGTATTATTGGTGAAAAAAGTGGGGAATGGAGAAAACTTGGAAAGATAAGAAGGAATGAAAGAAATTTGAGGTTGGAGGGAGTAGGATTGGAAGGATAAGGAGGAATGGAGGAATGTTGGAGGGATTCCTTTCCTTGTGAAGGAGGATTAAAGGGACCAACAAAGGATCCAATGCCCATCTGGGGAAATGAGTTCAATTACAAGATTGAGGTTGAAGAGGCATTTCAGGTTGGTGAAATTTGGTTGTCCCATGATTTGACAAGGATCACACCGCTTGATATAGGAGCCTTGGACATCATTATACAGAAATGGCCAATAATAACCAGTGCCAAGTATCTTATGAGCTGTTCTTTTCACTTAATTTCACTTAATAGTGTCCTCCACTTAGTTCATCATGACATGCTCGGAGGATGTCAAATATTTCATCTTCTCTTACACACCTTTGCAAAACAAAATCAAAACCCACATTTAAATAACATTTCATTTAACCATTTGAATTATGCATAAGTTTTGATTAACTTCTTTATTTATTTCTTAGTAAAAGAAGGAGGAAACTTCCTTGATTGATGAAGATAAATAATTGCCATGTCTATGCAAATCATGGTGTACTTGTTGAGATAGTAAACATTGTTTTTCATCTAGATTGAATGTGGATCCTTGACTGGATTATTGCTCCCCTGAAATGGTTAGTCCTACTCACAAAATAACTAGCTACTCGCATTAGATTTTCCTACTAATTATTCTTGCAAAAGAATAATGGTAATATCAAATTCTTGCAAAAGAAATAACCATCTAATTATTCTTCCTCCAACCACTGGTTTGTTCATCAAATATTTAATTGTTTATTGATCTGTGTGTACAAATATCTTGTAACCTGTAATGTACATGTCTGAATTTATTGATTACATAAATTACAGCAAGAAATTCTTTTTCAGTGGTGGTGTAATTCTTTTCAGTGGGAGTAAAATTCTTACTAAGATAATAAATAGCATACATTTTTTCCTTCTTCATCTTTCTGTCCCAAAACTACACCAATGGAATTATTTGAAGCATCTGTTTGGATATGAAATGGCCTTTCCCAATTTGGTCCACACAACATTGGAGTAGTGATTAACTTTACTTCATGAACTTCTTCAAAAAGTCAAGAATGACACTTTTCAAAATTCTATGGAGATGCAAAGTAACAGTCCTAACGATCATATCACATCCTAAACATGCGGGGACAACATGTTACTGAGTGATGAGTGTCGTTATTCCCTTCATTTAATCAACTTCTTGTTGATGTCATATCAAACTAGGGGTGTTTCTAAAGCTATATGCAACAAGAGTAATCATGTTGATCTAGTAGTTGACTGTAGTTGTTTTTGTATTTTCTGGGGGATCTTTTCAATGTCTTAGGGACTGTCTTGGTAAAACCTTATTTAAATCATACTATCAAAACTTTGTTGAAAGTAAACACACTGAAAGCTTTGCTGAAAGGAAACTCACTTTGTAGAATGGAAATAAACACACTTGCTTTTGAAAATAAACACACTTGCTTCTGAAAGTAAACACACTTGCTGTTGGAAATAAAAACACACAACTTAGAATGCTTAAAAATGATTGCAAGAGAAAATAAGAATCTATCTAAACACCTACAGGAACAAGTACACAACAGAGTTTAACTAGAAGAATTAAATCAATATAGAATTAACAGATCTAAACTATTTGCTTAAGAAATATAAATACCAAATAAACAAATATCTTGGTCCTTGAGAGAGTGGCCCCTTGCTCCTCCTTGAATCAGGATTTTAACAACTCGGAATTCTCTCAAACAAGAATGGCTATTTTATTGATAAAACATTTGGTATTACAAAACATATTGGATCTGTATACTTAGTTTATATCTCTCTTCTCTATTTTATGTCTATTTCTTCCTCTTCTTCTTATCTACTGTAGGTCTGCTTATATATACATTTACAATCATAGTTGTCTCTACGATTCTGATGAAATCGAATTGTGCCTAAAATAGATGCTGAGTCGGATTGGGGCTGATCAGACAGCTGTAAGATAGCTATCCTTGGATCTTCATTTAGAGATCTTCTCATCCTTTCCTGATTGAAAGGGTCGTTGAAGTAGAATCTCTGAATGTGGTTAAAATAGATAAACTTCCATTGGTTCCGGAACTTTAAAGAAGTTCCAAAACCATAGGAAATCGTTTAAGGATCAAAACCGTGAGAGTTCCGGAGATATACCCAGGAGTTCCAGAACTAAGGCCAAAAATTCCAGAACGAAATACTAGAGTTTTGGAACTAATTCCGAAAGTCCCAGAACTAGATGATGACTATGTAATGGAATTCCATAACTAGCTTGGAAGTTCCAAAACTAAGTTGTGTTGGAACAGATGCTACCAAAAATATACTACACACTACATACTTCATTTCTTTGACTGATTAGACCTGCTTTATTACAAAACTGAATTTCAAACACACACCTCGTCAGGAATTTTAAAGTTGTTAACATTAGAATCGCAATCAATCAAAATACAGAAAATTACAGCCTAACTCATATTAAATCAAATAAAAGTCACAAAATGCAATCAAACTTAATAAAAAGGAGAGCAAGATGAGATCATATATTATACATTAATCGGGCATATTCTGGCCTCATCACTTAGAATGAAACACGAAGATGTTGTAATGTGGTTATTCGCAGAAACATTACAAGATTTCATTGCGGACTATTTCTACTACTTTCCATCATGCTCAATTTCTAATTGGGATGATATAAAAATAATTTTGAAGAAATATTCAATACCTCTGAAAATGTTCACACACTCTTTGCTCAACTTACACAGATGAAAAAAGAACCGGAAGATTCCATGAGAAACTTTGTGGAAAAATTCAACAAGTTGATCAACAAGATCCCCACCATTTCCCGTCATACTGCAGATAATCTGAAAAAGTTCTTCGTGAATGCCTAATTTCCTGAAGTTAGTTTTATTCTACAAAGAGTTCAACCAAGAGATTTGGAAAATGCTCAGTAAATTTCCATTGAAGTGGAGGATGACCTTATATTGTCAGGAAGGATGGAAAACCATTTAATGAAGGATAAAACCTAAAGTTCCAAATATGAGAGATTTGATTCCCTATTGCAAAAGTCGTCCAATGACTTGACAATGTTGAAGAAAGAAGTTTCTCAACAAGCATCACATTGAAAGCGCAATAGGAATCAGAGATCTAGAGCACACCAAAATATGTGGGGCCAATGAATATAAAGGAGAATAAATTTTTGAATCATAAATTGAAGAGAAATGAGAAGAATAATATGTTATGATTAGGTACTGTGAATTCACACCAAATGAAGAGATTGAAGAACCTACAGATATTTAATCCTATGCAGTATTCACTCAATCACAGAAGGAGAAAGAAGGATATTTTTCTATTGTCCAAGATAATAAATTAAATCCTTAAATGGAGACTCCATGAAAAATAACAACGAAATTAGGATCATTGAATTTTGCTTCCATAGGGCCTACTGAGAAAAATCATGAAACTACGTCAACCCAAAATCCTTCTTCCTCTTCAAGTAAGTCTCCTTCAACTTCCCTTGAAAAATTAATTCATGTGGATCCTACGAAAATCCATGTCAAGGTTACCATAATCCCTAATGTGCATATCACTTCCTCATCCTCTGATTTCATTTTCCATTGCAAAAAATCCAAAGTTCAAATTTCTGAGTATGAATACTTGAAAACTCATCCCAAACAATTTGATAGGATTTTTTAGTATATCAAAGGAAGTAGTTCTAATTCATGTTCTAAAAATTCCACTACCAAAGAACTACCTCATGCCTCTTATTCCACTACTTCTCTAAATTGTCTCACTTGCACACCCTCCAGGAAGGTGGAACCCTTATATATGACTTTGTTGGTCAATGAGTACAAACTAAATAATTGCATCATTAACTTTGGTGCTTCAGACTATGTCATGCCTACAAAATTTACTAAACCTTTTGGTCTCTCTCTCTCTCTCACTCTCTTCTACCTCTAGGCATTGCCTCTCCGTGGAAATGAAAGAAGTATCTCTAGTTGGCCAAGTCAAGGATGCTCAGGTGGCATTGGTAGATTTCCCTGATAAGAATATCATGATGAGAATACTTGTAGTAGACATGCTCGCCTTGTATGGTATTTTGTTGGGTCAAAGATTCTTTTGAGATGTTAGTGGAGATATGCAACTTGATTGATAACAGCCACCATTCTAGTTAAAGGTAAACTGAAGAAACTTCTTCCCATCAGGAAAATGAAGTACACTATTCAAATCCCTGATGAACCTAAGGTAGACAACTCGTATCAAAATTCAAATTCTTACAAAATTTTTAGGAATTTTGAGGAAGATGTTGAGCTTCCCATGTTGGTGGAATAATATTCAATCATCACAGAGTTGGTCAAATAGCATAATGGTGACTTGATGGAATCAGAATTTGAGAGTATGTACTTCCCATGGGATGTAAGCATGAATTCGATTTATGCATCAGATGTTGATGATGGTCATGAGATTCTTAACTTGCAACCAATTAATCTCAAAGTAATGAGCAATGAGGATCTAAAAGGATCGATTCCCAACAACTTCTTGTCAAATGATTTCCATGTTTCAAACCATGTTCTCAATGTTCAGCATGAAGTTCCATTCAATGAATTTCCTTGTGAATACGAAAACTTATCCTTCTCGTTGGGATGGTAAGACAGAAGATGTGAGAAAGATGAGATGTTTCAGCCTCTCGAATCTAAACATATTTAAGGAGATGATAATTTTATCATAGAAATGGACTCCTTAGTTATTGGTGGTCAAGGTTGGGAAGACAACAACATAAATACTTCAGCTCTAACTTTGTGCTCATTCCCTTTTCAATAAAATGGAGACATTCTCAACAAAAAATGGATAGATCAAACGGTGTTTGATCCCAAGTCTGATTTTAACAAGGAGTGTATAGATAATAACATGTTTGTTTTTTTGAAGGTCAAATATACTCAAGGAAAAGGGGATTTCACCATAAAAACTGATGTCGAATCTCAAAATGGAAAAGATGAATAAGGTAATGGTTTCCATGTTACATACCCAACCTTGAGCTCATTCTCTTTCTAAGAGAATGAAGCAACGTACATGCCACACTATATAGGATAGCATGTTGAGAAAGATTTGGAGTAGATACAAGAAGTTTTCTTGGTCCAATTGAGAAACAAAGAACATCAAAAGACTAGTAATAATGATGAAATCTTTCAAATCATCTACCAATAATCAACTAATGAAGACAATGGTCATGAAGCAGATGAAAAATGAAGAACAAATTTCTATCAAATTACATAGGCCTTGGAATGAAAATGGTAATTCAAGTATGATCGAGGTTCATCTTCTCAGTAGTGATGGAAAATCAACAAGTGGAATGAACTTGGGAATCAATAAGAAAATGAAAATAATGTGTCAAAGTCACAGAGGTAATGAACTAAATAAGTGGGTCATCAATTGCAATAACAATCATGATATATTTCTCAATAAGTTGAGGAAACGTTCATATTTAAATGATCCTGCCAATGGGTTTGCTAAAGAAAGAAATTCAGCTATACCCGTTTACGGTAGCCACTCAGTCTGAATTAGTGATTCAATGAAAGAGGGCTATCCCCTGCATGTACATAGGTGATTTAGGATGTTTCCATTTTTGTGTGTTTTCCTTTCCTATTGTGTGTTTTTTTCTTGTTGTGTGTGCATGTTCAATAAAGGAAGTTTCATTGTGCATCTTTGTGGTAACTTTATATAGCCCAATTGATAAGGCATTGATCCACGTAATGTCTTGAGATTCTAGAGTTCCTATTTGTCTTTTCCTCATTGTGTTTGATCCAGAACAATTCCTCAAGCTAGATCCATTTGTTGTCATGCATTTTTGCTAACTTAAAAACTTAAACTTTCAAGCATGAAAATGAATCTAAATGTGAAAATTTGCTCTTGACTCTTCTTGATTCCCCCTCCCTGGTCATTCTTCCATTTTTGTCATGATCATATTTAACTTCAAGTTAATTTCAACATATTGAACAAGAATATGTAGGTGTTTGAAATTATGTTTCACGATCAACAAATCCATTCAGTGAAGAACAATTGAAGACTAGCTCACCAGCGGGCTCAGAAAGGCTAATTTTTACCTTTTCAAGACAAGTGTGCATCCCCAGGGAAGGTTATGAAATCCCATAATCATCTGGACATTTTATTAGAGATTTATGAAGGTTATGGAACTAATTTAGGATGATTTTAAAAAAAATTAAGGTTTAGGGACAGATTGTGCAACAACGGGTTTTTTTGGTGTATGGAGTATACAATCAAAATTGGTACCTAAACTTCACCAGATGATTATGGGATCTCTGTAAGGATTTCAGAGGAAATCAAATATGAATTGTAAATATCGATTAATTCTCTACATGATATAATCATCACATCATTCACGGGACCTAATGGTTTCTCAAGGTAGCTCATTCTTGGAAGACAAACACTTATGTCCCAGAGAAAAAGGGGCCATTTTTTTAAATATAAGAATATTCAGGTTTTGAAACCCATCCAATTTTTCTTGAAATTATCTTTGGAGTCAAAATCATAAAAAAATTCATCTTAAAAGACCTTCTGAAGCTTCGGGAACTGTTTCATCAAGTTCTCTCTCGTGGAAGTGTGTTGATCGTACTTAGCCAATTTTTTTAGTGACACATGTCACCTTATCCTTGATGTGAATTTTCTTATCTCCATTCCAAAGGGGACATAGGGGAGAACAAAATCACCCCACCTCATCCCTCTCCTTTCATCCCCATGTAACCCAAATCAACTCGGCGGAGTGTTAAGCATCTTTTCACCATCTCCCTCTCAACGCACCACAAAGTGACACTTATCATCATCTGTTGAAGTTGAATTTTATTTTCCCTCTTATTCCCATTCCTAAGGGAACATAGGGGACACAAAAATTCACCCCATCCTATCCCCTCTTCAAGTTTTTCATATGACCCAAACTCAACTCCCATGCGCTCAAGCATGCCTTTCTCCATCTCTCCCATCATGCACATGTGAATGACACTTGACACCATCTCCTTGAGGTGCATTTTCTTGTCTCCCTTGTCCCCATTCTGAAGAGTATTGTGTAGACAAAAAAATTTACCTCATCCTCAAGCCAGCAAAACCCTATCTTTAAATCACAAGTAACTTGCACACCCTTGAGCAAAAAATAGTTGTTGGATAACTTATAAATCAAATAACTTGCTTCCAACTTCATTTATTCACATAGTTCGACCTTGCCTCCATTACTAAATATATATAACATGAAAATTCATGAAAAATACCTACCATGCTTCCCAAAATTTTTCATAACAGCCATGACCATGAAGACTTGAGTGTTGCACATAGTTCTCCATCCGGAAATCAAAGTACGGGATCCATGTACGAAGCGGAACATAAGTTGAGCTCATTGTTTCCACTTGGATAAAAAATATTTCTATCAAAGATTTAATCCTCCATTAATGGCTGCCACGATGTAACAATGAAAAGATGGTGAGGCCCTTCTTCACTTCCCAAGGATCCGATAGGCAGAATCACTTGAAAATTAGAGAAAACAATCCCTGAAAAATCTAGTTTCACGTGAGCTAGTTTTCATGCCATGAAGTCCCTATTTTATAGGGATATTGAGGATTGTATTTTTCATTAGAATTCTTCCCTCCCTGAATAATTGTTCAATTCTCCAAAGATCTGGCAGGCAAAATCATCTGAAACTCGAAACGAAGGATCTTCGAAAAATCTATCTTTATTTGAATCACTTTTCGCATGATGGGGTTGTTGATTTTTCGAGATATGGAGGACATATTTTTTATCAGTATTCCTCTCCTTTTGATGACAAAATAATTTTCCTTCTCATGAAGATGAAGGAATCATCGAAAATTTGGAACGAAAAATCTTGGAATAAAACCCATAATTTCAAGGCCACTTTCGTTGCAATCTGACACTCGTAGTGCACTTACTAAAATAAACATGTGTCCATGGCAGGCCATGACCAAAAATATTAAGTGGTCAAATAAGGTGAATTCTCCACATTAGTGTTCCACCAGATACGAAAGAAACATCAGGGAGTGAAAACAGGGAAAAATTACCAACTATAACAGTCATGGCTAGGATCTATTAAAAACATAAAGTTTCCAATTTCAGTCCATAAAGTTGTGGCAACTCTAATTTGGCTTATAGTTACTTTTTGATGTCATAAAAAGGTTGAGAATTTGTATCATGATCTAAACAAGAAGGAAGTCACTCTGATCAAAATCATCCATAAAGGGAGCATCGTGAGGTCTGATGCATTAAGAGCTTCATTTGAGTCCAAGTCTCCAAGTGGACAATCGTCATGAACTTGTTGTGAGAAGCTCACTATGAGTGAAGATGGAGGCCACCTCAAGCAATAATTAGCTCAAGAAGTGTTTCTAAACACTTAAGGAGATGACATCTTGCAATTCGAAAGAGGTGGAGTTTGCAGTGTATCAGTATAGTGTGTAGGATGAGGAACATGGGGCTCATTTTCCATTATGGGATGAATCTTGCCATCATGGAGAAGGAACTTATCTTCATAAGGAATAATTAAGCAATGTCTCAGCACCATAATCATGCTTCCACCCAAGTGGCATCTCAGTTGAGAAAGTGATTTGTGAAGTAGGAAAGGTTGTAATCATCATCGAAATGAAATGAGAGAAAACTAAGGACAATTTCTCCTAAAATCTATCAAGGAAAATTGAGCTATCAAGGCACTCCACATCATCATGTGCAAAGAATCAAGGAATCAGGTTTAATTCCATTCAAACCAGTGGCCACTTCTTAAGAATCTCATTCAGATGCAATGTGAGGGTCTGTTTCAGTGAATAAAAGCTAAGCATCAAGAGGTTTGTGCATCATAAAGATGATTTTTTATCATGAAGGTCAATTTTGAAATCCTAAGGAGAGGGAAATTGATCCTCACTCTCACTGTGAGATCAAGAAGGAATCATCGTGAATGATGCTCATAGTCATCTCAAGCTCACATCAAGAGGTCTCACAATTGTGTTCCTAAACACTCATTTTGTAGTCTAAAGTGTGTATGCATCTTGCAGAAGGAGAAGATTGTGATCACCATGCCTCAAATTAGCAAGTTCTTCATCAACAATAGATCAATCAACTCCCTTTTGTTCCTCTCTTCATCCTTCCTCCTCTTCTTTCCCCCTTTCTATAATTGTATGCAATCATGGTATTTTGTCCTATTTACTTAAGTGACAATAAAATATTTGTAAAATGTTAAAGTTCTCTCTCAAATTCTAAGAAAGGTACTTAATTTGTCTCTTCTAAAATCAATTGAAAGGTCACAAATGGAATAGGAACATGAAGAGTCATATGGGGGGTAGATGAGAAGACAATTTGCAATGCTATAAATTGGGATGGCTTCTCCATTCCAAAGGATCCAAAAAGTTAGTATTCCTGTAGCAATTGACAATTGTTGTAAGTTGTTGATCTTGGTATCACCACTACACAAGAAATAAAAGATACATTTCTTCCATTTCTTTTGCTTATGCTTTCCTCTCTTCTCTCTCTATCCTACAACTTTGAAACCAGAGCGATCTTGAATAACCAAGAAGGAACTCAGTGTCTGTAATTTATTAGTCTTGCTAATTTCCTACATTGGTGTTTACTTCTAATGTGCGAACTTTTCTAGTGTCTACTCATAACAATAATCCTCTCCTTCCTAATTTTTCTCATTTATCCCTCATCGCTACAAATTCCTCCCTTGTACCCCATACAAGCACTTTGTCATAGGTTCAGTGAAGTGTTCATGCGTGATCCCCGGCCTATTTGGCCACCCAACAGAATTAAGATAGTTTACATTCAATAATGGGAGCCCCCCCATACACAAGAAGAAGGGGCATAGCCCCATGAGTATTGGTTGAAATACATAATTTGCAACATGACAAATTATTTCACTAACAAGCATCTACCAAAACTAAAAGTTGAATTGATTGAATGATTTTGGAGGAACCGATAAGATATGTAGTAGATCATATGTACTTTGGTCAATTAATACCATCAAACCCTATAATTTTATCAAACATAAAATTAAACAATAATCATTAGAATCAAAATTAATATTGAGAAACACTCAAACCTGAATTCCAAGCCTGCGAATATTGTCCCCATATCATGAGATTTGAACCTACAATCTGAAAAAACATAATTGAAATCAAACATAAAAGCAAATATCCCTTAAATGTACTATCAAAATAACGTAAAATATAAAAACCATTGTGATTCTTCACATCTAATGATTGTCTATTAAAGAATTCATAACCAGAATTGGTTTATTTGCTCCACGATATCTTATGCTGGAGAAAAAATATATCATAACCAGAACATTAATATCAATAAATAAAAAACCCAAATACTATTTTGTATTATATACTGATAAATCAAATCTAATTCAGCATTTTCTGAATGTAATACGTCAAGAAGAGTGTTAAAAACAATAGGTATAGACCTTGGAAGCTATGCTTGATCATTTGAAGTAATAGTTTGTAGGGAATTTCATCTGCAAACAGTCACCGTATCTTCAGGGAACCAGCTCTTCTGCAACGGAAGGATTGATTTTCAAACTAGAGAATTACAGTCGGTTGATATATCAAAACCCACTTATTCCTGGGTTTCAGTTGTTTGGGCTGCTAAAGTGAAAACTAAAATGATTAAATGACGTTATAAGGCATGTAACAGGCACAATCATTACTAGATAACTGTTGAACATCCTCAACAGGCCAGCTAAGATAACCGTTGAAGATGGACGAGCGAAATTTGAAATTATGAAAAAGATAGGAGAGGAAACGTCCAAGATAGCACAAATCTGTTGATTCCTTCAAGAAGAAAGAATATATACAATTCTTCTCACAAGGTTTGAATTTGAGACTAGTTTTAAGAGCACAAGTTCTCCATCATTACGGTAATTTTTGGAGGAAATTAAAAACTCTCAAGCATGGCAAAAGATTGTTTCGAGATAATAATTCCTTAACTTTTAATTGTTCTTGTATGAAATTGTGTGTTTGTGTGCTTGTCAATTATTGGTCTAAATTAGGTATTATTGGTGTGTTTTATGGGTTGTCGTCATTTGTCCATTTCTTCTCTCTTCTCTCTTTCTTTTCTTCATCTATCTTCAAATGTTTACAATTGTTATGTTGGGAGTGTCCCAATGTCATTGATCTTATTTGGAGTGTCTCCATGGTCTTAGGGATTTTTTGCCATCCCTTTTGTTCAAAGCATGTTTGATCCAAAGTCAAGGAAGTGGCCCTATAGTCAACACCTTAAATTTGGATTTAGATGTGTTATATTCATTTACAGAAGCTATTTAGAATTATGCAAAGAATCGAGACAGAGATAGATATTAAAGAACTAGAATGATAAATGTATTTTGTATATGTGCACCCAATGCATGAGGTACTCTTGAGGAAAACGTATGGTTGTGGTTTATTTGTAATTTGATTGCTAAGATAGAACTATATATGCATATGCATATATTACAAATCCATAAAGGCAAAATATATATATATGATGGAAGTGTGCAACTCTTCACCTTCTCACCATCACGTGGCTTGCGTGAAAAAAGTGTGTTATGCTAACACATGCTCTAACATAACGATAACTTGGAAATGCCACGTGGACTAGCCTAGTATGACATGGAGTCACATTTAATGGGGTCACTATGCTTACCAAAAAAATCATGTGGAATTTCCTGTGAAAGTAGTTGTTGCACCTCAACCTTACATTTGTTTATCCTTTGAAGAACACATGTTACATGTCTTTTGAAATGGAGGAAACAAGTTATTGGCACTTCAGGTACCACGTAGTATGAGTTGTCCTTTATGATTCAGCATGAAGGTGTGTTAGACCCTATTAAAGATGATGGTGTGTTCTGCAAAAGGTTTGGTGCACACACAAGTGGCATCAAGTCTAATATACACATATTGCAATGCTCCACAAAGCTCCACAAATGCACTATGTATGACATATATTAGAGACATATTGATGATCTTGGAGGTACTGTGAACATGTGGATGAGGTTATGGAGAATATCACAACCCGTTGAAGTGGAGCCACATGAACCATAAGCTATTTGCATGGACTTAGCAATACCATGGGAACCATTATGCGTAGATCCTCCTAGATTGGTACACATCTTTTTGCTCTTATATTTTTTACTTTTTAGTCATTTTTAATAATTTGGCACACTAATAAATATCATAATAAAAAAACCATTTGTCTCTAAATGCACGAGCTTTGTAATGCATTTGAAAAAGGAAATATAGATAAATCATTATTGTTCATGTGATTTTACTTAGAAATTACAAGCATTCTAAAGGATATTGAGAAATCAATAGAGAGTTTACTCATGTTAAAGAATTTTTGTTTATTATTGGCAAATAGTTTTTTGAAAGGGACTATACGCTTGTACAACATGGCTCAAAATCCATATTTATAGATTAAACAATACAAAAAAATATCACAATCTAGATTTATCAAATCAGCCCAACAACATAAATCTTTCTACCAAGATCACAGCCAAAAACCAGCAATCCTACAGCTAGAAAACAACTAGTAGATAGTGACATCACAACATCAGCAGCAACAAAACAAGTCTACAACCCAGATGCAGCAATGAAAGCACACAACAGGACAAGGCTCATGCCTTGCCCGAGACAATGGAAGGTTTAGATTTAGTGCATCCCTTCTTTTTTCTATCCACCACCTTCCATTCCTCATTTTCTTATTCCACTAAGATTGGAAGAACAACTTCAATTGACTTGATAGGGAAGTGAAATATCCCTTTTCTAAATTTATTTTATATTCAATATTTCCAACCAAATTTTCACAAATAACAATCTAATTTTTCTGACAACAGTATATAGAAAAATATGGCAGCAAAGTATAGTTATGGCAGCAAGGTATAAAATCAGAAAATAACCAATATTTTCACTTTTATTGCAATTAAACTAACATGCAACAACATGAAAGTAACATGCAATGACATACAAGTAACATGCATCAACATGCAATGACATGCAATAACAAGAAGTTTCCACTGATAAAATAGATTCTCTCTCTTACGGAATATGGTTGTCTTCTCTTTCTAGACTTGAAACTAGATCAACAAGCCTATGAAACTCTGAATCTGACAACCCGGTCTGAATAGACTCCACAATAGCAAACTAGGGTTGGATCTTTCGCCACCCAAGAGTTCTCTACTAGCTAGGGGTATATATTTCACTACCGAAGCTAGGGTTCCTACGGAATTTCACCTCCACAAGCAAGGAAAGCACAAATAACAGTTGCTTCAATATCAAAATAGGTGAGTATGAATGAATCCTATTCTCCCCCAAGAACTTCCTTTTATAACTTCTCATTGCAACCAAAGGCCCAAAAGAACCCTAATCAGCCCCTTGGGTCTTTTCTTTAATTAATTAAAATAACTTAAGTCACTTTATTCCCCACATGCCAAAAAGTGCACTTAAGTCACCCCAACAATGAATTAGAACATAAAGAACCATATATTTACCCATTACTTAAGTCATCAAATAAATATAACATAAAGTACCTTAGGGGAGCATCTCATAACCTTATTTCACTTAAGTCACCTCAAAGTACGTGTCCAATGTCGAAACATAACCTATAAGTGAAATGAAGGTGCAAACCATACCCGATAACCATCAACGTCACTAGCCCTTGGGCATGACCGAGGCTAAGATGGATGAAAGGCCTCCTAGGCCACCAGCTCAGAAATGGGGACACTACAATCCTCCCTTCCCAAGAAATGCTTGACCCCAAGCATTATCTTGTCATTCTGCAGAAGTTGAATACCACAAAGTAAGTTTCTCCACTTCACCTTGCAATCAACCAAAGATCAGTGTGATCCGAAGTAACTAAGACACCTCATGTAGTCGCCATGCTCTCCATGCCGTGTAGAGTTACAATGCTTCCCTTAAAGTGGTATGATGCCCACACAAACTCTTCATTGATACTCACATTGAAACTACAAATTTGTCTAGTCCCTGCTAATGTGAAGCCGTCATCATGTGATCACTCACTGCCTCTCCAATTAAACCATAGGTACGAAAGTCCTCTCTAAACCCTATGGCATCCTCTGGATCAACCCTGTGAAACAACCGGTATAAGCACAAAGCATCCCAAATCTCCCACATGACCTATACTCGTGTGAGAGCAAGGCTCCTCATAATGTGTCTTAATGTGTCCAGTTGGGGAAAAGTCCCAAGCCTCCAGTAAATGGTCAACTAGCAATATCAACTCTACATAGTCCACCTCCTGTGTTGAATGCGAACCTACTAAATAACCAAGTAAATGAGTCAACTCCATCCCTCTACTGACTAGCACATGGGTGAAGTGCTCACCGGGCATAGAAGCAATAAAATACATAGGAGTGCTATCCCATGTCGGCTCAAAAAATGATGAACCCATAAGCTCTGATTTGTCATAAGGACAAATTGTACATCCATGTATAAAGTTGAGGATATCCTCCCTCAACCCATGCCATCTGAACATCTCCCATATGAACCTGTAGGCCTCATCGAAGCTCAAGTGTCCAGTCATGTAAGAACATTGCACATGTCGCAGTATCTCCATCCTCAACCATGAGTCAAACACAAGGTACAATCTGCCCTAATAGAAGATCATCTCATCCTCCAATCGGTAGATGTCATCCTGTATATGACCATCCAGAATCTCACCAGTATGTCAGTTCTTGGATTACTCAACAAGCAAATGAGATCTCAAGTCTACTGAAACCTCTGATAACCAACATAATGATAGCCTCGGGTGATCTGAACCTATAACCCCAATCTCTGTAATTATCTCATGTGCAACACTACTGGTCACACCCACATCCATGACTCCACTCACCCCATCTGGAGTCAAAGTCTCCATCATACCTAACTCACTCCCCAACTCAACATCATCCGAGTCACTCTCCACATAAGTCATCATGGTGTGCTTTGTGTCTGCAACAAACAATCCATTGAAATAGGAGTCATCAAATATCCCACTTGTTTCATACCTTGTGATGTCTCCATGATCAACAATGGGCTGAATTATTTTATGAGACAATTGTTGCGATAACATGCTCCTCTCTTCGCCATCCTTATCCTGTGCAATCTGCTCTTCTTGGATTGATCCTTCCCTGCTCTTGGGTGTCAATATTTGAGGAACGCCATTCCTCATACCAGGCACAATTTCTTCGAGATCAACATTCTTTTCTTCTTCTTCTTCATTATCTGAAACTACCTCAATGTAGTGGTTAGATCCCTTACCTTGCAACCCACTAATTGCTGCCCTATGCTATATCATGTTGAATTTTTATTGGTTCTTCAAATGAGTTCTTTTGCTGCCCCAAACTCCTTTGTAATTTAGGTATCGACATATGATG
Source organism: Taxus chinensis (assembly GCA_019776745.2). Lineage (NCBI taxonomy): Eukaryota > Viridiplantae > Streptophyta > Pinopsida > Cupressales > Taxaceae > Taxus > Taxus chinensis. The sequence goes on along the minus strand of CM034153.1, from coordinate 633,577,745 downwards.
GCCTCTCTTGGGATTACTACCAATCTTCATCATGCAATAATCTGGAAATAACATATTATCTTTGAATCCCTTGCTCAAAGATTGGTATTTCCTCCAACAAGAATCCTCATACTATCACCTTTGTTGGCTGCCCTACATGTGACGTTTCAGAATCTTTCAAGAAAGAGGGCTCATGTAGACTAAAAGACTTGTTAGATGAATGGGGAGATCGCTGCCCTGAATTACTATTCTCACATTTTCCCCCTCGATCTGCCTGAGGCCCAGATCTTCCCTGTGATAGTCTCTCTGTGACCTGGCTCAAATAGAGGTTTGGAGTCTCTTGCTGCTTGACTATATTGGTGAATAATTTTTTCATTAAATCCACATTGAGATCTTCAATGTCACCCATTTTTAACCCACACAGGCTGGAGGAACAACAACTCTTATACCACTCAAATATCCCTTTTTCCGGATTTATTTTATATTCCAGATTTCCAACCAAATTTTCACAAATAACAATCTGATTTTTATGATAGCAGTATATAGAAAAATATGACAGCAAAGTACAGTTATGGCAGCAAGGTATAAAATCAAAAAATAACCAATATTTTCACTTTTGTTGCAATTAAACTAACATGCATCAACATGCAATGATATGCAAGTAACATGCATCAACATGCAATGACATGCAATAACAAGAAGTTTCCACTGATAAAATAGATGATCTCTCTTACTGAATATGGTTGTCTTCACTTTCTAGACTTGAAATTGGATCAACAAACCTCTGAACACTGAATCTGACAACCCGATCTGAATAGACTCCACAATAGCAAACAAGGGCTAGATCTTTCACCACTGAAGAGTGCTCTACTATCTAAGGGTAGATATTTCACTACCAAAGCTCGGGTTCCTATGGAATTTCACCTCCACAAGAAAGGAAAGCACAAACAATAGTTGCTTCAATATCAAAATAGGTGAGTATGAATGAATCCTATTCTCCCCCAAGCGCTTCCTTTTATAACTTCTCATTGCAACAAAAGGCCCAAAAGAACCATAATCACCCCCTCAGGTCTTTTCTTTAATTAATTAATTAAAATAACTTAAGTCCCTTTATTCCCCACATGCCAAAAAGTGCACTTAAGTCACCCCAACAAAGAATTAGAACATAAAGTACCATATATTCACCCATTACTTAAGTCATCGACTAAATATAACATAAAGTACCTTAGGGGAGCATCTCACAACCTTATTTCACTTAAGTCACCTCAAAGTACATTTCCAATGTCGAAACATAACCTATAAGTGAAATGAAGGTGCAAACCATACCAATAACCATCAACGTCACTAGCCCCTTGGGCATGACCAAGGCTAAGACGATGAAAGGCCTCCTAGGCTACCTGCTTGGAAATGGGGACATTACAGGATGTGACCCTCAGCAAGGGGTGTCGAATCACAATCTATTGTTGAATCAATACCCTAAGGAGAGGAATCTTGAGGTTTCTTCTCTGTAGTGTTCGGAAGCTATTCCATGTCGAGTAAGTCAGTTGCGGGGGTTCCATAATCGGTTTTGAATGGGGGCTAATTGTCAAATGATCTGGTAGAGAATCCTTCCACAATGCAGGTTTTTCCTTATGTTTGGAGTGTTCATATTCATCTGAAAGATGCCCTGTTTGGAAGCATCTTTGGCATCTGAAAGCTAAGCCCTCATATTCTATCCTCTGCACCCACTTCTTGTCACCTATTTATAGGTGAATCTTTGTTGGAAGGACTTGAGAGGTGTCAATATCAACGAAAATTCTAGCATAAGTTGTATGTGTTTGATGGGAGGTTTTATCGTCAACTTTTACAAAAGATCCTAGGGTATCTCCTATGGCAATGAGGCAGGATCTATTCCAAAGTTGCAATGGAAGCCCTGATAAGCGGATCCAAACCAGGTAGGTATCAAAGGAGTATTTTAGAGGGTCAAAAGATGGATACTGTGGCTTAGACATGAGTCCATGTTCCTCCCAAACCAAATATTGGTTAAAAATTAAATCCCTATCCTTAGGGGTTTCAAAAACAACAATAAAATAAACTTTAACATAGGGGTAAAGTTCAATCTTACCCGTAATCTTTTCCATCCATCTTTGTGAAATCTGATCATGGAGCTAAGAATTTTTTGGCCAAAACTTGTGAAACCTGTAAATGAGTCCAAGCTAAGATAGATTTTCCTCCTCCTTGAGTACTTTTTGCAATAGATCCTCTTCTATCTTCAACATGGGAGTCTTTTGCGATGGCTTTAATGGTTTGTCAACATTTTTGGCATTCTCCTTTTGTTTGGATATTGTTGTAGCATAAGATTTAGATCGATTAGCTCCGCAGCCTTGTTTCCCCTGTTGAGGCTCCCAAATCTAGAATGATCACTCTTAGCTTCCCCTGTAACTTTGTTTGGGTCGCAGTTTTCCCCTCCTCCAGATTCGCTGACACTAGATCTGGATTTCTGCCCAGTCTGAGTGTGATCACTCTTAGCAGGTGAGTGTCTTTCTTTAAATGGGGTTCTTTTTACAGATTCACTCTTTCCTCTTCCAGAAGGATCAATTTTTTCTACCTCTTGAGATCCTTTGACTAGATCCTTGCAGTCGCCATTCATAGATTTTCCAAATACAAACTGGGCATTATCATTCTTTCTGCTTAAGAAAGCCTGATCAATCTAGGATAAAACCACTGCCTTTGTATTTCCTCGCCCTGCCACGGCTATTTGGATAGAGTGCAGGGATACATCATAGATGTCTCCTCTAAGAGGGAAAGATTCTATGTTTCCTCCCTGCACCTGTGCATTTTTTGAGTCGTCACCGCCTGTTCTGTTACCATTACCCTGAGCGGTCTAAGATCCACCACCATTTCCAGTTTTCGCAGAGATGGTAATAGATTTTCTATGGCCGCCACCTAGGGTTTCCACAGAAGATATGGGAATCGTCATAAAAAGAGTATATTATAAGAAATTATTGAAAGGAAGAAAGTCATGTTGTTTTCGTAGTTGATAAATTATTGGCAATTATTGGAGTATTATTTTCAATATTACTATTGTCTAAAGGGCCTGACAAATATAAATATATTTATGTCATTTTATGGTTTGATGTGAGATGATTAAGACGTGTTTATAAGGTCCAATGAAAGTATTTCTTATAACACAACCTATGCACTCACACACACAGATCAATGGATACACACAACATTGTACCTATACACAACATGAAATTACACGTAGGATTAAATTTATCACTTAAATAAGAGAATTATAATTACACTCACAAAAAAAATGACAATCGTGTTGCAATCTTAAAATAATGTGCTACAAAATTTCCACATAAGATACACTACACACAATCTCCCTCTGCATTTACAGAGTTACAAATTTCTACTTGGAGCAAGACTTGCTTCTTTCCTAAGCATATTTCACAACTGAATAGGCATGAAAAACACGAAACCGTTGGGAAGTGAGAATGACGACTTCTTCCAAATGTTAGATAACCGTGTCTTTTATGATGCTTCAAATTCCATTCAAGTACATATGTAAATTTTCATGACCTTGCACTAAAATTTCCACTTGCCATGTGTTTGTTTTTCGTTTTGCTAAATTTAAAACTGAAATTATTAAATGGTGTTATAAAGCATATAGTCATTACTAATTAACTATTGGAGATCATCAACGAACTAGTTAAGGTAGTTGTCGAAGATTGAAAATCAAAATTTGAAATCAAGGAAAAGATTGCACTTGTGTGTCACTTTAGGGTCCAACGTGGTAGGGTATTGTTTGGAGCTAATAGTTTTGTTAAAAGTGTATACTTTAAAATGGTCTTTTAGTGGTTAAATTGTATGATTTTAGTGTATTTGTGAATTTTTAATTGTTGGTGTAAATTAGCTATAGTTGATGTGATTTATGTATTGTTTCATTTTTCTATTTTCTCTCTTTCATTTCTTTTCTCCTTCCATCTTCAAATATTTTGAATTATATAGTTTAGTGTTCAAATGTATTTTTATATTTTTGGAGAATTTTCATATTTTTAGAGAATTTTAGTGACCTTTTTAATTTATATTGCATTTATCTTTTTTGTTTCCGTATTTTTCATTTGAGTTATTATTAGTTCCACTCAATTAATTTTTTACTTCCAACCAACGAGCATAAAGAATTTTATGCCCTTTTCTAATGTTTAATTTCAAATCATTTTATAAAACCAATTGAAATTTTTATAAAAAAAAAAACTGATTTTCTCAAATACTTAAAATGACTATTTTTAAGTGTTATTCCTATACAATTTTTTGAATATTTTAAAACAAAAAATTCTAGAGCATTCATGTGTCCCAACACTTTTATAACATTAATGTATCCACTTACTGGTCACATTTATTATTGGTTTGGGTTGTTGATATCGTAACCATGTTTGATGTAGATATTATTCTAGATTTTTCCACTGCCCTCCACGGATTTATGAAGCATAGGTAGGGGAGAGGACCCAGTTATGGTGCACCCTATCTTTGCACAGTCACTGCGCCACGTCACTGCCACCTGGGTGAGTAAAAACACCACCAGAATATTCAGCACTAAATTCTTGACCTCCTACATTCCTTTTCCACCTCACTGCCACCTCAATGCCACGTGTACGAGCCGCGTTTTGGGGGGATGTCAAAAAAGGCCGTTTTTTTGCTTGGGACCAGGTGTCGTCCATTCGCCGTGCCAGTTGTAGTTCGGGCTACCACCATGCATTGAATGCTCACCCACCAGCCGTTAATGCGCATGCGTTTGGTTTATGGAACCTGCCACCACCAAATCGCGCATTGGGATTTCACACAAAATGGAGATGGAGCTCATTCAGTGTTGTTTTTGGCGTGTTCAGTTGCAGAGCTCGAGCGACCATTTCTCCTGGCCTTGCAGATCGGTGGGTGCGTGGGTTTTCTCCACTCCTGACCGACTTCTTCCTCGGCATTGGCTCGGCCTACTACAAAGATGAGAAGAAAACAGAGGTGAGAGGGTTCTCACTCAGGCAATGATCCTTAGTGTTTTTAAACACTGCACTATTATGGAAAGTTTGTTGTTTGCCATTCAGCAAAAGAAATTTGTTTTTTCATTTGTCTTATTTTACAAATCCAAGCATAAAATCATTGGTTTATTGATTTATTTCCTGTGCAATCGCTGGTTTAGGCCATTTCCAAGTATTTGTGCCAGTCTCGGGTTTCAATCCAAAAGAGTAACTTTTCAGTCTAAAAAATTAATTGTTAATGAGTGCCAGTCTCGGGTTTATGAGTGCCATGCCATGCGTTTTCAACTTGGGTTGCTAATTACTATTAATGGGATTACTGTAACTTGGGTTGCTAGTTACTAATTACAAAAACAAAAAGTAAGCCTTCAGCTTCCATTAGAAACATTCAACTTCCACTGATACTTCATCTCAGAGTTTCAGAAAACTGAACTTTTAACTACAACTTTAATGAAGATATCTAGAAATTATTTTTTTAGTGTTTATATAATTTGAAACAAGAGGAATTGAATAAACAGTATCTTGTTTAGTGCGAGTTAGAAACATTCAGCTTCCACAGATACTTTTGTAAGCCTTCTCTCCAGTAACGTCAGAGAGTATTTTGGCCCCGGATGCATACATGAAGAAAACCTAATTTTCATCCTGGTGAATTTTAGCACGCATTTATTTAATACCCTATTATAAATAGTTCTGGGTATCAAGTAAAGTAACTCTCAATTTTTATCTCTGGGCTGATGTTATAGTTTTGTTACATGAACTGTATTCAATTCATATCCTAGTACATATTTCATTTTTTCCAGTATTCCAAGCCATTTCAATCCGTGCTAATAGCATAGTTACACTTTCACCAATATCCAATCAGTGTAATTTATGCTTCACCTCTTAGTGTATCCAATTGTTTTCTTTTTGTATCAGTACCCAATTGTTTTTTAAAGTACTTAGTAGCATTACCTCATCATTGGACTTAACGTAATCTATTTTCTAATACCCAATTACCCGTTTAAGCAATTTCTGGGTCTAATTATAGACAGATATTTATGGACATAACCAATTTAGATAATAGGAATAAATATTGCAAATTGTTGAGGGTTGGCATAAAAGCTCACCACCAGAGATAAGATCTCAGTTGCTGTATACAAATGTCTTTCTTTCTATGGAATTTTATTGCTCAAAATTGTTTTCTAGCTTAAAGTGTCTTCCTGGTTTCAGCATGGGCCAAATGCCTTTTTTGGCTTTCAAAGTTTGAAGATAACTTTCATCATTTTTGGCATTACCACTCTCTGTTATTGCCATTTACATTGTTTTCTGTTGTAATTGCTCGCTTCTGTATTAGCATTCTCTCGATCTTGAGTCTAAATGTTTCAAGTGTCTTCCCTAGTTCATATATACATGTTGCTCCAACGGGCTGCATTGCTGGAACGCATTGCACTGGTTGTCACCCTATCTTTGCAAGTCAACGTCACTGGTCAAGGTTATGCAGCACTAAATTCTTGACTCCTACATTCCTTTGCCACCATTTCCAGGTCACTGCCATTGTACGAGCCGCGCCAAAATTGGCATTGTTTTTGGTTGGGACGGTGTCGTCCATTCACCGCCAGTTGTAGTTCAACTAGAGACAATTACATGAATGCTCACCCACCAGTCATTAATGCACGCCAGTTTGGTTTATGGAACCTGCCACCGCCAAATCGCGCATTGGGATTTCACGCAAAATGGAGATGGAGCACATTCAATGCTTGTTTTGGACGTGTTCATTTGCAAAAATCGATGTGACCATTTCTCCTGGGATCTTGCATGATCGGTGGGTAGCGTGGGTTTTCTCCACTCCTGAACTGCACCTTCCTTGGCAATGGCTCGGCCTGCTTTGAAGATGAGAAGAAAACACAGAGGTGTGAGGGTTCTCACTTCAGGCAATGATCCTTAGTGGGTTTTAAACACTGCACTATTATGGAAAGTTTGTTGTTTGCCATTCAGCAAAAGAAATTTGTTTATGATCTATTAAAATAGTGAGCATCATCATACTGATATATTAACATAAGTTTGATTGTATACATAGAACAATGGAAAGTATTCTGATTACATACGCAAAATTTATATCAATATTCTGATTACACCGCCAAATAGTGTGTAAAATATAGAGCATCATCATATTGATATATTAACATAAGTTTAATTGTATACATAGAACGATGGAAAGTATTCTGATTACATACGCAAAATTTATATCAGTATTCTGATTACACCGCCAAATAGGGTGTAAAATATAGAGCATCATCATACTGATATATTAACATAAGTTTAATTGTATACATGGACGGCTGGAAAGTATTCTGATTACATACGCAAAATTTATATTGCACTATATAACTTTAGAGACTACATAGGAAGACTTCGGTGAATACATCTAGCAAAATGGTATCACCAACAAAATTACTACCATCATCATATGGGGTAATAAACATTGTTTACAGGCACATGTTCAATATCTTAGTTAGTATAAGTAATATTGCCCTCTTTCAATACTGCTTTTGGATTTTCTTTTCCTGCCGATACAGTGTTCGATTGGCCAGCTGAAAAGGGATTTAGAATCCCTTTTGACAGAGCATTTGGTTTCCCAACTGATAAAGGATCTGGTCCCCCTGCTGAAAAAGGATTTGGTTGTCCGCTTGAAAAGGGATTTGCACCTGTTGTTGACAAAGGAGTTGGTTGCCCTGCTGAAGCTTGCATCCATGGTGGCATTGCAAATGAACTACTAGGACTGCTTGAACTTGTACAAAGTAAATGAGGTGATACATACCAAGATGGAACTGTACAAGAGTTATTCATAAGTGATGGAGGTGTTCCAATTTGAGCATAACCTGGAATTTGAATATTTAACATATCTTGAAAAATCCTTCGATTTTCATGATCAGTTGGAGAACTTACACGCATCCTCTTTTCGTATTCCCTTAATTGATTTGCAAGTTCCCTCTCCCTCTTCTCTTGCTCTTTCCTTTGTTGCTTGTGTGCCTTCTCAATCTCTTTTTGTTGCTCCTTAGCCTGCTTCTCCCTTTCTCTTTCAAGCTTCTCCTGCAATTTTTTTTCTTTTGCTGCAAGTCTAGCAACCTTTTTTTCTTGTGCCAATTCTTTTTTCCTTAACTTTAGTTTTTCTTGTTCCTCCTTTTTTCTTTCCGCATCAACCAATAGCTCCATGTACTCAGGTGCAGTCAAAATCTGTGAATTCCTACTCAGTCTAATAGAACCATCTGATTTGTTTATGATCTCCCTTGGAAGTCGTAGAAAATGGGAAAGTAACGTACCACGTCCATCTTGGATTTCAGTCTCTTCAGGGTGTTGAGGTTCATGTTGCATAACTTCTAAGTTAATTTCATTTTCTTGAGCATCCTCTTGAAATTCGACTTCGTCTTGTTCATCCTCATCTCCAACATCTGCATAGTAATGAATTATTGCTTCTTGTTCTAGTCCTTCAGGAAAGGAAGGCAGATTTAAGCTTTGATCTTCTGTGCTGGATGGTAGCTTGTAACCCATGTTTTTCATGGCATCCTCTAACCATTGTGGCGGGTTAACTTGACTTGGCAAGGACAAATCATTGTTACTTACAAAATCTGAAGACCCCTCCTTATTGTTGATGATGTTACTTGGGTTTCCAAGAGCACCGTTTAGCTCCACTCCATGTGTTGCAGTTGCTTCCATATCATCTCTTGAGTCAACATTTTGCATGAATTGAGTTTCAGGTACCACCTCTTCACTGTTATTTAATTCGGGATTTATTCGTTGAGATAGGCTCAAAATGTTTGTGACAGCATCAACATCTTCCTCACCTTGCATGTCAAATGCCTGGTTGCATGCCATGTCATTTAGGAGAGCATCATAATTTAATGGCCAAATACCAGTTCTTTTGAAACCTGCAATTATGTTAGATGGTGTTTGTGCCTTTTTTAAGGCTCTACTTGCAAGCTCAGCAATGTCATTCCTTTTCACATCTGCACATTTGTTCTCTGCCATCCATTTGGACCTCTCAGCTCTAAAATATGTCTTGAAAGGGCTGAACACACTCACGTCAAGAGGTTGCAACTTATGACTAGTATGTGCTGGTAGTGTTATCAAATCAATGCCCAATTTGTTTGCCTCCTCCACAGTTTGTAATGCTACATGGCTGTCCATGGCCATCAAATATCAATAGGTGTCTATTATTTGGAGAAACACCTCCTGGTACTGAACGTGCAAAATGACATAGCCAATTTAAAAACAATTCCTTTGTCATCCATGCATTTGGATGTGCAGCCATACATGCTCCAGGTTCACAATTTTTAATGTAATTCTTTATCATTCTCTTTCCCTTGAACAAATAAAATCCTGGGATTGACAAACCTGCTGCATTGACACAACACAATATAGTGATCCACTCCCTGCTCTTTGGTATTACCTTTGGGACATTACGACTGCCCCTCTTAGCAATTACACGCACTCCACAATTTCTTCCAGCCTGCAAACCAGTCTCATCACAATTCCAGATTTTATGAGCGCCGTATGAATAGGTTCCATAGCATTTGGCCAAATTATCATAAAATTTGGTTACTATTGCAGGGCGCAAGTTTAAAGCTCTATCCCTGTCAAGTCCCTCAGCGGTTCGGATTGCAAGGTCTGGATGACGTTTTCTGAATCCAGCCCACCATGATTTACCAGGAAACCCATCTCTGAAGGGGTTTTGTCTTGTTTCACAAATCTGAGCAACATTTGCCTTTAGCTGCATTAACTCCAAGCCATGACCCATATCAGCCATTTCTTTGCACCATTCAACAATTTCCTCTTCTTCTTCTTCAGTTAGAACTGTTGGAGGACCCCTCCTCTTTGTGTGGGTGAGACCATTTAGCCAATAGTGTAATGATGTGGGTGGAATGGAATACTTCTTTGCTGCTGCTCTAACTGAGAACCCATTAAACTCAACATCATCTATCGCCTTTTCCATATCTTCTTTTGTCCAACCTCGGATGACACTAAGCTTCTTTGTTGCAGATGTTCTTTGAACTGAGACAGTGGGTGGGTTTCTACATTCTGGTTCATTACCAGTTGGTGCTGAATTATCCTCTTCATCACTTACATTATGTGATAATTGTACACCTCTCACTTTGGGCCTCCTTGATCTTCTAGCAATAGCACCTTTTCTCATGGTGTAAATGAAATACCTGATTCACAACATGAAATACAAAATAGAAGTACATGGTTATCAACTCAATTCTAATTGTTGAAGGAAAGATGATTGTTGGAAAAGAAACTATAAATATACCAAAAATGACTGCTGGAATATGATTTTGGAATTGTTGAACGAAAGATGATTGCTAGAATATGAATGATTTTGTTTCATTTTTAGGAATTAATTGACTTGTAGTTTTCATTATGACAATGAAACTTGTATGGAATATGTTGAATAGAGAAAGTGCTTGGATAGACAATGTATATTTGACTAAATGAGCACAATGTTGTATAGTTCAACAATGTTGTATATTGCATTTCAGAATTCACTATATTGTTCTTTTTTTCATGATAGACCATTCTCTAGTGTATTCGTTGGACTCTTCCTATGTAGTTTTTTGCTGCCATGGCATAAATATGATTGCCTGTAGTGGACTTTTCCATGGTTTTGCTGCCATACCATTCTCATTCTGTATTCGTTGGACTCTTCCTATGTAGTTTTTAAAGCTAAGTTGTCGTTAGAAATATGGAAGGGAAAATTTATAATGAAAACATTAACGGCTGGTGGGTGAGCATTGCTAGGGGATAGGCACCGGTTGTGGTGCAGGGTCCAATAATGGAGATAGTAGGTGAAAGACATTCACCTTTTTAATAACCTATTTAGAATGATATATGAATTTAATACAACCTGACTGTATTGTATTGTATTATTATTATTTAAACATGGAAGCATGAAATGTTGAATAAGACAGTTTTAAAATTGGTCAATATTCTCTTATTCATTGATAGAACTAAAAATTTCCTTCCATATTTCTAACGAAAACTTGACAAACTAGCATTGCCAAATATTTTTTGCTTTTGGTGTTCTTTATAAACAATGCAAAATTTCTTGCCTCATCTGAAAGGCCATGCAAAAGTGGAAAATATAGTCCATCCTACTATTGGTATATAAACACTGCAAGATAACAATTTATGCTGGATGTTTTTTTCTTCCTGACAGATATTTTGATTGGTAAGTGTTGTACATAAGTGGAAATGTAAACTGTATTTTAGTTTTTACATCCAATAAGAGTTTCAGAATCTTACTATAGTTTCCAATCTAGTGTATTCGTTGGAATCTTCCTATGTAGATTTTAAAGTTATGTTTTCAATATAAAATTTTCACATGTGATCATAATACTTTCCAAATTTCTATGTATACAATTCAAACTTATGCTAATATCACAGTGATGACTATAGAAAAAAATACTTGTTCAAGTAGAGTTGTATGTAGTGTTGTAGATATCATGGAATATGATGAACAATATAGTGAATTCAAAAATGCAATATACAACACTGCTGGACTATAGAACACTGATGTGGTCCCATATTCCAACAGAGTTTTAATATTCCAGTAGTGTTGTACATTCTAGCTGTGTTGCAAAGCAATGTTGTATTTCAGAATTTACTTAGCATATTACTGTAGTGTGCACATACAACACTGATAGTGAATATACAGTGACTGTTTTCAATTTAAAGTTATGTTTTCAATATAAATTTTCTCCCGCATATGGGTAATCCTGAATAGGCAGTCCCGCTTTTTCACCGTGTATAACAAACTGGTCCCCAACCCGATCAATTTACATTTGGCATGAGTACTTCCAGCCCGTGCAAAATGGGAGGTTTGAAACAATATGAACATTCATTAAAGAAAAATAAATATAGAAATTGTGTGGATGCTGGAGTAGAAACTGCCCTGGTAAACATGTATTCATAATGCAGTAACATGGACAAAGCACGTGAAGTGTTTGATGGAATACCACAAAGAAATATGTTCATTTGGACCCCAATGACTGTAGGATATTTCAGAAAATACTTTTGTTGGAAACATAGGTGAACTGTTTGATAGAATTCCTCAAAGAAACGTTTATCTCATAGAATGCCATGATGGCAGGATATGCACAAATTAGATTTGTTGAAAAGACTTCAGAAACTTTAAAGCAAATGCAATTGGCATATACAACTCTGCTGCAATATGCAAACACTGAAAAAATAAATAGAGGGCTTGAATTATGAAATAGTTTGTAATTCATAAGTGTCTTACCTGAACTGCACTGCTCCTCACTTCTTCAACTTTGAGAGATGAAAACTGCAGGAACAAATGGAATTGTAATCCATCCTTCAGCTTTTATTCTATCATCCTAAATTCTGATTGGTTGATGTTAGTTGACATGGATTCAATATGATAGTTCAATCGAATGGTTGAGATTTATTGGGATTTAATCCAATGGATAATATTTTAGTTGGTCATTTTTATTATTTTATGTAGCTGGTTACACAATTTATTGTTCATATGGTACTGAGTTTTTAAACACTATGAAAGGTGAGCCTGACCATAATTTCATTTATTGTTATGCAGGTGTTTACTTGGGATTGAAGACTCTTACATCAAAAATAGTGCATTATATTTGAGATCTGGTTTAGAAAGTCTTGAGAAATGACTTGTTGAAGTGACTGTAATAGATATGATGTACATACAATGAAAATATTACTTAATGAATAGTTGACTGCATAGACTTGGTTTTTGTACACTTGTATATAAATTAATATATATTTTTAGTTCTATCAATGAATAAGAGAATATTGACCAATTTTAAAACTGTCTTATTCAACATTTCATGCTTCCATGTTTAAATAATAATGATACAATACAATACAGTTAGGTTGTATTAAATTCATATATCATTCAAAATAGGTTATTAAAAAGGTGAATGTCTTTTCACCTACTATCTCCATTACATTCCAATTCTATCATGTGATCTGCAGGGATTTGGCGGTGGATAATATGAAAGCTTACACGCATTCTCTTGTATTACTCGTTCAGCGAAGAAGCGCTTCATACCAGAGGAGACAGGGTGAGAAGGAGGCCCAGGAACAGGGGCAAGGGAATTTAAGGCACTCTAGATGAAGCAGCTGCATCAAGTGTTGTACCATGGCCTTCAATAACCAGAGCCAACCGGAGTTGAAATTCGGTGACTACGAAGAATACAGGTATATACAATTTGTATTCCTAATTTCATAACATTTTCTATGCTTCCGCTGCTTGCAGCAAACTAAGATAATGCCCTTATTGTCTGTTACAGGTAGTCCGTGGCCATCAGCTGAGCATGGCTGGTGTATTTTGCGCCTTCATTCCTTGAACCTCACTGCCTTGGTTTTAGGTTTTTCCATCTCTCCCTTTTCTGCATATCGCTCTGTCCTTAAAATTCTTTGTGTCTCCCTTCCGCGTCAAATTATGTCTTTTTCCTTCATATAGTGGCTCCCCTCGTTGTCATTTGACAGACGGGTTAATCAAGTGTTCGAATCACACCATGGAACCTGCTTATCCATATTTCATGAAGGCCTTGTGGTCTTGGCTAAGTTCCACGCTGGGTGGGTTCTCTCACTCTCCGCCCCCATTTTCACCTCCTCTGTCCCGGCCGGAGTTCCCTGGCTGAATTTTTGGAGCTCTTTTAATTTCATTTTTGTCAATTGCCACCCTTTCAAAGCGTTTTGGAAGTGCTCTCTGTCACCGTTTTAATTGGGTTTCAGATTTGCATTTAGTTTTTGATTTAGGGTATCTGACGAAATGTTGTCGTGTACAATCTACCATCATCTGTATGCAGTTTGTTAACCTCTCATGTTTGTTTTTATCACTGAATATCATAATCATATCTAACATAAGATACGGGCGTGGTCATGAATTGTTGATACTGTTTCAGCAAATGCAACCAGCAGGTGACCAACTGATCAGTTCCCCTTTGCAATTTGCATACTCCCAGCCTGTCCGGAATTTGGAGCTTTGAAACTAGGTATGGACATTTACCAAACATAGACATTTGTTAGATGTTTTGGTTACAAGTGCCCAGGTAGATGTGTATCCAAAATGTGGAAGCATGCACAAGGGCATGTGAACTATTTCACAAAATGTCTGAAAGAAATTTGGTCTTACGGACTGCAATGATCACAGCATATGTACAAAATGGGTTTGTTGAAAAGGCCTTGGAAACTTCGAAGAAAATGCATTTGACAGGTGTAAGGCTATACTTCATAACCTTGCCAGGATACTTCCAGCCTGTGTCGAAATGGGAGCTGTAGAGCAGGACATAGACATCAACCAAAGCATAATGGAAAGCGTATTTTTGTCAAAGTGCCATAGTAGACATGTATGCAAAATGTGGAAGCATACACAAATCATGTTAACTGTTTGAAAAAATGCCTCAAAGAGATATGGTCTCACGGAATGACATGATTGCAGGATATGCGAAAAAAAAAGGGTTTTGCCAGGAGGCTATCAAAGTCTTTCAAGTAATGAAGCACTATAGAACATACCTTTACTGTTCAAGCTTCATTTCTATTTTATGACCATGACCTGGCCAAGGAGGAAAAAGAATTATTTCTCTACCACCATAGTGATACGGTAACAATTGTAATTGGATTGATAAACATTCCCCCAGGAAAATTATTGGAGTCATCAAATACCTTCAAGTATGTTTGCGCGTTAATTGTAGTTGAGATAGTCTTAATATATGGCCATGTAATCGAGCAAATGCCCTTGAGGTCTTTGACAAATCAAAATAGTTATATACACAAATCTTTAGATCAGATTATGTTTCAGTAGCTAATTTTTATTATTGTGTGACTGAAACCTGAAAGTTATTATTTTTTAGATACCAATAATGGTATTTGACACAGTTTTTACCAAAAATTTGACAGTCCATACAAAAAATTTCACACGGTCAATATCAAAAATGTCACACAGTCAATACCAAAAAATTCACACAGTCAATACCAAAAAATTGTGAAATACCAATAATTTGACACATTCAATAGTAATAATTTGACACAGTCAACAATGGTATTAATTTGACACAGTCAATAATTGTTTTTCTTGAACACATTTTGTCTCTTTTGAATCTGTCATATAGGTTTGTTTAACTAACATGGCTAGTATGCTCTATAACGTTACAATATTTTTCGTAGATTCACTCTGTTATGTAAACTTTGGTCATCAGAGCTTACTAATATAATGTATCTATTTTTTTTTAATATTATAAAGAGAGGCCAACATCATTCTCTAATGAATTTGTTTAACAAGTCCATAAGATTTGCTTTATAATATTACAATATTTTTTGGGAGGTTCCTTTATTCTGTAAACTTTGGTCACCAAATCTTTACAAATATAATATATCATTTTTTTTCAACTGATCCGATCTTAAACTCAATTTTTTCAAACATCTGAGTTGCCCAAAGGTTGAAGGAAATGCTTCCAATTTCCAGCAGCTCCTTAAGGTCAATTTCTCTAAAGATCTCAGTTGTCCAAAGCTAGAAGGTAAATCTTTCAATTCAATGCATTCTGCTATATTCAAATCCTTTAAAGAGCCGAGTCGTCCAAAGCTTGAGGGTAATTTTTTCAGTGCCCTGTAACTCGTCAAATTCAGATCCTCCACCACAGATGCTCAGTTTACTCAATGAAGGTAGATTGAATACTTGCTTGGGCAAGACCTCCATTTTATCCCAGTCATCTGATATTAGAGTCCGCAAGGCAATTAATCGATCAAGGCCATCTGGTAATCTTCGCAGATTTTTCAATTCTTTCAAATCTAGTTCTTTCAGGGAGGAATTTTTATGTATTTGCATCGACTTGGATGCCCAATCCAATTGTTACGTGGCTTTCGCCACTTGTAATGTCTTCAGTAACTACATGAATATTCGAAATGCATCGTTGAGGATTTCTTTCTATATACAAAAGGTGGAAATAATAAATATATGTAGAACAGAGGCCTTCCCTGGTGCAAACTAAAACCTTCCTTGAAGATGGGGTCATGAAAGAAAATGCTAGAGAAAGTACTTGATTGAGTTTTGAACATTCCATGGCAGAAACATCTAGTCATGCTGACTTTGAAACTATGGTCATGTTTTTTTTTTTAAACAGGCACCATATTAAAATCAGGGTTTTGTCCATTATATCTACATGGAATCTTAAAAAGATTTCACACCAATTCTATTCTAATCTTGATCTATTCATATAAGTATGCATGAAGATAACCTATATTACACATATAAGCCTCCAAGATAATCAGTAAAGGCATATAGGCTCAACTTCAATGTCATCCAATACCACCATGTATTAGAAGAAGTTTAGATTTCAAATACGTTCTAAATCGAAATTGCCAATTAGCTTTGGGTACAGGCTCGGTACCTGCAAAGACCAAGTCATACATAGACTTCACTTCCAAATCATCCAGTACCACCCATAGATCATAATTTATTTGGGACTTATACTATGTTTTTTAGATCTAAGTTGCCAATTAGCTTTGGGTACACGTTTGAGAACCAACATAGATTATTCACTAGGACAACAAAACACAATACGTCTTGTACAAGAGGTGCCAGCAAATAGCTTCAGCAGTATAGTAAAACAAGGTACATCTTGGGTACAACCGTACCAAAAAAAAAGTATACAAAACCTATTCTAATAAACAGGAATTAACAACATATCCTGCATACCAAAAAAAACACAACACTACCGATGATCCATATAATGCCAAATGTCGTGATTAATATTCATCATATTGCTGCTCTTTATCCAAAGTATCATCTTTACGCCTACATTCACTGTGGATTCATCTCAATGACATCCAAGTCATCTCCAACACAAGAGGAAATGAATCCCACCATATACCCAGAAGTAGAAAAACTATAGAGTTGACCAGAGTCGGGGATGCACAGTGGGTGTAGGACAAATCATTATCTCAAATTTTTATCATAAAAAGTATACTCTACACAATTTAAAGGCGCGAGTATGCTAGCCTTACATTCCAAAAATATGTTCCACTATCTAGCACTAGATGTTCGGCTTGGGTACAAAGATGTTCTTCTAAAAAAAATACAAGTTCAAAGATTAAGTTCAGCTACTAAAAAAAAAACAAGTACAAAGATTAAATTCGGCTCTATTGTCTAGTTTTGTTCATTTATTTAGGACACAAAAGCACCAGCATTGAATGGATTGGCTACTTTTGTGTTACTTAATTTTGCTTGTTTGATTTACCGAAGATTCAGTGGCTCTGAATTTCTAGGAGTAAAATTATGTGCTCTATCTTGCAATAAGAATCTTCTTTTTTTTACATCCTCAATTAGTCGAAGGCGTTCCCCCTATGGGAAAGGCCCTTGCGGACATTTATGTGATTGTTTTTTTTGTACGGTTTGACGGCCATTTTCATGTTTTCATGTTTTTAACAGTTTTTTTACGACAGTTTTTTATCTTGCCAATGCGTTCAGACAAATGGTAATGTGGCCGGTGGAACCCTTTACTTCAGTCAAAGCAGTGGAAACTATGCATAACAAAAACCGTTTGATGATGTTAATGATTTTGTGAAAAGAAAATTATCGATTGGACGGGTGAGATAATTGCTGGCAGGCACGAGAAAATATTTTTTTTTGATGAAATAGACTATATTACTTAATAAAAATATTACAGCTATCCACAAAAAATATGGGTGGTAAAGGGCACACCCTGCATTCAAACCAGCCGAGGCTAGGAGTCCAAAGTATCAAAAGGCAACAATGCCGCAAAACAAAAGGAAAATAAACTAAGCTGCCGCAACAAACATAGCAACAGGGGGCGGTGGTGGGCCCTTTGTCCTCTAGGTTACCACCTGGAAGATCATTTCCATCCGGAAGAGGTGGCTAGCGGGTGCCAACTTCTTCTTCTTCTTCTTTGTCTTGCAGATTAGGCGATATGGCGAGAGCCAGCCGAGGGACTTTGCCAAAATCCTATCCATCCCATTGCGCAGGAGGTGGGGAGTGGGTGGTGGGAGCCCCAGCCACTGTGATGCGCGAGCCGCTACGGGGACCCCCAATCACCCCTATTAACAGGGCTCCGCCGATGATCTGGTTGCCACATGGGAGGGCGATGATGGTGGGTACGTTCATTCGACCGGCTATATCCACGACGACTTCTCGAACGAACACTTCCAGAAGGAGAGGTGGGGGGGCACGAGAAAATATTAAAAGATCATACATTAAATAAGGACATTTAAACTAATTTCTAAAACATCAACCATTGAATATTGATTTATATGCGCTGCCTTTAATGGGCTGGGGGGCATCTATGTAAAATTAGAAATTCATCCAATATGTTAATTAATACCATTTAACTTCCACGTCGAAGAAAAGATTTTTTATAGTTACCAAAAAGGATTTGGTGCTTCTAACATAATCTCTCTTATTTCAAAAGGAGTATTATTTTTAATTAGTAGAAAATATTTTAACTTTATATAATTTGTAAAATTAAATATTTTAAAATTTATTTAAATTTGTATATATTCTTTAAATATATTTTATAAGGAAAATGTTTATGTTAATGTGTGTGTGTGGGGGGAGGTGTTAGTTGTTTTGGATGGGTATTAAAAACAAATTTGATATTTTTTATTAATTAGTAATAGTTTTTTTAATATAGTTTTATTAAATAAATATGTCGAGTTAGAAAATAGTTTTGGTAAAATATGGTTCCGAACTCTACCTTTTGTTTAAGTTATTACAATTTTTGGATAAACTTTTTCAATTAAAAACAAATAATTAGATTATATCTTAATAAAATAAATGTGAAATTTAAGGTTAAGACTACTTTATAACGATCAAATGAATGTCATATTTAAGGTAGGATGTTAAGTATTAAGATCTCAGAGATATTACAATGTAATATCAGCCTTGAATATAAATTAAATATAACAGATAAGTGTTACGAATTTATTTTTTACGAAAATCTAAAATTTGAGTTGAAATAACATATAATGACAATAATGTAATGTCAATAAATATAGTAAAAATACCTAATTCAGACCCAAAAATTTTAAACAAATGTACTCAAACATCATAAAATATACAATTTAATGACTGATAAATAAGTATGGATGATTTTTAGGTGTACAAATGACAAGTTTAATTTCAATTCTATTACTTACATATGCCAAGCAACATTTTAGGAAAGAAACCAAGGTTGGTGGTAGACTATAATGTACGTGAGTGCATTTACTTCTAATTACATCTTTAAAATCTTTTTCCATTCGCTCATTACTAAATAAATTCATTTGTCTTGGAAAATTCAATTGAAAAATCATAATATATTTGCCATATGGTGGTGTTTAGAACGCATTTTTTCCTCGAGAAAGTTCAAGTGTTCAATCATTGCACATAAATGTAACTAGATTGATACTATTTTTCATCATTCTATAATAAATGTTTTGAAGAAGCCAATAAAATTATTGATAATTCGAATATTCTAAAAAACCAATGTAATAGTTTTGACATATATAATTGATAATTGTGACTTCACTATAATGTGAAACCTTAATGATAGCTTGTTCAAAGATCGTAAGTTCATCATGAACAATCACATTACACATAAGCTCAATGAGCTTCTATGGACCTAGGATTCCAAGGCCAATTGGAACATCGAACTCCTTACTCCCAAATCTTTTTATGGAATGCAAGAATTAGTCATCTTCTTCATCTACATGTTCTTCTTCAACCTCCTAGTCCTCGTCTTCTCTTTTTGTGCCATGACCACTTGTAATTTCATCATCAACCAATGGTCTTGGTTGAGTAGTTTCCATAACCTCCAAACAATCTCATACTGCTCTCATAATATTTATTAGATTTT
The DNA here is from genome assembly GCA_019776745.2 of Taxus chinensis. Lineage (NCBI taxonomy): Eukaryota > Viridiplantae > Streptophyta > Pinopsida > Cupressales > Taxaceae > Taxus > Taxus chinensis. The sequence goes on along the minus strand of CM034153.1, from coordinate 633,557,875 downwards.
ATAATCTAATTTATCTTACTACTCTAGCTAAAAGATCTATTATATATGTCATGTCAATTTCCTCACAATCACTCAAATAAACAACATTCAACACAAGGCTTTCCGTCCTACACCTTCCACCTGCCAAACCCAAATGCTAGAAGATATCTATATGGAAAGAATAAAATATAAAAATTCACTCAATTAAATGATATACAACTTGAGCCCATTGTTCCCAAATTGACATTATATGGACATAAATGGTTTTAACAAGAATGGAGTGACCCCAATTCTTACTAGATTGAATCAATCAAGTAATGTGTTATATCTCCTATGTATAATAGGGACCAATTTGGTCCCAATTTCAATTATACTAATGTAATTTGTTCTATGGAGCTTGATTGACCCCAATTACCTTATAGATAAAATGATCCATTTAAATGGTTGAATCTAGTACATAATTTGGGCCAATCCATATGCAATTGACAATATATTGAATGTGTATTATGTTTTATCATGTGTAATTAGAATTTGTAGCATGTTAAAAAATTGAGTAATTGATTGGATTTGATAATGTAATTGAGGCCAATTTGTCCCCAATTTATATGTTATTATCACAATTGGTTGACTCACTATGTTAATCAAAATATTTAGCATATTCTCTCATGTTCAAAACAATAGTAACAAGACAAACATTTCATGCATCGCACACCTCCTTCTATTGAGCAAGTGGACTTGTATGCAAATTCAACTAAACAAGAAAAATATTAGATAAAGACTAAACAAGTTGCTCAGTAAAGGTTGATCCCAGGAACCAATGGGATTACTCGGAGGATGTCAACTCATTTTTATAATTAAGTAATATGATATGAAATAAGATAATGATAATATGATTAGAATTCAAGAGGTATAAAGAGATCTTGTTCTAATTGATAGGTGCCCCATGAAAGGGCTACAATGAGCTCGAAGTCCAAGAAGTACTTGAACTAGGCTTGTTCTAATGCATCTTGTATTTTGTGTATGACAATGAGTTGGTCTTCAATATCTTTAGTTTTATGTGTGATGGAAATGGCACACGGGCTGAGTTTGTGTGTGATATCGAATTGTTCCCACACGAAGGGTTATTACATAATCAGAAGATTGTAGATGTTGGTGATGGGATGTGCTTGTCCAGATACAATCATCTACAAAAAATTAACTTGCAAACAAGAAGATTAGATAGAAAACAAGACTGTATTGAATAAAAATATGTAAATGTGATCTGAAAAGGAAAAAATGAAAGAGGTCACCAACATCGTTGGTGATCATTGTGACAGCGAATGATTCTTTGATAATAGACAAAGGATATAAAACACTTGATTAAAATATTTCTTTAGGCTTGTTTATGGTGTGTAAAGAGTTTTACAATGTAAATAAGTGTAGATACTTACCTTTGCTCTGGAAAGCAAGATGACAGGGCTAAGGATTCCTTGGAAAATTTTGTCAGTGCTCCAAGGGATTTAACATGGTGTTGAAGATGTCAAAGTAGTCGTGTTGACGTCGCCTCGGTTACTTATGCTTTAGAGCTTCACTATGGAACACTTGGGGATCAGTTTGAAGGGTTCTGATTGTGCTTTTATAATCATCGACGATTCTGTTAGAGTTGTTGTCAATCCACAAAATGCAGGAAACCCCACTTGCAAGTGGTGTCAACCACTTCCAAATGCATAAATTTGGAACATGAGGGCGAGTGAGGATGGTTTAGAAGGGGTTATGAATGTTGGGTGGTTAAATAGTTAGTGTCAAAATAGGTTAGGCGGTTATGGGTGGTTACTGGGTGTGAACTCTGAATCGTCCTACTCACAACAATAATCTTCCTTTACTAATTTCTCTCATACCCTCTCATCCCTATGATTTCCTCCCTTTTACCTTTTACAAACACTTTTCCACAGGTTTGGTGGAGTGTCCATGTGTGATCCCCGACCTATTTGGTCAACCCACAACTTTTAGTTTAGGATTAGATTATTTACATTCAATAATAGGAGCTACACCATTTGGTGTAGAGGGGCATAGCCCCATGAACATTGTTGGGGACACCTAATTTTCCCAACTGACAAATTTTCTCACCAACACTTAGGAATCATGTAAATCCTAGCATGCTTTTAAGACCTAGAAATGTACCCAAGTGCACGATTTTGTGTCTACATAGGGAAATCACACCTTCACCATCAATATCTTGTAAGTTGAAGGAGGTAAAACTACATACAAATACTTTTTATGCTAATTATCTATTGAAATCAATTTAATTTATGTTGCTATAGAGTGAGAAAAACTCATTTGAAAGTGTAAAATGGTCTTAAAACGATATAAATTAGTGAGTTTGATCTTTCTCTTTTATGGATCAAGTTTGGAATGCCAATTTTCAAATTAAAAGAACTAATTTCAATCCAATTGTCATGATAATTTTTTTTAAAGATTATAAATACAAACACATCCATAGACTATTGAGATAATCACTTTGTTCTTACACCAAATAATGTGATGTGTCAAACTTCATTATCACAAAATAAACTTGCATTATTGCTCTTTATCCATAAATAGAGATTTAAAAGGCCCTTTGCAGGCGAAATGCCTCTAAATAAGGCATCATCTCCAAAGGAATATTTTTGTGAGATACTCTTATTGCTTGAAACATTCTTCATTTGATATTCTTAAGACCCTCCTTGCAAAAATTTTCATCCCGCCAGCTTTTTGTTCTCAGTGATGATGCAAGTCTGCTTGAAGGTCTAGATCCGTGTGCATCTTCTTTCCATAAACTTGGTTTGTAGAAGGTCTATCCTCTTTCCTTCTTAAAATTACATCGAGAAATGGAATTGATCCATCCTCATCCACTTCCATTGTGATAAGAATTTTTCCCCTACTTTGCATGATACAACCTTAAAGCACACTTTGAGAATGACAGTTCTCATATGCATCATTTCACTTCATCTACTACATAGAAGTCCTATAGATATAATGCAAGAGGTCAGCAGTTTTAAACAATATTTTGATCAACGATCCTATCAAGTACAAACAAACATGTGTCATTAGAAAACTTACACATTCATTCACTCAAATCTAATAAGCGAAGCTCTCTAAGGCATCTAAAAAGGATTGTAGTTTATTTTATTACATAATTTTGCCCCCAAAACATATGGTGCGTCTGAATTGGGCACACCCTTTATCAACATGAACTGAAAAATAATAACTATCCCTCTAAATCAAATAACATATATCGTTCGGCATTCACATTGCAGTGTATACATGCGATTGCTAGTTATAATCTACAATTACAATTTAAAGGCAAGAATTGGATTCTATAAAGTTTTTCTTGGTGTTCTAGACAAACCACATTCTTTCCCATTACAATCTCCTCATCTTCAATTATTACAATTTAAAGGCAGGAACTTGGCCACTTTGCGGCTCTTGTTTAGTCATTTAGTTCACCCAAAAAAATCTTGATTTGAGTTTGAATTTTCCTATAAATACAAAAGCTTCATAATGCACTTAAAAGGAAATTTCTAGAGAATTTATTGTTCGCATGAGAAATTGCTTGAACATTCTAGAGGATATCTAACAATTATTAGAACATTGATTCGTGTAATAGAATTCAATGAAAGGAATAAATTCATACACCGCATGACACTAGTTTTTCTACTTAATGAATTATTATAATTGTCGGAATGTTATTTCTAATATTATTTATGTTTAGAGGGCCAAAAAATATTAAGATAGTTATGATATTATTAAATTTTTTTCCTAAAAAATATGTTGCTTTCCTTGAGGTTTTCTAGACAATATTTCTCGATTTGGACAAGAAGAAGTGTTTTTATTTTGTAGATGATCAAATTGAAAGAAAAATTTTGACAAAGCTTTTTGAGATCAAAAATAGGTGATTGCAGTCATCAAAAATGTTTAGACCTATCAACATTTTTTACCCATGGTGTCTGAACACTTCATACAATGTTAAGATTTTATTTTTATTTTTCTTGCATTTGGATACATATCTCACAACATTCAAAATACACTTCTTGACATTACATTCTACCTATGTTTCTGTTGTTTTTTGAAAATAATTAATTACGTCTAATTATTTAATCTATTTATATTTGATTAATTTTGTATAGACCTATTTGTATTTCTTTAATTGAAATCAATTCATCTATAGTACATTTGAGTGAACATATATGCCATTTTACACTATTGCAGGGTTATACGTTGATAATATTTTGCTATGTAAAATTCTAATTTGTGTGTGGGGGATGGGGGGGGCATGGCCTTTATTTACTTGATACCAAGCCTTGGGTTACTTGTTTCAAATTTCTAAAAAATATTCCAAACTCTAATGTGCTTGCAATGACTCCCCATGTATATGTACTCTATCAAGATGTTGTAACTCCGTCTGAGAAATCATGTTTTATCAATGTTTCTTCTGTGAATGTCAATGATGATAATAATATGAATTATAATCAAGATGATTATTGGAATGAAACGAAACATGCCTATAATCATAAGGCTTATTTAAAATATTAAGATATAGTTGAAAATATTGCAGATTTTAGAAAAATATGTCACAAATATCGTAATGAAATATTTGAATCTACAGGAATATATCAATAGAAGTCACATTTCATAACATGTTTCCTAAAATGGTATTTTATTCAAATCCCACCAACACTCAAGTTTCTCTTATTTCCTATTATTCTTTTGTTGTATCTAATTTCCCTTGCAAACTTCAAAATGTTATTGATGCTCAAATTCTTCCCAATAATGCTTCTTCTCAAATGATTCATATTTCATAACATATTTCTATCACTTCTAAAATTATTATTATTTCTTACAATGTTGTTGCTCCTCAAGTGACTTTTATTCCTCAACGTGCTCATATTTCTTCTCAAGTTCTTCATGTCTCTAAAATTTCTTTGATTCCCCCTTATGTTCTTCAAAATCCTCCTATTGATAATATTCCTTATTTTTCTCAACACTCTCTTGTTTTTAGTATTTGTCAATTTGCTTCACATGTTTCTAATCTTATTTTATAAAAAAATGTTCTATTCCAACTTATAATACTTCAACTTCTACTCCAAACCTCAAAATTACCATTGTTCAAAGAAAAGCATTATGTGACTTGAAAAATAAAATCAAAACACTTTCTCAAGGTTCTCAAAATCCAGATGATGGGTTAACTTATAATGATATTCTCTTAAACACATTGGATTATGAAGTATTTCCATACCCTCTTTCAATAGTTTGTATAACATTAAAATTTAAATTGTTCAATTGAAAGGGAGACCCATCACATCATGTTAATGCCATTTTATACCTCTTGATTGGAATTTTCTCATGATGATATATTCTTAAGTTATTTCCAATGATCTTGAAGAATTATGTTTTTGGTTAGTTCTGATCTTTACTACACAGGGCTATTTATTCTTTTACTGTCTCAATTCCAAAAAATATAAGATTGAAAAGTTACATTTAGGGAATCAGCTCATGTTAGACAAAAATACAATAAAATAACTAGTGAGTATGTGCTTCAATCTAATACTATGGTTATTAATGACTTATCAACCACTAGATAGTGAAATTCTAAACATATTTATCGCTATTTTATTTTCAAATATTAAATAACATGTTATTTTCAATTCTTGTTGTAAATTTGAGAATACATATCATTTTGTTTCCAAGAATGTAAAATTAAACTCTTAGATCTTGTAAATATCCTTATGTATTCTCCCAAAAATTACACATTCCAAAACAAGTTGAGCTTTAAGAGCAAAAGCAATAATGATAGAGATCCAACAAAGAATGATTATGGAAACAAAATCGATGTCATACATCAACTATTTCAAAACATCATCTTCACTCAAAAAAGAGGCATAGATAATTTACCAATTTTAATGAACATCATAAAAAAAATTAGAGAAATTACTAGAATTTAATATGATTATCTTACCTCTAATAAAGATTTGGATCCTTCATAACCAGTTCCTAGATCTCATGACACTAGTGAATATTTTGTCTATCACTCCAAGGACATTAAATAAATTTTTGCATGGATTTGTAGCATCAAATACTAGATCACCATTGTCAATAATTAGAAAAATTAAGTGAAACATGCAAACACTTAAATACATTAGTAGCTTTACCGAATCATAATAATCAACCAAAAAATAAAGGAATTTTCCATGTGGTAGACTATTTAATGTATGACAATGAACCAATGGATTATCAAAAGTAGTTGACTCAATCAAGAAAATTAAAGTACATATTCATATTGTGTTTAGTCATAATGATATCCCTCTTGATGCATAATGTGATGCACATTTATTCATAAGATTATTTATATAGTAGCAAAAAGAAGGTCATAATGGTTGATAATGGTTCAAGCTTGAATATATGCACATAACAGTTCATTTATAGTACAACATTTCTAGGTTGCCTATTGGGCATTCATTTTGATTTGAATATATAATTACCACTCATTCAATTTGTCAAATCAGCTTAACGTCACATTGTGACCACTTGATGCTTGTAACACATTATTAGACTTGGATTTTCATATTAATTCCCAATCGAAAGATACTATAAAGGTCCTTGAATTTGGAATAGAGAATCTTTTGAGAGTTTTATGCATTTTCTTTATCTCAATTATTTAAGTTTTGGCCTAAGCCCTGCAACTGTAAATCCTTGTTTTAATCCATCTAAATGTTCAAGGATCTCCTTTTATGCTTATTACTTGCAATATGTTTTGTTTCAACAACTATCAAAGTTAAAGTGCACTTATTGGAATCCAATAGCACTGTGTGCCTCTTAACTTAATTGTTGTTTCCCTTATACTATTACACCTACTTGTGTCTTGATCAAGTATAGACTAGTAAGAGCACATGTATGGTTATTAGAACTTGGTGTTCAAATGGACTTGAAGCTCGCATCGAGGCCTACAAACCCATTTTATCTTTCCTCACCACCATGCTCATTGTTTTGCACTTTTCTTAATGTCCATGTTAGAGTAGACTAGTGTAGCACCAAATCTTGCAATTCATTTAAAAATATTAATGTTGAGTGATTGTAAGAGAAATTTGTGGCTTAATATATAAGAGAAATTTGTAGCTATATATATTAAGCTACAAATTTCTCTTACAATCACTATATATATATATATATATATATATATATATATATATATATATATATATATATATATATAATGGCTTTGCGCATTGATAGGCAATAAATTATATTCTAATTATTTTGTTTTTCTTGTAAAATCTAGAATATGGATCCTCGTGAGTGATTTTTAGGCCATAGTTTCTCATTGTCTATGAACTAGAAAACGCCATTCAAATAAAACATCAAACATCACGCCTTTGAGCTATTCTCAGCAAATCTTTTAAACATTTAACATTCCTAAATGAAGGAAACAACTTACTTGGGCCTGTGGCAGATTAGTTAGTACATGAATAAGAAAGCATGATGAGAAAATAGGGTGTGTTCACTATGTTTTTCACCTCCAAAATGTGTTTTAGTAATTCACAAGTTTGTGGAAATAAAAATAAATGCCTATTTTTTATGTTTATTACTTTATAAAGGGTGTACGCCCTTTGTAGTAAAAAGGGTTTATACCCTTAGTAATAGAAAGGGTGAATTTTGTTTATAGTTTCTTAATTTTTTAATTGAAAACACCAAAAATGGTGTGTGTACTATGAAATAAAAAGGGTGTACGACCTACGCCCTTTTAGCTTATATGTATCAAACGTATTCAAAATATGTTCAATCAGTGTTTTTCAAAGGGTATTTACACTTTTTAAAAGGGTGTACACGCTTTTTATAATGGCGCACACCCTCTTTGAAAAATCACAAAAGTGGCCACTAAATTTTTCGCCATCTTTTTGCATTTACCTATAATCATATCATGACGTGGATCAACATCATGGTGTCACGAACTAATGGGAGTCCGAAATCCTACTAGATCATTTCTTGATAAGTCAAGTGTCATGGCAAGCATTTCTTTTTCCTTGCATACAATATCTTTAACGTAACTTTTTATCTATGTCTCTTTATTGTTGTGTTTGATTCTTTACTTGCATATTGCTAATTCTTGCAACCAATATATCGTCTCAAACACTTAAGAGAGTATAGGAATATAATGAATTCCTAAACAAAAGCAAAACTTTATTCATAATAGAAGTATGAAATGGATTCATTCTCTTCAAAGTTAAAGAATATCATATTCAATGTGCATTAGTGTCATGAGGATTCGAATTGTTTTCCTATGTTGGATGGTAGCATGGTCAAAATGTAAATCATGATATGTGAAGTGTTTAACATGTAGGAAAAACGTGTGAAAGTTTACATGATTATATTTTGTGTTGTAGTTGAGATTCCTAAGAGATGGAAAGCATTAGCCACATCATTTATAGGTCTTGTTTCAATAACATAACACTTTGAAAAAAGAGTAAAGAAAGTAATCCCTTTTCATAGATCATATTATGGAATACTCAGGTTGATTATGAATCAGATAATATTAAAGTTGGTTTTCTTATGCCTGAAATGGCTCTACTAGCACATTTTCAAGTTTATAATATATTTTCTTTCATATTTGTTTATTAACAAGGTCGTGTAGGTTTTCATTTACTTGAGTCCAACCATGGAAAACTATTTGAAGAGAGAAAAGCTTCAAGAACTTAAAGATATAACCTAAAAAATCTAAATGGAAAACACAAAAGTAAGACAGATGTGTCAACACTCTAAAGATGAGAATCAAGAGTCACATGTTGGATTGATTAGAAATGGGGATTTCCACATGGGCATCATTGAGGAGTTGCAAAAAAATAAAAAATAAAACATGTTGGAAAAGTTCCAAGATGATGGTGAAGGAGTGGAGGGGAGAGAATAGTCTACCATGCAAAAGATACCATCCTCTATGAAAGATGTATATATGATGACTAAGGTATGTAAATTAAGCACTCCACAATATTCTCTTTCTTCCCATCAATATCTAGATGAGTCCTTCGGTTAATTTTATAAGCATATTACAGGAATTGGTTCTGAGTTGTTAAACAAGATGGGTTATGATGGAAAAGGCTTTGCAATAATGGCCACAAAATGAATACTTTCATAAAGGTTGAGGAGAGGCCTCAATATTTAGGTTTGGGATATGTTAGTGGAAAATAAAAATTTGGATAATGCCCCAAAACAAATAAAACAAGAAAATATTGCAATCTCAAATAGCCCAAGTCATTAGCTCGACAAAAATAGCTCGGTCAAGGTAATGACATCATTCATTTTTTCAAATATAATTAAGAATTTGTAAAGAATGGAAAACTCTCTCGTAAAGAGGAAGGTAGCATTGTGCCACCTCAAAGGGCCAAAGAAGAGTATCCATGGGAAGGAAACCCGGTCTATGAAGGTGGAGATAGCACATTGTCATTTCACAACTATGTAAGTGAATGCAAGTTGAATCCAAGGAAGGGGAAGCCTTTCAATAAGGTAAAAAACATCAGATAATAATCCAAAGCATCTCCATATAGATGAAAGAAATCCAAAATATTACCACTTCGTCAAAATTGCATAAATAATCTTATGGACTGCCCAAGAATGTATGAAAACAATAAGTCTCATATTGTTTGCTACAAGTGTAAAAAGAAAGGTTGTGTGCCTCAAAAATGTTGGTATACATATCCATGTTCATTTTTTGGAATGAGTAAGCATTGTGTGATATGTATTGAAAGAAGAAATGCATCAATAAGAAGCTTAAGTTCTTCAAAAACAAATACAATTGTCTACACCAAACTCCAAGCCAAAGAGATAAAAATTGATGCAAGTTATAAAGATGACTCTCCACATTAGAATGTGGAAAAGAGCAAGAAAAAGATTTTTTTTCTAAAGAAATGGGCAAAAAATATTGCACTCACTGCAACATGAGGGGTAATTGGCATGCAAGATGTTATAAAATTCACACAAATGATTGCAAGGGGGTCCAAGAAGGAAGTAGCATCCACAAGCAAGAGAGAAGAGTTCAAGCATCTACAAGTCAAGAGGTATCAAATGAAAATGAATCCAAGCTACCCAAAGATGAAGCCATAAAATGAGAGTAGCCTCTAGATGATTCCTCGTCGTTGTTTCAAGTAGGTAATGGTAAGAATTCGTTATTGGATTCATGGATAACATATTTGCAGAACCAATATTTTGATTAGCATGCATATGCAAGTATATCCACATTTTTTTTTTGTGTCATTTGCTAAAAGAAGCAAGAAGGGAGATAGCCTCGTTGGCATCAAGAAATATGGAGAAATTCCACTCATTAAGGGTGAATATGGAGCATTTGTCTTATATGTTTGAGAAGAGAATGTATCATCAGCCAATTGCATCAAAAGGTTGTATCATTCCCAACATTTTCATGATCGTGTTGATATTCAAGTTAGGATGATTTCCTAACCAATTTTGTACATATGATAAGATGGATAGAAGAAGTTCACTAAGTTGAAATAGAGCTCCAAGCATAAGTTGAAGACCAATGCATCAGAATGGTGACACGTTGTCTTTCTTTCATCTCGATACAAATTCAAATCACATCTAAGTTTTTGTCAATGTTGTGGCATCATTTGTGAACTAAAATGATTGTAGCATAAAGGTGTATGCCTATTTTCATAATTGAATGTTTACAACATTCATATTATGGTTCTTATATGCACACCATAAACTGTAAACATATTGTAGCAAGTTTGTAGCACAGAAGGAGTAAGGTTGTAGTGAGTTCTCCAAAATAGGATATTATATGACGGCAATTGGTAAAACATATTGACAGACATCGATAAGCATACTCGTGAGCCTGAGCATTCTTCTTTTAAGGGAGAGAAGTGGCATGACATCGGGTCATTGAAATGACGTGTGAAACGCACCCATGGTGATTCGATAAGAAGGATATTGATATTTATGGATGTGTATTTTGGCATTCATGTTTCATTTGTTGAGTTGTAAGAAAGGGACGTGTATGTTGATGGAAAAAATGCATGTATGTTACATTTTTTTCTTGATGCAAACTTGAGATTTAAGACCCAAGAGGGAATATTTGTAAATGGAATTGTATTTTTCATCCATGTATGTTGCATTTATTGTTAATACGAACATTGTATTGTAAGACCGAAGATAACAACAATTTGTAATAGAAATGATTTATTTTACAACCATTTACATGATGAAACATATTTTATTCACTTTTTGAAAGAAGTGAACATCAAAGAGGATATTCTATAAACATCTCCCAGTGGAGAGCTTCACCTTAGCCTACAAGTTGATAAGAAGACCAAGACACTAAAGAGTGTAGGGGGGTCGTCTCCCAAAGATTTGGAGTTATGGACTCTTGACCACTCTAGTTTGTCAAGATGCAAGTTAGGAAATTAGTCTCCAAGAGAGATGAACAAGGTGTTATCCAAGATAGATGAACATGTATCCCATTTGAGGGGATAGGAGGTAAATATTTATTTCTTTAGTATGAGATTTTGTGGGACAAAAATCCTTCAAATCGGGGGTAGGAGATCCAAAACTGGATCGTATACGTCATAAAACTCAATTGGTCAAGTCAATTGAATACTAACAAGATTTAAGAAGCCTCCACGACATGCCAAATTTTCACAAATAGATAGTTGTTAGTCCAGAGCTAGAAATAGCATTTGGTTTTCATCATAAGTATATTTTGATAACATAGTTGGGTTCTTGAAAAGTTATATACTTTCAAAACATAGTACCCAAATTTGAGTTCGTATGAAAAAGTTAAGGCCTTTGGAAGATAAAGGGCTTTTTAGGGTTGTAAAACCACCGCTTTACCTAGGTGGTCATTTTGCAACCTTAAGTGGCAAATTCACAATCATATTTTTTCACTTCGTGGAAGTTTTACAACCGCCAGACGGTAAGGCGGTGGCTTCGCCTGCAAGTGACATGCAAGAAGATTAAGAGGCAAAGAGACGGTTTCTCTTCATGTTTCTGACCTTTGGGCTTCTTATTCAAGCCTAGAGAGTTTTATTGATCGAGAAGGATTTGGGACTTCAATAACTCGTAGAACCACGACATAACCATGTGCCATGATCAAACTTCACCAGTGGCTTCAACATCATACTACTCACCCTTCTACATAGTCTATTTCCTCTTATGTGTTATCACACAACTCTTATGATTTGGCATTGCATACCTTCAAGGTAGTTTCAAAGGTCTTGGTCATGTTTATGGGGCTCAAAATGCATCATTTCATAGCTTTAGCTATGTAAACCTCTAGATCACGAGCCAAGCTTTCCGAAAAGATATTGAAGTCCACAATTGGAGCATACCTAGAAATGTTAAGTAGCACTAAGCAAACTAGCTTACCCCAAATTTGTGGCATCCCTTGGTGCATTGATCAGTTTGTCTAGCTCACCTCCAATTAGTGCAAAACACTAAGGAAAGATTGTGTGCACCACACAAATCCATGAATGCTCGTGTATCCAACACAACTTGCATACCTTTGTTGCACTCATTGACAATCTTGCATGTTTATGCAACACCAAGATGTATCATCACAGAAAGATGTGGCATGCATGCATCCTTCGCAACATCCTATGCAACCTTCCAGTTTTATGCATGACTCAACGCTTTTACAACATCTCGTGTCAAACATCAACTCGTGAAACTTGTGTGTTTCTGCAACACGCTCCAACATACCACACATCAGTCTATCTCAGTGCATGACTCAACATTCACATGCAATAAATCATCTTCCATACAACATGTCATGTGTCATTCTCCATGTTTATGCCATGTTAAGGGTCATGTCAGCAGCGCATCGCACTTGGAAATGTAACCGCCACACCTCCAAGGAAGTAATAATCCATTATTGAAACTACTCCTTTATAATGATTGATGAGTGTGTGTGTGTGTGTGTGTGTGTGACACACACGCACATGCACATGTGCACGTACACACACACACACACAGGCGCACACACACACACCCACGCACGCACGCATGTGTACACACACAAGCACACGCACCCACACACGCGCGCGCGCGTGTGTGTGTGTGTATTGGAAGACACTAAATAAGAAAAGGATATGAAGAGGCAAACTAGTGAGCAGTCGTTGTCTTCAATATCTTGAATACTTGTATGCCTTGATTATCTTGGTTCAAATGATATCTCAAGCTAAGTGAATCAGTTAGGATAAGCATACATACATACACACACACATTTGTATGTATGTATGTATGTATGTATGTACGTACACACGCCCATCAATTAAGAATAAGAGATGAAGAGGCAAACTAGTGAGCGGCCATTGTTTTTTATATCTTAAATACTTGTATGTCTCGAATATCTTGGTTTAGATGATATGCTAGACTAGGTAAATCAGTGAGTATTTTCATCTGTCTCTTATCACAATAATGTGCTCTCCACGCCTAATCTAATGACACAATAGTTTGGATGAATCAATTAGTATGTTTATCCCTTTCTAATCACAAGAACTTGCATTCCTTGTCTTAGTGTGTATTGCACCTATATGTACTTATTCTATTCTTTCTATTGAATAGTAGTAGCTAAGTACTTCTCTTATTCTTTCTATTGAATAAAAGCAGCCCAATTTTTATAATGCATGTGCATCTAAATGTGTAATGATTGTTCCTGCATCTACTTACTAGTTGACATTACATGTTCTATATTCTACAATTTTGTTTAGCATATCCATAAATTGAACAAGTTATAGGGTTGTCCATCGAGTCTCCTCCTTGGCCCCCCTATCATTTACAAAGTTATACATTGACCTATGGAGGTTCAAGGATTCCAGTTAAGAGGAATTGAAGAGCAGTTGTGTATAGTTTGAGTGTTGGTATGCAATGGACTGCAATAGTGTGTAAATACATGGTGTAGACTGCATGAAGAAGTCTACAGAGTTGTGATGGTTGAGTGTGGTAGTCTTGTTTGTTGGAGCAACAAGTGATCCACGGTAGATACAACACTTGATCACAATAGCAAGTAGGAATTATATTAATCCTATCATAAAGATAATGATCATATTCAATGTGCACTATTGCAATGTGGATTTGAATTACCGTCCTATGTTGGGTGGTAGCATAATTAGAATGTGAAACATGACATGCAATGTATGTAGCGTGTCAAAGAAGCATGTGAAGGCTGGCCTAATGAATTTTATATTGTAGTTTACAGTCATACGAGCTAGGAAGCATCAACTACAACATTTACAAGTGTAGTTTCAATAACATAGCACTTAGAAACAACACCATAGAAAGATAATCCATTTTCATGAATCATATTATGGAATGTCCACGTCAATTATGAATCAATAATTATCAATGAACTAATATGACATGACATAGGTTTTCTATTTACCTACAAGCACCTGACCTAAGATTGTTTGAGAAGTGGTGGAAACGGATCTTGTCGAACTCTTTTCATCATATGCATCATATTGTCAAGTGTGTCAAGTGGATAAAGAATCCCTTGTTTCTTCAATCTCATATATAGCCTAATTCTCCTCAACCAAAAAGACAACAATAAAGCTCAACACAATGACTATGTAGAATCCATCATTTAAGGCCCTTATCACACAATTGGAGATAGAGATAACCCAACTGAGGCAAGAGCTCACAACAATAGCAACCACTCCAACACCAGGACACTCATCACTAGAGGAGATGCCGACAAGACAAGAAAGGGTTTACGAGGGCCCTAAGCACAAGATATATATTTCCATCTCGATAAATCTACAACTATTATGGCCATTATTTTTACCATGAAGCACACATTGTTTGTGGTGTATAGCCTAAGCTTTAGGAAGTTGTATGTGTATTGATGTAGCATTTTTCGTAGGCATGTGTTCTAGGCTCTAGGAAGCCATATAACACATTGTGTGGAGCATGTGCCAAATATCTTGGAAAGTGGATGTATGAGACTAGTTATACCACATGGTTTTAAAACATCACAATATATAGCCTTTTATGCTTTGAAATGCATGTTGTGTGATTTTTTCAATTGAGATAAATAGATTTAATGTTTTTTGTAATTTGATTACTGACACACATATATGCATGTCAATAATGATCATGCATGATTGCACACAAAAATGATACCCATAAGGGGTGATATAACATGATGGGGGAGGAATCCATACGATCCCTAGATGCGGAGCTCCTCAAGACTTGATTGCAAGTTTTCTAATATGGTAGGCATTCAGGCAAAACCTGTTGATTGGTTTCTAGAGGGGTGACCCTCAACATTAGCAATTACAGTGGCTGCAATTACAATAGCTTCCAATTAAAGAACTAAAAAAAAAATCAGTAATGATGAAAGGCCCAAACAATTTAGGAGCTAGCTTTTCCTTATGCTGGTTGTCTTTGTTGAAAACACTCGCCTCCTCACCAACCTTAAAAGTGGTGCAAGAGGTAAAAAAAATTGAAGGCTTCACACCTTATATCTGATAAACACAATTATGCTCAAGCACATCAATTCTTTGCTCTTCTAATTGTTCTAACTTTGCAAAACAATAAGCATGTTCCTCGTAGAAAAAATCCCGAAGGTTTTGACTTGTAGACAAGTGATTATGACTTTAAGAGGGAGGACAATTTCTAAACAGTATGCAAGAGAATATGGATTTTCCTGCACATGGGCAATGTGAAAGATGGTATATTATGCCCGAAGAGTTGGAAACAATTATAAAAGGCAATCACATCAAGACTTTGCAATAGTTTGGAGAAGGATCTTCTTTAGTGTTTTGTTAGAAGATTCAACTTGATAGTTCTCAAAAGGATAGAGGAGAAGAATTTGATGTGAATTGTTTTTTTCCAGTTGACACATTATGAGACTTTGGAATCCTAAGTCAAAAAGGCGTGAGTATGCTCATGAGAACCTAGGACCATCAAGACTGGTTAATTGCAATGACACATATGTGTTAACTCGGATTGGCTCAGCACCAAAAGGACACATTGAGAGCATGCAAAAATATATCAAATGGTCCAAAAACTAGGGAAAATAGAGAAGAATTGATACCCAAATGAACATCCCGAGACTTTGGAAACCTAAGTCAAGAAGGCATGAGTATGCCCATGAGAACCTTGGACCATCAAGACTAGTTGATTGCAATGACACATCCGTGTTAACTTGGATTGGCTCACGACCAAAAGGAAACATTGAGAGCATGAAAAAAAAAATTAACATTCAAGGCCAAGAATCCATTGCTAATGCCACTAGATATTTATAATACATGTTAGATTGGAATAGGTTATCTGCCATAAACTGTGCTTGCATTTTTACATGTGCATATCATTCAACATCATATTGTCGTTTGTCACTTCATAAGTTGATTCATTATCATTCTAGTGGTAATCAGGAAACTTGGGCGTTGAAAACAGTGCAAGAGGAGGGGGGAGCTAAAAACTTCTCCAAGGCCACTCATTGTCAGTCTTTCAGAATTATTTATAAAGAAACTTACAAAAAAATTAAGTTCTCTATCTCTTGTTTAAAAAGGAATTTCTGAAAAGAATCCTCTATGAACTGTTTGAAATCCTACAAACCTTTCAACAATGTTTTTCCTGAGCAAACCATTTTCAGGTGTTGCTTTTTTGTCGTAACTCTTCTTTTACTTTGAATCTAGTATGGATAATTAAATACACTTCTTGTGAAGAGTGCAAGGGCTGCACACAAAAATGGATGCTTGGATACATCCAACTTTATTCTTATGACTAACCTCATACGCTCAATGTTACTTCATGGTTTACCTAGCTATCGGATAGGTGGTTTTGGTTTCAAGTTCTTATAAGCATATGTTTTGATGGTTTATTGCACTATATAAGAGAGTTCGCCATAGAAACTTTACCTGAATGGAGATTCTTTGCTAGCTTTCTAAGTACAATATCTAGGATTCATAACAACCATATGAATACTTGCAAAGTTTCAAACGATGCGGGAATATATCAATCCCCATTGGCTCATAATGGATGTTACAGAGATGTCTCCACACTAATTAAACATGTTACCATCAGTTAAAACATTGTAGCCAGATTATCATATATATGAAATCCTGTTTATTTTTATGTTCAGGAGAAGGGCTAGACATTAAGTAATGAATACCGTATTTGGCCTAGTGCTACGACATTCTAGTAACAATTAGTACTAATCATCTGAAAATCTATATTACATCTACCAACATGTTTAATGAAACAGGTATCAATAACAAATTCTACCCTTTACCTAAAAAGGCTACCAAAAAATACTCATTTTCATTAGAAGAGTTAAATTATTCAACTGGTTATTTCTCTTTACACCAACTCAATAAAATCTATATTACCTCTACCAACATGTTTAATGAAACAGGTATCAATAACAAATTCTGCCCTTTACCTAAAAAGGCTACCAAAAAATACTCATTTTCATTAGAAGAGTTAAATTATTCAACTGGTTATTTCTCTTTACACCAACTCATATTATTGATAATTAGGATTAAAAAGGGCTGCACCTTCATTCATTTACAAAAATCTTAATCTACGCCTGTTCGCTGACAGTTGATTTCATCAGTGAATATGGCAAAATTGTGATGTGAGATCTCCTGCTCTTACTAGATGTAATGTTCAATTCAGCAGCATGAAATTCAACTCAGAAAACTGAGTTATCAACATCTGCAAACACATAAATCTCTCAGATATATGGCTATTAACATAAAGAAACTCCACATTGTTTCTCATCTAATCAATGAGCCATGAGCAAGTTCGTGTTCTTTTTATCTCCAAATTCTAGAATTAGTGGTCAGGCAGTTCTGCAGGGGCTCTCTCACTACATCTTATGTGATATTTGTTTAACAGATCGATGGTAACGTTTCGAAACATGTTGCAGGGATTTCAATAGTTCTGGAGACGGCTTCCTTGTTGTATGTACTAATAGTATCATCATTGTAAACAGCATTAGAGCTCCTGCTTGATGTGCAGTACCAAGGGAAGGTGGGACATAAGATAGCAGAGTTGATATTCCTAGTGTAACCTGCACCAGTGTAACAACATACAGAGAGATGATGTTAATTAAGAAAATTATTCATAACACAAAAAAATTTGAAATACAAATTTAAATCTTCAATACCCCTGTTTTTTTTATCTTAATTCCATACAATTTTGAAGCAGGACAAAAACCGATGTGTTCCTCAATACTCGGCATTAAAGAAGATATACATGGGAATAAAACGTGTTCAGCAAGTGTGCTTCTTAACAAAATTCGTTGACTGAACCATCATCATGTCCACAAGGAGTGTTCCTAGAGTTATATAAAGCAGTAAATTGTGGTTGCTAGAGTTATATAAAGCAGCGTATCTACCATCATAGTAACTTTTTCAAATATGATATTGGATTGAAATTAACATGGTTCACAATAGTTTAGGACATAATAACCCATAGATATGTTATAGGGGAAGAATATATATGATGTAAGGGGAAAATAATGCATTATGACACTACAGTTTGTCATCAGTCATTGCAGGTTTCTGTAGTTACAGGATAGAGGCTAGGGGTGAAAAGTTGACGAGCATCTGTAAATGCAATCATAATTTTCTCTAACTACGATCGTCAATTGAGAGTATGCTCTCACCAGTTACAGACTTAGACTGACTACCATATTCTCCGAGGTGCAGATGGAAGCAGTTCATTTTTAGATGTTTTCTGCTACTATTTTCCTGTATCCCAATCTGAGGAGCTTGGCTATTTATCTTCGAGAATAAGTCGCCCTCAGACAAAGGATTTGCAAGGGAAGCTGAGGACTACCCAATTGATTGCCTCCTTCCTCCAAACTCTTTCGGTAGTTTGAGTTAAGTGTTATTTGGATGTTATGGTTACCCACACAAACGAAAATACATTGGTAAGCCTGCATCCCCCTCTGCAAGCAGCTACCACAGTACCTACATAATCCTTTTCTTCAATAGATGTGGTGAATCCATTATTCTTTGACATGGAGGGGTTAGCTACTTTTTGTTTGATTTCAAGGGGAAACAGACAGACACTCATTACCAACTTCCTCTCTCCTTATAGAGGACCATCAGCCATGAAGTCCACAAACGTCATGACTTTCATAAGTCTTCAGGATATCCTGATAACTTCTGGTTCTTTTGTACCCATCATAATGTTTTTGGTCCTGAGTAGGTTCACATAAATTTGCAGATTAAGGACTTCTCCTTTGACATCTGCAAATGTGCTCCATTGAATCCATCACTAAGTGTAATTTAGGAGGAGCTTCTATCCTCATATAGCATCCATTTACCTTTTTGACTGGAAAATTTGGCCTGATAATGGATTTTTGTGCATATTGCTGCAGATATTTTATCAGATCATCTGTTGAAACCTGAGAGATTTCCCAAGAGACAGCAAATCTGATTGTCAGGTGGTAGGAGCCAGAAAAGGAAACCATGGCCTCCCTCCTTGGGAGAACTCTTGAGTCCTGATTAGTAGAAGGGGAATGAGCTGGTCTTGCTGATGTAATTTGTGCAAGAAAAGCATCTAGTATGGGGGGAGTAGCCAGGATCATGGGAAAGCAAACAGCTTGCTCTCAATGATTAGACTTTCGTTGGATAAGTGGATATTTTTTGATGATATGTATGTTTATTTAGTTGTAAATTGTTAAGCTCTTGTTAGTAAATTGTATTAAGTAGTTGGTTGATACTATTTGTATTTATCTTTGTATACAGCATTTTTTAGGAAAATGTTTGTATGTCATTAGGTGTTCCTAGAATAGTTTATATTTATCATCATCACAATGATTGCCAGCCTGGATTTTATTTTTTTTAATCTAATGACAAAATTTTATTTCAAAAGAAAAATATTGTTACAATTTCAACTATGCCAAGCTTGGAAGCTATTTGTCCAATCCTGAGCATTATACAGAAAACCAAACTTAAGAGAAATCATGATGGATGATCTAATTTCAAAATAGTTCTCATGTCTTCCTGCTCTCATTAAGGCCACCAAAGAGGAGGATCGCCATAGCAGCCTATGTCATGATTGTCCAGAGCCCAATTTGCCAAAGCATCTGCCACTTGATTACTCTGTCGAGGAATGTGACTGATTTGTATCAATTGGAACTTAGCCTGCAAACCTTTGATTTTACTTATTTCTCTCACAGTCTGCCAATTTGAACTCCTTTGTTTCCCTGTACTAGTCAGCATTCTAACAGTAATCTTGAAGTCAGATTCCACCTGCACCTGTGTCCACCCACACTTAATAGCCTCTTGCAGACCTCTATAAATAGCTCTGACCTCAGCAATATTATTCGTGGTGGTGCCCAGATTTTCAACAAACATAAAAGTATTTTTCCCATCATAAGTTCTTCCAATGCCCCCCATCGCCGCCTTTCCCGGATTTCCCCTAGAAGCCCCATCCTGGTTATTATGCCGATTAGAAAGATTCTTGTTATTGTGTTAGTCTCCTGTAAAAAGAGGATTGAGAGCCAGGCAGACCAAAAATTTCCTTGAGGCGTGTGTGAGAGTTGGTCCATACAAGTTATAAATGCAGCTTAAAATTTTGAAATTTAAGTCAGATTCTCTAATTTTGAAAAATGCATACTATAGATTAACACTTTATTGGTTATGAAAGTTCTGATCTAAGCGTTCAGTTATTTTGTAGTTTAGATTGAATACTTGATCTTTCCTCGAGAGAATTATGTATACTAACATGACAGTCTTCATATGGTGTCTCTGAGTGGAGTATCCCTATTCCTCCTAAATTTTTATTTTTCCATCAGAACTAAGCAGATCCTAGACATGTCCGTACAGTAGTAACTCCCTTTTTGATTTTGATATTCAAAAGTGTAGCCTATGTCAGGGTTGTTATCTCTTTCATATTTTAAATGGTTTTCTTGTATTTGACAAACAGATTATTTTTTAGTAAACGAGTATATAAGTTTTCACTTCACATTACATGTGGTCCCCTTGACACACACTGCTATCTCTCTGTCTCTTAGCATTTTTTCCAAAGCTTTTTTTAAATAGCAACATGCACATTATCAATCCCTCTATGTCTTCTTGTGCCAAGTTACATACTCCTTTTTCCACTATTCTCCTTGGATTTTGTCAAACACCTGTCTATTTAATTCCACGTTATATTCTAATATTACTTTCTATACACTTGTATTCAAGACCCTGAGCATTGAGGTACAACTAGTACAGATATCTTAAACTCCACCGTATGGCCAAAATATTACAATTTTGCAATAGACTTCTCAAAGTAAAAAAAGAAAACTTTTAAGCAACGCTCGAATGAGCATCAAATTTATAGTTGAAATTACCATATAATAGTCAAATGGACATCAAATTTAAAGTTCGCAATAATTGTTTATCCAAGGACATTACAGACCCCAACCACCACCCCCAAGCTGCCATTGTTGGACACCCATCAGTGTAACAATCAGAAATAAATGGCATGTTCCAAGGTCTGAGAATTGTTCTCTTTACTGGTATTTTATTCACAAAGGAAAAAATCAGATTGTGTAATATTGATGGGCAATTCAGAGGGTGCACAGCAGTAGTAAACATCAATGCTCGGTACAGATAGATGCAAAATCTGATGATCAGTTTATATTTTATGCAGTTGGTGAAGCCGCAGATAGCCAAAATAAAAGCAAAACAGTCTTGGCCATGCCTTTATCTGGAAACCCTCCCCTTCACATTGAGGTTCAACATGTTAGACTTCCTCTTCACAAGTCAATTTTGATGGTGGCAATTCATCTTCACCAACTGTTGCATTGATATGTGAAAGATTACATAAACTTATTCAATCAAAACATGCTTAGGGTTAGGGTATTCAAGTGATGTTGAATTTTCATTGATGATGGGGCTAAGGAGCAGAGTTAGACTTAAAGGTTTAAGCACAAATAGGGATGATGGAATGGCTAAATGCAAAGAAAAAGCAAGCATAAACACATCCAATTTCTGGTGTATAGGAGAAGAGTTAGAAAACTCAATAAGCATTATGCTCTAGTCAAGTCTGTGGATATGAAAATAGAGCAGGGGGATAATACCATAGTTACCTAACACTTAGAGACAGGCACATGGGGACGTAGGGATGGGGTTCCCAGGTGGAAAAACAAAATCCCAGATTTTGGGGACGGATGGGGGTTGGCTATTAAAATAATATATAAATATTAAAAATATACAATGGGTCCCCCACCCCTGAAAAAAACATGAAAGATCAAAATTTTAGTCCCTAAGCTGGCATGTCACCAAAGGGCATGCACCATCTCTTTATCATGTCACTTAAATGATTATATCCCAGAATTTAATAAATAGCTTTTAGGAACAGCTGAGGCATTGCAAACTACATGAGTGGCCATCCATGGACAAAAAAAAATGGCTAAGGAAACTGAAAAACACTAAAAACTTAAATACAAAGTTGGCCTCTAGAACATCCTAATATACTGGTAAAGCCTCCATTATTGTACAAAAAGAGGCAAAAAGCCCTGCACAACAAAATTTTGAAACTGAAGAAATGCTTTAAAATATGCATGTGAATTTATAAACGATGTTGCTATGTATAAGAAAGGCTTAAAAATGTAAAATAGCAGCCATCTCTCATTAGAAGATCTTCTTTTTGAGCCTACATAAAATGACTAAAGTCCATTTCTTGGGAAGGTAACTTTGGATGGGAAAAGGATTTACATCTAGTATCACTACATAGCATACTAGCTTACATTTGCCCCTTTTCATAGTCACAATCTTCAATGTTTTCAATCTTTGGTTTAATGCATTTTTTGAATTTTTTTTGGGGGCTGTTTTTACTTCGGGGACTCTGAGTACACTGAGAACACCCCAAGACATCCCTTGACCATCACAGCATCCCCATTGGTGTCCTCGAAGCACCTGGAACGTTCTAGGAACATTCCACAAAGTCAAAGAACGTTCCCCGAGACATTCCTTTCATTTTTGCAATTGCGGGTGTGAGCAAGGGTGACGTTTTGTCCCCATCCCCAAACACCCGAAACATCTTGGACATCAGGACGACTTGGAGATGGGGGAGGCATGTCCCCATGTAACACTAGAAAATAGTGAAATGCAATAGCCCATTCACATTGAGGATGAAGTCATTCCGCTCCTACTTTTTCTGCTAGTGGAGACCCCCATCAAAATGTGACACAACAACAAGGTTTGAATCCCCCAAGGAACTCAACCTAACTTTGGTAATGGCTACTACTCCTATTGTTGAGAATAAAGTTAGAAATCAGCTCTCTCCTATTTTCCCTAGGCCGCAAACTATGTCTCGAGTATATTTTGTATCTAAATTGTGCCAAATAGAATCAAGAACACCCCCACCAAACCCCCCCGTTCTCCACCCCGCCCCAATTTTCCCTAGGCCCCAAGCCTTAGGCCGCATCTCAAGTATATTGTGTCTAAATTGTGCGAAATAAAATTAAGAACCCATGCCTCTTTGGCTTCAAGCATTAATAGGATGGGTATTGCTTTAGGTCATTTGATTATTCCTAGGCACCCCTATTATGCTTCTCCTACTTATGGTCTTTCCCCACCTGTGCAACCTCAAGCATCTTAATTTCTTCCCTCAGATGTTATTCCTAGAAGAAATAAAATGGCTCATATCCCCTTAATGGGATCCCAAGGGAGCCCGAATTCTCTCCTAACCAATCTGAAAAACATCAAATCTAACCCCACTCTTTTTGCCATTGTTCTGGAAGTCGGGAGTGCTATTAAAAGCATCAACAAATCCATTAAGAAGAAAGGGATTCACAACCACTACTTGGAAAATGGGTTGACAAGGTTGTTGTGTGGAGTTTTCAAATAACAAGAAACAATTGAAACTCTTAACAACTGCATGGATGGTGTTATCCAATTTTGCCCCTTGGAGTAAAATTGGACCATGTTACCGCAATTGTACCCTGGGACTGGAAAATCCTTCGTGATCACTCTGGGTCATTTCGGGTAAATTTTGTGCTTACGGAGCATTTATGGTATTCCGGGAGGTTTTGGGGTCATCTCGACTATTTTCCCTTTTCCAAGTCTTAGGGTGAGAAATTGCCCTATGACGGGTCCACATTCGTCCGATACTAAAAACAAATGATCAAAATTGGTAGGTTGTGTTTAAAAGGTCTTATTGTGCTTCTATTTACCTCACTGATTTTGAGGAGAAACTAATGAAGTCTAAACACCAACGTAAAATCAGATTTAGAGGGGTGGATAGCATTAAGCAAAGAATGAGCTCGACGAGCTCAAGGTGAGTTGGTTGATTTTAACTCGCTGTCAGGGATCAACTCACGCAACCGATTGGAGCCGAGTCGATCAGTGGAAGATCGTGAGACTAACTCGAATCACTTTCAAAACAAGCTCCCAAGGTGAGCTACAAACTATTGAGGCAAGTTCATTTGAAGAACAGGGCTTTCAATAACGAGTTCATAAGAGCTCGTGTAGTCAACGCACTTGAAGAACACAGATCGAGGATCGATACATGCAACTGAAAGGCAGCTCAGGACCTCGATGGTGAGCTAGACTCGGTCGACTTACAAGGTATAGCTCGGGTGAGTCATCGAAGGACTCAGGTTCATGTAAGGAGCTATGACGTCGAGCTAAGCCATCGGTTCAAGGAGATCACTCATAAGATGGAGCTCGACACTTGGCATCCTAAGTTGAAGAGAAGGATCTCAGTGAGAGGTCATGATAGTTGCATAGAGGTGGCTCGACGGGATGAGGCCGAGTCGACTTCGAGCTCAACTCAGTTCATGTGTATGCATCATCAGAGGGTGATCGAGTTCGGCTCACAAAGTGAGCTCACTCATTTGTTGGTATGCGAGAGCCATAGAGGAACTCGGTGAGTTTAGCTCACTCAGTCGAGCTAAGCCGCATGGATTGGGAAAATGTACGTCAGGATCCTGAGCACAAAGAGCCAATGATGGAGAAATCTTAGGGTAAGACCGGGGGCTTATCTCCAAGCTAGTCAAGATGGCATGTCAAGCCTACCGACAAGACACCACCTGAGTCAGGGGTGACATTAGGGCAGTTGATGACCGAGTCATGACGAATGATCCACCATGAAAATAGATAAACAAGGCATGATGCCAAAGGTGGAGACTCAAAATTTTAGCTCATCGAACTCGAGGTAGCATGGTAACGTAGTGTTCGAGTTTCTCACACAAGGACCAAGCCAAATGGCCAGAAAAGTGATTTGTTGAACAGTTGAGCTCGTTAGGAAAGTGGCTCACCAGATCGGGCCATACCATGATGATCAAGAGGAGGATCAAAGCTCAAGCATAAGCATATAGGCAGATCAAGAGGTGGGCTCGAAGCTACCATGAAGATCTCAGGGAAAAAGGTGGCTTGAGAGTTCCAACCAATCTCACTAGGTAAGGCGGATGATAGTTCCATGTCGAGCTCAACAGTAGCTCGGCTCCTATGGAGATTCACACGGCAAGATCTTTTCAAATCAAGTTGCAAACAACGGTGTTTTGGAGATTGGTGAGCTCGTATGGAGAATGACTTGGTTGGGTTGCTTGATCAGTGGTGAGCTCAACAGTGTTTGGAAATAGCTTGTAGGAGTCAGCGCCTAGCTCATGAGAAAACTCAACATCGTGGTAGGTTGGTATGACAAGTCTACGAGGCCAGTCGAGTTGAATCCAAGACACAACAGTGCGGCAATCCTAGTGGCTTGAATGGTTGAGCTATAATCTTGGAAGCTCAACTCGTGTTCAAGCAAGTTTTAGGGCGAGTCACTCGGTCCTTGCCGAGTCAGTCAAAATGAAGGCAACTTCGGAATTGGAGAGTCGTTCTAGCTCGAACACGAGCTCATTACACAATGGGAGGCGAGATGGGCTCGACATGGTGAATGCATCGCTTAAGGGGAAGATCCCGAAAAGAGAATGGCTCGATATCTAGCTCAAAGCCATGTCAAATCGGTCAGTGGTGTTATTGCAGTCAAAGGTGAGCCTAGCAGGGAACCGGGTTGAGTACGAGATCATGTGGCTTGACTCGAGTAAGGATGTACACCTACCAGAAGCATTTGAATGCAGCTCAGATGAAAACTCGTGTGAGAGGTGAAAAGGCCAACTCAGGTCATGATTTTGGTAAAATCATCAAGGTAAGCCACGTGAAGAGGAGCTTTCGTGGAGGGCTCAAGCTTGAAGTTGGCATGCATGAATTCTGGAAGGAGTCTTGGTGAGAGTTAACTTGCTTTGCCTGAGTAATAACCGAGTCATTTGGGATTTGGTGGGGTTCCGATTTGATAGGAACCAAAGGGACTTAGTGAGTCGACGAAGAGCTTGCATGGGAACTGAGTCAAGTATAGGAGCTTGGTGAGACATGGTGAAGATGTCAGAGCTCAACTGAGTTCGCATAATGTATTTCCAAGAAGGTTACTATGGTTGGCTCACAAAGTGAGCTTTCTTGAAGTTGGTATGAAACAATCCATCAAGGAACTCAGTGAGTTTAGCTCACACTCAAGCTAAACCACATCATGAAGCCTGGGGACCCGGTCAACGGTTCAACGGAAAATTTTGTCTAGTTCATTCAACATCGAATTGGCCAAATGATGTCAAAGTTTACGAGTCTTCAAGGTCGGAGGTCGAGGAAGTTGGGAAGGACGTGGCAAATGGAGAGTTCGGTTAGAAATGGAGAGCTCGACATGATGGACAAGGAGACCCAGTCAAATTTCAGATTATCATAGTATGCTTGAACACCTGAATAATGAGATGGTCAACCAAGGGAGAAATTCTTCCAAAGAAATATGCCATTAAGGGACCAAATTGGATGCTGATGGAAGATACCATAAGTAGTGCATGGAAATGGAATTCGGTGTTCAAGGAACTTGGTGAGATGTGTTGGAACATGTAGTGATGGCTCACTAATATTGTATTCAAATGTACATTTACACCAATAAAGGTAAGGCCTAAGTCAAAAGGAAATTTCATTAGCAATGGAGAGATTTATGCATTTCGATTTCATAAGGAGTATTAGAAAACATATGTGTCAAATAACTAATGAACTGTGCTCGTATGGGTCACAAGAAAGGCAGGTGGGAATACATAGGTGTAGTCCGAGCACGGGAGAATACTCGGTCAAGTTTTCAATGGTATCCAGTAGGTCATAATCTGACATGAGTCAAAGCCTGACACGTAAAGGCATAGAAGTTGCTTGGTCCAAAGGTCAAGGAAGTGTGACAATCAAGGACGTGGCCAAATGGAGAGTGTGGCGGTTAGAAATTTAGGAGAGCTCAACATGATGGAAAAGGAGACACATAATGAAACTTATGGGTTATCATTACATGCTTGACATTCCCAAACCAAGCTACTCTGTCAACTCAACTCCAATGGGTCGAGCTAGTGGTGGAGACGCGAGTTAACATATTTTCACATGTGAGAAACCAACCTAATGGCTCGAATGGAGGATACAAGGGGTCCCACTGAATGTAAATTTTATTTTTATTAAAATATATTAAAAATATTATTATTTTTAAAATATTTTATTGAAAATATTATTTTAAATTAAATAAGGATAATTTCAATTTTTGAATTTATTGTGCATAATGGGTAAATGCAATTAGTGATGTAATTAAACATGGTGGCCATCATGTGCCATTATTCATGCCCCAAAATTTATGGTTTTCTCCATCCTTTCTCTTCAATTAGGTTTTGTATAAATGTAGAGAGAAGTTCATTCTAAGGGGTTAGACAATTGAACAAGTGCACATTTTTCAAGAATCCTCTCTCTTTCTACTAGTTTTGTGGATTGGGGAACTTTCAAGCCTCTCTTCCCGTATTGTAATGGAAAATGTTGCCTCTTCCTGAATGTATTGATGCATTGTGCACGTGATTGAAGTAATAAAAGTGTGTGTTTTGTGACTATTATTGGTCCTTTCATCATTCTATCTACTTCGTTGTGTCTTTCTCATGCTTGCAGGTACACAGTGCAAATTCAAGTTTCCATTGTAGTTTTTTGGAGGTTTTGTGCTTATCTAGTAGTGGAAGTTTTGTATGTGGTTGGGTTGTGATGCTTTCTCATCCTTCTCAGTTTCATCCTTCTTCACTGGAAGACCGAAAACTTGTTTGTTTGATTGAGCTTAACAAAGGGAATGCTTGCTTCATAGTTTGTGGTGTCTTGTTTACCCTCTCTAAGTTGCAGTAGGTGAAATTGGACTGTGGTGTATTTTCTCACCCTCTTCAAATCAACCCTTCTTTGTTTGAAGATCATAAAGTTTTCTAGTAACACCCTTTTCTTGGTGCATCACCATCCTTAGTGTAGGTTTTATTTCTTGCAAAATCTCTTTCCCTAATCCCATGACAGGTTAGTATAGGTCTAGTTAGTTGTTTTATTACACTAGGAGTAGTATAGCACTTAGTTTAGGAAAAGGAAGTCGGCCTTCTCCAGAGGTTCACCTCAAGCCCAAGTCCCACATCTTGAGAGGTGATCCCATGTTACCCAATCACACCGAACATCCTGTTCACATTCTAGCCATTCGGAGGGTGCAGTGATTTGGCGATAACAAATGGTATGGGCATGATTAAAGGGCTGTATGAAAAAAAATTGGATGCCACCAATAATCCTCTTAGAAAAATGCAAGGAGAATTGCTAAAATAATACAGGAGCAAGCTGATCTGGCTCCTTTCCCAAAAAGGCAGGACACAAATTTTGAAAGCTTAACGGATGCAACTATGTGAGGATCAGCACAGCATAGGTCATTGCACAAGCCCCAAGCTTGTGCTGCTAACCAAGTCTGGCCTTCCTGCACAATCAATGAGGAAAGTCATTTCGCTCTTCCCGCTCATGGAGCACCTTACACGACTAGTTAATGGTTTTCAGCAATCAGTTGTTTTTATGTTTTGCCTAGAAGTTTTGAATCTGGTATCAATTGTAGTAGTGCAAAAGATATAGTCACTGAGTATAGGTATTATGATGTATATGGTACTAATGTCCAGCTCAGTTTCTCCATCGATCCCTATATAAGCAAGAAGATTTTTCGTAATCTAGTTAACAGTGATAATCCTAGACACATCCATAGCCCAAGGATGGGTTCAAAGGACGGCTGCTCAAAGGCATTATCAAGGCCTCCTAACACATTATAAATTATAATCTTTAATCATCTATAGAAAAAGTATCATAAAACTGATTTTTTTGTTCATGGCATTCATATGATGTAACCCACCCCTCTAACATCAATATAATGTGCTGCCTATTTTCGGAAAAAAAAGTTCATGTTTTACAATTAGGCAATGTAAGGACCACTATTATTTTTTAGTCAAGTCTTGGTCGGTTGGGTGGTTGGAGATGATCTGTCCAATCATTAGACCTGTTGGACCAACAATGTATTTATGGTTCAATTTTGGACACAAAGGGGGACTCTCATGTGTATTCTCCCTAATAGTTATGGCATCTTACGTACATTCCCTTCATATGAATACTGGTGCAATTTCAGATATTTGTGTTACTTATATTTAAATTACTTGTTTATTGTACAGTGATTGTTGTTTTATCTTTGAATATTCTAGTTAGACAACCTATATTTTTGGTGCTCTCGACTATATGACCCAAGTTGGGTAAGGTGGCATATGTTTGAGGAAGATATGTCTGACCAAAACAATTGAAGGACGATCAAGACCTTGTATGGACAAAGAGGCTGGCCATACAGTGATTCATGGAACTAAAGGAGGATGAAACCAGCACAGGTTGTGGCTGACGAGGAGAGAAGGGGTAACAGATGGAAATAGGTGGATCCATATGACTGGTGTAATAGATAGCCTAAAAAGAGAGGTTGCAATATGTCAAGCTGAATTTTCGAATTAGTGATTTAAAGGTTTATTGAGCATGAAGTTGTTGGAGTTTTAGTAAACGGTATCAAATAGCAACCACCTCCAAGATCTGCTAGGAGTACAGCCAGGCTGCAAGGGTTGCTCAGGGCTGGGTAGGAGAGGGTAGTGCTTGGGGATTTTGACATGGTAGCATGTAAGACTATTCTACGAGAAGAGGAGGATATTGTTGTGTGTAGATCACCAAGGAGAAGGTAGGAATGCTTTCTCACCATCATACTAAGTCAGAAAGTGAATTCATCAAGATTACTAGTGCCACTCAGATTCAGGTAGAGGGAGTTTGGGGCAACAGGGCCATTGATGATAACAGAGGAAATGCCGCCTTGTTATGCAGTAAAAAGAGAGCATTGCAGCCTAGCAATGGGCGAGATCAGCGTGTTCTCATAGTTTTTTAGTGGTGTACTATTCAACTCTAGGAGCATAAAAAAAGATGATTGCTCTAGGAGAGAGGAAAATATAATATAAGAGAAAAAGGACGTTTATCCTATAAATGACCTCAGCCAATGCAGATGGGAACCATGCAAATAAGCAATGACAAAGCAAAGAATGTTTATCTTGGGAGAAATATATAAGCAAGGTGAATCTTGCCCAGATTCTTGTCATTGAAGTATATAAGCAAGTTGGATTTCAAAAGTTATTTTCTGCCAACTAATCAAAAGTTGAATTTCAGAATTTATTTTCCACTAGTTGACTAGGAGTTTGAATTTCAGAATTTATTCTCCACATGTTGACCAGAGTTAATTTTCAGAATTTATTCTCCGCCATCAACCCGTGAGTTGAATTTTAGAATTTGTTCTCAGCCAATTATCTGAAAGTTAGGTTCCACAATCAGAAGTTGGTAGATTTTGAAATGTAAAGCTTAATCATAATTCCTGACCTTTTTTTCAGTTTTTAGCAAATGTATTAACTCCTGGACTGCAATCATATTGTGAGATATGTGTCTCCCTGTTACAAAAGTTGACTGAGTATTTGATATTAGCTTAGGTTACAGAATCTTAAGACGGGCGGCAATAAGCTTGGAAATAATTTTATAAGCCATATTGCTAAAAGCGATAAGTTTGTCTCAATCCATCTTGTGAACTTTGGTTGCTTTTGGGACTAGAGGGAGATTTGTGCCATTTCATTGTCTTGGCATTTGTTTATTCTTTCTGGATTCCTCTATAAGGATTACCAACTCGCTTTTGACCATATCCCAAAAAATCTTGTAGAAAAGAACTGAAAAAACATCAGGACCTGGAGATTTGTTTGGATGGAAAGAGAAAACAATGTTCTGTATTTCCTCCTCAGTTGCTGGTTTTATAAGCTCATTGTTGTCCTCTTTATAAAACATCTTGGGAATTTTTTGAAGCCACTCCCTTTGAACTTTCTGTTTATTCTGCATAGATGGAGCTTCAGACAATTTATTACGGAAATAACCAAAGGTACAAGACAAAATATCAGAGACACATAAGATAACATTCATTGTCTGTTTGAATTTGCTGCACTGAATTAATACGTTGTCTATTTAGAGGACAGGAGAAGAAAATATTGCTATTGGAGACTCCTTGCTTTTATCTATTGGTCTCTAGATATTTGTTGCCAATAGCATTCTTATTTTCCCTGTAATGTCGCCAGCTCAAGGAAAAGATTTTGTCCTCTTTCCAGAAGTTGGTTGAGCCCTTGTTCTCTTATATGCTTTTGAAACCCTGCCAAATGATCCTTAAACTATCCGTTTCTTGCAAAAATGTTCCTAAATTCTGCCCTATGCCAACATTTTATCGTGATCTTGAAATACTTAAAACTTTTCAAACAAACTTGAACATTCCATGACCTAGAGTGGACAGAGGTTCAGTCCTCCATTCCACCACTTTGTTTTTAAATGTAAGATGTGTTAACCACATTTTTTCAAATATGAATTGAAAAAATTTATTTTTTTGCAAAGGATTTTGTAGAGATATCTATATGTACGGGCCAGTGGTCAGATATAATCGCATCACTCAGTTTTGCTTCCAACTGTCTATGACAAAAAAATCTATTACACACACAAAAACTCTCCAATTTTTCAGCAATGTAGTTTTGGTCCTCTCTTTCATTGGTTCATGTATAAATTCCTAGTGTAAAATCGAATTCCACCACGTGAAAGTTGAGTTCAAGCTTGTTAAGGGCCTCATTTGATCTCTGATTAAAGCCTACTCCTTTCTTATGTTCTGGGTTCCAGATAGTGTTGAAATGATTGAAGCCAACTCCTTTCTTTTGTTATGGGTTCCAGATAGTGTTAGAAGTCCACACTTCCCAGTGACTATCAGATTTTGAGTAATGGTATTAAGAACTCAGGTTGTCAGCTGTTCAATCATGCGTATTCTATTGTTCCCATAGGGGTATATACAGATTTAAAATATGGATAATTGTCCAAAATTCATGAGAAAATAAAATAGGATAAAGTCCCAAACTGAAATTTTGTGAGGACTTGAGATTGTACCTGGCCGGGTTTCAATAAATTAAAGTTCTTGTTGATTTGCAAAGAATTGTTTGCCTACTGCTAAAAAAAGCTATAAATTTGGTATATTTTACAACAGCAAATCTTATAACTTCTTCAAATAATATCATATCAATTTGCTTTGTTTTAAACTGTGACCAGGGTATTTCCATCTGTTGATTCTCTCTGTAAACCCAACTCCTCAAGATCTGGCTTCTGAAGGCATAGCTCATCCTGTACTGGTGGGTCTCTTTGGGCATTAAAGTTGCCCAGCAGAATAACATCGCCCACAGAGGAATACCAGGAGATTTTTGGATAAATGTCAAGGCACCAGTCCTCATCAATGTCCACTACAAAGGGCAATGAAGTAGAGGCAAGTATCATACTGCATTGAAGACATCAAGCATAGGAGGTGGACCCCTCTGAACCTGCAACCACATGTATCTAGAATGGATGTCAGAACACACCAATGATACTCGCTGTCACAAATGAGGCAAGTCACTCCCCATGAACCATACACACCATCAGCTATACAGGTCTCCCCGTGATAGGCCGAAACCCAGGAATAACCTGTGACTAGGGGGGTGGGCACTCACATTCTCATGGGTCTCAGTAACAAAGATGATATCCAGCAAAGCAACCACATCCTGGAAGGTACCTAGAGACAAGTGTAAGTTACCGTTGCAATTCCAGCACGCAATGGAGATGCCGCCATCGCCTACCGAGACCCCAGGGTGCCATCATACTGACGGTCCAGAGCACGATCATCCAAGAGGGGGAGAATCATGAATGACAGCCCTACAATCTTTGATAACAGCCCATTTGTTTTCTTTCCTAGCAGCTACAACCTGAATACGCGCTTTCCCAAGCTCCTCCACCTGGAATCATGTGATATTTGCAACTAAATATATTTTTTGCAGGAGGGAAAAGAGTTTCTTTTTTGCTTTAAGAGCTTGCAAACAATCTTCTGCAGTTTGAACTTGGATAGCAACAATGCTCTCCAACAATGTCCAAGCTTTATTAAGGGAGACATATTTTAAGTCCAAAGATTCACACAAGAATGCATGACTCGTCTATAAGGGATCAGCTGGTCTAGGGAGGCCACAAACATGAAGGTTGAGTACCTTGATTTGTCATGCCTTTCCTTTTCAAACTTTACTTGGACAGCCATTTCAACTCGAGGAGCTTTCTTCCCTATAACCATTTGCAGTTGCACCCACGGATTTTGTTCCTCAACCTGTTTTTGGATAGATTGTTGTTGGGTTGTGGTTTCTTTTTTAAGGTGTTCGTGCTGAATGATTATCTTTGATTGCTTGTTCTTGATTTCGGAAAACACTTGAGGGGTGATTGGAGGAGAATGGAAACGGTGAAGCAGGACAAAGCGCAGGATGGTTCGAGCTCGGGCAGGGGCGCTGCTCCAGGCAGCGACAAAGGACAGGGTGGAGGGGAGGTTGGAAAGCTCAACGGTGGCGGCGAGCTGGGCCTGGGGTCGCCTTCAACATGGCAAGGTCTCCCGATTCCCGCAGGCCTCAGGGACGATCTGTTTGTGACCAAGGAGTTCCTTGCCCTAGGCCGGAATGAAAGGCTTGAATGCATCGATCTCATGCAAGCTGAAGGCTTGATCGATGACAGTCAGGAGTTTCCATACCCTTTTTCGGGCCCTCCTTTTGATTGCTCATCCAAGGGCAAATCTGTGGGTGGCCTCAGTGGTTCAGAAGTTATGGATCATCCAGCACAGCCGAATTTAGGGGTTGGAAAAGGGCCTTCGGCTGCGGCCGGATCTTCCTTCAAAGATGTCGTTCAGAGAAATCCGCCCAAGTCACTGCCCCAACCATCATATATTGTTGACATGGCTGAGGAGTCGCCTTCGCTGCATTTGGAAACCCCTGAGATTCTGAACCATAGTCAACTTCTGACACAGCTCGCTGTCATTGATCGTTTTAATGGTTTGTGGTCATCCTCCTCTAATCTAACTGCCTGGATATCGGAAAATTGGTCCAGTGATTGCGAGGTCTCCTTCTGCTCCAAGGGCTTCTTCGTAGTTCAGTTCAAGAAGCATTCTGATTATCAAAAATGTCTTACAGATGGACCATGCTTTTGGGGCAGCACAGGCTTATTCCTTTCGCCATGGTTTCCAGAATTCGACCCTAGCACCTTCACCATCACCAAGATGCCGGCTTGGATTCACTTGCCGAATCTCCCATTGCATTTTTGGCCTGCTCTGAAGGATATCGGCAATGCATTGGGCAGATTCCTCAAAGTGGATTCTATTAGGGCAGCAACGGGCATCCTTACTTTTGCCAGAATTTGTGCAGAGATAGATCTGTGTAAAGGATTGCCAGACAAAATCCTCCTGACAGTTGGTAACCTACAGCATGTTCAAATCTTGGATTATGAGAACACCGCTTCATTTGTAAATCTACACGTCATTTACAGGCTGATTGCCCACAAGGGAGGAAGAATCAGCAAAGAAAGAACTCGTCAAGC
This sequence comes from Taxus chinensis, assembly GCA_019776745.2. Lineage (NCBI taxonomy): Eukaryota > Viridiplantae > Streptophyta > Pinopsida > Cupressales > Taxaceae > Taxus > Taxus chinensis. The sequence goes on along the minus strand of CM034153.1, from coordinate 633,523,130 downwards.
CAAAACAGTTGGAGCAACCCAGCCTCGAACACAGTGAGTAAAGAGGATCAGAAAGACAGGCGCGTTTCCCTCCACCACCACCCGGAATGAGTCTAAAAATCCCATTTCCAAGACTTCTCCAAACGAAGATGACAACAAGAATGTAAAAGGGGGTATTAAGCGTGGTCATGAATCAGATAAGTCTGATAAATTTGATTCTGAACATGAATTTTTCCAAGATTCTTCTAACAACCTCATGATGGTAGTTGCCTCTAATCAAAATCCATGGCAAGAAGTTGAAAAAAAGAGAGGTAAAAAGGGCCGCTATGCTAACCTGCATGATTACTACTCTTTTACAAAGTGCAGTAAGTGGCAAGGTTATATCTCATTCTCTATCATTTGTTTGGCTTTGTTGATCGTTTATTTTGCGTGCCTTCAAGGTTAGGATTGAATATATTTTTCTTTGTACGGGAAGGGGCCCAAGAACCCTCCGGTTTATAGCTCCGGTCAAAAGCATTTTCTTATCAAAAAAAAAATTCTGAAAACACTTCATTAAGCTGCTGAAGGCATGGGGAACCAACAAGGGTGGCTTGGATCTACTTGAGCTTAGTGATTACTGCCTGCAACTCGGCAATAATACCATCTTTCTCCAGACACTATTTTTGTAACAGCAACAAAAGATCTCTAAGTTCATAACCTAATGTCTAAATTCCAAATATTCGGCTGCCAATACTAGCGCAATTATTTTTTCGGTGACAACACCTTGTGATGGCGAGGAGTTATAACCTCCTGCGTTAGAGAGAGCTCTATTATGTTTACTGTACAAACCTGCAAGTCCGAAATTTTAACAGACAATTAAGGGCAAGCATGTTGGCATGTAGGCCTAATAGGTGTTGTCATTGATGCAAAACCACATTAATGACAAGGTGAATGTTGTAGGATGATGTCTATGATGTCGAATGAAGTGCTAACATACTGGTTCAGATGTCTATCAGCTGTTACAGTGAGATTCAGTGGTCCATGCTTGCTCTAGCAAGCCCATACAGGTGCCTAGGAGGTGTAGCTTGACAGTGTCAACTTCTTGGATGCTTGGGAAGCATGTTAACATGATGTCTAGCGTGATTTGAGGGTTCTTGTGCACTCACAGCAATGGTATGGTGCAGGTACAAGTGATTCTCCATGTTACAGGTGCTCATCAGGAGCAGGTATGGTTGCTTAGAGGTGTGACAATTATATTGAAGCCATTTGAGCTCATGGATGCATGTTATCAGATAAATCATGACATATGAGGTATGTTTGGGCCATTTGCAGAGGTTTCTTGTTCAGTTTTTGCATTATTTCAGTTGGTCCTAGTTGGTACAGTGAGAATCTAGCATGCAAGCATAGGTAAGTCTTAGTGACTGGAGAGATTGAGCCATGACATTGACATTCTAATGATTGGAGATGTTAGAGGAATGAGTGATAGTGCTCTCAAAAAAAATTCAGGTGCCCATGATGTGAATTTTACAAGATATGACATTTTATGTGAGACAGGGTCAAGAACAGGTAAAAATCAAGCTCGAAGTGCAACTTCAAATGCTCGTTGTGAATAGTGTGCTTTGCATGGGACTTTGTGGCTTTCAAGGAAGCTTTTAAGATGAGTATAGAAGGTTTCACAAAAAGAATGAGGTCAGTTCATCGTCACGTTTTTATGACCGAATGTTAAGACCATAGTTGGAATACTCGCCAAATCCAAATACTCGGCAGACCCCAAAAAAAAAACTCGGCAAAAACTCGCCAATATTCGGCCAAAACTCGGGAATACTCGGCAACTAAAAAAATACTCAAATTTCTTTAAAAAACATAAATTTTCTCGTACTCAGGAATACTCGGCGAATACTCACCAAAACTCGGCGAATACTCGGGAATACTTGCAGGACTCGCCAAAACTGGGGCGAGTTTTTTTTTTTTTTCCTTTTTGGCGAGTTTTACGCCGAGTTACTCGTTTTGCATGGTTTTTGGCGAGTTTTTAATAACTCGGCGAGTTATAGGCAAGTATTCCAACTATGGTTAAGACGGTAAAGAGGTCAAAAACCCTAGTTAAACCCTAGCTAGGAGCAGTTTGCAAAAGGTGTAGTATACTAACCCAGTTTTTAATTGCAAATGAAAGTGTGATGATTGGATGTTGTAGAGGACTCCTCAGGCTTTCCAAAAATGTATGGTTGAGGTCATGGTCATACGTGGGCCCCACTTAAAAATAGCAGTTTTTGAAGAAGGTTTTAGGACAAGATGGTCCAAAGGAGTAACATGCAAAATTGATGGTTCATGATTTATGTGAGTTGTTCTTGATATCCATGGAGGTTTCAGGACATGTTCATGCAGGTTCATGAGGTTTTAAAGTCCAAACAGGTTGACTAGTCAAAGGGAAGTTTTGAGATCTCAAATAGAAGGGTCCAGTGTTTTAGCTATAACTTGAGCTACATGTTAAATTTTGAGATGATTCAAGTTGTGTTGGAAAGTAGATTCAGAGACCTTTCCAATGATATATGGTTTGCCTCTTGATGAGGTGATTTGATAGGGTTTCCAGGGCATTATTTCAGCAAGAAATTTTTTGTCAATTCAAGACAACATCTGTTTTGTGGAAGTTTGATATTGTTTGAAGCATGAAATGGATTGGGTGATGCTTCCTATCACCTAGAATGTGAAGAGGGAAGAATTTGGACATCCAATGAATCCATTTTGAGGTCCTAAATATTTGTATAAATGGTTTTATGAGCTAACCTTTGAAAACAGATTTTTTGGCAGGTTGATTTGGTGAAGGCAAATATTGTTGTGGTTTGAAGAGAAAGATGTTTCATGGCTTCTAACATGCTTAGAAGTGTTCTACAGGTTCTGCCATTTCTTTTGAGTGATCACATGGCATGTTTTGGTTCAGTAGAAGTCATTTGGTGACATTATGAAGTTTCCACGGTGTTGAAGGGTGACGGAAACAGCTTGTTTTGAGAATTGTAAAGGGAATTGGGCCCAGTAAATGAAATAATTTGATTGGTTGATATTAATTACGACCATGTATGAATGTTTTATGATATTTTAATCATGTATAAGGGTTCATGGGTCATGACAAAGTATTGAACCAATGTTAGGGCAATTTTAAGATTGTGCCCATGGGGTTTTGAGCCATTTTTGGCACATGTAATGAGGTTTTTGGCTAGGCCGGCCTATATGGGTCATATGTGATTGTTGTAATTCAAATTTATGAATGTAATGAAGGTGTTTGGGTCACATTTATCATGAAGGACCGACCTATTTTGGTTTGGAAGGAAGAAAAGCATATTTAAATGTTTGTTTAGTTCATTTTTATGAACTAGTGCTCTTGGAGGGAAGGTGTGTGACCTAGAGGAAGACTTTTTGCAGGTATGAGAGCATGATTTGAAGGCTGAGGAAGAGCATGACAGATTGAGGAAGGTAGGGCAGCATGAGAGCAAGAAGATAGAGCAAAGAAAAGTGAAGAAAGAGCAAGTTTGATGCCCTAGCGTATGAGCTAGGGTTTGTGAGCTGAAATAGTGATCTCCATCAGTTGAGGCGGCAGCATTATTCAGAGATCAAACATAATACAGGTGGCTGAGTTGGTGCTTGGTCATCCTTAGGGGGTTGTAGCCTCCTTGTGGAGTGGGTGCTTCACTAAATTAGGCGTTGGTGCTCCTTATAGGGTTGGTGCTATACTAAACTAGGGGTTGGTGCTCCTTGTAGGGTTGGTGCTCTACTAAACTAGCAACTCATGTCTCAGTGTTTATTTTTTTCCATGTTAGTCTTTTTATTTCTACACTACTTACCTTCAATTTGCCTGTACATGCCAGATTTTCATGTCAACCCTTTCCCTTGCGACACTCGTCCCCACCTCATTTACTCCTAGAAACCTAGGGCTTACAGCTCCAAAATATTATCCATAACTCCATCCCATACCTATTTATCACACTCTTTCGTGGTCGCTTTAAACACAATATATTATTTTATCCTCTTCTATAATCATGCCACCCACAGCACTTGCACTTGGGACCAGGTTAACCCAGCATCCTTTATTTTCATACACCATTCTAAATATGGGCATTTTATGCAAGCCCTGGATCATTTCAATTTTTCAATAATCAAACTTAGGCATACGGTTCACCTCACAAATAAATAAGAAAGCTAGTCTAATCAGCCACTTGCATTTATATTTACAAGGCAATCCAACAGCATATCATGCAGGGCACACTCTCATTAACCAGAAGGAGATGTGAGGGGCTGTTTCTGTTGACTGCAGGCAGATACGGATAAACTTTGTTCTTTGTAAATTTCATAAGATTATAATTTTTTATGCACCGTTCAATTCAGGCATGAGTCTTTAAGTAATTTTAGTACTAAGTACAATGATAGTTGTAATACAGTAAATGTTGTGGTCACTATTTTGAGGGAACAGAAAGGATTGCACTCATATGTATTTCACACTCAAGATCCTTGGTCATAAGTTTTCAAACTTTCAATAGGCAGTAATGTACTGTAGGTTGTATGTTTCAAATTCTCCGCATTTTGTCCTTGCAGAAATCTGATACTGTAACCTAAAGTTAACCCAAAGAATGTAATAACTTCCATGGCTGCTTCATGAAAAAAAGGCTTATTCAAGAATCAGATAATTTATGATTTACTAATCCACAGCCATAACCATTGCACAATTTCCAATGAAACATTACATTCACGGGCATTGAAATTGTTTATTCTTTCCTTTAATAAGATTGCAGAGAAGAGAATTCCTGAGACAGCATTCAGTCAAGGAAATACAAAAAGGGAAACAGAATCGTGCCTTGTGCTTGGATTCTTTTACAAAAGGCTATAAATGCAGAAGTATATGCTGCTACGATACATGCCATTTTATCATTCACACCATGAATACATACCTGTAAGAATGCCATTCCAACTGTAGAAATTACCAAATGCTTAACTGTAGGATGCATCTTGACATGTCTTGTGGCAAACCACATTGCTGCCAATAGCAATGCACGTTGTTGTAGCAAGAATACGGTGATCAAGCTGCTCAAAGAACACATTAGGAAGACAAATATTACAATGTATTTTAACTTCTAACTGAGATAAACAACAAACATATAATATTTGTCTCAATCCAATAATATCGATTTCAAAATGTGAGCAGAGATAACCTCCCAACTGCAGGGAAAGTGCGACCAAAACAAAAAGATTATGGACAAACAACAAAGCGTGATATTTGGAACCAAGAAAGTAGTTCAGATGGTTTAAAAAAATCAGGATAGTCAAAGCAAATTCACTGAAAACTAGAGGATTAACGAAAAAACGTGATTGTCCATCTTTTATCAGTCTTATTTGGATTCAACAAATTTTACAAGAAAAAATTATTGGAAAAGTTATTGGTTTATAGCCAATTTACAGAGATGATAAATGAAACAGATGATCAAATCTGACACGCTTAGAAACATACCAGATTTAAGAGGATTTATAAGAGCAAACAACCAGGGCTGAACTCAATTGGCTGCTCAACATTCAGCTGAAAAAGAAAGCAGCGCATTCAAACCATTCCCTTTTTTTACTATGTGAACTAAAGATTTATGACTAGTAAAAACAACTTACAGAACAGTAGCCATCTCATGATGTCCTGAATACAAAGCAATACAGAATCCCTATGAAAGTCCAAAACAACAATTGACAGTCAAATGCAAAGCAAATGGATTTGCATGCATGCAAATGACATGCAACAGTTAGGGGACAAAGTCCCTCCTCAATGAAGGTGAGGTTGCCTTTATTGAAAACCAAAATTGTATTTACATCTATACATTCAAAATTGTATGTGGGGGGTGTTTTGGGACATCAAATGGAAAGAAGTGTGAATGAGGGAGATGAAATGGAATGAAGGAAAGAAATGGAAAGGAATGATGAAAGGAGCATACAATAGTTAGGTAAAAACAAAGCCTAATATTGCATAGAGAAGAAGAGGAACAATGAATAACCAACTCAAATAAAACAAGAGTTTGAATCAGCTAAACAAGAATAAATGAAAGGGAACACACATGAGCAAGTAGATATCAGAGCTTGATCACTGTGAACAAGAACAACAGATTAATAATGTTGACAATAAGATCAAAGATAGTATTCGCATGCAAGATTTAAACACTAACATCTAATGAACATAAGAACATCAAATGCTACAAGAGATAATGAATGGGACACAAAGTTCATATTTCATTAACTCTCCAAAATGTCTTCACAAAAGAACACAAAGTTTCTTTCTTGAAACAAAGCTTGCACCAAAGTATTTCTTCTCCTCTCTCAAAGTCACCCTTACAAATGAGCCCCTAACTTCCTTTTATAACCCAAAATTTGGTTACAAGGTAGTTAGGGTTTACATGAATATCAAATTAGGGCACCTTAAGTGACCTTGCTTTTAAATGACCTAACTAAAATAAGTCAACATCACTTTATAACAATTTGAAAGTCACTTTAGGAGAAGTACATAAATAAAGGGAAATGGGTACATGTGGACCCCATGCAGAAAAACACATGAAAATTAAGTAAAACAACTAGTGCCTTATCCATTGGGTAGGGTTCACCTATTCTCATTCGTATGAGAAATGAACATGCACACCCATTAGATAACATAGGAAATTATCCCACCATTCTGTTGGTGAAACAAGGGTCCTGATCCTTCGCCAATTCGAAATATTTGAGCTTCTGCAATGTCTGGTGCATCTTTTCTTCCTCTGGAAAACAACTTGGAAGAAGACAAGCCTCACAAAGTACCTACAGTTCAAGAATCCTACCTAGTATGGTATGCAGGTCTGTAACTTTAGATTGGATCTCTTCACAAAGGTGTTTGATCCTGTAACATTGATCAATAGAAGAAGTGGAAAAATTATCAATAGGAGTGTACATTTCATGTATCAATTTCGTGAATTGTTCCTTCAGATGTTGTACTGAATTCCTTTGGTTGTGTTCATTGATAAAGGTACAAGGAATCTCTTCATGAAGGCTTGAATGGAAGAGAGTGCGGTATAAGCTTCATCGCACAGACTGTCAAACTGAATTACTAAGTCTTCCAGAATCAATTTCCTGGACTTAGCATGATTTAGCCATAGAATTTGTGTCATGCGATGGTCAAACTCAAGGATTCCCTCTGAGGCTAAGAATGTAGATTCCATGCGAGCAAGATCCTGAAGACTTGGAAAGATCTTGATCCATAGCTATTAATTCTGCAATGAGGCATTCCTTGAATGGAAACACTGGATCAAGGTAGGCATAGATATTCTCAGATATTTTTATCACCTCATCAATTGTTCTCAACCCACCATTTTCTATCTTAGAAACCCAAGACCTTACAGTGTGCCCTAGAGTGATCACATCCTTTGATTGATTGAGAATTTCCTGATCTGGGATGGCCACCATTTCTAGAACAAGAAAAGAAGATGCAATTGGACTGATCAAATGTTGAACATATGAGATCAACTGATTCTTCTCTTCTTTGAGTTGGGAAATTTGAGATTTGTATCTCTCCAACCTTTTAAGCACATTGTTCATTGAATCTTTCACCATGGCAACATCACTTTCAAAAGTGGTCTTTCCAAGGGCTATTTTGGATACTTCATAATCAGTGATTTCATGTCTCCACGATCCTTTTCAGTTGTTGGAACTGTAATTTCTGTAAATTTATTTCCGCTATCATCAATAGCTACCCTAGAGAAGACCTTGGGATTTTTGGGCACAACTTCATTGGAAAGGGCAGAAAGAGCTTCCAAATCGATGTTGGCCACTTTGATCAATCTCTTCCTCTTTTTGATTTTGAAATCAACCCAGGCAGGTGTTTCGTTCATTAGTTCGACACAACAGAGTCGAGAATTGGAAGGGATATCCTCTTTACTTTCCTCGTGATTAAAACCAGTAGGAAATTGTTCTGCAGCCTCAATCCTTGGTGAAGTGGCATCTGCAACACATTCTTGATTACCATCATGTTCTTGTGGAACATTCCCATCACCTTGATGCTCAAGAAGAATTGGATATCTGTACCACTGGGATTTGTTTAGACTCAGGTGTCTGACATTGATGACTTGGATCTTTAGTGAGCCTATTGGAACTCTCAGTGATGTGGATAGATGAGTTTGGGGTAGAAATACCCGAAACATGTTCTCTTCCTTCTCTAGGATGCACATTCTTTACTGACCTTTGAGGCATTGCTTCTTCAGAAGAGACAGATTTTGGTAACCACCAACTTTGCCTCTGAGATGCATGCGATGATGTTGGTGGAGACTGTTGTGAAGAGGTTTGCACCACCTTTTTCTATGTGAGTCCTCCTCTCATTGGTAATTTTTGTATTTCAGAAATATGTGCCTGAAATGGGAGAGGGTTGGCTATTTGGTTCTCATACCATATCATAGTTCTTCTCAACATGGGTTGATTCATGGTATCTAGAGAAGTTTCATCTCCTTTACTCCAATCAATACTAGGGAGTGGAGTGAAAACAATATGATCATAGGTAGGATCCATAAGATCAGTCCCATTATCGGCAAGGGTCAAAGGAGGATCTCTCAATCCATAATTTACTATTTGAGCCAATGTGAGATGAGAAAATTGTCATCATCTTACCTCCCTGTCATCTGCACATCCTGCCCAATAGTCTTCTATGCTTGCTTTGTGCCTGTATCTTGCTCCTAGGACTCTCTCCATGGACCCTTTAATATCAAACTGAGCCCTACTTGTGAAAGAATGTATGGTGATGTGGGAAAATTATTTTTCCATCAGTTCCGCACTGCAAGAACTTGGACATTTATATTCCCCAATCTGAATTGGGAAATGAATGCCTTCTCTATGTTTATTCACAAGTAGGCAATGGACTTTGAAAAGTTGACGTGAAAGTTCCATCAACGCCAATTTGTCACTGACATATTTAGGGAGTTTGTAAGGAGCTCCCACAAATCCACTAACCCATATATAGGAGTAAGAAGGAAACTGGATATACCAAGTTCCCCACTGTTCTATTACGGCTTTGGCATCCTCTGAAAACCTTTCTTCTGGATTTCTCCCTAGTGATCTGATTACATAGAAAAGGAAGGCATCATTGACCCTCCAGAAATGGTGAGAACCATTCTTGAATTCAAGTTGTGGGTAAAAGTGAAAAACACTATTTTTACCAGGACCCATTGTGCCTCTAGTTGTCAGCCCTGAAAATATTCTCCTCCTTGCTACAACATAGATCAAATATGAGGTCATGTAAAAGTGACCCGTCATTTTCACCTCGATCAACTACTTGTGGAGAGTGTTGCTGATGATACTCACCCAGTCAACGAACATCTTCACATCGAGGATGATACAAATGAATTTGTACATCCAAGGATGGAAATTCTTGGCGGAAGGGAGACCAAAAACCATGCTAAGGAGAGTGATCATATCTCCTATTTCTTCATGAAACTCCACACGAAACAATTCTTTGGGTATCCTTGAAGTGTGAGTTTTTCGGTTTAACTAACCAATTCTTATTTACCATTTTTGACCATCTTAAGGGATCTTCATCCCAAAATTGTTGTGCCGATTCTTGCGTTATGTCAGCATTTTCTTCGTACAGTGGCACTTTCAACATCTCCTCCATGTGTTCAGGAGAGTTAAGCAGAAGGGGTTCATTTTTGTCGTTAAAGACTCCCCGACGCTCAGGGTCATAGTGTTTGGCACAAGCCAGAACAAACTCAGGACATTGTATTGCAACCGGAAATGTTGCCACTTGAGGTAAGCCACAACGATAGAGCCTTTTTGAGAAAACAATTTTTCCTTCCCTCCTAACTCTGTCACAAAATTGGATCATATCCACATGGCCCATATTAGTATCTGAAATGTTATCGTATGTTGAGCTTATGGAAGATGTTGGGATTAATCCTTGATATGCATACTTGAGTGCCGATTTGTTAGAGCGTTCTCCCATTGTGAATTTTTAAAGTGGAAAGAAAAGGAAAGCACACACTGGGAAGGTGTCAGGTCTTAGTCTCCGGACCACCGTAACCACAAGGAAAAATATGTCTCTTATTTATTATTTTTTTTTTTTAAATAAAGCTGAGCAATTCCAGGTTTACAATTTTTACAAAGTGGTAATATGAGCTCGAGCTTGGGTATGAGCTCGAGCTATACAATGAAATATTGAGACTGAGCTCAAATTACAAATCAAGCCAAAATGCTATGAATTCGGCCTTGGAAACTGAGCTACCTCCAAAATAGATTGTTACCTTCGGAAACCAAATTGGCTCCAGCTTGTTTGTGTAGGCTCGCAAATATTATTTCGCTTCGTGTCTGAGTTCGTGGCCTGCATATGTAGAATTGGTAGGGATTATTTGCTAGCTGAAACTTTGAGCTCTGGACCTTTGTGGCTCGAGGACTATATCAGTTGGACTATTTACTTTTTGTGCGGTGAGTGTTTTCTTTGACTTGCGTGGCCAATGCGTGTACTAGCTTATTTGGTTGCTGACGTGGAGGCAAGGGATACTTTCTCCCATGGTTGGAGAACCATTCGTGGCTCGTGTTCCTCGAGCTGTGCTGAAGGACCTTTCTTGGTGGAAAATCTTTGACTTGTGGCCTACCATGGCCTGTTAGTTGCTCATTGACCTTGACTTGTGCTGGGTTGTTTCCTTTGATTGAATGTGTGGCTCAGCCTTGTTAGCATGTGGCCTATCCAACTTTGTGCACTAATAAAACCAAAAAAACAGTTTTAATAAAAACCATGCAAAATAAAAGAAAGACTCTTAAACTTGGTCTTCTGTGTGTTATTCTGAGCTCGAGCCAGATTTAGCAGGGTAATACGAGCTTATGCATTGATATACAGATCAGGCTCGACTTGCACAGTCCATAGATCGGTCCAAAAATGGACGAGTGTGGGTCATGTGTAAACAAAGTTTGTGAGCAGAGGATCTAGCCAAGCATCCACCAAAACCATACGTCCAAACCAGAAAAGTTACCTCCTTGAGCATTGATGAATATCAAGCCGGGATGGATTATAATGGGCTCGAGCAAGAAAATAAAGAGCTCAAACTCGATTGTGTAGGAGGGCTGTGAGAAAAACTGGAGTATTTGGGCTCAACTGCCCTTAAAAACCTACACACACACACTCAGAAATGTAACCATACCTTGAATCGGGCATGCATGGGAACATAATGATTTGATGGAGACAACCACCTGGAGCTTTCAAGGTTGCCTGGCTCTAGCTAATGCAACCATGCCAGGTTTCCGTGTGAAAGTTAAGGAGTGCCTATGGAATGTGCTTCTCTTTCTTCTGGCTCTGGATATCTGCAAACTTTTCTTTCTTCTTCATCTTCCCAATTTCTCCCGCTTCTGCAACTTCTTGTAACTATCTTCTTCCCCACTTCTTGGATGATGGAAGCAGAATTATAATTGCCCACAATTGCTCATGGCAATTAAATGCCCACGTGGAGAAAATGAGAAACTTCTTCCAAATTTGTCGAACAAACTTTTATGAGGATTAAATCAATATTTATTAATTAAAAACCCTAAAATTTAATAAATTTAATTTTATTAAATAAAAGGTAAAATATTAATTAATTAATTAAAACACTGTTTACAACATAGAAGGAGAACCACTTAACTAAAATGAAAAAAATGAAGGCCAAAACGATCAGAAGAATAAAACGATCATGATGAAGGTGATAAACCATGAGAAAGGACACTTCTGATTTTTTTAAAAAATTTTCATGTTATAATTTTGTGAAGTCATGTCATTTTACTTTTTTGCTTTCATTTTGTTTTAGGACTTCTTCTGGGCTGGTTTAAGGATTTCGTGAATAAAGAACTTCATACAAACCCAAAAAAAATACAGAAAATAAACACGTACAAAGCAAAAACAAATGAAATAAGTGCCAAACAAAATACTGAAATAGCTTCTTAGGAAGGAGAAAATAACAGCATGAATGCTATATATGCCTACAGATATCAAAATATCACTCAAGCGTCTGTTATCCTAACACATCACTCGAAATATAATGTAGCCTGACCATGTACAACATTGATTAGAGTCTTTTAGCTAAAAAGATTTTCAGGGCTTGCTTAATTAAAAATCCAACTGAACCAATTAAAAACTTTTTATACAGAGTAAAAGACTAACGGTTATTAAAAATTGTTAACATTAAAAAGAAAGGAAATGAAATGCTTTGAACACAAAATTATATTCAGTACATGTCTTATAATATTTATCCTGAATTCCACATATACGTTGATATGCAAGTAATGGTGTATTAGTAGAACGAACTAAAGGGTGACACGATTACTGTAATCTTCTGAGCTACCACCTTCATCGCATTCAAGCTTTAAATCTTTACCTGCACAGTTGCTGAGTTCTCAAAGAAATTTCGGATAGTTGGTTCCAACTCAAAAAGGCCATCTGGAATCCATTTATCACCCATTTTGGGAAATGTGTTGAATGCATGTCCCTGCACTATGATAAAGAGAGATCATAAGACCAAGTAAGGTGCAAAGTACTTTATTGCATAGTTTGAACATTATTCATGTTAAGAATCTTGTCTTCTACAAAATAAAAAGAAAACTATTAATTATCAGAGTTCAGGCTCCTCACCGCATCATTTCCTGCGACAAATGCCCCTGAAATAGCAGTTAAGGCAACAACAGCACTCACTGGGAGGGCTAAATGCCTGACCTTTGTTGCTCCTTTAACCCAAGTTGCACAATCAGTTGGAGGTTCTGGCATGGCTACAGAAAGAGCCATCCAAAGAAGACCGCAGTAAATAACAAATGCAGAAGTGAGATGGGTTGCCAAACGATAAGGACTCACTCTAGGTTCTGCATACTCTGATTCTGGCTCCTAAAAAAATGAAACGTTGGCAGAAAATCAGTTTAAATGCTTAGGGCAAAAGTTTTGTGGCATAAGAAAACAAACAGAGAAAGAAACTAAAGGCTCCATATATTGTATAAATAAAATGTCAAAAGCCATAGATGTTATGAACTGTAGTCTACCTGGAGGCCACTCTTTACCATCCACCAGCCTATTAATCCCTGACTAGCACCCATAGCAAAAATTGCCGAAAGTCTCAATCTAAATTGTCTGGTTATGTATCCTTTCCAAACAAAGTATGCAAACGGACCTGCAAAGACAATTCCTAGTCCCCTTCCCCACATGCGATGTGCATATTCCATCCAGTATATAAACTTGAAATCTTCAAGGCCCATTCCCTTGTTTACACTGCATAGCAATAATTAATATTCAGCATTTGAATGCAGCCACTAATTTCAAAATAGATAAAAGAACAGCTCCTATCATAGAAACCAATCCAATGAAAAAACTCCAGGCAGCTGCAAAAATATAAGCAATAAATATATTTAGTTTATAAAGATTTAGGTAGCATTTTAATATCCAATCACAACATGTCATCAAGACTTCCAGCATAAAAATGAAATGGGGAATAAAAAATGTCTACCGAGAATGCATGTTGACTCAAAAAAAATTACGCTCTGCTGCAATTAATCTGCTATTAATGAAAAGGGACTCTTCCGTAAAACACTGAGTTAAAAGAAGTTTTTCAAGAACAGAAGTGCATCAGATTTTTTAAGATTCCGACAAGGTGAAATAAAGAATATGAGACTTCTAACCATGAATCTGTTCAAGGCTCGATGTTCTCATTGAAGTAGAGTAAAATAGAATGCAGTTGTACCCTTATGTCTAACCAAATTTAAAATTTCCAAGATACTCAGACAGTTGCAAGGTTATTAGATTTACACATTGATGTAGTTAACCCTGCCTACCATCAATTAATAGGCAAACACATGTTCTGAATGTTAAAAATCAGGTCACTTCCTGAATACTACTACAACTAGGACCCCTAACAAGACAGAATATACGGATACCCAAACCAGGGCCCTTCTTGAAACACAAAGTACTAACTATTGAAAAAGCATTGACCATTGACATGCAATATTATTGACTGGAAATTAATAGCAATCAGCTGTTGCAAATTCTAAAATTACATTGTTATAATTGTTATACATTTTTTAATCCTTTTATGTAGGTTTGATGCTTGTACGTTATCAAGCAATGATGTTAAGTGCTTCCCATTTGTAGATATGTCTAATCAATCTCCAGAGGGGTGAGCGCTTAAATCATCACATGGAAATACTTGAGAATAGGTCTTGTTGATTAAAGCTTGTAAGACATCCTTTAAGTGATTAACGTCTAAATGTCCTCCCTGGAATGGTTAAGGTCTATTAGCCAACTTGTGGCAATAAAATAGTCTTTTAGCTGTCAATATTAAGCTATTACAATGTGGTAGAAACTTGTAAGATATCCCGTGAAAATACACGATAACTACTACTATAATTCAATGATGCTTGCAATACACTACACAAGTCGATAAAATGTCTAGGCTCAAGGGAGATTGTCCCCAAACCAAGTATGAAGAAGGGCTTCTCTTGAGATTAATCATTGTAAGGCATCACCAATTTAGGACTTCAACCAGCTCCATCATTTTCATCTATATCCCGAAACAAAAATAAAAACGCCATTCAATTCCATAATAGCATTCCATACAAAGCTTAGTCCATCTTGAAAATGAGCAGGCCCTATCTCAAGGCAAGGAGTACCACTAAAACCATGCCCCATCTTGGTACATGACATATATCAAGTCTAGGTCCCATCTCAAAATACAGAACGCTACTAGAACTAGGCCCCCTCTCTAGATGTGGAATATACCACAGCCAGTTACATCTTGTAATGTACTACATTGAAGATCTAGGGCTTTCTCAATACATATGAATGAGTAAAAGGCTCTTGGGAAAACTGGGCATAAGCTTTTTAATCCCAAAAACTTACACACTTTTCACAATAGCCTTCTACTTGAAGTACTACCTATTGTAAAAGTAAAGGCCAAGATGTAATGTTATTCGTTGTATATCTATATCAATTGATTGTGGTAAATTCTAAAATTATGTTCTTATATTTATGCCGAAGGTGTTTACTATTGGATTGAAGGTTACCCCCTCTGACAGCGGGCAAGGACACCGACGACGTGGATTGCAGGAAACATGACATTGACATACAGCCTAACCCTAGCCGTCAAACTCTCATTTCAACACAATTACATTTCATTTCATCATCAAACAGTTAATATTTCAAATAGGGTTTCTTCTTCATAAACCTCTATCAAATTGGCCATCAATTCACGGTAATTGACATCCCTGGTAATAGAAACAATCCGACGCCACCTGCATAGCGGATATTGTCAGCTTTGATCTCTAATATTAGTATCAAAAGCCTTGTCAAGCACCTATTTGGCGTCATTGTTTGCAAATCTTTACACAATCTGTGTTTGCGTAATAGATTCCAATGCCATCACAACTAATCATTGTTGTTTTAATCCATCCATTTTATTGTGCCTTCCCATGTACTCTATCATGCTCATCTATTCATGCATGTTCATGGACACCTTCCAGATCACATCATGCTCATGTGCAGTGTGTCTGATCTATTATATCATGTTTCTCTTGCAATTATATAGATGCAGTCCACCAGTCTCACTGTGCATATCTACTTGCATTTCTTTCACTCTCATCATTGGCCCAATGTCATTTGCCAATGCACCATTGAAATCCACAATCACCATTTTATTATGTCTTCCATCATCAAGGCATAGTTTCTTTAGTATAGACTGAATTCCCATCTTCTTTCACCAAATTCTCCGCCTCTGCCATCGCAATGAGCACAACAGACCCCATCTCTGCCATACACATTATATTGGTACCAAATTTAATGTCCCCTTTTTCGAAATAATTCATTTGAAGGCTTCTTGCCCATTCTACTTCTCGTGGGCAAGAAGTAGATGGACAAGAGAAGCTCTTGGTTTATATTTTAGTCTTTCTTTTATTAATATTTACATTTTTCTTTTGTATTTTTCTTATGAAGCAGGTCGGCTGGGTTGGAGAGCTTTTAATACAAGCTTAAAAATGAAATAAGCTTCTAAAGGAGATCAGTCTTGGAGAATTCTTCCCTAAAGACTCTTGGCACCACCATAAGGATACATACGGGGCCACATAGGCTCATTTTGGGCAAAATTTTTACTATTATAATTTTATCTCTTTGGTTTTAGAGCTTGTTGCTCTATTCCAATCCACTAAGGGGCGAAATTCCTTTGGTGTGGCAAGCAAGGAAGATGAAACCTTTCCTTGTTGAAGGTTGGAGAATGAAAATTCTCCAATTTGGCAGTTCTAAGGACTTCTAAGAAGACTATCTTGTTGGTTGGGCAGCTAGGGCATTGAAGGAGAAGAGATTTCAAGGGTTCTACATCATTTTGGCACCCTCTCCTAGGGTGGCGACTTGGGTAAAAGAGTATTTCGGTGCCTTTTAGGGCACAATTTGTCGTCTCAAGTGGATATTCAGATATCTCCTAATTTATATGCCCAATCTATCACTTCTTGTTGGCTGCTGGGGTTTGCACGCTACTGTTACAAAAATCTGAATTCTTTCATTTGGGTTTGTGGCAAACCCTCACTTTCTGGATCAGCCCTAGAAAGGGACATTACACCAAATTTATCTAAAATTGGTCAAAATATATCCAAAAGCAAGCATTGCGGTTGGGTTTCGAACTGAGAACCTGTTGAATTTTTTATTTTGGTTTGTTTATGTGCAAATTGCACTCACGTGAATAGTGTTCTCGAGACTGAGAATATAAAATGGAGCACATATAGCAGATATTATTTAGCTAGGAACAATTTGAACCGTGGAAAAGGTGTGGAACATGCAAGTATTTAATTTCCACCTTTTTATTTCCAATTTTCCATTCATGTCTTTGTCTTATCTACCATGAACTTGCAGCTGGAAAGGAAGGCTACAAAGTGATACAAGAAGAAAGCATTGCGGTAGGGTTTCGAACATGGAACTTATTGGATTTTCCCCATTTTTAACTTTAGCCCCTTTTAGCGCAAATTACACACATGTGAATAGTGCGAGCAAGATCGAGACTAGAAAGTGGAGCACATATGGCAGATATTATTTGGGCAGGAACAATTTGAGCCGTGCAATAGGTGCAAGACATGTAGGTATTTAATTTCCACCTTATTTCCAACTTCCCATTCATGTCTTCATCTTATCTAACAAATTAAACATCGTCCAATCGATGACCTTGACACCGAAAATAAAATATAATAAAATAATAGCAAAGCCCATTTTATGTTGGTGGTTGTTGACAGACGATGCCTTCAGGACTGTCAATGTGGGAAACCATAATCGTTACATTAATAGCTAGATAAGATAAGATGAGATAAGATAAATATATTAAATGTCCAACGAATGACCACAAAAGTAGGTCAACGGGACTGCACCAATACAAAAAAAGTGAACAATAATCCAGCCAAAGGACCAAAAGGTCTTTGAATACAACCAGAAAAGAGAAGAAGCGAAAGAAGAACGGGCAAAGAGAGAGGCTTGGAAAAAGCCTGCAGGAATCAGCAAAACCCCAGCAAGCGGAGGAAGGAAAGGAAGGAAGAGGAGGCATGAAGGAGACCCCCTCAACCAACATTTGAGGCCGACTGGAAGAAGCTAGTAATGTGCTGAAGACCAGAATCGGGGGCTATGGAAGATCTGGAGTGTCGATGTCCGGAGGAGGGAAGAACTCTCTGTGTACGTCTGGTGGATCTTAAAGGCCATCTCTGAGAGGATGGTCTTGACCTCGTATGTGTCTGGGCGTCCCTGATCTATAAATAATACCTCAACTCCGAACAGATCTCGTATGGTAATCATGATTGGTAACATTCTGCCACTTAGTGCCCCTTCTAAGGAGAGAACTATGAAAAAGGAAGTGATATGTTAAGTAGCCGTCTCCCTAGAAGGAGGCTGAAGGGTCTCCTCCCAAAGCCTAAGAGCCTCGTCTAGATAGAAAGCAAGGCACCTTTGATCATAATATCTGAAGAAGTCAGTGAAGGTCGGACGCTCTCTGAACAAGCAGTGAAATCTCCCTCTGATCTCGTAGTAGATGGGGCACCGGAAGAGAGAAACCCTTATTGCAAATGTGCGTGGAATCACTACCCTAAGATGTCGGATCCACTCCACATATCCATGTCTCTAATGTGTCCCGTGAATTAACAAGCACATTCCCGTTTAATTTCCACCTTTTTATTTCCAATTTTCCATTCATTTCTTCATTTTATCTAACAAATTACATGTCATCCAATCAATGGCCTTGAAGCCAAAAATAAAATAAAAACAAAGCCCACTTTATGGCTATCGTCGTGTTGCAGGTGTCGCACAACCCATGGCGCATACAGAGATAGGTTGTCCTTTTTGCAATCAAAATATAGACAGCACCCATGCATGAAGGACATGGGCGTCATTTCTTCGTTGGCTGCGAACAAGGAGCAAGACCGTCAAAGTGTGAAGGATGTTGGATTTCAATTGTGTGGATTTCATTCGAGCTCAACATGACGCCATCAGTTGTGGCCATTTGCTTACCTATTGGAATCCCCCATTTTTTATTTTGACTGCTTTAGGTGAATATTGTTGTGGAACATGCAGCTATTTAATTCCCACCTTTTTATTTCCAACTTTCCATTCATGTCTTCATCTTATCTAACAAATTAAATGCCCTCCGATCAAAAGCCTTAACGTCGTACACCAATGAAATATAAAAAATAGCAAAGCCCATTTTATGCCTATGGTTGTTGACAGACGACGCCATCAAGACTGTTGATGTGGGGAACCCTAATCATTATGGTGATAGCCAAAGAGAAACCCTAATCATAAATGTGCATGAAATCACTACCCTGGGATGCCAAGTCCACTCAAGATATCCTTGTCTCTTAACTGTCATATGAGTCGCGCAAGCAAATTCCCCTTACATTTACGTGTGATCTAACTACCCTAAGAATAAAAGGGCTGAAACAACAAAAAAAACTAATGGCATTGGCAATATTGATCAATCACTCCTTTCACTCTGAGATATTTCCAATAAAGAATTCCACTCCACACCCACTTTCTCCTTCATACAAGTGACAAAAAAAAGCATGTGGCTGTAGTAAAGCAAAGTTTCACATTGGTTCCCCGCCATGTTCTCCCCACCCTTCGGATTCTCCACCCTCAAACCCCATATTCATCGCCCATCTTCCTCTCCCGCTACTTTACTCCCTCCATTTTAACTGCTTCGATGCATCCCCTTTGGCGTTTCCATCATACATACCATGTGTGATTGCTAGTAGTACACTTTCTAATCCTCATATGTAGGTTTAATGCTTGTGTTTTGTACCTGAATAGGTAGATGGTTGTACGCCATCTCGGGATGATGCTCAGTGTTTCCCATTCATAGATGTTTGTAACCCATCTATAAAGGAGTAGACAAGTATATGTCAGCCCATGGAATACTTAATGAATTGATCTTGTTGGTTTATGCTTGTATGGCATCCCTTAACTAGGTGATGTTTATGGGTATTCCTTGGAGTGGTTAAGGTTTATAGGCCATTTTGTGGCAAGGGAGTAGTTTTTTGGCTGAAGCTATTACATTGCAGTAGAAACCTCTATCTTGGCCTATGAAAATACTTGAGTACTGGTTTGTTGGTTTACACATGTAAATCATCCCCACATCAGTTGACGTTTGAAATTTATCCCAACAATATTCATCCCATATAGACATAATTGTAAGCCATCTCCTAATGGTTGACACTTATAAATTGTCCCTTGACTATGATGTTTTGAAATAAAAGTCATCTTTCATGTTTGTTAGTAATGTCAGCATCATTGTACTATTATCTTTTGGAATAATAGGGGAAGATGATTTGGTTGGAGTCCCAAATTAGTGGTACAGTTGAAATCGAGAACATTAAACATCAATAGACACTCATCTCGGACTTTGATCTTTTTGATGGTCTTCATCCCCAATGGACCCATTAGGTTTTTGGTTACTAATGTTTTCTGGTTTATGCACATGTATTATCATAATCTAGAGTGTTGACTTGCATTTCAACAGTGTGTACATGTATCCGGGTAAGATGATACATAAAACTCCTGAAAAGCCTCTATGGACAAAAAGTAAAACATAGCTGTTTGCCTTGCTACTTCTTCGACTACCTTTTCATATAAAAAATTTAATATTAGTGGTAGGAAAAATTGTAATCGCTTGACTATAGCATGATCTCTTTTGAAAATCTGCTCTTTTGGGGAACTCCCTACGCATTAAAACCTCAACATAGCAAGACATGAGTATTATGCAAATACAAGAGAAGACATCAAAAATAAGAGAGATTTCAACCATGAAAATTGCATTGTAGATCAAGTCATGAAAAACTAAAATTACACCTGCAGTGGGATCCTATCAAACTCTATATCTTCCAGTATTTTAGTTTAGATAAAGAAATAAAGAATTTTTAGCTGGCTTGTGGGACTTCATCTTCACCAACAAAAGCAGAAATAAAAGATCAATTCGAATTGGAGGACTACATAAGTACAAAATTACAAATACAATAGAGCTCAAGTACCTAAGATCCAACTCAAACTACCATAATGAGAGTAAGAATTTTTTATATATATTGCACTTGTTGATCATCCCCAATGTTGACCCTTCCTCCATTTGGCATGCCATTACTACGTTTAACCATATCCTTGCATAAGACTAAAGCCAAAATGAAAAGATGCATGTAGTGAAGAAGCTAGCATATTTACTTTATGCTTCTCTCTTATCTGCCCTCGTTTCCTTATTCTCTTCATGGTCTTTCAATTTATTTGCACCAGTAATCCTCACACTGGTTAGGTGGTGCTAATCCGTTCTCATAGAATTCGCATTTATCCGTATATTTAACCTCTTACTAAAACGATAGAACGTTTTAATTAAGTCTGTATTCTCTTCAATGGTCTTTCAATTCATTTATACGACTAATTCTTTCATCTTGGCTGGATGCTTACACTATATTCTAAGTTACATGCATTGTGTCTGCTAGAGAGAAAATTCACAATTCTAGCTTCAGGAAGAATTGTGAACATGATAAGATTAAGATAAATGCTTGATTTACTTTGGCAGAATTTGCAATATTCCTCTGTTCACTAAAAAACTTCATAATGCACATTCTTCTGACAAGCACAGAAGAGCCACTGTTCCCAATAGTAATTGGAAGTAGTAGGATCCAAGAACATCTCTGTTAGTGATACAGTTGAATTCCCCTGTTAGTTAAACATAAAACCACTATTTGGTATGTACCCTGTCTTGCATATATTCAGAAAGATAAAAGTCCATTTTCAAATATGCACCTGTTGTAATCCTTATACTCATGTCAGCTCCCTCAATATGCATAGAAAGAAGCAACGTGAGGGCTTAAGAGCAGAATGTCAAAACTTCCTTTGATATGACAAAATTACTGCATGCTGAAAAAACCTTTCACATCAGGCCTATGCATGTAAACGCAAAATTAACACAGGTCAATATTTCAAACCATATTTCATATGACAAACATATTAATAAGTTATAATGATGAATTAAAGTAGACAAACAAAGGGCACAAAACCGTTTGTATTCTGGTGATTGCTTGTATTTTTCAAACTCAAGCTGCCACTCTTCTTCCGTCAGTGGGGGCAGATTACCTGTGAATTTCCAATCAGTCATTGACAGGCCAGATCTCGTTAGGCGAGTCATCCCACCAAGGATTACCATGCTGAACACCCAAACAGCACAACCAAACAGCCATGCTGCTACCTTCATCTGGCCTTCTGATCTATTGGTAACCAGACAGGATGCCCCTACTCTTGCAGCCTCGACTTTCTTTGCTGATGATAAAACTGCAGTAGTTGACATATATTGTGATGGTGACCAATTATAGGCCTGAAACACAGGCATTGCCGAAGTATAGTCAACAAAACATTTCTTAGGAATGTAAGACATATTGTTACTCTATGGCATAATATGCAGTCATTTGCAGTACAATATGTTCTAGTAGAAATGATAACCATTAAAATATTGAAAAGAGATAAAGACAGGATAACCTAGTTAAATTCCTCTACTGGTGCCAGAGAACGTAGTCCACTATCTGTTGAAAATAAAGTTGATGCTAGTAATTGTTGGATATATATACATCAAGTAACCAATTTTTTTTTCCAAAAGCTCTTATTTACAAAGCTGAGGTAAGAAGCGACCAGTTCACTCAACTAAAACTGTTTAGTAATACCACTTTGGCGATACTAGCAGCATTCCTGACATTTTATGGAGTAAAACATCCTTGACACGTTGTCCAGGACTTCAAAGCCTCAAGTAAGGGTGAATGGAACCAAACGTAGCATACTTTTGTAGTTCTTGTGTAATTTCTTAAGGAAATATATTGTAGCATTTTCTGAAATTTTCTAGCCTTAGATACTGGCTGATCATTCTAGAAAAATTATAGTGACTGGATAAGATCATATGTAATGTCCCTTTTTGGGGGGACTCAGGAAATGACCAAAGGCTCACAAATCAGATTATAGAGCTGCTCTTATAAACCTGTAAACCTGCAAATTAAACCGTTTTCTAGGCCAGTGATCTGTTTTGGGGTTTCAACCCCACCTTCATGCCTTCAAAACCCTTCCAATCAGCTCCGCTTGAGTCTCTTAGCATTATGATATATCAACAGCAATTATATAATGCAAGAAATCTGATTTTTAATCCCCTAGATATGGAGATACGAATTTCAACAAAACCCTTGTGTGCAGCGTTACTTTAAAAATTCACAATGCAACTTAGGAAGCTCCAAAATTCATGAAACTCGAGATATCGACCTTATAAATTATGAAGAACAACCTAGTAATTTCAAATGAGTCAAATTAGCATCACACATACAAATTTCCACTCCAAAGTGGGTCGCTCCACTCTAAACAATTATAATATGGCACCAAATAGACCAAACATGCAAGAAATAGATACTTTATTGTCTTTCAAACCAGCTTGCACACACAAAATCTCATGAAGGGTTTTCGTCCTTCACAAGGTTCCCAACCAAAGGTTTTCGTCTTTGGATGAGGTCCTGTCGACACTAAAATTTTCCTCCGTAATTTCTATTTCATTAATATATGTATTAGGAATATGATGTTGTTAAGTATAATTAGTAGTAGCGTCTGATAGAAGATAATGGCGCTGTCAGTACGGTGCCGCTAATAATGTGGAGTACATTAACAGTCAAAGTACAATAGGAATGTTGTAAAAAGTAAATATTTGTCGTAAGTGGTCGAGTAATGTTAAAATGTCAAAGTTTGGGTAATTAGAGAAGTAGGGTCTACATGATTAGGAATTAGAAATATTATATTGGTAATAAGGACAAGGAGTGAGGTCATAAATATTTTGTGTATTTTATTTGTAAAAAGTCTAAAAATGTGGAACCCATGTAAAATGATAAGGTTTATCTTATCTTAAAAGATAAGCTTACATGTACAGATAAGAGTTAAGGTATGAAATATGATTCGTCAGAGTGGATTTCTTATCCTATCTTAGAGATAAGATGGATAAGCCTGGAAGTTCTATAAATAGAGAGGCCACCCCCCTCATTTAGCATAGAAGGAAGTAGTGAGAAATATTGTAGGAAGTGTGCGAAGGAAGCCATCAGTTTAAAGGTGTGTTGAAGAAGCCATTAAGAGGTGTAATTGTAAAGTTTCTCCCATAGTCTTGGTGAAAGGCAAGTGAAGTCAATAACACTTGAAGTACCTCATGGGTGAGATTGTAACAATTTCATGTTAATATTATAATTTACTTTGATATTTCATATTTGTCATCATTCCATCTTATCATAGTCGATGGTATTCTTGTGTTATGTTGTTGTTTTGTTTCCAAATTACATCCACCAAACTAAAGGTTGTGCATTAGTAAATAATCATAGCATGAGGAGTTCCCGGTGAAGAATTATCATAGTGCCGGATTGGTGATGACAATTTGGTTCCGTTGCCGGGACCATTCCTTGTTGGTGGATTTTCTGGAGAGATATTCCCACTTAGTCAAAAATCAATTGGAGGGTAACCTTGTTTTTACTGTGCATAGTAGTTACCATGGTAAGGTCATTTTTGCCATGAATAGTAGTTACCATGGTAAAGTCATTTTTGTTGGGAATAGTATTTACCGCAGTAAAGTCACTTTTTACCATGAATAGTATTTACCGCAGTAACTTCACTTTTTACTGTGAATAGTGTTTACCACAGTAAAGTCAGTTTTTACCGCAGTAAGTCAAGTTTTACCATAGTTTACCGTGGTCATTTCTATTTTACTGTAGAAAGGTGTAAAGTCACTTTCTAGTATAGTGATTCCAATTATTTGTGCACATAAGTCTTGTTGATTGTACTTGTGGGTTGGTATTTCACGGTGGTTACTTTTGAAAATGGGAAAGATTCCTATTTTTTCAGCTCAATCTAATGAAGATGCTTATTCTTTCATTCAAGAGTTTAAAAGATCTTGTATTTGTAATGGCCTTATAAGAAGGGAACAATGGACTGAATTTTTTCCTACCTTTTTGGATGGTTCAGCACTTAGGTGGTTTGAAACACTAGGTGATAATGTGAAAAATTCATGGGATTTATTAACTGAAAGTTTTCTTGAAGAATTTGGTGAACAACAGAAATATGTAGATCTCATGATCGATATCACAAAGCTATCCCAAGGAGAGAAGGAGAAGATAAGGGATTATCATGCTCATGTTCTAGAGCTAAGGAGGAAGCTCGATGCCCAGATCCGGAAGGAAGGATTAGCGGATGGGTTGATGAATGGCGTGGATAATCTCCTCTGTAAGCATTTCATTCTTGGGATGAAGCCAGAGATCAGACAACGAGTGAAGTATGACCGCCCAGCTACCATTGAACAAGCAAAGGAGATTGCAAGAAGGCAAGAAGAAAATATGAAAGAGGAGCCCAAAGAAATTGTTGCTAAAGTAGAGCCTACACCAGCACCTTTGGTCCAGAATCCACAACCACTCCCAGTGAGCACAAATATTTCTCCTAGTACATCTACTGAGTATGAAGATCTTCTCAAAAAGATGGGTCAGTTAACTATTAATCTTCTTCAAGGAAAAGAATTTAGTTCTCAAGGAGGAGATAGAGGTCCAAAAAGAAATATTTCTGAAGTTGTATGTTATGGTTGTTATAAAAAGGGTCATTATAAGTATAATTTTCCAGATAGAGCTTCTACATCTGGTAAAGGAGATAATGATAAAGGAAAAGGACTTGTGAATTCTTTTGATGTAGTAGATAAGAGCAGAAATAATGAAGTAGATGTGTTTGTAACAAAAAGAAAGAAAGAAAAAGATAATCAAGATGGAAATGATCCTAAGAAGATGAAAGAAGAAACTAGTAAGAAACATAGGAGAAGAAAGTTGGGTGTGCAGGATTTTCTGATTTCACAGGGGCAAGGACCATACTCCATCTTGAAAGATCTGTCCAAAAGCCCTGTAAATATTACATATGGTCAACTCTTGGCTATGTCTTCTGAGAAGAGGCGGGAGTTGCGAAGTGGACTCAATGCTCAACGAAGGAAGGAGGTTGAGGTCCCTATTTTAGAGGCAGAGGCGGATCCCTATGCTCCACAAGCTGAGGTATTATGTAATGGTATTTCAATTCATGATGTCTTAGTTGATGGAGGTGCTGCAGTTAATGTAATGACCGAGTCTGTAATGAATATGTTGGGTTTAAAAATTGATCGCCCTTCAACACTTATGTTAAGGTCATTAAATAAGGGAAAAACTAAACCAGAAGGTGTAGTTTCAAATGTGGCAATATCTGTTATGGGTGTTGTATGTGTGGTAGACTTTCAGGTGATAAAAAATGGTACTGTTGCGTACCCAATGCTGCTGGGAAGACCATGGCTAAGGAGAGTTCATGCAAGAAACTACTGCAATGAAGGTTTCATGACACTTGGACGTGGTAGAGAGAGGGTGAAGATAAACGTGATCCCTCGACATCATAAAGCAGAACCTGTGGATTCAAGTGATGAAACTGATGATTGGACATCCTCTGATTACTCTAGTACTAGTGAAGTGGACACTGAAGATGAAGAAAGTGAGGTGGATGTTTCAGTCATGGATATCCTTCCAGTCACACCAACTCATGACCCCATAAAATTATCTGAAGAAGAAGTTGATGATCGTCTCCAACAAATAAAGATTGGTGATGCTGTGATGGAGAGTGAGAAGGAATCCTACCTCCAGCTCTTTCGAAGGTACATACACCTATTCACTTTTGATTACAAGGAACTCCGTCAAGTAAGTTGGGTAGAACATTGTATTGAGCTAGTAGATGGTGCTAAGCCCATAAAGCAAATGCCATAGAGAATGAATCCTAATTTTTCCAAGACTGTAAAAGAAGAAATAGATAAGTTGCTTGATGCAGGATTCATATTTGCTGTGGAGAATTCAGAATGGGTTTCTCCCATTGTGATCTCAATAAAAAAGAATGGGAAGCTACGCATTTGTGTTGATTACAGGAAGCTCAATAAGGCAACAAAGAAGGATCATTACCCTCTTCCATTTTTAGATCAGATCTTGGATGAAGTAGCTGGCCAGGAGTGCTATAGTTTTGCTGATGGATATAGCGGCTACAACCAAGTTCGTATAGCAGAGAAAGATCAGCTGAAGACCACGTTCACCACTCCTTGGGGAACGTTTGCTTATAGAGTTATGCCTTTTGGGTTGTGTAATGCTCCAGCAACATTCCAGCGTTTGATGAATAGGGTGTTCGAACCCTACATTGGGACCTTCATCAGAGTATTTCTGGATGATTTTTGCATCTATGGGAGCAAGTTGGACCACCTGCACCAAATGGAGACAACATTTCAAAGGTTAGATGAAGCACAAGCCTCACTAAACCCTACAAAGTGTGTCTTTGGATGTTCTAAAGGCGTTTTGTTAGGGCATGTTGTATCCAGAGATGGTATTGGTACTGATCCTGATAAAATTTCAAAAATCAAAGATTTACCATTTCCTATGAATAGAAGTAAGTTGAGATCATTTTTAGGCCATGTGGGTTACTATAGAAGGTTCATCAAGAATTTCTCAAAGATTGCACAGCCACTAACCCAGTTCTTGAAGAAGGATGTTACTTATGAACCAGGAAATAAGGCACATGAAGTTTTTGGACAACTGAAGGAAGCCCTGGTGTCTTCACCTGTTTTGAAGAATCCAGATTGGAGCAAGCCATTCATTGTGTACACTGATGCCTCAGATGCAGCACTAGGAAGTACTTTGAGCCAAAAAGATGAAAATGGGAATGAACATCCAATTTACTTTGGGAGCAGATAAATGAGCAGTGCTGAGGTAAATTATACTGTAACTGAAAAAGAGGCTCTGGCTATCATTTTTGCTGTAAAGAAGTTTAGAAATTACTTGCTAGGGCAGAAATTTATAGTTGTAACAGATCATCAGGATCTAAAATATATTGTCAATAAGCCTAACCCATCATGGAGGATAGCAAGATGGATAATTTTGCTACAAGAATTTGAATTTGATATTATAGATAGGCCAGGAAAGAAGCATGTCAATGCAAATGCACTCTCTCGAGCCTATGATGGTTTAGGATCATCTTGTGATGATGATGATTTCCCCTGTAACATCCCCATTTTAAGATACTAGAACAAGGGAATTTTTTTTTTTGTTTTGATAACGTTCTCTGTTATGAATTATAAAATTCAAACACACGTTCAAGTTTTAGTAATTGTTCTCTGCCCAAACAACGCAGTTTGGATCACACAATTTCTTTTAAAAACTAATGTTCCCTGTTCGCATATTTACAATATGGAACACACATTCAATGCCATTCAATCTTATAACAGATTCTATATGCTGCTATAAATGACTCGAGGAACTGCCGATCTTCCATTTTCATGGCTCGGAGTTTCATCGATCCTTCATTTCATGACTCGGCAACAACCGATCCTTCATGTTCGTTTATGCATAGTATATTATATATACCTGTTCTCATAACCGTTTCCGGTTATTGAAGTGATCCATTTAAGAAGCCTATCTGAATATCTGTTATTGATATTCATCTGACATCCTGCATCTTAAATTAAGTGATAAGGACAACGCAACCAGCACTTGCGATACTTTGGCCAAAGATTTTCACATGCTTTGCATGATCATATTCCTGGATGTGATACACATCAATGGAATACGTCCTTCACTTCACTTCACCTGTTATCTAGAATGGTCTTTCCTGGTTCCTACCAGTCCTCTTCGTTTAAGGTCAGATTTAAACTTTCAATTTCCAACTAGTAATATGAACGAATATAGGAAGGCACTCCTGGTAACTAAAGATACGCAGACATACGGTGTCGTTTCCCCACGACCCCGTGTGTCTAGTTATCTTTATTTTTCCGGAGTCACTCCGTATACCTGATCATACTCCTATCCCCTGCCAAGAGTTACACATTCAGCCTATGTATTCTTGATGTTTTAATTCGGGAGGGCATTGCAATATGTCAGCTGCAACATTGTGTCGTCATGAAGACCCCGTCTTCATGGAGACACCTTGTTGTAGCTGGCATATGCCAATGTTCTACAGAATCCTCCCATCGAGAATAAACATCCTACTCAAGTGATTTGGATACGATTTGATAATTAAGAATCAACTTTCAGCATCCATGCTGATCCCTTGATCCTCGTTTCCGTTACAGTTGTATATAGCTAAGAGGGACTAAATCCGTCCATTAGCTTGCTATGCATCTTCTCCTTCATGTCGAAGGGCTGCATTTCCCTACTTGGTTCTCTTCTTAATCATTGGATTAAGCAGTCCGTATCGACGGACGTGATAAGTTTAACCTATTAAACTTAGCCAAGATTTTCCCAACTGTAAGTAAATTCAGAATTCTAACTTATTAGACGTCATTTAAACGAGGTCTAATTCCCAAGAAATGTATTCATTTGTTCTCCTTAACGTTACATAGTTAAGGTCCATTAGTTATGGATATACTTGTCCTATATCCTTTATTCTGAATTTAGCATACGAGATCATTAATGGAGTTCGAAAGCAAAATTCGATTACTCCAAAGTTAATTGATATTCCTTAGCTCCTAAGCTAATCCTGAATACCTGTCGGTTATGGAATCATATTCTTCCTAATCCTTTTTTAATGTCAATTAAAAATTCATCTTTATCCAAGTATGAACTAATTGCATATTTCAACTTAAAAGTTGCATTTAGGTAAGAATAGATATCAGTTCCCATTTAGCATCCATCCAAGGACAATTAAACAAATCCAAATCAAGAAATAACATTATATTTCCAATTTAGTCAACAATATCAAACTGATATAATTATTAAAATATCACACTTGTAATTGTATTCATCATTTCATGTCATAATCCATACATTTGCCAATCCAACTGAATGGGCATGGTTTACATAAAACATCAATGCAACTCATAGATAGAAGAATATACTTTCTTCTTTTCACAATTCCTCGAAGAGGAATAAAGGCAATAATTACAATTCATCTTCAACTAATCAAGAAGCATCAGAAAACAGCCATGTCTTCATTCTAATCAAATTCCATCTACAAAATGATTTGCACGGGTCAGTTCAATGAACTGAGCATATTAAGCACTTATCATTAAAATGAGGTGCTTCAACCAACTGTCTCAATAAAAGAACCCTGCTTTTATGAAACGACAGTAAGACATCAATCACGAAATAGGCACAAAAGAAAGATCAGCATAACAACTGAACTATCAAAATATCATCACAATTAGCCAAAGAACTGCTCTCCCAATTCCACATAATCGTTACAAGTCTCAATTTACAATCTTTGTAAGGTTAAGAATACAAGTAGCTTACTGCTGATATAACATACTGTTATCCTTTCCACGCCTTTCATTAATAATAAATGCAAGGGATGAAACCAACTGAAATGTAACCCATTACCTTCCTTTCAGTTCAGGCATCATATTAGATTCCAAGCAATCAAGCACAGACAAGAAAGCGAACAGCAATGCAGATAGTTGCTCCTATCTAAGCACTACAAAATTCATTATTAACGAATTACAGATTTCCAACTGAATGAAAGAAGAAAAGATCATTTTTCCAAGTCATTCATCCATATCCCTATTTCTTTCCACATGACTGTCCTAACAATGGAATCCAAACGAGAGACAAATCAAGATAACAGTTCAGAGTGAAACTTACAAAATCCATTCGGAATTCACTTTCCGGCAGCAAGAATAATTTCATTTATAATCCGCTTCAAATGAAAATAGGGAAGAATTCATCATCCATATCCATATTTCATTTGAATCAGGCTCATATGAAAATCCGAAACAAGTTAGTACAACATTGTGTTCATCCTAGATCAAACAGTATAAGGATGCATACCATATATTTACCGTACTAAAAGAAACCATATTTCTTTCACTGTATGTTAAACAGATAAACAGTTATATAATCATGCAGTCAATTAATCACATGATTTCCTAATCCTATGAACGTATCCCGTTCAAAATAACATTTTATTCATTGCTGTTACCTATAGCAAGTCCAATAATCACCTGACTACGGATTTCACCAAGTCAGAATAGCAGACAAAAGAAGAGTTCCCTTCCAATAAATGATTCTACCCAATCCATTTTCCAAGTTCATGATAGTATGCAGAATCTTCAGAATGCAAAAATCAGATGTCATTACCTTTATCAAAGTAAACCGTACAGGGTGTTAAATACATGGATCTGATACAGTCAAGACAACCCATACAGCAAGACAAAATTTCCATGCATTTATTCTTTTGTTCAGCAATCCAAGGCTAAGTCGTAATCACCAAAACAGTCCGATCTTAAAAGACCGATCAACATCAATAAACACAACTAACCATCATACCTTCTTAGCAAGAACACCGTATATTCATTATAAATTCAGAAGGAAAAACTATTTCTTTTCCATCTCCCACGAATACTCATTCGTATTCGTCAATTCACATAAAAGAAGAAACACAGCAATAATTGTATTACTAGCATATCCGTCTAATCGAGTTCACAATACTCAGATAAAACTCTAATGCCAATTCCTTTAAAATACAAAATGCTATTTCCTTCTAATCCCGGAACATCAGAAGAAAGAGAAAAGTTTTATTTCTTTTAAGCAAGAAAGAGGAAGAAACGACAACAAAAAGTGTTATCATTTCTTTCTCCAAAGCAATTTGTATGCTCATACAAAACCCAAATGTCCATTTTCATTAAAATCCAAAACAGCAGAAGGAAAAAGAATCCTATTTCCTTAAAAAAAAATTAGTAAAGAATACGACTTCAAACAACTCGCACAGTTCGTGGAGATTTCATTCCATAAGATCATTTAAAAAGAATTATCCAGTTCGAAATATTGTTAACAACCATCTCAAAATTAATTTACTCTCAGCTGAGTATTCAAAACCATAATTTCTTATAGTTTCAGTAAGGAACATCCTCAATACTGTCAACAAACCAACACAATACGACTGTATTACAATTCCTTTAAGCATGCAAAGACAGTTCCAAACTCAACAGCAAAGAAAACGGTTACACAGTAAGGAGAACAACTCATACGGGCTGTTCCGATTTCACACAACATGAACAGAGAAAGAAACACCTATTTCAAATCCCCCAAACTGTCAACAACCAGTACAAAAAACTCATATTCCAACTCGATTCATGTAAAGACAAATCAAAGCCCTAGCAACCAGAAGCGATTCTACTTAACGTTTCGAAGAAAAGAAAGTAAGAATCAACGAAATCCAAATCATATCGACTTGACAACAATCACATAATCCAAAACCCAAGAGCAGGGTTGTTTTAATGAGACACTTAGACAAAGCAAGAATTTTTAAAGAGAAGGGCTCAACATGCCTGTGATTTCTTCTCCAAAACTTGAAGAAAGCTGTGTTTGCCAAAGTTATTTCCTTCCACGGCAACATCAAGAACTCCTCAACACATCTTTCCTCTTCAGGCTCACCAACAGCCTCAAAATTTCCAAGAACAGTGACAAATCTCAAGAGCTGGTTCGACTGAACCAGACCAGAAAAACCAAATGCAAAGCAACTTTGCAAAAGCCCCGAATCAACAAAATGAAAATCAAAATTCCCTCATACAATTTTGCAAGGTGAGCTGGTCGTGAGGACCAAGAACACTTAATGCATTAAAGGCTCTGCCTTTTCCCAACTTCCCACGCCACTGCCAACTTGAGTTGGCAATCTCTAAATTTCAAATTTCCCATGCAAAACTGAATTTGGCTCTATCTCCAAATAGATACCTCCGTTTCTTACCTGCCCCGCCAAAACTGGCGCTGTCCACGTATGGACTTTCCATTAAATGCTAATGAATACTCCCCCTCCATCCTTATCCTCTCCCTCCAAGGGTCTACGCGCCCCTTTAGATTAGGATTAGTTTAGGTTGCACATTAGTGTTCAACCTAGGTCATAGTTTAGCCTTAGGTTATTAGGACTTAGGTTTATTTCCCCCTTTTTTTTTGTAATTTAAAAATCCACTTAGGATAGTAGTTTAGGATGCATGTTAGGACTTAGGATTAGCTTAGGATTTTAATTCCTACTAACCACTAACACCAAACAACCTCCATCCAGTCTTCCAACTAACATTCACGTTAATGCTGTGCAGGACGTTCCGTCCTTTGGATCACATGCCAAGGCCACCCGTGTCCAGGCATTTCTTGCCTCACGAGGTCCCAAGTTTGACAGTACAGGGTTCAAGAATCGAACCCCTGTCGTTGGCATTTACGTGCTAGCTGCTCATACCTGCAATCAGGCGCTACACATTCATATCAAGCTCTGGTTCGGTTCAAGAGTAAATCGACACATAAATCACAAGAAGACCTCAGCATACTTTGGATCAATGAAATTGATTCAAGGTGTGCTGTCAATCAGCAACGAGAGTTTAGCAAGTATACGACAATTTATCGTCACATCAGCAAACACGCAAGTACAATAACTGCAGTCCTATGCAATAAATTATAATATGCATGAACCAGAATCCAAGTTTGCAACATGTCTCTTTAAGATCAGAACATATCTTAACATGTTTTCCTTCATTCCAGAAGTTATAACAGTACGAAAAACATTCACCAAGATAACTTACAAAATCAGAGTGTTACATCCCTGATGCATCTTGTGATGCATGCAGCATTGTTATCCCTTGACACAATCCCTAGTGAATACATAGATATTTGGAATTATCTGAATGAATTCAAGTTTCCTGATGGTGCCAATGCAAAGACTAAGAGAAAGATTACTCAAGCTAGTCGTCCATATTCTATTCTGCATGGAGTATTATTTCAAATAGGACCTGATGGACAGTACAAGAGGGTAGTCGGACGTGATCAAGGGAAGGAACTGCTAGAAGAATTCCACAATGGTACATGTGGAGGGCACTTCTCTGGACAACGTACAGCAAGAAGGATCTTGGATGTAGGTTATCACTGGCCCACTCTTTTTAAAGATTGTTATAATTATTGTAAGACATGTGATATTTGTCAAACACATGGTAACCGTAAGACTTCATCAGCTCCATTATGCCCTATTCTTCCCCTTGGTCCCTTTGAAAAGTGGGGAATAGACATTGTAGGTCCACTTCCAACTACATCACGCCAAAATAAGTATATTGTAGTTGCCACAGATTATTTAACCAAGTGCGTTGAAGCTAGGCCATTGAAAACAACTTCCATGGATGAAGTGGCAAGGTTCATATATGAACGCATTGTCACCAGATTTGGTTGTCCATTAGAAATTGTAACAGATCAAGGAAGCCACTTCATTAATGAGGTGGTAGAAGCCCTAGTCAATAAGTTTTCTATTAAGCACAGGAAGGCAACAACATACAAGCCAAGCACAAATGGACAGGTGGAACGAACAAATTTTGTGTTGTGTCAAATTCTAGCAAAAGATGCAGCCTTGCAGGTACATAAATGGGATAAAAGGATTCATGCAGCATTGTGGGCATATAGGGCAACATCAAAGTCAGCAATATGATACTCCCCATTTCAGTTGGCCTATGGCATTGATCCAGTTCTTCTTATTGAGTTTGATATTCCCACTGTGAGAGTTATGAAAAATGAAAGGATGGATGAAAGTGATTCAGTAAAAGAAAGGTTGGTACATCTTCATTTGCTGGAGGAAATGAGAGAAATAGCAAAGGATACAAGTCATAAGAAGAAAATGAAGCAGAAGGAATACTTTGATCAAAAGATCCGGTGGTCTCCATTTCATGTGAATGACTTGGTTCTAGTATATGATTCCAGATACAAGAAAAGAAGACAGAGAAAATTTCTTCCAAAATGGATGGGGCCCTACAAAATAGCAGCTGTGCATGAAAATGGTACGTACCGACTGGAGGAATTGGATGGCACTCCCATTACGAAATGGGTCAACCACGACAAGTTGAAAATTTTCCAAGCACCAGAATAGTCTACTCCGAGGACGGAGTAGAAGCTAGGAAGGGGGAAGATGTCGACACTAAAATTTTCCTCCGTAATTTCTATTTCATTAATATATGTATTAGGAATATGATGTTGTTAAGTATAATTAGTAGTAGCATCTGATAGAAGATAACGGCGCCGTCAGTACGGTGCCCGCCAATAATGTGGAGTATGGTAACAGTCAAAGTACAATAGGAATGTTGTAAAAAGTAAATATTTGTCGTAAGTGGTCTGGTAATGTTAAAATGTCAAAGTTTGGGTAATTAGAGAAGTAGGGTCTACGTGATTAGGAATTAGAAATATTATATTGGTAATAAGGACAAGGAGTGAGGTCATAAATATTTTGTATATTTTATTTTTAAAAAATCTAAAAATGTGGAACCCATGTAAAATGAAAAGGTTTATCTTATCTTAAAAGATAAGCTTACATGTACAGATAAAAGTTAAGGTATGGAATATGATTCATCAGAGTGGATTTCTTATCCTATCTTAGAGATAAGATGGATAAGCCTGGAAGTTCTATAAATAGAGAGGCCACCCCCCTCATTTAGCATATAAGGAAGTAATGAGAAATATTGTAGGAAGTGTGCGAAGGAAGCCATCAGTTTAAAGGTGTGTTGAAGAAGCCATTAAGAGGTGTAATTGTAAAGTTTTTCCCATAGTCTTGGTGAAAGGCAAGTGAAGTCAATAACACTTGAAGTACCTCATGGGTGAGATTGTAACAGTTTCATGTTAATATTATAATTTACTTTGATATTTCAGATTTGTCATCATTTCGTCTTATCATAGTTGATGGTATTCTTGTGTTATG
This sequence comes from Taxus chinensis, assembly GCA_019776745.2. Taxonomy (NCBI): domain Eukaryota; kingdom Viridiplantae; phylum Streptophyta; class Pinopsida; order Cupressales; family Taxaceae; genus Taxus; species Taxus chinensis. Next base: position 633,487,954 of record CM034153.1, on the reverse strand, counting down.
TTGTTTTGTTTCCAGATTACATCCACCAAACTAAAGGCTGTGCATTAATAAATAATCATAGCACGAGGAGTTCCCGGTGAATAATTATCATAGTGTCGGATTGGTGATGACAGTCCTCAACCCAAAGGGTTTCGTCCTTGGATGAGGTCCTCAACCCAAAGGGTTTCGTCCTTGAGAGAGAGTAAAAGGGCTCCACTAGCCAACTTTCACCAAGATATGAATAATCACCAAAAACATGAATCAATAATGCCCAAGCGACCTCCTTAAATAGCCACAAGAAGTGCTTATCAACATAAGAAATGATGGCCAACCCCTTAAGTGAATGCTTTTAAATCTTCAAAAGGTATTTGGAGCCTACATGCTCATAATACCTTTATTACCTAATTACTTAAGTTCCTTTATTGGAGTGTTAGGCTTCTCAATAGGATATATGATAATAAATGAAAACAACTGCCTAAACAATAATAAAAGCAAAATTCAGATCTTCCCCTTGCTTTTCTCCTTAGACCCACGGGGAGAGAATGGGTTAAGGTCTTCGAGAATCAGCCTCCAAAAAACGACATGACAGTCCCCCCTTCCCAAGATTGCTTGTCCCCAAGCAATGATGAACTTCAATGCTCCAAATACTTGACTCCTTGTGAGGATCCCTCTTGTGTTCCTTCTAGATTCTCGTGAAGAGTTGGTTTTCGTGACAAGGCATCGGCTGTTGCATTATTTATCCCTTTGACATTTTCGATGTCGAAATCAAAAGCTTGTATCTTGCTAACCCACTTGTGATGCCTTTCATTTAGGTTCTTTTGTAGAAGGAAGAGCCTCAAACTATTGTGGTCGGTCTCCACTATAAACTTTCCACAAACAAGATATTGCCTAAATTTGACCAAAGCATGCATAATGGGCAGCATTTTCTTATCATAAATGTGAAGATTCAGCTCATGTTTCTTGAGTTTTCTACGTTCAAATGCAATAGGACGCTGATTTTGCATTAGGACAGCCCCTACTCCTTTACCTGATGCATCACATTCCACCACAAATGGGAGAGAAAAATCAGGAACAGCAAGTACTTGGCATGAGCACATGACCTCCTTGAGTTTATCAAAATGTTCTTTGAGCTAAGGGTGACTAGTTGAATGTTCTATGGTAGCTGCATAACCCAAGGAACCCTTTGAGATGTGAAATGGAGATGGGGGGGAGGCCAATCAAGTATGGCTTGTATCTTCCGTTGATTCACGTTCACCCCTTGAGAGTTTATGATATACCCTCGGTACAAAAATTTCGCTCAAACCAAACTCAGATTTGGATCTCTTTGCAAACAAGGACTTCTATTCCAAAACTTCCATTAGTATGTCAAGATGTTGAAGATGTTACTCCCATGTTTTGCTATATATCAATATATCATCAAAGAAAAACAAGCACAAATTTCCTTAACTACTCACCAAATATGTGATTCATGCATGATTGGAAGGTGGCTGGTGCATTGCTCAAGCCAAATGGCATGAAAAGGAACTCAAAGTGTTCGTAGTGGCATCTAAAAGTTGTCTTGCAAACATCTCTTCCTCTCTTATTTGGATTTGGTGGTATCTAGACCTCAAATCAATCTTTGAAAAGAAGACTGCTCCATGTAGCTCATCAATCAATTCATTTATCCTTGGAATAGAGTACCAGTTCTTGATGGTCTTCTTATTTAGCATCCTATAATCAATGCACATTCTTAGAGTCCCACCCTTCTTCTTAACAGGAACCATGAAAGAAGCAAAGGGATTGGAACTTGGTCGAATAAATCCCATATCCAACAACTCTCATATGGTTTTCTCAATTACCTCCTTTTATGCTCTTGGGTGTCGTTAAGGGGTAGAAATTACCGGCTTGGCATCCTCTTCCAGCTCTATCACATGTTGGAATCCTCTATGTGACGGTAGTCCATGTGGCAAATCATCAAATATCCTAGCATGCTTATCCCATATGAGCAGAAGATGATCATAAATAATTTTGCTTACCTTCCATAGATGAAGTGGACCTTATTAGGAAATGCACAACCCAAGAAACCTGCCCTCTTCTGATAGCTCGCTGCATGCTCTTTGCTGTTACAACTTGAGGAGATGTCCCCTTTCAACCCTTGTAGAACAACCTCTCTATCATTGGCCTTGAATTTTAGTTCCATGCTTTGATAATTTTTGAGAGAATTCTCCCAATGAGTGGAGCCATTGTACCCCAAGCACCAAATTGGTCTCTCCAATGCCAATCGCATAGAAATCATCTTGGATCTTATGCCCTCCTAGTGTGATGTTGAGCTGAGATCCTTTCTTAGTGCAAGGAATAGAAAACCCATCGGCAACTATGACATGGAAACCCTTGAATTCCTCTACCTTTAGCTTCATTTTTAACACCAATCTTTCATCAATGAAATTGTCGGTATCCTCACTATCAATTAAAACCATTACCTTTTTCCCTTAGAGGAGACCTTTTACCTTGAAGGGGGTGGTACCTAGGAGCTCCGGAAAGTGTAGTAAGGGTGTTGTTTACTTCCGGATCAGATTTTGATGCATCCTCTTTGATTGGTTCAGAATTGGCCGCTACTTCTTCTCCTTCATTGCCCTCTCCTTCATCTTCGGACACACCACTTTTATGTAATGTATTTGCCCCTTTCCAAGGCACCTATGTCCGGGTGACCATGGATCTTTACATGTGAAGCAAAGCTTCTTCCTTCTCAGCTCGCTTTTGGACTCTTGATTCTTTCCTTCTTGCTTCCGTCCTTGGCTATTAGCTCCTTGAAAAGGTTTCATAGGCTGCCCCGAATTCGGTACTTTCGGCTGGGATAGAAGACCTTATGGCTGTCTTCCTATTGCTGGCCTGATCTGCCCCTTTTCTCCCATAACTTTTGATGAAAAAACCAGTCGTAGGGATTGCTCCCTCTTGGTCCAAGGACTTCCTTATGGTTTCTTGCAAGGAAGATGTGTCAAAAGCCCTTACTCAGCTCTTTAGGGATTTGGCTAGCCCTTCTATAAACAGTATCACGAGCCTCCCTTCGGAAATATCATCTACCATGACTGAAATCTTTTGAAAATCAGCAACATAATCTTCAACCATACCTTTTTGTTTGAGTTGGGCAAGATTACGGAAATATGTTTCCGGATCTATTTGTTCAAACCTCTCCGCGGGCCTTGTTCAAAATTCTTCATAGGAATGAATGCGGTGATGCCCTTGTGTCAACATGCCGTGATGCCACCAATCATGGGCAACTCCTTCAAGGTGAAGGGTTGCAAATTTTATTACTTTTGCTTCCGCCATAGGTCTCAAGGACAATTATGTATCAAGTTTTTGGATCCATGCCCTAGCTGATCCCTCTGTGGAGCCATCAAAAGTAGGAAGAATCATCTTCCCCAAGACATGCTGCACTTCTCCCTTTGGCACTAGGGTTATTTGCCGGTAATGTTTATCTTTTGTCCTCAATTTGATGAAATCCGCAAGAGACATTGCCTCCCGAAATTCATCCGCCATTGCTTGATATTCTTCAAGCCATATGGTGTAATCATGGGCTTGTCTAGGGCTTCCATATGGAACAACTGCCTCCTTGTCCACACACTGGGGTTTGTAGGGCCTTGCAAAAATAATTTTCACCTTTGATTTACGGGGACTATAGGAATCTTCTTCCCCCTTGGCCGAACCACTGCCTTGCATGTTTTGGATGGCTAGGGAAAGCCTATCCGATACATCCATTGTTCCTCCTTGTGTCTTCATAATCATCTCCAACTTTTCTTCCCCGGTCTCTGTTGTTTTCTTTTCCGTTCTCTAGTAATACTGCATACCTTTGTTATCTGCCATACTTCACAAGCTGTGAGGATGGAGCTCAGATTCCACTGTAATGCCCCTTTTTTAGGGGGACTCAAGAAATGGCTAAAAGCTCACAAATCAGATTTATAGGACTGCTGTTATAACCCTGCAAAACTGAATTTCAAACCTTTCCTAGGGCAGTGACTTCCCTAGCTGAGATAAGCTCTTCAAAGAGGGGTTAAACCTTGCAAAAATCCTTCCAAACTTATGCCAAAATTAGTAGAAAACCTTTAGCAATTAATTGCAGCTGTTAAAAATCAGAATTAGAAGTGGAATTAGTTAATTATGAAACCGTAATCAATGAACATCATCAAGCTTGAAAGAAATTGTAGATCACCTCCAAAATTCATCAAAGTTGGGATCTTGGCCTTAAACAATATAGGGAACAAGAGAGTAATTTCAGATTTGCCAAAATTGCATCACACATACCAAAATTCCACTCCAAGGTAGGTCGCTCCACTCTAAACAGATATAATATTGCACCAAAGATACCACACATGCAAGAGAAATATACTTTATTACTTTTCAAATCACCTTGCACACCAAAAACCTCATGAAGGGTTTTCGTCCTTCACAAGTTTCCCAACCAAGGGTTTTCGTGTATGTATGAGGTCCTCCACCCAAAGGGTTTCGTCCTTGAGAGAGAGTAAAAAGGCTTACACTAGCCAACTTTCACCAAGATATGAATAATCACCAAAAAACATAAATCATTAATGCCCAAACGACCTCCTTAAATAGCCACAAGGAGTTCTTATGAACATAAAAAATGATGGGGCCGACCCCTTAAAGTAAGTGCTTTTAATATATAGATGGTATTTGGAGCCTACATGCTCATAATACTTTTATTACCTAACTACTCAAATTGCCTCTATTAGAGCGCTAGGCTTCCAATAGGATATATGAAAATAAATGAAAAACAACCATCTAATCAACAATATAGACACAATTCAGATCTTCTCCTTGCTTTTCTCCTTAGACCCACAGGGAGAGAATGGGTTAAGGTCTTCGAGAAACAGCCTACAAAAAGGGGCATGACATCATATGATTCATATCTATTGTCTATACATATCTTATATATCAGCTTGTATATGGTTATATAGAAGGTTGTGGATATTTGGCACGAATCTTTTTCATGACCCCTCATTTATAGACAAGACCTAGAAGAGGTAAATCAATGCAAAGGTAATTAATAATTATAGCATGCTTATTGTGTTTTCTTAGTCATTTTGACTGATAGAAGATAGGAATTTTAAACATCTTTGATATTTCATTAGGACCCTTCTGTTCCAAAATAGAAATCAGCTCTCATGGATTCCATAGCATGGCAGCTTTGAACTCTTCTTTCCCTCCCATTCAAATAATGCATTTGACATTATTTTTAAAAACCCTTGTCAAGGCAGGGATGCAGAGCTTACATTCTATTTAACCTAGAGTAGACCAAGTTCCGGTGACATGGCAATTTCACCAAATAACTGTGTTGCCTGTTACCCCAAGAATCAGAAGCACTTATTTGAAGATTTCAGAAACCCAAGTATCGAAAGCATGGATGGATGTGTCAGGAAATGGTGGAAAGTTTGTGATAGACTTCCTAAGGGAGTTGTATGAAACAGGGAGTTAGGAGGAAACACTATGGTGGAAAATACCGGAAGCTCTTGAAAATAGTATTGTAAACGTTTCAAAATGCTTCTAGAAGCTATCAGAAGCCTGGGTGCCAGGGCTGGAAAATGTCACAAATGTCTCTGGATCTTCCGAATACTTTTCCACAATTTTCTAGTCCATATCCAGAAGTTTACCATGTGAATAAACCTTTTGGAATCCCAGAAAGTGGTTTCCAGTGCACTGGAAACAATTTAATATTCAGAGTTAAATAAATACTTAAGCAGAAAGCTTGTGAGGTTCAAATTTCACAGAGTGTGAGCCTAAGGGCTCCTTACATCTGGAAAAGAGTTCATATAATAAAACAAAGCATTGTAAAAGCAAAAGTAAAAAAAAGTCGAGCGTGTAAAGTTTGTTTCTCATGGGGAATTATTTAAGGTTCCAAGAATTGTGCATGGTTCAGTTCAGCAGGGCAGATTTTTTCCCTTTCTTTAATTACCATATTAACAATAATATAATCATCTTTACAACAAAAATGTTAAACTAGAACAAAGAAATATGGTCGGTATGTCAAAGTTATCAGGCTACTAAAGCGAAAACTTATAAACTTAGAACTATAATGTCCATAATGAAACCAATCTCAGATAACATAGAAAGCTACTTAAATGAAAACTTACAAAGCACAATGCCTGTAATGAAAATGATCTCAAAAGCCATTGAAAGACGATAAACAAATACCTGTTAATTGTCATGTTAGTATTTTAGTATTGTCTACGGAAAAGGGTTAGTAATTCTATAGACTATGTTTAGAATGCACATAGCTGTTTTATCTATACACTGTAATGGGTGCTAGGCTCTTGCTATACTATTTCTGCTTCCATGGGAAATTGTTATAAGCCATTTGTTGTAATGAGTGGCAAGTTTGATGATCACCTTACGAGAAGCTTTAACGAAAACCGCAATGACCATGATGAAAACAATCTCAAATAACATAGAAGGCCACTTAAGTGAAATTTATAAACCACAATGCCTATAATTGAAAAAACCATATAGCAAGAGGGTCAACAAATACCCATTAATTCTCATATTATTATTTTAGTACTGTCTACGGAAAAGGGTTAGTAATTCTACAGTCGTGTATTTAGATTGCACGTAGCTGTTTTATGAGTCTTATCTATATACTGTAATGGGTGCTACCTTTACTAGTTCTGCTTCCATGGGCAGTTTTTAGAAGCCCTTTTTTGTAATGAGTGGAAAGTTTGATAATCAGCTTCCAAGGATCTTTGCAATCTGATTTTACTGCGTTAAAATCTAAAACCGTTAGTTATGTCTGGAAATCTGAAAGGGAGGAAGTTCTAAGCTCAGAGCCTTCAGGAATGTATCTGCTATTTATCATTTTCAAAATTTAATATCATTGTTTCTTATTCTAGAAAAACAAAAAAAATGTGTTTGGGACAAGCAGTAGGAAACAAGGAATTTTATACCAAGGCAAGGTTCCACTATGACAGGCTTGTAGTAGCCATGTGAACACATTGAGGTAGGGGTCGAACTTATGGCAATAAGTGGACCTAATCTCATCTCTATGTATAAATATGGAGCACCTGGAAATAGGGGTCCAGTATTGCTATCTTAAGGACTCAAGCACACCCCCATGTTCTCTACAGGCTCTGTCCAAATATTTATCCACACTTTTGCCCCAATGAGATGTGGTCGAATGGTAATAGGAGGCACTCGCAAGAGCACATAGCTGTTTTATCTATTTACTGTAATGGGTGCTAACTGCTAGCTTTACTAGTTCTGCTTCCATGGGCAGTTTTTAGAAGCCCTTGCTTGTAATGATTGGCAAGTTTGATAATCACCTTGCGAGGAGTTATGCAGTCTGGTTTTACCATATTAACAGTTTAAAAATGTTAGCTATGTCTGAAAATCTGAAAGGGAGGAAGTTTTAAACTCAGAGCCTTCGGGAATGTATCTGATATTAATCAAATTCAAAATTTCATATAGTTCTTTGTTGTTCTAACAAAAGCAAACAAACAATTGTGTTTGGGACAAGCAGTAGGAAACAAAGAATGTTACACCAAGGCAAAGGATCCATTGTGATGGGCTTGTAGTAGCCATGGGAACACCTTGATGTAGGGGTCAAACTTATGGCAATTCATAGACCTAATCCCAACACTATGTATCAGTATGGAGCACCTGGAGGTAGGAATTAAGTACTGATATCTAAGGACCCAAGCCCACACCCATGTTATTTATGGGCTCTGTCCAGATGTTTATCCACAGGCCACACTTTTGCCCCACTGAGTTGTGGCGGAATGGTAATGAGGGGCACTCGCAAGAGCCTGACCTAGCATCAATTCCCACTCTCAATAAGGTGCTCCGTAACTCCAATGGAAGTGTGGTGAGGTTGTGGTGTTACAATTGACCCATCTTTACATATCTATATCTTAAGTATACAGGAAAAATAAGATCAACCAAGTGGTTGCAGTGAGATGGTATTGGGTGGCACTAATGAGAACATAACCCATTTTTAAATCCCCCTCATTGCATTTAAGTGTCCCATAATTGTGGCAGAAATGAATGGAGTATTAAACATGGGATAACTAGCCCCGGTTTAATTGCTACGAATGCGGGCATAGTTTAACCTACGCTGCCTATAACCTCATCTAACATTCAATTTTAATTTTTAGTTTGCTATGAAGGTTTTTGCTAAATACAAATAATCCTCATAGAATATTATGGTTTTTGGTTTTAAAAAAACAGGGAATATGAATTTTGGAGGCTTTTGGTAAATACCTTCCTGAATAAACTGTTGCAAAACCAATAATATTTGGATGGAAGCCTGTCAGAGGAACCCTGCCCAACAACAAGAACACTGAAAATCAAAAAGACCACTAATGTATTTACAAAATCCAAATAAAGGGTGCCCATCAACAACATTTCTTATTTTAAAAACCAGGCAATGGAACTTATACTAAATTACCAATATCTTGAATCACCTGAACATTGAAATAAATATCAAAAAAATGACAATGAGAAACCTGTGCAGAAGAAACTGGGCAGCGTCCCAAGGATTTATTACTTGGCTTCGTGCCATATTGTCTAGCAAGTGATCTGTATTCATCTAATACGTCACAATTCTTCCCATGACTGTTGAGGTTTAGGGTTTTACTTCTGCTAAGTAACCGATGTGCTAATCTCCCCTGCCACATTGTTCTTGTCGATAATTCAAACCTGGCTTAAGCAAAGGATTTTTATGCTGTTGATCAGTTGTTAAATGTAGCAGGAAAGCATCTGGAACTGTTTTAATCCTGCGTCCAAATGTTGTGAACCATGAATTTTTATGATTAAGAAACTACATTCCATGTAACTCTTCGAAAACTTGTGACTTTTTGTAAAGCCTCCACAAAGCGCTAAAATCTTGTAAGAGAACTAAAACCAGAAGGAAAGAAAGAAATAGCTTTCAACAAAACGTGGTATGAAGAATGCAACGACCGCACGGAGACTAGTGAAGAAACCATCGTGTAGAAATGAAATGAAATGAAATGTAAGATTTTAATGACGTCCACGAGACGGAAGAGTCTATGGGACCACAAAAACTGAGATTTTAATCAGATTTCAGACTCCTTTCAATATCCGCTCTTCGGCTGTGAATCTTGAGGATGAAACCCGCGGTCGCTTGAAGTTTTGTTCCTTCGAAGAGTTCCTCTAGTTTGTCCACCCTCAGGTTGTTTTCGTATTGAATACGAATATCATCATATGTTGAACACTCCATGACGAAATGCCATTATGTCTCGACGACCCCTTTGCTGCAGAAAAGACAAATTCTCCTTTCCCAATCTTCCTTTGGAATAGTCCATCTACCACTTTTGCATCGAAGATGATGCAATCCGGTTCTTAACTGTGCCAGTAGAATCCTTGCTTTACCCTTGATAGCTGCCCCTAGATAAGCTTTTTCATCATGTTCCCCAGCGGGATTGAATTCTCTGATATAATGTGCTTTCTTTCGACCAATCTGACCCGTCCACATGGCAGTCCTGAACTTTTCTATCACATAATTTTTTATTTCCCTGTTGTTGTTAGGACACTCTTGCAAGTTAATGCCCCATTTGTTCATCCATTTAGTATTCTGATTCATCCAAGTTTTCTTTATGCGCTCCAAAGTGTCATCCACAACTATTTTGGGCCAGCAAAGATTGTCCATGCTTTCAACTTTTTTCAGATAGCTTATCATTCGAGATATTGCCAAAGCTTCCAACGAGAAAGTACCCGCTTCAGCCAACAAGATCTCATAAGGAACAGTTGATTTGACTTTAAGGGTGCATGTGATTAGATGTTTCTGGATTCTTTCTATCTGTCTCCACCCGTGATTTGACATGCTACTTCCCCAAACTTCACAGCCATATAGAACAACCGGAGTGACCAACAAACCAAATATGGTTTTCTTAGTTTTCCAGTCCCAAAGTTCAGCTTTCCTGCACTTGTTTTGAAGTAGGTAAGATGCTTTCCAACCTCCATGTATCCTTTTTGCTTTACAAGTCTCCCAGCTAAGTTTGTGGTGAAAGTCAATCCTAAGATATTTGTATTCAGTGACTATTTCCAAAGGGCTCCCTTCAAAAAGAAAGATGCTTTGTCTCTCTTTCCTTTTCAAGGAGAAAATCATGATTTTTGTTTTGTTAATGTTCACTTGCATCCCGACTTCTTGGCAGAAGAGCTCTAGCGCTTTTAGTTGTTCCCTCAATCCTTGGGTTGTTTTTCAAATTAGGATAAGGTCGTCAGCATATAGAAGTAACTTCACCACATAAGTTGCTAATTGTATACCTCCTCCCTCATTTTTGTTTAACCATTCTTCAAGCTTGTCAATGTATAGCCCAAATAAAGTAGGAGAAAGAGGGCAACTTTGCTTGACACCAATGTCACTGCCGAAACACTCGGACATACCTTCTCTGGTTCTGATTTTAGCTCTGACCTGCTCATACAATTTATGAACTGCTGCTCTAAACTCATTTGGAATCCCAAGCTCCTCCATCCTGTGCCAAAGTTTCTTTCTGGGCACTGTGTCGAAAGCTTTCGTGAAATCAACAAAACAACAAAAAGCTTCTTCTCCTTGGGTTCCCAAACCTTCTCAATCAAATGCCTAAGAGTGATACAATGGTCAATTGTTGAGTGTTTAGGTCGAAATCACGCTTGCCCTTTTGCTCTTTTACCCTCTCTTTCGGCCCAACTATTGATTCTCTATTCTATCATGCCTCCAAAGAGTTTACCAAGAAGAGGGTTGATCATAACGGTGCGATAATTGGACGGGTTATTAATGTCACCACTTTTAAATAGAGGAATAACAACGCTAGTCATCCACTATGTTAGAAAGCCATTCTAGTTGACATCATTGAATATTTTTCTAATGTGTGGCGTGAGGACCTCAACCCCCCATTTTAAAAATTCAGCCTGTAGACCATCGATGTCTTGAGCTTTACCACTTGCCAGATTCTTTATGCCCTGCCTGATGTCTTTTGTCAAAAAAAGCTCAATTGAATTCTCGATTAAGGGAGGAATATCTTTTTGTTGAGGACGTTCATAAAGGGTCCTTGCATATTCTAACCAATGAGCACCTGTGATATTATTTTCTATGTATTTTTTCTTTTGTTGTAGCTCCTTCCAAAAACCTTTGGGGTTATGTTTTCCAAGAGAAATTAATTATGTCTTTCTCTTGCACACATAGCTTTCTTTTTTGTGTTGTACCAATCTCTCACAAATCTTTTTATTTTCTTTGTTCATGCCACTTTCTTTCAAAGCTCTCTTTGCAGCTTTACACTCTTCATCATACCGCGGGTTTGTCGAAAAAGTATTTGCCGCTCTCTTTCTAGGTTTAGATATCTCACAAACACTTAGAGCCTTTTGGATTAAGGATATCAACAAATTACTACGTATATACCCACTCACTCCCTTGGACATTGTGTTCTTTATATCCTTCCTCATTATCTGAAATTGCTGCTTAAGGTCTGCAACAAATATTTCTTGATTTTCTTTATTGAGAATGATTTTTTTCCTATTTTTGAGATGCCTTTTGCATGTGATGAGCCTGATTCCCTTGTTGTTGATTGAAGACAGTCCCAAGCTTTACCAAGAGAGGACTATGATCTGATTTTAATTCGATAGGACAATCTCCAATTTCAAACTCAAGTAGTGTGGAGATAAAACTTTGAGGTCAAAGGCAAACAAGAAAAAAATATTAGTAAATGCCTATTGAGGTCAAAAATAAAATTACATGATGAAGATGAAATTTTGGGGTGTACGAGAGGCTCGAGAGTGAACTCGAGTTGGCTGTGGTGGGGGCTTCATGTGCATGTTTGTCATACCGCAACCTCTTTGGGCATTGTGCAATAGTACCTATATCATTTTTGTAGTGTTTCTTGCCCTCTAGGCACACCTATATAATGGCCTCTTCCACCTCAAGTCCAGTTGTTAAAGTCGTGGTTGAAGCTTGTGGAGTCTTAAACAATGGCACCACCACAAAAACGCCCCCGAAAATTCATTCCGAACGTCTTCCACAAGGTAATGAATCTCCCCCTGATGTTATTTTACATGTTCTTGAGTTTAATGTTGCATGTTAGTGGTTAGAACAATTCTGCCTTATTGGGTATTTTATGGGTCACATCTCCTCTGAAAGCATGCTAAAATCATGGGTTAACTCGGCCTAGACCACTCACGGCATCTAACTCGAGAGCGTATAGAACATGGCTAAAGGTTTTTTCCTTTTCCATTTTTCTGACCCATCACATGCCCCAGTCATTCTGACTCGTTCAGCCACTTGGTATGTTCGTAACTCGCTTTTGGTTCTCTCTCCATAGACCAAAGATTTTGTGGTCTTTGAATATGCAACTCTCAAAGTGCCCATTTGAGTCAAATTTCTTGGCCTCCCCATTACCATGTGTTCATTTCTTGCATCAAATAACTGCTTCTATAAAGCAGGTTATTTGTATGGAATCTCAACACTTTTATAACGCTCGGTCACAGAAGCGTGTATATGTTCAAGTCGACCTCTCTCATGAGCTGAAAGACTTCATAGAGATTCAAATGGGAGATACTCAATACTCCCAGTGTAGTTTATGCCTAACACTTGCTTCCGGTGTTGGGCTTCTAATCATAAGATCAAGGATTATCTTGTTTATGTCTTGTGCAACTACCCAGTACTTAAGGTGGTTTTTAAAGCAGCCAAACCCCCTCAGGATGAGGGGTGGCAAACGGTTAAAGGACGAAAGAATAAGAATAAACCAACTCAGACCAAAGTCCCAGGCTCTAATGGCTCAAGTGAGCCAGCTGTTAAGGAACAATCCCGTGGCCAACATCTCAAGGAGCCAGTTTCTGATGACTCGTTTATCCCCTTGCCTAAGTTCTCCAACACACTCAAGGTGTCCTTGGTTCTCATAGACTCGACAAATCCCATATGAATTTCCTCGACTCTTCTTCATTCTTAGTTGCTCTTAACAATTGGTACACATGGCCCATTCAAAAGAGCTCGAAGTCCTTGCCACTCCCAGGATCATAGCCCAGCTGGAAGTGTGGATTTTGCAGAGGAGGAATACAAGATAGAATATGTTGGACGAATGAAAGTTGAGTTATGGGATTTCTTGAAGAACAATAATGTTCATTTTCTGCAGAATCAATTTGATGCCTTAGATGGCTTAGATGCGGATGGTATGGCCATTTACCATAAATTGCATGTCATGGAATGTGCGCGGTCTTACAGACTCTAACCACAAGTATATTGTCCGCAATGTTTGTCAAAAAATTGCCAATTTAGATGTGTTGTGTTTGCAGGAAGTGAAAGTTACATGTTTTTAGTTGGAGATGGTTTGTAAATCCATTTACATGACAACTTGGCATTATGCAGTAATCGTGATGGGGGGCGTGGGGATTTAATATCCCTTTTTGCTCCTAAATGGTGGCCTTTTTATGGATCATGATGTCGACCCCACCAATCGTAACATTTGGGCCTTATTTGATATTGATAGTCGCCCTTTTGGCATCATCAACATTTACAACTCTAATGATGCAATTGAAAGGTCCGATCTTTGGTGGTGGATAGCTAATGCAATTCTCGATGCTTATTGGGTTATATGTGGTGACTTTAATATGGTGGAGCTTCCCTCTGATAAGTATGGGCACCTACCTATGTGATGGACGGCTGGCGAACGGGAGGCATGGTTCTATATGAGCAATATATTTGGATTTTATGACCCTAATGCCTCTCGCACTCCCACTTTTGAAGATTGGTTTACTTGGTCCAATCTCCAAGGTGGATCGGATTAGGTTCTCAAATGGCTCGACAACGCCATGTTGTCAACTCAAAAAAATGAGTTTGACAACATTTATTCCTTACCTGTGGAAGTGATGTCAGATTTCATCCTTTTGTACCACTCCCCTATATGATTTTGTATCACTTGGCAAGATAAGTGACCTTTTTGTCATAAAGGTTAGTTTTTTTCTCAATACTGCCTTGATGGAACACAGACTCACTCCCAATCACATCAAGTGAGTGTGGAATTTTTTTCCTCGACCATGTCATCTCCAAAACTATCATCCACCTATGTGTTCCAGATGGACCCAATGGTGGGAGTATGTTATGACTAGAATGACTAGATTCTTTAGAATCTACGATTGACAACTGGCCAAAAATTTTAGCATCGTTCATACTCCACTACCTTCTCTATTCTAAGCCAAGTGGTGGTGGTGCTTGAAGGAAATCTGTTTTCCACTCTACAACTCCAAGTGGCAGAGCATCACCAAAAAATATAAATTACAGACAACTATATTGCTCAGGGAGCTCAAATCTATGCCCGTCTTCACTGGCTTAAAGTAGGGAATCTTGTTTCAAAAGAAATTTTTCTATCCCTCAAATCCAAACAGTCTTCTCAACAAATTTGTGCCACTCGAGATGGTGGAACTCGGGTTACAGACCCCCAACTTATGATGCAAACCTTCATCAACCATTACAAGCTGGTTTTCCAAGCTCAAGATCCCTCAAAGGAATGACATGCAACTCTTGACCAATGTTTGGTCGTCGTGCCTTGCAAGCTCTCTCTAGATGAGAAGATAGCCTGTGACCGTATGCTCACCCTCAATGACCTACATGAAGTGGTCATGCAAATGGCTAATGATAAGGCTCCCAGTTGTGATAGCTTCCACGTGAATTCTATAAATTGCTTTGGGATAGTGTTCACCCGAACCTCCATCAAGTTTATCTTGAAGGCTTCCATAACTAGTCGCTTGGCACTCACATCAATAAAGGGAATATCAAGTTCATTCCTAAACCTAGAGACCCCAAGAAAATTACCAACTAGCATCCAATCATTGTTTAATGTCTCATACAAGATTATTGCCAAATCTCTTGTGATTCGGTTGTGCCATATTCTTCCCGCCATCATACAACCGGAGCAGACTGACTTCATCCAGGGGCACTACATTCTTGACAATATCATTGTCATTTGGGAGGGCATGAAATGGGCATGCAGATCCAAACAAATCGCAATGTTCATTAAAATTGACTTTGAGAAAGCCTGTGATAGAATAGAATAGCTGTTTATTAGTATCATGCTTCACGATTTGGGTTTTGGCCCTATCTTCATTCAATTTATCAAAATGCTTTTTGCCAATGCCTCAACCCTAATCACCATTAATGGCCATAGCTCAGTGCCTTTTGGCCTCTTCCGATCTATATGACAAGGTTGCCCTTTAGCTCCTACTCTTTAGGTTCCTATGGCAGTATGTGGTTCAACGTGTGGCCGAAAAACTGGAATAGTAGATCACTAAACCATTGCCCTATTCCAAATTTACTCCAAAATCCTTGAAGCCATGCATGTATATTACACTTCTTGTTGGGTGCCATCTAAAACTTTTGTGTAGAAGTTGGAAAATCTTCTCAAAGATTTTCTCTAGGCCAATGCCTCCTGTGGCAAAGGAGTTCACAAAGTCACTTGGGAGACCTATTGCCTCCCCTATGAATCTGGAGGGATGGGTCTTATTGATATCTTGCATCAAGGGTAGGCACTTTGTGCCAAATGGATAATTCGCAGTATTAAAGGTAATAAAATATTGCAAAGTACTTTTACACTATGACATTAAGGAGGGTTCCCCTAATGGTCACTCATCTTGGAAAGGTTTAGGGTTTTCCAATCTCCTTGTTGCTTTGATGCCTATCAAAGTTGTCGGCACCTTCATTCTTAAAATTATTTGGAAAGCATAGGAACGAATCAAAACATGGCTTCAATAGAAAGGAAATGACTTTCGAAATGGCATTTCACTCAACAAACACTCCTTGGGGTGATCATCTATCATTCAAGTCCAGGATTTGTGTCTTGTATAGGTCCTTGGAATTCCAGTACTCAAGCTCTTCGAGCATGAAATTTGTTCCTTTCGTGACCTTTATTGCAAGCATATCTAATCATGGTGTCCTTGGAATAAGCTAAAAGCTTGATTCAAACTTGCTACACATGATCATGCTAGTATCACTGACTGTATTATTTGTCCTTAATCATATAGATCACAAAATATTTGTGTGTCCCTCCCATCCTTAGTGGACAAACGGCTAATGGTTCGTGGATACCCCATTTTAGATTTCTTTGCACCTGCCCATGGTCGAAAAGCTCAACACTTAGTGGGGGATTTAGTCATCTCCTACCAGTTGGAGAAGGAGTTTCATTGCAATTTGGTTTACCTGTGTTGAGCCTAAAATAGTGCACTTTTTGTGGTGTATCTTACATCGAGGTCTCTCGATTGGTGCCCATATGGTTCAAATTGGTGTTTTGACTCCCAAATACCCTTTCTATAGGCACTTGGAAACCTTATCACACCTTTTTTGGTTTTGTCCCAAAGGCCAACGGGCTTGGAATTGGATTCATTCATTATTTTTCCCACTCTGCCTAAAGTGTTTTATATGGCAACATATTCTTATAGGAGATAATCCCATGTTTTCCCAAATTTCGCATGCTTTCATAAGGGAAATTTTTTCTTGGTTATGGAAATAGAGTAATTATTTTTTTTGCTACTTCTGAAGTTGATCAACAATTCTCCATTTATAATAAGTTGGTGGTTATCTCCAATGTGTTGTTACACATACAAGTTCAATCTAACATGGCGGCCCTTGAGGTGGAGCACCTCCAAACACTCCTACATCATTGGGGCGATGCCCCCTATAATGTTACTCAGGAACTACCTTATCCCTCTTGTCGTTCTCTGCCTCGCGATGGTAGTCCCTGAGGAGGTTGTCAAAGCCATTTCCAGCGACACTCTTTCAGCCATGCTCTCCAATCTACGTGTGGTCAACTATGAAGAAGTTTATCTCCCCCATCTCATCATCATGGATGCCCCCCCACCATCTCTTCAACTCAGTTGGGGCTCATTTTTTGCCTTCGAGTTACGTACCCATGACGGGTGGAGCCTCCCGTATCCGCCTTTGTCAGATAAGTTCCCTTGGATGGCTCTTGCCATCTCTCCCACACGGGTTAACAATGAAAAAGAAGACCCCCAGGCTCTGGTTGGGAAGTGTTAGACACTAGAAAAGACCTTCCTAGTCTTGGTTGGCCAGATGATCATGACCCTCCATCTACTAGTCAACATTTTGTTACAACTGCATAGATTCGGTGCTTGTTAAGTTGTTTTGATTGGTATTCCCAGGCTTGGCCTAGTTTGTTCACGACTTTGGGGTGTGCTCTCATACTGCCCATTTTTTTGTTGAATTATATTGTATCATGTTTTTATTAATATAATATAAGAGTTTATTCATTAAAAAATTTACATAAGAGTTAGGAGTAAAGCGTTGATTTACCTAAGCAAATATGAATTTAAAAGATTACGAGGGATCTTCGTAAGGAAAAAAAAAGATATCGTGAATAGCATAACAACATAAGCAGTGATTGAAGTACTTAAAATTGTAAAATGAGTAAGAAAGTGAGCAAGAAACACCATCCAAAATTAGGGTTAATGAAGAGTTTTTCATGGAAGAAAACATTTTGCAAGGGATTAAAAAGCTAGGAAAAGATAAAGCTCAAGGCATAGACAATCTTCAAGCTAAACATTTAAGATGGCAAGTATATATGATAAAACCTCAAATCAAATAAATGTTTAATGAGGTCATCCAAAATGGCTTCTTGACTAATGGACAACAAGCATAATCATGTGCCTCTGTTTAAAAGCGGAGATGTAGATAACCCCTCAAACTACTGAACTATCATGATCAATCCTCTTTTTGTAATGTTTTTTGGAAGTATGATAGAATGCATATTTAACAATTGGACAAAAGAAAAAGGAAAGAGGGAAAAATAATAGTCAGGATTTAGACCCTAAATACTCCATTATTGATCATTTTGTCATGCTTAGACACCTGGCTGAAAAGGTTTGGGATATAACAGGGGATACCTATTATTGTTTTAGGTACTTAAAAAAGGTTTTTGACAAATTGTGGGTCCCAATGCACTATAGAGCATTGATTCACATACTATACAATTAAGTCAATGCTAAAATCAAAATGCAAGTAGGTGTAATCATGAAATCATGCACTTTCTACTTACGTCGGTGCCTCTAGATATGTCGATATATGCCCAATTCGTAAAGTGAGAAGTCTAGACATTAACAACACTTGTTTTACTCTTTCATTTATTTTATCTTTCCCATAATATTATTATTTGTTATTCTGGAATGATCACTTTGTTTTCAGACACTAGATAACATGTGACCCAACTTTGTATTGATTGTTATAGCTTTCAAGCATCCTGAACACTACCGCCCATTGGGGACTAGAGTGCCCCATTTGCTATTCTTGCCTTTGGGCACTTTTTTTCCTTTCCCTCCTTTTCTTGATTTTGAATTGTCACATTATTTGGTATCTTTTCTAGAGTCTCTGTTATCACTTTGAGTCGGATTTTTAGTTTTTAATGACGAAATTCAAATAAGGGAAACATATATACATGAATTAGTTACCATGATTAGGGGATGGAAAATTTAGGGCTAATACTTACTATCTATTACTTGGGAAAATAGTAACATTCAAAGACTGAATTTGCGTTGCATATTTCACTGCATAAGAAGGGACATTTCTAAATTCCATCTCACATAATCATTTGAGGGGAAAAGTAGTTGTATCCTGTTATCTTGGTGCAACTGGCACAATGGAAGCTTAACTTTAAGGGACAATTCCAATCACGCACACACACACACACACACACACAAGAACTGTGTAGAGTCTAAAATGTAGTGCAACACTCAGTGACAATCATGTTGGGGTGACTGTCAAGTCTATAATGATTTGATTCAGATAAGCAAGAATGATGCGTTCAATGGATACCATGCGAGAAATGATGGTATAATACTTCATTTCATACATCATCCAAAATTTCCCCATTCTTGGCATTATATAGTTACCATCCACCATTCCTCACCTCCAACTAAGGGTCCAACCTCAAGTAAGAGTAGTTGAAGAACACATTCAAACCAACTTGGTAATGACAAAAAACCGCATGAAGTAACAAGCTAATCAACACCATAACGAGTGAATATTTGAACTTGGAAACTTTATTTTTGTATGATTATAGCCATATAAGAAACTATCTTTGTAATAACATAAAAAAAGATAACAATATTTCACCTAAATACTATGGCCCTTATCTAGTACTATAAAAAAAGGTAGCATGATAGATAAATTAGAGCTTCCCCACTCAGCTAACATAAATCTAGTTTGCCATGTTTCTTGTTTGAAGAAGGTCATTGGCTAAAAGGTTTTTTCTCAATCATTTGTTTCCAACACTTGATGAGGAGGGACACATCATAGTGGAGCCTAAAGGAATCCTATAAAACCACACTAAGATGTTTAGGACAAGGGTCATCATCGAGTATCTAATCAAGCAAAATAATTTGGACAATGAAGATGTAACATTAGAAGATGAAGCATTTTGACAACAACATCCAAAGATTACCAACATTGGGGAAAATGTTTCTTTGAGGGAAGGGGCATGTTATGCCCTTAATCCTTGGTCATATATAGGGATATAGATGATTAACTTATGACTAACACAATCTCTTATTATATCATGTCATATTCATTTATGTTTTACTATACTTAGTGTGTTGGCCTTAGTGCTTTGCTTAGCATAATATAACATTTATATAGGATTTAGTAGCTAGTATAATATCATCATACAAAACTTGAGCCTTATGGTATGGTTTGGAGTTTCCCCCCCTCTAAGTGGCTAAGTCATTCTACTTGCATATTTTGATTGTTTCTCTATATTTCGGTGTTATTTGGTGTTATATTTATCCTGATATTCATATCGATAAGTAATTTCATTATAAGCCATGTTCTTTTCCCTTTGAAATAGGAAGCATATAATCTCATAAAGACGATATTACTAGACAAGTCAGGAATGTGAAAGAAACAATTGGAAGGGAAAAAAGGAAGATAAGGTGTAGGAGGAAGGCTTATCTAACTAGACCAGGGTAGGAGAGGTGCTATTCAAATTGGAACATGAAATTAATTACCTCAAAAATTATCCCCTCAAATATCACATCCTTCCTTCTTCCGTAGAAACTCAAATTTGGTAAATATACTCTTTGAAAATGTTGTTCTAGGCATTTCTCTCTTTCATAAACAACTACTATTATCAAAATCAACCCCTAGGTGATTTTGATGTTTTTGAAAAGTCATGAGCAAGGGGTATTAAGTGCAAGTAGGAAGGAAGCAAGAGTTAGTAAAAAACTAGGTCAAAATTGATACAAACCAAATAAATCAACCTTTTGAGGAATTGAGGGAACAATTTCATCATTCCATGAGTTCCCTAATTTATCTCCTTGTTTGAAATAAACTATAATGTTAGGTATATCGGGTTTGAATGGAACTGTTGGAAAAGTTCAAATGTTCCTTCACTTATCCGATTAATCGATTAAAGGACGTGTGGAATAAGGGGTAAGTAAGCGCTTATGCCAGGTAAGACAGGAACTAACGAAACAACTCTAAGTACCCAAATTTCACTAATCAGCCACAAACATCGACAAATAGAAAACAGGAAAAGTTGGTTAGTTAAGTCAACATTAAATGACATAATAATAATGTTACCTTGTTCTACAACTTCCCCACAAACCTGTAAAAACCAAAAAGTGAAAAATAGGGAAAAGCATCAGTCAAGTCGGACATGATTGACATGCATGGAACTATTCTTGTGTTCCATCACTTCTCCACCCAACCACCAAAGTTGATCCAAAGCAGTTACAAAAGTCAAGCCCCCACGGAACAGTTCATTTGTTCCACCATTCCTCCAAAACCCTGATTCACCACAATACAAGGGACATCAATTAAATCAATAAATGAAGGCTCAAATGGAATCATTCTCCCAGTCCTTCGTTTCTATAAAACTCCACCTGGGATGTCATGTTATTTTTTACAATAAATCTCAAAAAATTGCCAAGGTTTTAGTCAAATTAGGTTTCTAATCACCTCCCCAACTAGATTTTAATGTTTAATGAAACCCCTACTTCCACTTGTTAGATATGATGGCATGTACAGGAGGAAGAGAAGGATGCCCATACTTAAAACTACAAAAATAATGGTATTTGGTCCCTAAAAGGTGGAAATGGGCCATTTATGGTTGTTTAGTCACTCCCCTTTCTCTTTCCCTCT
This sequence comes from Taxus chinensis, assembly GCA_019776745.2. Lineage (NCBI taxonomy): Eukaryota > Viridiplantae > Streptophyta > Pinopsida > Cupressales > Taxaceae > Taxus > Taxus chinensis. The sequence goes on along the minus strand of CM034153.1, from coordinate 633,466,866 downwards.
CATTCTCTATATATGTAAGTGCTTATACACGGGAAAAGGATTCTTCTCTACTATATTTGGAGCTCAGTCTTAGAGTATTGTAATTTCCATACCTTCAGACCTATGTAACTATGTTTTTACAAGTTTTACAAAAATCTTCTCTATAAATCCAAGTGAAAATTCTTTAAGTGATATGCAACTATGGTTCATTCCTTTAAATGTAGTGTGTTCGATGTGAATCTCTTACCATCTTTCTTTCTATTGAATCTATTCACTCGTATCTTGTAAAACTCCATGTTTCTCTTTGATTCTTACATGTGTGGTTGAATTTGTGTCCCTACAGGTTAGACTCAAACACTCTTTTATCTTTGGAGCATCACCTTCTTTCATTTTGCAACATTTTCTCCCTTCTCAACTCTAGTCCTTATGAATTTGTAGTTTAGACTTAGCTTAGTTACATTTTGAAGTTGTAGGTTAGTTTGTCGTGGGCTAAAATAGAATGAACCAACCTTCTCTGGAGATTTGTCTCACTTTAAAAGGTTCCACACTTAGAGCCAATCCCATGTTTACCAAAAAAAAACTATTTTCATTCATGATCATGTAGAGGGTGCAAATTTTGTGTGTTAATAGTCTTGGCATCCATGGTGGGACCACATTGAAGGATTTGATATCATATCGATAGGATCGGTGTGTATCCTAGAGATTTTTAACCTTTGGAGGCTTTACAACAACACATCTAGCAACTCTCAACAACATATCTACTGGTTTCAACAATAAAGTGTCTCGATTTCATTAAAAGATTTCAAATAAGGCAAAGGACAGTACGTAGGGAGCCTTCTGACTACTTGCAGTTGTCACCAAGGAGAAGAAGAAGAGGCAGATCATTTCAAAGATCATCATCACCTCTAAATAGAGTTCTCTCCACCCCACCTGGTAGGTCTCTCTTGTCATTTTCTAGGGTTATAAAACCCATCATATTTATGACACATCAAAGAAATCAATATTTTTTCACATTCAATAAAGGAATCCATTTGCTATTGGCCCAATATGATGACATTCCAGTTGCAACCATAAAGAGTGTTCCTTTCTTCACCTGAGAGAACACTACAAAACACATTGAGAACATTAAGGATGTTGCAAACATCTACTCAGTTTATCACATCACACAAGATAATGTAGCATTCAAATTATTGACCACTTCTTCTAAGGGAAATTCTCTCCAATGTTATATCTGCTTAAGAGTTAAATTTATCTCTACTTAGGATGAGTTAGGAGAATCTATTTGCAACTATTTTGAAGACAAGTCAGATCATTTATCTACGATGGAGCAGTTGACTACAATAGAGGGGACACCACATGAGATAATGATTTATTTCAACATGATATTTCAGAGGACTTGGGATATAATCCCAAAAATGGTAAGACCTACACCTCAATATACCTTGCTCTAGTATCTAAGAGTTCTAAACAATGACATTTCAGTCACGATTCAGTCTATGGGGGTAGAACTTGACTAGATGTTTATGATATTTTTATTAGAGAAAAAATATTATTCAGGCTAGGAAACTTGCTCCTAGACCTCCAATGTCTATCTTTCTGAAGGTAAGAACATCTACACCTCACTAAACACCTGAATTAGCTCCTATTCCAACCCCAAATAACCAAAATCAAAGCCAAAAATCTACCACTACCACAACAAATACTTCAAATGAACTACAAGAAGTTATGAAACAATTGAAAAATATTAGAAATAAAGTGGTGACCATAAATAGGCAAGTAGCCCAACAAATCAAAACTTGCTAGCCTCTCAATCAAGCATTTCAGCCAAACAAACCCCTTATCAGCCCAGCAAATCACCATACCAAACAAATTATCAAGTTCAAGGTCATGTTCCTAACACAAGACCATTCCAAAAACACATCCTAATACAACCAACTCATCTAAAGCATTGGTTCCATTTCAAAACAACCTTATGCAAGATTATGAATGGTGTTCTCCTTGTAACTAAGTTCATAATCAAGGTATAATCAAGTCGCTTCCCCAAATGGCATTCTTAACCAAGTATTAATGGTACAAAATTCCTCTTTCTCTCAAATTGCATTAGTAGAAGCATCTCCACCGTAAGAGGATTCTCAAGAGCCACAAAATGATGATTCAATTATGAATTAGAAAATGGACGAGGTTTGTGGGATAAATCAGACTTCTCCTTCAGGTGTAGAAGATAATATTAGATCCAAAAGGAGGGATATGGAAGAGAGGAAATCAAAAAATGTAGGTTCTTTCCAATAGTATCTAACACTTTAAGGAGGTGAACATTAAAATTCAAATACTAATGTGCAAGGAGGCCATGAAAATCAAACTTCAAGAGTGAAAGGGCAGCCGAAAAGTTCTTCCGCACTAACTCAAGCACACTAAAATGTTGTTACAAGTAAGGTACAACAGAAGGATAGTTCCACTTCATTCAAATTTCTCAAAAAAATGAAGAATACTAATGTGAACATTTCAATGTGGGAATCCTAGGCTATTCTTGGACAAAGGGACCTTTTGCAAGAAGTTGTATCCAATCTCTCCATAAAAAATGAGTCATCCAAAGAGTAGGCCAAATTTGTGCTCACTAATGCATCTAAACAAAAGGAAGTAAGAAAGAGTATAAAACCTCATCCCTTCTATGTGTCCCTAATTATTGGAAATCACTTGGTTCATAATTTCATTATTGACTCAAGGGCAGGTACTTCAATGATGCCCAAACAAATAGCATATCAGTTAGGGGTCGAATACGAATCTTTTTCTAAAGGTGTGGTTTAGTTACATGGAATAGCAATGGGAACTGTTGGAGCTATTAGATCTTTAAGCCTCACATTACATGTATGCCCCAACTTCTCTATTCCTCAGGATGTCTTCATAATTGATCTACCTCCATTTTTTTCTCTATTCCTCTCTAGAGATTTCATTGCCAAGATTGGAGGGTACTTATCAGCTAACTAGTCTGATATGCATTTTAAGACCAAATATGGTACCAAAGCTACTATACGTTTGTAGACAATTGCCACATATCACATAGAACCTTATATACCAAGTCTTATCAATGCAAATCACAAAATATTTGACCAAGAAGATGGCCTTATTGTCCAAGAGGAAAACAATCAAGTTGAAAGCATTCCAAATTTGTATATTGATGAGTGGGGAGCTGATTTCCATGGGTTTGATCCCCATAAATAGAATGAAGAGGCTAGTTTGGGTATTTATTGTTTGCATGAGGAAAATTTACCTATTCCTAGTATTATGAAAATAAATGAGCAAGAGGATGGCATTTTACATATGTTCTTTGATAAATCTAGGAGTAAACAAGGTGTAGAAGGAGGTGTAGTGCTTCTATCTCCAATAGGTGTGGAGTATTTCTCTACTTTCATATTTCAATTTTGTTTTTCCAATAAATCAATTGAGTACGAGTCTCTAAACCATGGCCTACAATGGGAAAAAAAGAAACATTTCAAACAATTGCAAGCTTTGGTGATAGTGAGTTAATTTTGAATCAAGTAAGATGTTTGAATGCAACCAATAAATTTTTCTTAAAATCCTATAAGCATAGGGTATGGGATATCTTAGAAGATTTCAAAGCATTTAACATCCATTCCACACCAAGAAAGGAGAATAAATAAACTAATATATTAGGAGTAGTTATTCCTAAGCTTGATGTTCCCAAAGACATCAAAAAAGATGGATTATAAGAGCATGTTAAAGTAGTAGTAAGACATGTTGTCTCAGATAATACAACTAATTGGAAAGTATTTGATAGTGACCACCAGATTGTCAACTTCATCCCATAAGAGGTTGAGTTCTCTTCAAGAAGTCAAGATAATTCAGAACAAAATTATGGAAATCAACTTATCCAGCTAAATTTCCCAAGGGATTAGTTACCCTGGAGTCCATTTTTAATTCCGATGATCAACTAAGGAAAAATAAAACAAACATGGTGGTCAAGGGTGAAGACTATGAACCAATTTTGTTTGGCAAAGACAAGTTTCTTAAGATTTCCAATGTATGTACTTCACAAGAGAAACATGCATTTGTAGACCTTTGTCAAGAATATGATTTTTTTTTGCATGGATTTATGAATACCTTAGAGGTTTTGATCCAACTTTGGCACATATACCAATGAGCTAGGTATGGTGGCAAATCCCATCAGGCAAAAACAAATACCTATCAACCCAATAATTTATACTCTAATGAAGAAAGATTTGAACAAGTTAATAGAGGCCAACATTATATTCCCCACGAAACATTCATCTTGGGTTAGCAACCAAGTTCCAGTAAGAAAAATAAATGGGGAAATCAAATTATGTTTTGACTGCAGGGACTTAAACAAGGTTTCCTTGAAAGATCAATAACCATTGCCTTATATGAATAATATTTTGTAAATGGTAGTAGGGTTAGAGAGGTTTTCTCTATTAGATGAATACTCGAGGTACAATCAAATTATGGTGAAGGAAGAAGATCAGCTCAAAATATCCTTTATCAGTAAGTGGGGAAATTATGCCTATAGAAAAATGCCCTTTGGTTTGTCCAATCCAGGAACAATCTTTCAAAGAGACATGGATATTGCATTCAAAGGGATGATTAGTAACAATGTTCTTGTCTACCTTTATAATATCACAATGTTCTCTAAGGAAGAAAATGATTGTTTTCTCCATCTCAAGTAGGTATTTGAAATATGTAGATAGTTTGGGGTTTCTCTCAATCTGAATAAATGTATCTTCTTAGCACAAACATGTAAGCTCCTTGGCCACATTGTCTCTAATAAAGGGATTGTAATAGATCCAGAGAAGGTACGTGTCATCTTGGTATTGTCATTACCTAGTCATAATAAGGCATAGCAAAGATTCTTGGGAAGAATCAATTTTTTTAGGAGTTTCATTCTAAAATTTTCCAATCTTGTTAATCCATTGACATATATGATAAATAAAAGCATGCCTTTCAAATGGACTGTTGAAGGGAATAGAAGTTTTGAGGCCATCAAATAAGCAATAACACAAGCCCCTACCCTTATAAATCTTGATTTCTTAAAGGACTTCACCTTGTATGATTTTGGAGGCATGGATACAATATCTGCCATGCTAGTTCAACATAATAAATAAGGTTTGGAACATCGTATTGCATTTTTAAAGCAAAGTATAGAATATTATGAGGTAAGGTATTCATTTTTTGAGAAACATGCCTTGGCTGCCATTAGGAGTTTCATGAAATTTAGACATTTGGTATCCAACAAAAATATCTACCTAACGGTGTCATTTTTTGGTGTGAAATATTTATTTTTAAACAAGGAATTAAATGAGAAAAGGGCTAGTTGGATAACCAAAGTGATGGGGCATAATGTTGATGTCAAAATAACCAAGTCAGTAAGGGGAAAAGGTTTATATGAGTAGCTAGTTTCAAATTTGTAGATTGAAAAGGTGGATTTCCTAATGTTCCAATGTGATCAACAACGGGTCGATGCTTCACTCATTCTTTGTTGGACCCATGATATAATACACTTTCCCCAAACATGTCAATGTCCTTAAAGCTTGAGCAAGGCCAAAATAAGGTATTTCAGGATTCAACCCATTCCTTATGTGTTTATTAATGAGATTTTGTTTAGAAAGGATGTAAATGGTGTTTTGTTGAGATGCATTAAGGTAAATCAAATTGAGAAATTTTTGCATGAGTTTCATGATGGAGAGGAAGGAGGTCAATTTGCTCTAAGGAAAACATATCTTAAGATCGTGAATAGAAGTTATTATTGGCTCAATCTCTTCAAAGATTGTCATGCACGGGTTAAAAAATGTAAGAAGTATGCCTTCTTCACAGGAAAAGAGAGAATAAAATATCTACCCCTTTATCTCATATATATGGATCAACCATTCATGCAATGGGGGTTGGATTTCAGTTGAGTAATCAATCCACATTCTAGTTTGGGGCATAACTGGATTTTGACAACCACAAATTACTTCACCAAATAGACAAACAAAGTTTCTTTGAAGGAAGCAAACGAGGCTAACATCCTAGACTTCTATGAAGGTATTGTGACTAGAATTGGTGTTCCTTCCACAATAATATATGATAATGCTTTGGCATTCCTTGGCACGAGAATCTCTAATTGGGACTTAAAAATTGGAATCTACCTAAGCACGTCCTCAAACTATTACCCCCAATGTAATGGGTGGGCTGAGTCAAGAAACAAGAACCTTTTAAGGATTATAAGAATGAACTTAGAGGAAAATAAAAGAACATGACACATAATGAAATCAGCATTATGGGTTGATAGGATTACCCCTAAAAGGTCAACTAATAACTCACCCTACAAGTTTGTTTCTTGTAAGGAAGAAAAGTTACCAATATATCTCGAGTTACAAGCCTTATAACTCATTCACTAACTTGAAATGTTTGAGGTAGAATCAATGAATGTCAGGTATTTTGAAATCATGGAGTTAGAAGAGTTGAGAGATCAAGCCATGCAAACAATGGAGTTAAATCAAGCTTAAGTAAAGAAGTGTTTTGATAAGAAATCAATGCCTAGGAGTTCTCAAGAAGGAGATCTTATCCTCAAATGGGACCAAGAAAGGGAAAAAACTAGGAAGACACTCAAAGTTTGATACAATTTGGAGTGGACCTTATGTGATCTCTAGCTATAAATCAAATAATGCTTTCCAATTGTCAAAATTGGATGGAGAAGATTTCATGATATCAGTCAATGGGATCTATCTCAAACATTACTTTTGAAGTAAAGGTTATATGTTGTACACATTAGATTAGTTTTACTTCCTCCAAGTGTTTTTCAACACATTTTCTTGTTGGTAGTTTATTTTTCATTTCCCTATGTGCTTAACACAATGTTCTTGTTGTTCTCGGGTGGCATTTTTCGGTACAGAGTTTTGCAAACATTACAACAATATGCAAGTTTCAAATCAAAGGCAAATACGTGCTAAGTTCACACTTCATACAATCCAGTCAGAGTTATCCATGCTCCTTGGTAAAATTAAGTGTTTTGGGATAGTTTACAAGTCATAATTCATGAATTCTAAGAAAATAGCTTTCAAGAGCAAGAGTATGCAGATCCAGGGGTAAGAATTTCAAGTTTAAAGATCAATTTTCAAGTTTTCAAACATTGAATCCATGGTAAATGAATACTTTAATAAAGCTAGATCTTACATCTAGTAGGTAGATATCCCCTGGAGGTCACCAAATTTTATCAAAATCAACCCCCATGCCATTTTGATGTTTTTAATAAGTCATGAGCAAGGGATCTTAATGTAGACACAAAACCATGCACTTGGGTACATTTCTAGGTCCTAAAAGCATGCTAGCATTTACATGATTCCTAAGTAATAAAACTAGTGATAGACAACTATCATTGGCCTCTTTTCTTTGTCTCTTGCATTCTCTTTGGTCTTACACACCCTATAACCCAGTCATAACTTAACTTAGTTATATTTCATGGCTTCAGACACCAACGCCTAAACATGACGACAGCGCTCAGTAACTCTTGTCCCCTTTGGGCGCCCCTGACCCTTTTCTACCTCACTAACTCTTTTTTGGTCTATTTTATCTTTTGGGCATCATTTTCACTAATGGTTTAGCCTTCCAATTTTCAATTACAAAATTTCAACAAAGGAATCATATAAATACATAGTTATATTTTCAAAATGGAGGACCTAAGCTTTACTATCATTGCCTAAGCTTGCATTCCAAAGGTACTAAAGCACTTCAAAGGCATCCATCTAGCATCCATTCAAGGGAAAAGGGTCGCATGCTTCTGCATACACATCATAGGAAGGGGAATTTTATTCTATTACAACCACACAAACTATTACATTGCTACATTTTAGCTACAACCCGCTATCAAGTGAAACTTGCACAAGGGCATCCTAAGGCACCATTTCTACACACACACCAGAACTACATGGATTTTGAGATGTAATATAGTGCTTGGTCATAAGTTCACTCTTAGCCAGACCATCGAGATCGGTCTGACTCTCCATTCTACATTTTCCTTTTTAGGTTTGATGTGGTTTGTGGGTATGTGTATGTGAACTTATTTTTTAAAGGTTACAGGTACTTTTAGTGATCCAGGAGTGAATATTAAGCAATCAGCAAGGAATAATTGTAAAACTCTTACGACCTAATAGAAATCAGATCCTGAGTATTTACGCAGTCACAAGTGCCTAGATCCAATCATCAACGCCCAGGCATCCCTATCTTGCTACGTGTGTCCTTGTTTAACATTATTCCTAAATTCTAGAATTTTTAGTGAGTAGTTACGATGTTATTTACATCATGTTCAACACTTTACCCTACCCAAATCATTTATAGACTGCACATATATCAACTAAGTCATCTTATCTCCCTCCTTTTCTTAGGGTTTCATACTTTACATGCTAGTTTGCTTGTGTCATACTGTATATTAGCAATTGTACATCATTTATGACAATAGTTACTCTCCAATATATATTTAATTCAAATTAAATTAAATCATTTGGTGAACCCATCACTCGAATCCAACCTTCTTTCTAGAGATTTATTTTTGTGCCCGTCACCCGTAGTGGTTGTTTGGGTTTTGATAAGTACATTAAGCTTCCTCCCTTTGTCTGCAAGTTCTTTAAATCAATGGTTGACCCTTCCAACCCTTTACTTAACTCAAACAATGTCCCTCTTGAGAATATTAAATCTTCTAATAGCAAACACTCATATGACGAGGATACCAACATTGCTTAAGAACAACTAGACAAGCTCATTAATTTCTGCCAAATGTTGTGCACCAACCCTTTGTATATTTCACATGTTCTCATTGCTTTCCTTTTTATTAAACATTCTCGAGATGTTGCTTTTTTCCCTCTTATAGGTTGCTCCTCAGCTGCCATGACCTCTACCCAACCCCTTAACATTTCTACTTTTATTGCTACCACCACCGTTCCTCTCATTATTCCCAATACCTCTAATACACAACTCAGTTCCTCTTCAAGCACTCATGACATAGCTTCTTTATACCAGGATTTACAAATTCAAATCCATCAACTTCAGCAAGTTACTTCAAGTTCCTCTCCATCTCTTGATTCCTCATTACTCCTTCATACTGCTTTTGCACCCCGCCATTTCTTCTTATTCCTTTCCCCCAAATTCATTCAACCTAAGTTGCCCACTTTCAATGGCCATGGTGACCCTTAAGAGCATCTCTGATCTTTTCACGTGGCATGTCTTGACTATGTGGATGATCACACATTGCTATCTAAGTTATTTCCTATAAGTTTACAAGATTACACCATGAAGTGGTTTTATGATGCACTTATTCACTTGGTAACTTCTTTTACGTAGTTAGTTAATGTTATTCTTACAATTTTTTCTATCAATATCTATACGAAAATATCCTATGCACAACTTTCTCAAATCGAACAAGGATCTAATGAGCATCTAGTTGACTATGTTTTGTGTTACAAGAACTAATATACTAGCTGATTCTGAATTACAAGATCTTTTTATTCAAAGTCTCTTACCTCCACTACAAGATAGTGTTGTCTTTGAGACCTCTCCATTCTTTGATCAATTATGCTATATACTTAAATTACTTGAAGGCAAGCTTCTATCTATGGGAAAATTGAAATACTATGGCAATACTTCATCACTAATGAGTCCATGAGTTGGCTTGTTAAAGCATCCATATAACTACAGACTTTGCTCCTAAATATGTTAATTAATGCATGGAGATGTTCTAAATAGTTGTATCCAAAGTAAAAGTGATGCATTTCTCCTTATTTTGTCTCATGTGAACTAATGATCGATGAAACTTCCACTAACTCACTTTTTGAGTAATTTGATGACATGTGTAGATTGATAAGAAACATTTTCTACCAGTTTTGATCAGTTGCAGTCAAGGAGACTAAGTCCACAACACTACGTTATCTTGGAGGATCAACCATAACCAAATATAAACACAGACCCGTATTTATAATAGGATTATAGGGTGTAATGGAAATTTTAATGAAGTTGTTTTTGTTTAATCTATTGCAAATATTTGTGGCATGTGTTGTAATTAACTGTGTCTATAAGACACGTCCTCTGAACTATTACTTAGTTTATTTTCTACATTGCAGTAGTTAATAGAAGAAGTTACTTTCAGTTTCACTTTGGAGCTTTACGATGGACTTATTTGTATTAATATAATATATGTTATTTTGAGTATAAGTTTGTGTTCAGAGCCTCAATCCCGAAGTAGAGCAAGGGACCACTCGACTGAGGTGATTGGAGGAATTGGTATTTCTTGCAAGTTCATTATATTCGCTTAATTTCAGTTTTAGTATCTTGGTTTGAATGATCATATGAATGTGATCTTGTATTTCCACGTTTTAGGATATTTCCTTGCTATTATTTCCTTTGAACAAGTATTTAAATTGATTAAGCATTTCCTTTTGAAATCATTTCATTCTAGCAATGTTGTTTCCATAGACTAGATGCATTTTCTATATTTTGTTTCCATTTCAATAGCTTAGAACTATATTTGCTTTATGTAGTTGGGTAGTGTAGAACAATAAAATAATACTAAACATAACCCCCCAACAAGAGAGAACCACCACAACACTAAGTTGTATATCTACTTCTCTGCATACAACCTTGAACACATCCATGGTTTATAATGACATCAACGTTTGAACAAGTTGATTAAATGATTGAAAGTTACAATGACCCATCATGTTTGCATCATTGTCGGGGATTACCAATAGTAAAACACACCATTCCATTCACTTCTATGTTATGGGTGTTAGTGAAGTTGAGCTATGCAACCAATAGAAATCCTAAGCCTTGCTTTGAAAGATAAATATTGATACACAGGGTGCAAGATGCTCAAGGAAGATATATATCTCACAACATTCAACGAATATCCCCCATTGGAGAACATTTAGTAGACATTGATAATACTACTTTTGAGAGTGACGATGAGTCTAAAAAAACTTGTCTAGGATGTGAACAATTTATAGAATGGGAGATAGGGGAAATAATGGGAACGATGGGAACGATGATGATATACCTTTGGGTAGAACCTTTACCTACCCTATTGCCTTAAATGAAGATAAGGAATCCCGTATGAAAAACATTTCCCTATCCATTCTACCTATCTTTCAGGGAATATCCACAAAAGATCCAGACCAATTCTTGTTTGAATTCAAAGTCCTCTGCCAAACATATGACTACAAAATAGACAACCAGAAAATTAATATTTTTACTTCTACCCTCAAGGACTCTACCATGAGTTGGTCTATGGGATTACCCTCAAACTCTGTTCATTCCTAGGAAGAGATGGAGACTGGATTTTTGAATAAATACCAAGACTACTGCAGGGCCAGAGGTAGGAGGGAGGAATTCTTTCATATTAGAAAAAAGGAGGATGAAAACTTAGAAGATTATTTGGACATATTTCTTTTTTTCCATAGGAGAAGTGGTTATGAGTTGAAAGTAGACATAAGTAAGACAATTTTCCTTAAAGGACTTGATGATGAAGCCAAAAAGTCCCTCCATCTCATGGGTGGAAACAAACTCACCCTAGAACAAATTGTTGATTTACGTAGGAGCTACTCTAGAACAAGGGGAAGCAGTAGAAGAAAGAAAACATAAAAACATGCCTTTAGTACCTTAGAACTTCTAGAGGAGATGGCCAATATGAAAATACACTTTTTGACACAGGTAAATTCAACTATTGATGGGCTGAAAGCTAAGAGCAATGTTGCAAAAGAACCTTTGGACATGTACTGTCCTAGATGCATGAAAATATATACCTTGAAAGAGTTTCCTTTAGATATCACAAACATGTGTTTGACCTGTGATGTCCCTCAACATGACATTAACCACTGTACTTTCCTACCTCAGCTGAAAGAAATATTAAATGCTATGAATCAAGAAACTAGAGAGGTAAATCTTATTCAAAGATCAAATAATCAGGCTGGTTATGCTCCTGGACCTTCTCAGAACCCTTGGATGATGTCATGGGGACAACTTGAGTGGGTATAACCCAATTGGATGGTCTACTCACCTCCACAACTATGGATGCATTCATATAATCAGAAAGGATGGGCACCACCAGTCAATGCGCCACTATGGCCAAACCAACAATGGTCACCCCCACAAAACTATAACCAACCACAAAACTATAACCAACATTAGAGCTATAATAAACAACAAAACTATAATCAACCAAGAAATTTTCAACAATAAGCTTTAATGCCACCACCACCTCATAAAAATCATCAGCATGGGTAGGCATCACAAACCCAACTTCCAGTTCAACCTGTCTCAAACCCAAGAAATCAACAAACAACTTCAATTAGTGAAACATGACAGGGTGAGATAATGCAAGTTAATACCGTGCATCTGAGATCTAGAAAAATAGTGATCTATCCTCCAACAGTTATTATTGAGATACCTGAGTAAAGAGAGGAAGTTGAAAATACTCCGCAAAAACAACAAACTAAGAATGATCAGGATAAAGACAAGAATGTGAATGCAACTCCTTTCCCAGAGAGATTACAAGAAGTACAAGATGGTGAAGAAACAACACTAGTTCAGGAGTTCAAAAAGATGAATACAGAGGTTCCACTCTTGAGAGTAGTAAGGGATATTCCTCATTTAAACCAAACCATTAGGAACCACTGCATAAAGACACCAGGAAGGAAGAAGAAATATCCTAAAACAGTCAAAGTAGAAGGAAATCTAGCTAACCTTGTAGCTGGAAAACTTCTTTCACCAAAATATGGGGACCCTGGGAGTCCAGTCATCACTGTTTTTGTGAACGGATAATTAATATCTAGTGTTTTGGTGGATCTCGGTGCTACCATCATTGTCATAACAACAAAAATATTCAATTTGTTGTCTCTGATAGGATTAAAACCAACCAATACTTTCCTCCAATTGGCAGAACAGTCTATTACTATACCAGATGGAATAATTGAAGACATAATGGTTATGGTTGAATCTTGGGAGTATCCAGTAGATTTTCTAGTCTTATAGCCTAAAACTCAAAACATGGGATATCTAATTATCTGAAGCAGACTCTGGTTAGCCATTGTCGCTACACATAATGATTATAGGTCTGGGAAAATTGACTATCTCAAATGGGAAAAAAGCAAAAATCATTTCTCTATATCCTCTTACTCAACCATATGTGAATGTTTGTGAATATGTGTGGGTGGATTTTGCAGATAATAACAATACGAGTCCTGCTTATTTAGCCACTACTGCTATAAAAAATCATCTGGAGGAAATAACAAAGACCTATATGGTGTTGGATGAAAAAGATACCAAAGCTACAAAAATCACAACTATGGCTACGGAAATTGAAACAAAATCTACATAAATGCCTGTTGTGTACTAAAAAACAAACAACATCATCTTAGTAAGTGAAGTTTTTATCAAAGGTTGTGGTGGGGGCCTATGATTACCATGAAGGCCAAACATCAAATGATTTTCATTGTCCTTTAGCCAAGATTATATATTATATGGGAAAAGAATCCGAGAACATGGCTATTTTTCACATGTTGTAGCCTCACGCTTGTCTCTTGAACTCTCTAATTTTTGAGACAAAATTGTCTATCCTGAAAGATACTAAACAAGTAACTGTTGGGTTAGGCAAAGAATTAACTATTGGTAACAACTTAGAAGACAACTAGGAGACTAGGGTCATTGACATCTTGAGAGATCATTCGAAAGCCTTTTCTTGGGATTATACTGACATGAAAGGGATTCATCCAAGCATCTGCACTCATCATATTTACACTGAGGATGTCAAACCAGTAAAACAACCACAACAAAGGATTAATCCAACACTAAAATACATTGTCAAAGATGAAATAAAAAATCTATTGGGGGTAGGATTCATCTATCCAATATCTGATAGTCAGTGGGTATCATCGCTTGTTATAGTTCCCAAGAAAAATAACAAGTGGAGAATCTATATAGATTATAGGGAGCTTAATAAAGCCACCAAGAAAGATTGCTTTCCCCTACCCTTTATCGATCAAGTTTTGGACAATTTGACAAGTAAGAAATACTTCTCCTTATTGGATGGGTTTAGCGGTTATAACCAAATCAATATAGCACTTGTTGATTAGGATAAAACCACCTTTACTTGTCCCTAGGGTACATTTTCATTCAGAGTTCTACCATTTGGAATTTGCAATGAACCTGCTACTTTTCAAAGAGAAGTCTTAGCTATTTTTGCAGACCTTACCAATGACTATGTTGAAGTTTATATGGATGATTTCACTATCAATGGGTCTACCTTTGAGGAGTCTCTGAGCAATATTGAAAAAGTGTTAGCATGATGTGAACAACACCAACTCTCCTTAAGCCATGAAAATTCTTGATAGTGGTTGATCAAGGAGTTGTTTTGGGTTATCATATTTCTGGTAAGGGTATCCAAGTTGATCCAAAGAAGATAGAAGTCATTACTAAGTTGTTGGTTCTAGTTCTGTGGTTGTGACCATTATGGGTTTGGCCATGGTTGTGCATTGGCTAGTGGTTCCCAACCTTGTTGATTATACGAAGGCATCCATGGTTGTGGAGGTGGGTAGACCGTCCAATTGGGTTTTACCCACTCAAGTTGTCCCCATGACATCATCCAAGGGTTTTGAGCAGGTCTAGGAGCATGACCATCCTGATTATTTGATCTTTGAACAAGGTTTACGTCTCTAGTTGTTCGATTCAAAGCATTTAATCTTTATTTTGGCTAAGGTAGGAAAGTACAATGGTTAATGTGATATTCAGGGACATCACAGAACAAACATGTGTCTGTGATATCTAAAGGACACTCTTTCAAGGGATGTATTTTCCTGCATCTAGAATAATACATGTCTAGAGGTTCTTTTGTAACATTGATCTTGGCTTTTAGCCCATCAATGGTTGAAGTTAGCTGTGTCAAAATGTTTGTTTTCATATTGGCCATCTCCTCTAGAAGTTTTGAGGTACCAAAGGCATGTTTGGATGTTTTTTTTCTTCTACTGCTTCCCCTTATTCTAGAGTAGCTCCTACATAATTTGGTAATTTGTTCTAGGGTAAGTTTGTTTACATCTCGTCCACCCATGAGATGGAGGGACTCTTTGGCTTCATCATCAAGTCCTTTAAGGAAGACTATCTTACTTATATATGCATTCAACTCATAACCACTTCTCCTATGGGCAAAAAGAAATGTGTCCAAATAATCTTCTAAGTTTTCATCCTCCTTTTGTTTAATCTGAAAGAATTTCTCCCTCCTATCTTTTCCCTGCAGTAGTCTTGGTATTTTTTCAAGAAGTTAGTCTCCATATATTCCAAGAATGAATGGAGTTTGAGGGTAATCCCATTAACCAGCTCATGGCAGAGTCCTTGAGGGTAGAAGGAAAAATCTTAAGTTTTTGGTTGTTTATTTTATAGTCATATGTTTGGTAGAGGACTTTGAATTCAAACAAGAATTGGCTTGGATATTTTGTGGACATTCCCCGAAAGATAGGAAAAATGTATGGGGAAATGCTTTTCATAGGGTCATTTAAGACAATAGGGTAGGGAAAGGTTATACCCACAGGTCTATCATCATCATTCCCATTGTTCCTATTATTCCCCATGTCTCCCATTTTTGCAAATTGTTTAGGTCCTAGACAAGTTTTTTCAAACTCAGTGTCACTCTCAGAAGTAGTATCAATGTATACTATAAGGTCTTCTATGGGGGATATTCATTGAATGTTGTGAGATATATATCTCCCTTGAGCCTCAAATGTCATGCGCATCAATATTTATCTTTTAAAACAAGGCCTAGGATTTCTACTGGTTGCATAGCTCAAATTCACTAACACCCATAACATAGAATGTGAATAGAATGGTGTGTTTTGCGTATGGTAGTTTTAGCAGATTTCCTCAATATAATCTCCTTTGAACAATTATTTCAATTGATTAAGCATCTCCTTTTGAAAGTATTTCATTCTAACAATGTTGTTTCTGTAGACTAGATGCACTTTCTATATTCTGTTTCCATTTCAATAGCTTAGAACTATATTTGCTTTTTGTATTTGAGTAGTGTAGAACAAGAAAATGATATTAAACATAATCCCCCAATAAGAGAGAACCACCATAACACTGAGTGCATATCTACTTCTATGCATACAACCTTGAACACATCCCTAGTTTATAATGACATCAACATTTAAACAATTTGATTAAATGGTTGGAAGTTACAACAACCCATCAATCACTATCTTCTAATTGGTTCTAAGATAAGTTTTACTTTCAAGCCATCTCTTAAGCCCACCGAAGCAAAGGCCATTGTTAATGTTGTATCTAAACCTGAAAAACTTCAGTTGCAACCTCCCAAGCATAATTTTACCAAAGTACCATATGCACCTCGGTTTCTATTGCCATAACTTATTTAAAGGAATCTTATCACTCTTCCCCCACAACTCAATCTCTATCCTTCTCACCCCCATGGACGCAACTATGATGAAAATGCACAATGTGATTATCACCAATGTGTTGGGCAGTCTACTGATCGTTATTTCAAACTCAAGCATATTATTCAAGATCTCATTGACAACAATATACTTGAGTTCCCTGAGCCATCCAATTCTACACCAATCAATGATAATAAAAAACCTAAAAATCCTTAAGGACCCTTTACCCAAGCACAACAAGCAAGCTCTTGATTCATTTTCTAATCATACATATCAAGTTGCGTCTCCTCCTTCATTGGGGCATTTTTTTTCCTTGTTTCTTTTGTTGATGCATCACCACCAGTCATTGTGTTCTTAGATAATGATTATCCCACTACATTTAGTTTTAATTCCTTGTATATCAATGCTTCTATTGGTTCCTATACGATCACTAACACTATGATCTATCCATCGGTTCCTACCAATGTGTGCTCTGTTGCACTCCTCCTAGCTATCAATTATCCACTATATAATGTCACATTTCCAATCCCTAAGTCTTTTGGCTATGTCAGGCTTCCCATCATAGTTGAGCCTCTTACCATGTTTGTCTCATTCACTGTTACAACCTTAATATAGGGTTGTGACATGCTCTTAAGTCTCTCTTGGCTTCACACCGCCAAAGCCATCTGATGGGTCATTGTAACTTCTAATCATGTAATAAATTTGTTCAACGTTGATGTCATTACAAGCCAAGGTTGTGTTCAAGGCTTTATGTAGAGAAGTAGATATGCAACTCAGTGCTATGGTGTTCTCTCTTGTTTGGGGGATTTTTGTTTAGTATCCTTTTCTCATTCTACACTACTCAACCATGGAAAGAAAATACAATTCTAAGCTATTGAAATGGAAACAAAATATAAAAAGTGTGTCTAATCTACATAAACAACATTGTTGAAATGAATTGATTTCAAAAGGAAATGCTTAATCAATTGAAATACTTTCTCAAAGGAAATAATAATAGGGAATCTGGTAAAACAAGGAAATACAAGATTACATTCATATAATCATTCAAACCAAGATACTAAAACTAAAATTTAAATGAATATAAACAACTTTCAGGAAATACCAATTCCTCCAATCATGTCGATCGAGTGGGCCCTTGCTCTACTTTGGGATTGGGGAGCTTAACACAAACTTGTACTCAAACCAACATGTATTATATTGATCCAAATAATTTCATCACAAAAACTCCAAAGTGCAACTGAAAGTAACTTCTTCTATTAACTATTGCAATACTAAAAATAGACTAACTAACTAACACTTCAAAGGATGTGTCTTATAGACACAGTTAATTACAACACATGTCATAAATATTGACAATAGATTAACCGATAACAACTTCATTAAAAGTTCCATGACACCCTATGATCCTGCTGGAAACATGGGTCCTCGTTTATAGCTAGTTATGGTCAATCCTCCAAGGTAGTGTAGTGTTGTGGGCTTGGTCTCCTTGACTGCAACTGATCAAAAGTGGTGGAAAATGTGCCTCATCAATATACACATGTCATCAAATCACTTAACAAGGTAGTTAGTGGAAGTTCCATCGATCATTAGTTCTCATGAGACAAAATAGGGAGAAATGCATCACTTTTACTTTGGATACAGCTATTTAGAACATCCCCATGCATTAATTAACATATTTAGGAGCAAATTCTATAGTTATATGGATGTTATAACAATTCAATTCATGGAATCATCACCATCCCTTCCATAATTCACTTATGTCTCAAGTTCATTCACAATAAACAACTTGTTACTGTCAAAGGTGTTCCACTATGTACACCATTACCTTGACCTACTTTTGCTAAAACACCAATCACAACATATAGGCTTCGTATGCCTCTTAAGTCTAAAGCATACTCTATACCTAGTTTTCCTATTTGTACATGACCTACTTTAAGGCCTTATCATCCTCATCAGTATATTAGTCCACCTTGTTGGACTAAGTCCTCTACTCGGGCAACCCCTTCACATAGGTTTTCACCACCGCCTTCACCACATATGTCTCCTTCATGTATACATAATTACTCTCCTACACCACCAATCTTAGAGCATCACCACATGTCATTGTCTCCTCAGGCATCGGATGGAGGGCCCTTGCCCTTTACTATCGTTGGATAGATAATATTCCTCACATACTTGGGGACATCACACTTTCTTCCCCCCTTCCAATCACTATCATTTCTCTCTAGTGTCTACTACCACACTTTGCGATTTGTGCATCATAACTTTTACATGATGTCATAGCCTATCATGCACGCATTGTATCATCATTACCCTATGAAACACTCTAGTTCTACAGTTCATACTCGACTGCTAAGGGTCTAATTTTAAAATAAACCTCACATCCACTACACATTTCACGCTCTATGCTTCATGGTATATCTTTCTAGCATATATTCACACAACACACACATTACTCATTGAAACACTCTTGTTCTATGGTTCATTCTTAATTGTTGACAGTTTTTATAAATAAACCCCATCTCATACACATTCACTGGGGGAACGCTGCTCTTACCATCGCCACATCTTACATATCATACCATCACACTCATACATTGCATTTGTATATCTTGGTTGCATCTATTTTTGCTAGCTTATTCTATTTACATGTTAGACTTTGTTTTCCAAGCCAGAAGGATTATTAGTATGTCATCATCTTTATATATATACACATGCGTGTTCACTTGGTCTTTTGATGATGTTGGTCAGAAAATTTGTGAATTGGGAAAATAAGGTGTCTCCACCAATTTTTACGGGGGTACACCCCTCTACATTGAATGGAACACCTCCCATTATTGAATGTAATTAATCTAATCCTAATCTAAATGCTATGTGTTGGCCAAATAGGTCGATAATCACATAAGAACACTCCACTGAACTTGTGGCAAAGTGCTTGTACGGGGTACAAGGGAGGAAATCACAACAATGAGGGGAAAGGAGAGAAATTAGGAAAGGAAGGTTACTTCCGTGAGTAGGCCAATTATAAAGTTCACACCCACTAACTAGAGTAGTTCAACATTCAATATGGAAAAAAAAAAATAATGAAGCTATTAGTGAGACAAACAAAACCCACATAGACACACAGTTCTCTGAGGCCCATTCATCAAAGACACAAATCTCTCTTTAACCACCATGCTTACAAAGTGCATATAAGAGGGAAAAGAGGAAACATGAGAAAGGGAAAATGGAAGAAAATTATCTTTCATTTCATGTATAGTGATGAGTATTAAGCTTTAATCAAGCTACAACAACTCACAATTGCTACCAAGAATTTATAGCTTTCAGGATCATTTGGAATGGAGAAGTCGTCCCAATTTATAACAAATCTAATTGACTCTTCGCATCCCTCACACGACTCTTCATGTTCATATTCCACTTGTGACCTTTCGTTTTCCATTAGAAAAGATAAATTAACTATTTCACTTATAATTTTGAGAAAATACTTTTACAATTTACAAATATTGTCACTTAAGTGAATAGGAGAAAATATCACGATTATTCCCAATGAAGAATTAGAAATGAGAGAGAAGGAAAATGGAGAAATAGAGAAGAATAGGGAGGTTTCCATATCCGATGAAGAAGCTCTCTGTGATGAAGGACTTGCCAATGATGATCATAATCTCCTCTTTTTGCATGACGCACGGACACCTCGGTTTACCGAATGAGTGTTTAAAAATAGTGTTGAGAGATCCCCCTATGTGAACTTGAGATGAAAATGAACCTCATCTATGATGGTGCATTCCTAATCTCAAAATGAGAGTGAGAGTCACCCTCTCATTTCTTAGGCTTTCACAATTTATCGTTACCCACGTCCCTGTTTTGCACACTATACTGCAAGATTGGAACCTTGGCCTTTATTGCTCTAAAAAATTAGATCTCTTTCCTAGTTCATTCCTAGATAACCGAGATCAAATCAATTTTCTGAGCTCAACTCACCTAGCTCATTGGGAGATGATGATGAATCCACGTGTTGCACCATGTGATGCTATGTCATGCTTCTGGACACAACTAAACTAAAGATGATGTTGCCAAGACCACTATAGAGGCTTTGTTTATCTATTTGAGCTATGAGATCATTTTGTAACAATGTGAAGAGTTAAAAAACTAGGAAAATGAGTGAAGATGAGGCCATTTTCAACTTTCTACACACAAAATAAAGATTTAATATTTTGAGCAAGTAGGACCGTGACCTATATTTTGGGATATATCACCTTGTTTTACTCCAATATGACCTTCTAAACCATCTGGCACCCTTCATCCTCCTTAGTTGATGATGCATTGTTATTTTTAGCAACTTCATATTTTTAGCAGGTTATTTTTTCTTGACCTGCTATTTTGGGAAAATAGACATTGTGCCTTGTCTTTAATTTTTCATCTTTTAAGACTATCTTGAATGCTCCAAACTTGCAATTCAGGAAACTTACTATTTTTAGCATGTGGAGGAGCATCAAATAGGATATTTTTAGTAAGTAGCAAAAATGACCTTGGTTTATGACAAGAATATCATTTTTGGGTATAGTTCTTTTTTGCGATCTCGTGCTCCAAATTTCATTGTGTTTCGCTCACCATAATGTTTGGAAATAAAAAATGAAATTTCGTCTGGTGAGAGTTTCAAGAACGAAGATACCATGGAAGCCATTAATGGAGTCACAAATATTTTTGAAAGAGTTATTTCTCACCTCGGATTGAAATAAAATCAACTTCTTTGAAATAGTTACTTCATTTTGGTGTTTTGCTCAAATTTCTAGCTTCAACTATTCTCCAAATCATTGGGAAACTGAAATAGAAAAATGGAGGGAAAATTTAAAGTTTTGTCGTCATCAATAATTTGGAATCTCTTTGGTATTTTTATTTTTTCAGCTTGAAGAAACCTAAGAGAGGAAGAGATGGCCAAAGTTTCAATAGCATTTGATTACTCGATCATGAGATATGAAGATTTCATGATTTTTTTGTCATGGGAGCTTCTGATGAAAAATGGACATGGTACCAACTGGAAAAGCAATGGTTTGGATGTTTTTGCAGCAATGAAGCAATGCAGATGGAGTGGAAATGAAGGAATGGAGTGGTGGAAGTAATTGCTATGAATTTTGAATGATGTTTCTGGCCGTAGTCACTACATCACACACTTTGGGTATTATTTAGACATGGTCTCATACTACTATTCATATGGTTTTTGAGTGAGGAAAGTACTAACTAAGCCGTGTCCTTTGGCCATTTTTACTTTTATTTCTTTCATCACTGACATTTCCCATCCTTCAACCATAATTTCCTAGTCTATTTTTTCATTTTGTGTTATTTTTGTTCCTAATTGGGGCACCCCAGGCGCTTTGGTCCTCTTTACATTTTACTCTCGCCTTCGGGCACTTTCTAGCAGTTTAAACTTTCTATCTTTTTAGTGGTCGACATTTTCAGGTTTAATTATGAAATTAGAACAAGAGAACCATATATATAAAGTAACGAGACCATAATGAGGGACCAAACACTAAACACCAATATCTACCTAAGGTTGCATCCATCAAACGCTCTATTTGCATCCATCTAGCTCTATCACAGTGGATAAATGTTGGTTCATCTACATCACACTTCATAGTAGGGGATTTTATTCTATTCCATCCAATATCTATTTACATTCTACATCTAGATATTTCTCACTACTTTAGAAAGTGCGATTGGCACAAGAGAACCTAGGGCACGATTTACACACACACACACCTAGAACTACATTGGGTCTGAGATGTAGTGCATCACTCAGTTATAAGTCCACCATTGTGGTCATTGAGGACATTTCTGACCCCTCCACATGCATTTTTTTTAGGGTTTTGACACTTTGCTTGGGGTTTTGCTAGTGATCGGCTTTATTGCAAGTTGTAACGAACATTCAACGAATTTCACGCGAAAGGAAGCGAAAATAGGTGAAGGTACAATGACACCCCAAAGGAAGTTCCATGGTCATTTATGCAGACCAGGGAACCTAGAACTTAGACCATGGTACACCAAGCACCCCCATCCCTCTCCACACGCCCAGTCTGGCCAAACAGCTCGGATATGCACTTTTCTAAGCCTTGGTGTGATTGTTTCCTCTTTCTACTTAGCTGGTCTCCATTACGATACAATCCTGCCACATCTGCAAGTCATCTAAGAATTTTCTAACCCTCTTTGGTTGTTAGGGTTTCACATTTTAACTTACTTAGTTGCTTGGTTCATTTTGTTTATTTATTTAGTTGTTATTTACTGTTTTTCATAACATTAGATTAAACTATAATAGGTCATTATTTTCCATTTTAGTTTAATCATTTTGGTAAGCCTGTACTCGATCTTCATTCTTAGGATCCTTATTTTTCCTCTATCACGGCTTGTAAAATTCCTCAAATTTATTTATCTGAATTTTACTTAAGATTCATCCCAATTGCCAAGATGTTCTACAAAAATCCTTAGACACCAAGTATCTTCCTATAGGATACACCACCACATGAAATAATCCCTATTTTTTATCGTCTCTTTGATGACCCTAGTCCTCGTGATCCTCAATCTAATCAATCTATGTTGGACTCAATTCAAGCTTTACATTCTTTATTTCAAGACAACTTTATAGCTATGGAATCCATGATTATATCTCTCAAATCTAAAATCCAACATCTTAAGGACGCTTCTCAGGCGCATGTTTGTTTCCTTCCTTATCTCATCTTCAATATATGACTACTACATGTCATATAAGTGAGCCTCAAGTCATATCATTTCCAGAGACTCTCATATTTGATCGCAATACTAAGCAACATGACATTCGTACTAAGCTCCTTGGTCATCAATTGATCACCTTATTGCCTACTCATTACTATCCTCCATATTTGCGTGAAAAATATCAAGGTCGTCCATATTGGAATTATCATCGAATCAATGGCCATAACAACAATGGTTGTTACACTTTACAACAAAGAATAAAACATCTTGAGCTTCAAGTATTTATCTCATTCACTACACAACATTTTGTTGCATGCCCATCTACAAATGCTACATCTCAGTGGGTTCCTAAATATGATTCATCTATGTCTAATGAGAATCACCCCATCACTTCTAGTGTTGCTTCTTCCTCTGCTCAAGTGCCATCTATGCAATATACTCAAGTCAAGAAACCACCTCTTAAGGATGGTCCCACTCCTCCTCCACTCAAGTTGTCCACGACATTACCAAGTCACTCTAAGCAACCCCCTATAAAAATCAGTGCAACTTGTCCTCCACTCATGTTTGTGGCAACGTCATTAATACCACCAAAGCTACCATTGTTCAATATTCCTCCACATCCTACTCCACTTTAGTTTCCAATTCATTTTTTCGAAGCAACTACTCCCTCTACTAGTGGCCCAGACACATCTCAAATTCTGCCACCATCACATGTTCCTACTGTTAAATTTTCCCATCATATTTTCATCCCTTCACGTAAACTTGGTCTTTGGTCGGTGACTCTTGTCACCCCATCACCCGATGACACACTCTTGTGCTTCGGTTCACACTCGACAATTGAGGGCATACTACACGAGAACCCCACACACTGGGTGCTTTTAACACTATACATCAAGTCTCTTCACACATATTGCATTACATATCACATTATACATGTTGCATCTCACATATTACATCATGCATTCATTCTACATCATTTGTGTGTTTTGACCTTGGCGCATCTACATATCATACATATTTTACAAACTATATTATTAATCAATCATGGTACCTATATCATCTACGCATCTTACATTACAAACTACTCATCCTACATACTACATAAAGCACACTTCACACTCTTAGGTTATCTACACATATTGAATTGCATAATATACTTGATGTATTACACCTTTTTACACATCGCATGGTCATCTTTCATCATCGCATATACTACACATAGTCTATTTCATCTCCTCTAGGTGTTGCACTCACTACCCTATGACGCACTCTAGTCTCACAGTCCATACTAGAATGTTAAGGGTATACATAACAAATGGACCTCATCACATTTGCACATTCATCATTCAACATTATATCATGTGACATTCCTAGATTAGTGACATACGCTATAGGCTAAATGGTCACCTATTCCATCATTTTATAGCGGTACGTGTTATAGGCTAAATCACCGCCTCTTTCGATCATCTCATCGTGATATATGATTTAGGCTAAATCATCATTTTTTTGGTCATATTTTCATGATATACGCTTTGGCTACAACGTCATGCATACTTCATATCTAGGTCGCATGTCATAAACACACATACACATTCATCACAACACGTTAAACACAACACACACTTCAACCATTTCCTGATGACACACTCTTGTTTATGGTTCATTCTTGACTGCTGAGGGGGAAAACCAAATGAACCTCACTACATATAACTCCATTCACTCCAAGGGCACACGGGTCGTATCATCCATCTCGCATTCCATTCCATCCATATACAACATACTGCACATCTTGGTTACTTTTACTCTTGTTTGCATCCACTTATACATGGTTGTCCTATTACACTTGCTAGATAGATCTCTTGTATGCCATTATCTTTACCATACATGCATGCATGTTCACGTCCTTTTCTAGTTGTGATCACAGATACATGTCTCTTACACACAATATGGATGCTTGACTATTACCAGTCCCATAATGGCTACTGGGGGCATCCACTTTCATACATTATAGGTGTTATTGTTTCATTTTGTACTTAACACTTTACTTTATTAGCTATACATACTTTTGACGTACACTTTATCTCTCTAACATGTTAACGGGTGCTTCATGTGCAACATTTGTTGGTAGGTTTATTTACTACCATGGCTATCTGTTGTTTGTACTTGCTTATCTTTATTTGCTATTTGTATGTGGACCTTGCCTTTTGTTTGGTGTGCACACTTGTTTGTTTGTATGCGGCCTCTATGACCTTGATTGTCTTATGATATCGTGAGTGATGTTCCGTGTTTACAACTTATTTTTCATAGTCTATGGTTGGATTCTTGCTTGTTTACTTGCGTTTTAGCTTACACATTGTTTTGTTAGCTTACACTTGTCTTCTACATGTATGCTTGTTCGTACTAACAATTGTTTTCTAGCCACTTGTTTGCATGTGCCTTATTTTCTACCAAGAACATCCCCTCCCCCTCTGCAGGGCACAATTTATGTGGTTGGTCCTCTTATGGGGCTGCATCCTCCTATCTGCAATGTCACATGCGCCCCCAAAGAGGGGGGCATCATTCGGGTTTACAAACTACACAAAATAGTACCAGTATAATTCAATTTTCAGTTTTTTCCATGACACAATGGATTATACAACGAGTGGGTTCAATCCAGTTTATAGAACTCTGATACACAACGAATTTTATAGGACAAGTTGTCCTTAGCAATCGAGAGAGTAGTTATAGGTTGGAGGAACATCAAAATTTCCTCCATACACTTGTTTGGCAAGTGGTGTCAGAATCACCCAAAAAACCAGGTAGTACAAAGATCTCTTCATATTCTCAGGGAAGTAGTTACAAGTTAGAGGAACATCAGAACTTACCTCCCTACACTTCTTTGGCCACAATGGCATGAGATTGCCCAAAAAAATTACATTTCACCGATAGTTACAGGATATCCTTTCTATACCCTTTCTCTCATCATGGATTGGGTGCACATGTTCCTTTTTCATTTTCTGTACTTTCGTGATAGGATTTTTACATATACACATGCGTCTTTACACATGTTTTTACACATATACATGCATATTTGAGTACTTGATCATGTCTTCTCTTTTGCAGGTCCATCTGTATGGGAAGCAAGCAAGTCAACAATGAACAACAATAATGACGTTGACAACAACACCACACACAACGTACTAGCATGCAATTACATCACACACATTGGTAGCTACTACACGTGTAACTCCTCCCTAGGTTCACTTTCATCAGTTTTTACACTTTTGCATCTTTAGTTTCCATGCTCCATCTTGTTTGTCACTCCACGCTTTGTCTAGTCCCTCAATGCACGCTTTCTACTGTCACTCTACATGGATATCAGGTACGCATCTCTATCTTCTTTATGTTACCAAGCAATCCACTCACCAACATAAAGTTGGGGAAAAATGTAGTCACTAAATCACGCACTTTGGGTATTATTTAGTCTCAGTTTCATACTACTATTCATAAGGTTCTTGAGTGAAGAAGAGTACTAATTAACCCATGTGTCCTTTGGCCATTTTTACTTTACTTTATGTCGTTACTTCCCATTCTTCATCCATATTTGCATGTATTTGTCCTAGTCATTCTATCATTACTGTCTTTTTCCCACTCTGACTGGGGTGCCACAAGTTCACCTGGTCCCCTCTAGGGCACCCTGATCCTCTTTACACTTTAATCTCACATTTTTGGGTACTTTCTAGTTGTTTAAGCTTTCTATCTTTTTGGTGGTCAATCTTTTCGGGGTTAATTACAAAATTAGAATCAAGAGAACCATATAAATATAAAGTTATGAGACCATAATGAGGGACCAATTACTAAGCATTACTACCATCCACCTAAGGTTGCATCCATCAAAGGCTTCCACTAGGCTCCATTAGCATCCATCTAGCTCTCATCATAAGGGACACAAGGCTAGTTTATCCGCATCACACTTCATAGGAAGGGAGTGTTAATTCTATTCCATGCACCATCTACTTACATTATACATCTAGTTATTGCTTGTTACTTCACAAAGTGCGACTGGACACAAGAGCACCTAGGGCACAATTTACTCTCACACACACACACACCTATAACTACTTTGGGTTTGAGATGTAGTGTAGCACTCAGTGAGTAAGTCTATCCATTGTGGTAGTCTGAGGACAATTTGACCCCTTCATATGCATCTTTATTTTTTTAGAGTTTTTGATGCTTTGCTTGGGGTTTTACATGTAATCTCTCCATCTCTGATTTGTAGGTGACAATCCAGCGAGGTTCAGTGATACTTCTACACGACAGGAAGCGAACACAGGTGAAGGTATTCAGCGACACCTCAGAGGATGTTTCTTTGTCATTTCCTCAAACTAGGATGCCTAGAACTCATGCCAGCGTGCCCCAGGTACCGCCATCCCTCTCCAGGTGCACCTCAGTCCTGGCTAGACAGTTTGGGTCTGCATTTTCCTAAGTCCCTATGGTGACCGTTTCTTCCACCTATTGCTCTGCTCGGTGTCCACTGCAGTTACAATCTCGCCATAGCTCATGAAAATCAGCTAAGGAATTCCTAACCCTCTTTGCACACTAGAATGTCATTATTTTCATTTACTTATTTGTCTTGGGTGTATTTCAGTATTCATTTATTTAACTGTTATTTACTACTTTTGTATAGCGTCAAATTAGACCAGAATAGATCATTATTTTCCATTTTAGTTTAATCATTGGCAGTGAAGCTCTTGCACACATGGGGAAGAAGCAACAAAAACAACTCTAAATTTGTAAAAAAGGAATCTTAAACTCCTAAATGGCTTAGGTGGATTTTTGTGTCCCAAATATCCTAAGTATTTAGTACATTTGGTGAAAAAAAATACACCTCGTCCTCCTTGTGATAAGTGGCAGTGTGAGATTGGTCGGTGGAAAAGAGAGAGAAAGTGAGTGGAAAACATCTAAGGGATGACACTTCGGGTCATATGGGTGACCAGGGAAGGGGTTAGGCTTAAGTGGAATTTTGTGTCCCAAATTTTTGTGACATTTGGTGCACAAAAATGCACCCTCACCTGGTGATGAGAAGTGGCGCTATAGGATTCGACGATAGAGGGCGCTTAAGAATGGTGCATGGGGGCTTAACTTGCTTGTTTGAGCTCTGTTGGGGTCACGTGAAGGTCCAGAGGGATAAAATTGAGCTTGTGCAATTTTTTGTCCCAAGTGTTCCAAAGGTTTGGGAAATTTGGGATAATAAATTATTATTTGAACCTGGGAGTGACATGTGTCCACCCATAAAATTGACTAGCTCCCAAAGCATACCTTGGGGGAGCATCTTAACAGAGGCATAACTTGAGTGTTTGGAGGTCCTTTCATGCTTTTTTTAATATGAAATTGACTTGAAATGGACTTTTGAAAATAATGGGATCGGTTTCATGTCTTTATTATTCCTATAAATTTCTCAAAAATAGCCTTTTATCTCAGGATTGCAAGTTCTGCATACGAAAAATGGTCTGTGGGAAAAATTACTTGTCTTGTGAACATTTGTAAATAACCATCATTTAGATAATTTAAATACCTTTCCAATGATTTTTTTTTTTTACCTCCAACTCATCTCATAGCTCCCGAAATCACTTCTCGAAGCTTAAGTGTTGTTTTTTAATGCAAGCTCCTTCACCCTCCAAGACCCACTTTTATTGAACTTGTCCCTAAACCTCTTAAACTTTATATAATCTTCCAAAACCTATTTAAAAAAATGTTCTTATATCCTCAATACATCTCCTTGATGAATTTTAGCCTTTCATTCCACTCTAGGGGTGTGCACCAGCCTTATAAAGACCAAAAATAGCCATTCTTAAGCTTCTTGAAAATCTTGTCTTGAAAGATTTAGACTTGAAAGTGCTTGGATGAACTTGATATCCCTAAATCACATATGGACCATGTTTACATAAAAAATATAACCGCTTGGAAGGATATAATAGGCCTGACACAAGGGTATGAGTTGATCTAAAGGAGGGCTCACTATAAAAAAAATTGACACTAAGGTCCATTTTCATGCTTGAAAATATAAAATTTTCATGTTGTGCATTTACATGACAACACTCTGGCTCTATCTTGGAGATATTCTTATAGATCGAGCACAGTGAGGACATAACATGATAATCCCATAATCTAAATTTACTTCATGGACCAAGTGCCTTATCTATTGAGCTTCACAGAGTCACTAGAAAGATATACTACACAACTTCCTTTAGTTGAACACACACACATGCCACAACGACCAAACACATGAGACACAAAAAGACAACACACAAACACAAGGAAAACCCAAGTGGAAAACATGCAACAACAAAAAGGGAAGAAACTTAAATCACGTATGTATATGTGGGGGACAACTTGCTTTCATTGAAGCAAAAACTTGAACCAAGGACTTACCCATAAACGGGTATCGCTGAATGCCTTGCTTCCACAAATCCATTGACATGTTCACTGAACTATGAACCTCTTCTTGATAAATCTAGCGTGGTTGCTAGTGAAATTTATGATTAACTTGTTCATTATCTTACCTCTGTTATTTTTGACACATTCTTTCCGGCTCCTCTTGGTTTCTTAGGTTCATTCCATTTGTTGGTTTTTTTGTCGCTTCGCCATGAAGATGATTCTTAATTAATCCTCAACTTACCCTTCTCCATAACAAGACATTAATTCTTCATTATGCATCTACTTCATGACCACCACTTTCATAGGTTGATTCTCAACATATGACTTAGAAATTTTGGCATCTTTGCCTACCTCTTGATATTCTATGTTTTTCAATTTTTCTAAGAAGTCATCCTTCTCATGTTTTGGGGTCTCTTGTCATATGTTTCCCCTATACATTATGGTTACATGCATTGCATCATCTTCTCATAAATATAATGAACTCAATATTGGGCCACACAACATGGAAATTATCATCTAGCTTTGCCTTGTCCATTTTGTGCCTTGGTCTCCATTTTTTATGTTGAGAGCAGCTATCTTTTGAGCAGAGTGAGCATTGAAAGGTTGAAGTGTGTTGAGAATGCCTCCATTTTGAAAAAAACCAACCATTGGATGAAGAAATATCTTATTTCTCCATGTCTTGTTAAGAATGTTTTCATCCTCATGAAAAGGGGACAAGCACAATATTGCAGCTGAAATGTCGTCATCATCATCTTCCCATTCTTGATCGCCAATGACCAAGAAATCCATTTCCATAATGAAATCGTCATCTTCTTAGATATGTTCAAGTTCAAGAGGTGAAAGTATGTTGAAATCCTTACTTTTCTTGTCCTCTTCTTCTAATGAGAAAGATAAAATTTCAAGTTCACTGACACACTCATCATATGGAAACTCATATTGATCCTCGGGGACATGATCGAAAACTTTGAAGTTACCCATCGAGAAAGTGCCAAGCATCATTCCTTATTCTTGATCCAAATCACTCATTACTTCATGACTTCTTTATTGCAAGTCGAGGCTCTCATCACCATCATCAGCTTCCACTTGAACAACTTCATTTATTCCATTGTTTGATTAATCTAAAATGGGAAATGGATGCATAATTTAGTTTAATCTAATGCTATGCACACAATTAATTAACAACTAACTAAATAAATAAAGTGACCCAAGCCAGTAAGTAAATAGAAATTTAAAACCCTAATGAGAAAACAGAGTTAGGAAGAGCTTAGCTAATTCAACGATTGTTCAAGACTGTGTGGTGGTGGAGATCATATGAACATCCTACAAGAATGATCACACCAAGGCTTGGAAAAGTCCAAACCTAAGTTTCCAAAGTATATTAGGGTGACTAAAGAAGGATGGGGGAACTTCGGTCACCCTGGTCTAAGATTTAGACTGTCCTGGTCTATACAGGAAGTCCAGAAATCAATTTTGCAGGGTCGCTAAGTGATGCAAAGCCTTCATTATCTGTCCGGTGTATGTTGTTGTACTGTGGTGGATGTCATTCATAATCAAAACTGAAGAAGAAACCTACAAAACCCCAAGCATGTTAGAGGTGACAAGGACTGAGGGGGTTGAATCAATCCCCAATAAAATTTTCTCACTTGTACTTCAAACCCTAATCACACAATCTCATGTAGCACACACATCAAAGCATATATTCATCACAATGAAATAAACTCAATGCAAGGATCACAAGATAAAAATCAAATACACATATATTGAATCTCAAATCATATCAACACACTTCTTTTGATATTCAAATTAGATTAGAATGAGTAATGTCTTCAACAATGATCAACAAGATACAATCAAAAGCTCTCACAAGAATCAACCATGTCTCGTGAATACATATTAAGATATACAACTTTGGAAATTCCTTAGACTCTATATCAGATCTAAAAAATCTTCGAAAACCTACAAATAACATCAATATGATACGAAGATAGGATCCAAGCACAAATCTCCAAATCTACCCTCTTTCTTCAACTCGCTCTCAAATAAACAACACCAACTTTGCTTTACTCAAATCCACCTCATTAAAAACTCAAAGAACTACAATACTAGAATGAAATTCTAGGGGTTTTAGGATAGGCCCAAATGGTTTTGCTTTCAAATAAAGGGTTCTTCAAAAGAATATAAAAGGGGTTCCAAAATATTAGCACCATTGTACCTAAAACATCACCTTTATAGCCTCTCCTTGATTCAAATTCAAAATAGGTCAATTTCCCTCCACTTTCATGACCACACCAGATTAAAAAAATCCCATTAGAATCACTATAACATTCAAAATTGACCCATTTAGGTCGGCCTAGCAAAAACACTTCATCCATGCAGAAATAATCTCAAAAACCCTTACATTGGAATGAAAAAATCCCCTCATGCCAAAACCACTTTTATTCATGACCCAAAACCACCATGCATAGTAAAAACTAACATTTAACATCCATAAATGGTTGCAATTTAGATCAACCAATCAAATTATTTTGATTAATAGGCCCAATGCTCTTTATACTTCTCAAAACAGTTGTTTCCTACACCCTTCAGGACCCTGAAAACTTCATTATGTCACCAAATGACTTCAAATAAACCAAAATATGCCATGTAGACACTTGATGGAAATTTCAAATCCTGTATAAAAACTTCTAAGGAATCTATCAGACTTTAAAAAATCACTTGCTCAAACCACAACAACTTTTGTCTTCACCAAATCAACCTGCCCAAAATGCTATTTCCAAATATCAGCTAATAAAAACTTTTAAAGTAACATTAAATACCTATAAATAGATTAATTTGATGGAAAATTCATCCCTCTTCACATTACAGGTGATAGAAAAAATCACCTAATCCATCTAATGCTTCAAACAACTCAAAACTTTCATAAAAGCTTATCATGTCCTGCACTGGCAAAAACCTTCCTGTCCAAAGAATGGCCTGGAAACCATATTATAACATATCATCATGAAACAAACACATATCACTACAAATATATTTGAATACTCTTTCCAAAAAAAATTGACTCACCTCAAAATTCCACATATAGCTCCAGATATGCTTATTTCACTGAACCTTTCATTTTAAGGCCTCAAAACTGCCCTTTGACCAGTCAACCTGAATGGACCTCATTTGACCATGTACCTGAATAAAATTTTCCTAAAGCCTCGATGGACATCAATATCAGCTCTCGTACATTCCATAACATCAATTTAGCATGCAACTCATTTGGACAACCTTGTCCTAAAATAATCTTCTTTAGAAAATGACTTGTTTGTGTGGGGCCCACTCATCACCATGACCTCAACCATACCTTTCTAGAAAGCTAAGAGAATATTATACATCATCCAATCATCAATTTTTATTAATCAATAAAAATTGGCTCACTGCACCTCTTCTTCTGCAAGCTGCTCCTAACTAGGGTTTAACTAGGGTTTTAGACCACTTTATCTTCTTAACATTTGTTCATAAATAAATGAATATGGTTGATGGAATATAACATACTTCCCTCCTAAGTAGTGTAATGTAGATGAACCATCCTTTCCCCTTGTGATGAAGCTAGATGGATGCAACCTTAGGTGGATGATAATAGTGCCTAGTGCTTGGTCCCTCATTATGGTCTCATAAATTTATGTTTATATGGTTCTCTTATTCTAATTTCATAATTAACCCCGAAAGGGCTGACCACTAAAAACATGGAAAACTTAAATGGCTAGAAAGTTTCCAAAAGATAGAAGCAAAGTAGAGAAAGGATCAGGACGCCCAGAAAGGGATCAAGGTGCATGGGGCTCCCTAGTTCATGGCTGGGCACCCCGCTCAGTAATAAGATAAGTGTAAAGTGAAAAATAGACTAGGCAAGTACATGCAAAAGGTCGGAATCGATGACAAAAAGTAGAGTAAAATGGCCAAAAGACATGGGTTAATTAGTACTTTCTTCACTTAAAAACCATATGAATAGTAGTATGAGACTGGGACTAAATAATACCCAAAGTACGTGTTTTTGTGTCTACATTTATGTTGGTGAGCGTAATGCTTGGTGACATAAAGTAGATAGAGATGCGTACATGATGTCCATGTAGAGTGATGTAGAAAGCATGCCAATGGACTAGACAAAGCATGGAGTTACAAAAAGATGGAGCATGGAGACTAAAGGTGTAAAAGAGTAAAAGTGATGAGAGTGAACTTAGGGCGGAAACACGTGTGTAGCTGTCGATTTGTGTGATGTACATGCATGTTGGTATGAGATGTGCGTTGTCGTATAATGTTGTTTGTATTGACGTCGTTGTTGTTGACTGCTTGTTTCCCATACAAACACAGTTGCAAAGGAGAAGACAATCAAGTAGTCAAATACACATGTATTTGTAAAAAATGCATGTATATAGTAAAATTGTTATAATGGAAGTATGAAAAATGCAAAAGGAGCATGTGCACTTGATCCGTGATGAGAGAAAAGGGTGTAAAAGAGGATATCATGTAACTATGAGTTATTTTTGGTGATTTCACACCGCTATGGTCGAAGAAGTGTAGGGAGAAAGTTGCGTTATTCTCCAACCTGTAACTGCTTCCCTAAGAATATGAAGAGATCTTTGTACTACTTGATTTTTTGGGTGGTTCGACGTTGCTGACTAAAGTAGTGTAGGGAGGAAAGCCCGTTGTATCCTCCAACCTATAACTACTCCCCATAATGTTAAGGATAACTTATCTTGTAAAATTCATTGTGTATGGGGTTTATAGACTGGTCTAAACCCACTCGTTGTATAAGCTACAATGTCAAGGATGGAAAACTGAATTGAACTATACCAGTAGAGAGCGTTGTGTAGTGTGTAAAACCCAAATGATGCCCCCCCTCTTCGGGGGTGCATGCGACGTCACATATAGGAGGATGCGACACCAAAAGAGGACCAACTGCGCAAAGTTTTCCCTGCAAAGGGGAGGGAATGCTCTTAGTAGAAACCAAGGCGCACATAAACAAGTAGCTAGAAACAAGTGTTAGTATGAACAAGCATTTATGCAGAAGACAAGTGTAAGCTACCAAGCAATGTAGAAGCTACAAAGCAATTAACCACGTAAGAAGCCAATATAAACCACCAAATTTGGTTGGAAACATGGGACACCACTCATGATGTCGCAAGACACTCAAGGCCATAATGGTCGCATACAAACAAACAAGTGTGCGCACCAAATAAAGGGCAAGGCCCACATACAAGAGTAAAAAATAGCAAGCAAGTACTAATAACAAATATCCATGGTGGCAAGTAATCCTACAAAACAAATGTTGCACATGAAGCACCCATTAGTATGTTAGAGAGATAACAAGTATGTCAAAAGCATGTAAAACCAAGTAAGGTAAAGTGTTAAGTACAAAATGAAACAATAGCACCTGTAGTAGCCGTATGTGGATGCCCCCGGTAACCATTGTGGAATTGCTAATAGCCAAGCATCCATGTTGTGTGTGAGAGACATTTATTTACGATCACAACTAGAGAAATATGTGAACGTGCGTGTATGTATGGTATAGATAAATGACATACAAGAGATCTATCTAGCATGTGTGGTAAAGCAAACATGGACAAGCAAATACAACCAAGAGTAAAAACAACCAAGATATGTAACATGTTGTGGATGGATGGAATGGAAAGCAATATAGATGATAGGAGCCGCACCCCCCATGAGTAAATGGAGCTGTATGCATTGAGGTTCATTTGGTTTACCCCCTCGGTAGTTAAGAATGAACCATAAATGAGAGTGCGTCATCGGGAAATGGTTGAAGTGTGCATTGTGTCTAATGTGTTCTAATGAGTGTGTATCTGTGTTGATGATATGTGACCTATAGATGATGTGTGTGATCCTAAACCTGCATTGTATATCACGACAAGATGAGAGTAGGAGTGATGATTTAGCCCAAAGCGTATAACACTACAAGACGAATAGAGGGAGTGGTGATGTAGCCTAAAACATATACCACTATAAGATGATGGGATAGGTGACCATTTATCCGATAGCATATGTCACTAACCTAGGAATGTTGCATGATAGAAGGATGAATGATGACAGTGTGAGTATGATAGGGTTCGTTTTATTTGTAAACACTCAGCAATCAAGTATGGACTGAGGAACTAGAGTGCGTCATAGGGTGGTGAGTGTAGCACATAGAAGAGGATGTAGTATATGCGATGTTGAGAGATGACCATGTGATGTGTAAAATGTGTAAATACGCGATGTGTAGAATGTAATGAAAGATGTGTAGATAACCTAGTAGTGTGAAATGTGCTCTATGTAGTATGTAGAATGATGAAGGATGTAATACTAGATTCATATACAATAGGAGTGTGGGACGTGTATGATGAATACTAATATAGTGTGTAGACTATATATAATGTGTAGATGCGTCATGGTCGAAATGATGTAGACTAAATGTAGAATGTAGGATGTAAGACATAAGACATATGAGGAGATGGGTGGAGAGACATAATGCATAGTACCTATCGTGCAGTGTGTGGGGTTCATGTTTAGTATGCCCTCAACAGTTAAGTGTGAACCAAATCACAAGAGTGTGTCATCGGTTGGTGACTATGCTAGTATGACGAGTATGTGCATGCAATGAGATTAGTGTATGACTATGCGAAGATGAGATATGTGTTGATGTTGGGGGGGATGTGTTGGATGTTATGCCCCCCAAGCGTGTGAGATAAAGAATGTAATCATGTAATGTCATCTAGAACGTCGTCATTTTCAGGGTCAAAGTCAAATAAGCAAGTGTTAGAGACCTGATAAGCGATGGTGTCAAGTTGGTCACGTAATGAGCCATTGAGGCATAAATTGTAAATACCAATGGCATATTCCTCATCTGTGAATGGATGGAGTGGACAATTGTGCACATACCAACGAGTGAGATTTTGTATATAGCCAAGAAAAGAACTATTGCAAATAAAGAAACAACCAAAAGGCATGGGGAAAGATATGTCTGTATGATCAAGATCTGGAGTACCCCCAATGTAATCAAGCCACGATTGTCCTGATGGAAGTGGCGCAGATCGAGGATCGCGTGCAAGGAATATTGTGAGATGAAAGACACAAAGTTCATATATGACAATGATGTGAACAAACACATAATAAAGATGAGGAACATATGGTGTAGGATAGAGGTCCTCAAAAGTAAAGCATAGTTGATGTAAACCCTCATGTGTACATATAATATCATCGCAATTAGGATCAAATGGAATATGTTCCCAATATGAATCATTCATGAAAATCGTGCAAGTGAATGGTGGGTGTGCTAATGGAGGCAACACATGTGAAGGTGAAGGTGATTGAGCGACATCCATAGATTGGACAAGCCCCCGACAAAGAATCACAACTATAGTAGTAGTAAGGGGAGTCGATGGTGTAGGAAAAACAATATCTATCACACAAATGTGACCTTCAAGTCGTGGCAAGTGAGGTGGTTCATCCATAGGTTGACGATCATTTACAATACAAGTGTGTGGAATATGGAGACTAGTATTAGGAGCTTGGTCACAATATTCGAATGGATCTTAGTCACGGAAAACAGTATATGCAATGCCCTCATGTATGAATTTAACAAAAATGATGGACAGTAAATGCATCAATTTGTATGGTATGCAACCATGGCCTACCAAGAAAAATATTGTAGGAGACTCGGAAGTCAATGACAAAGAACATAGTGTTGATAGTTTTTGGGCCTACAGTGATAGGTAATGTTATGTGACCAACACATGGACAAACAGAACCATCATATGTACGTTGTGAAAGAGAGGATGAACTAACATCATGAGTGAAAATACCTAGCTTCTCAAGGAATGACATGGGACATAAATTGAGTTCAGATCCCTTATCAATTCAGGTGTGTTTGACACCTACATTGTGAAAATGACACATGATATGCAAAGGCAGGTCATTGTCAAAAGTGAGAACATCAACAGGAGGCTTAGATTTGAATGTTATTTGTTGAAAAAATGCATCTACAAAAGTTTGATATACTGAGTCAGGATGCATATTAGCGCGAATGTGACTAGTGACAAGAAGATGTTGGACTTTGTGCCTTATATCAGGGTTTGTAATCAAGTAATCATTGATTGAGATACTCATGATGACTAGACTCTAGGATGAGAAGCAATGAATTAGGATCCTATAAACATCAAGATAAAAGTTGGGTTCACCAAAATGATTAATCTAAAATGGAAAATGGATGCCTAATTTAGTTAGATCTAATGTCATGCACAACAGTAAATAACAACTAACTAAATAAAGAAAGTGACCCAAACATAAGTAAGTAGAAATGTAAAAAACTAATGAGCAAAGACAGCTAGGAAGAGCTTAGCTTATTTGACAACTGTTTGGGATTATGTCACAGTGGAGATTAGATGAACAACTTGTAGGGTTGACCACATCGAGGCTCATAAAAGTGTAAACCTGAGCTATCTAAGCAGACTGGGGCACCTAGAGAAGGATGGGGGTGCCTAGGGCACCCTAGTTTGAGATCTAGGCATCCTAGCCTATGTAGGAGGTCTAGAAACCAATTTTACAGGGTTGCTAAGTGATGTGAATCCTTCGTTGTTTGTTGCATGTATGTCACTAAACTATGTTGAATGTCGTTGATAATTAGAACTAAAGAAGAGACCTATAAAACCCCAAGCCAAACATCAAAACCCTAAAAAAATAAAGATGCATATGAAGGGGTCGGACTATCCTCAGCGGTCAAAATGGTGGAATTACTAACTGAGCGTTGCACTACATTTCATACCCAGTTGTAGTTCTAGGGGTGTGTTTGTGAAAATCGTGCCTTAGGTGCTCTTGTGTCATTTGTACTTTGTGAAGTAATGAGTAATAACTAGATGTACAAATGTAAAAAAATGGTGAGTGGAATAGAATATACTTCCCTCCAATGTAGCATGATGCAAATGAACTAGCCTTGTCCCTTGTAATGAAGCTAGATTGATGCAAATGGAGCTGTAAATGCCTTGGATGGATGCAACCTTAGGTGGATGATAGTAGTGTCTAGTTCTTGGTCCCTCGTTATGGTCTCATAACTTTATATTTATATGGTTCTCTTGTTCTAATTTCATAATTAACCCCGAAAAGGTTGACCACTAAAAATATGGCAAGCTTGAATGGTTAGAAAGTGCCCAAAAGATGGAAGCAAAGTAGAGAAATGATCAGGGTGCCCAGAAAGGGATCAGGGTGCCTGGTGTACCCCAGTCCATGGTTAGGCACCTCGGTCAGTAATAAGATAAGTGTAAAGTGACAAAATAGACTGGGAAAGTATATGTGGAAGGTTGGAAATGACGACAAAAATCAAATTAAAATGACTAAAGGACATGGGTTAATTAGTACTTTCTTCACTCAAAAACCATATAAATAGTAGTATAAGACTGGGACTAAATAATATCCCCAAAGTGCGTGATTTTGTGTCTACATCGTCCCATGAGAAGTATACCTTTTAAAACTCGGATTTCATCAACTTATCTTTATGCTCTTTGACTAGATGTATGATGTTTGGACATTCCTCCATCAATAAGGGCAGCTCAAGATCATCCTTAAAGGTCGTGAAAAGTTACCGGATTTGGAGTTTTGACATGGGATGTCTGTAGTTGGGTCATTTGGCCATTCAATTGTATACTTCATTTTTCTGATGGGAAGTAGCTTCTTTGTTTTACCGTCAACTAGGATGGTGGCATGAGACCAATCCAATTGCATATCTCCTCCAACATCTTGACAGAAGCTTCGACCCAATAACATACCGTATGAGGCGGGCATGTTTGTTATAAAGATTCTCATAGCGATTTTCTTGTCAGGAAAATCCCCCAATGCTAACTTGACATCTTTGATTTGTCTAAAGAGAGACACTAGTTTCATCTCCATGGAGAGGCATTGACCAGAGGTAGGGGAAAGGGAGAGACCAAGAGCTTTAACTACTTTTACGGGCATTACATTGTCTGAGGCACCAAAGTTAATGATGCAATTATTTAG
The DNA here is from genome assembly GCA_019776745.2 of Taxus chinensis. Lineage (NCBI taxonomy): Eukaryota > Viridiplantae > Streptophyta > Pinopsida > Cupressales > Taxaceae > Taxus > Taxus chinensis. The sequence continues at coordinate 633,427,294 of CM034153.1, read as the reverse complement.
CTTATACTCGTTAACCAACAAGGTTATGTAGAAAGGTTCTACCTTCCTAGAGGCAAATGGTGTGGGGGCAAGATAGTTCATGGATGGAATAGATTGAGATACACATGGTGGTTCTTTGATGGTGGTATCTTTGGAAGTAGGGATACTTCCTTTAATATGTTGAATGTGTCTCTTGAGTTCCTTGGGATGAGTTCTCAAGTACTTGAATTCAGAGATTTGGACTTTTCTTCTTTTGAAGTGGTCAATGAAATTAAAGGACGAAGAGGCGGTGGGGGCATCATGGATTATGATAGTGTTGACATGGATGTTTTTATAATGTACGGAAACTAATTTTTCAAGAGAAATTGAAGGAGACTTACTTGAAGAGGCCAAAGGATTCTTGGTTAGGTTGGTCTCGTGCTTCTTCTCAACTGACCTTGTTCAAGTGGACTTCATTGGTCTTCCTTTCGTTGTTATTTTTCTCTGATTCGTAATTTGAGGATTCAATTTCTTAGCTTGGACAGTGGAAGAAGGGCCCCTTTTATCCTTTTGATATCGGGTGAACACTGCATATGAATAACTATCAGTGGGTTCTTCATCATCAAGTGTGAATTCACAAAACATAATCTGAGCATATTCACTTCCTCTTTTGTCTTCAAATTTTGATTCAAAATATTCTTCTTCTTCATCTTCATTATTTTTACACATTGCATTGACTGGTGGAGCCTCTAAGGCAAGCCCTCAGAGTGCTCTTCCAATCTAGTTTCTGTTTGGTTTGAAAGAAACGTCTATTAAGCAATCTATTTTTTCAAAATTATTAACTCATTTTCCAACTTCTACAACATTGGATTGATTCTAATATCTTGAGGACTTTGGGTTATATATTTCATCGAAGGATTCTTGATCTGACCCGACAATATGAGGTCATATTCTACCTCCACAAAAATTTCCTAAGCTCGGTCCAAGTCTCTTGGTTGAAATCTCCATAGAAATAAACTTACTTTAGGTAATTGAGCATTCATAAAGAACATATTCATATTACATAGAGTGGAAGGATCAGAAGCAAGGAATTGTTTTGACCAACCTATTGAATTTTGTCACAAAGTCTCTAATGGACTCTTACAGCTCTTTCTTCATTTGAGTGAGTTGAGTAAGGAGGGCATGAACATCTTTAGTGGTTTTGAACCTTTCTTCGAAAATTTTCTTGATATCACCCCAATTGGTGATTGAGCATGATGGAAAGTAGAGGACCCAGTCTACCGCCGCATCCTGTAATGTTTCCATGAATAACCGTATCATAAAATATTCATGTTGTAATCCAAGGATGCCACAGGCTATGATAAAGGATACGATGTAATCGTCAGGTGATGTTGCTTTTTTGTCTCAAAAGTACTTAAGAAAATTCTCTCTTGATCCATTTGGAATCTCTTGAAGTGGTGGAGTCAAAACCAATGGACTAGTGTTTTGTCCCCTGGTACATGTGTTTGTTTCGCCATCTCTTCCTCCTCTCTTTCTTCCTCTATCTCTTCTTCTCTTTCTTCTTCTCTTAGAACATCAAAATCCAAAGGCGGGTGAAAGATAGCAGAATTTGTAGGAGTGTTAGTAAGAGTTTGAATAGGGTTACTAAGGGTACCACTCAATGAATCAGATGGAGATGAGAATTGAGAGAAAAAATATGGGTTCTCTCTTACACGCTCTTGATTTTGCAAAGCTTTAAAAGTAGGATTAATGATTCCTTTCAACCTATTCAATCTTGTATATCTTCTTTTAGTCACGTTTTCTCAAGAGTCTTGGAAAAAGGATTTTGATAATTCAAGAACTTTTTTTTGAATTTTTGAATTTGAATTTTTGAATTTTTGATTTATTTTTGTATTTTCCAAAGATCTATTTAGGTGTACCAAGGCCAGGGATAATTTTAGTGGCGAATATTCGTAATATGGCGAAAATTTCATTTTAGGAAAATTTGAAAAGGTCATTTTTTCGGAGCGGGTCGGTGTCCTGTTCACCTAAAATATACAGTATATTTTTTTGGGGGGTCGGCTTCGCCTTCATTTGAAAACATCTCCTATAAAAACCTAGGTGATTCGCCAGGTAGTATACCTCAAGTAGCTTACCAAATTACCAATACTGTGAAGTTTGAACTTGCATACTCTTAAGCACCAGAGATTGTTGTTAGCCTGTTAGGGTTAGTTGTTGACGTGCGACAGGGATATAGTTGATGCGTGACAAAGAGTTATTGTAGACGTGTGACAAGGAGATATTGCAGACGTGTGAAAAAGGAATAGGTTTGACGCATGACAGAGAGAGTTGACGTGTGACAGGGCATAGGCAGTTGACGCGCGACAAGGGCAGAGTTGACGTGCGGCAATAACTTCATACAGTGGACGCGCGACAGGGCATAGGCAGTTGACGCATGACAAGGACGCCTTCGTTGACACGCGACAAAGACCTCAGACAGTGGACGTGTGACAAAGACCTCAGACAGTGGATAGACTCGCTACTTGGTTCTTTTGCTGACACAGGACTCTCTTCAGAATAATGGAAGGTGCTAGTTCTAAGAATGCGAAGACCCTAAAAGTAACTAAGAAATCTCAGAAATCACTCTTCAAGTATTTTGGAAACTCTGCGGATACAGATATTGAAAATACCAACCATATAGATGCCACCACAAAGAATCAGAATACTGACTGTGTGGAAGGTATTATTGAGGTGGACATGCATTCTGCACAGTATCAAAGTCAAACAAATGACACCTACGATAATATGTCAGATCTTGAAGATATTGTTCCTGTTGGGGTGCAACCAGAAGTGCATCAAGATATCACACATACAAATACTCAGCAAAATGGAACACAAAAATCAAATTCAAATTCCGGTCCAAGAAAGAGGAAACCAGGTGATTGTGATATTGCTCAAAATTCTACTCAAAAAAGTAAAACATTGAAAACGAACAAGAATATGTGGACCATTGGCAGGACATACAAGTTTGATTGGGCAGCTAAATTTCCATTTATCGAACCTGTACAATCATCTAATTCTAAAGAGATCCCATCTGAATGTACATGTACAATATGTACGTGGAAATTGGGAAAGCAACAAAAAATGCAAATGAAGCTGGACACTATAGAAAAACATTGTGGAAAACAATATTTGACTGTAACGGGGGCGGATGGCCAGAAAATCAAAACACACAGGTGGAAAACTGAAAAAGAATGCATGCATGTAGATACGCAGCGGAATATGAGGCAGAGCAGAAAAAACACAGACATCTCTTGGAAAAGGGAGGAACGATCACATCGCATATTGGTAAGATGAAACAAACAAATCTACATGCAAAATTCATACAATTCTCTACTCTATTTCACATACTAAAAAAAGGAAGACCGATTTCAGATTTCCTCGATTTCAAAGTTTTGTATCAATTTAATGGAATGCTGAATGTACCTCAGTCTCATTGGTCTGAAAGTAGTGGATGGGAAATGGAAAAATGCCTTTCGATGATAGAGAAGGAAGATTTGAAAGAGAATGTAAAAAAAGCAAAGTTTATCTCTCTTTCAATTGATGAAGTGACAGCAGTCGACAACACTGCATGGGTATGTATCCACGTCTATACTTTAGAAAATCATATAAGGACACCTCATCTGTTGGGTGTTATGAAAATGGTTGAAAACTGCAATGCCGAAAACCTACATAAAATAGTTGTTTCTCATTTGAAAGATATTGTTGGAATGACTGATTATGAAATTGCTACGAAGTTGGTATGCATTGGAGCAGATGGTGCATCTGTCATGCAGGGTCACCGAACAGGGCTGTGTGTTAGATTACAAACAACAGTGGCCCCATATATGCTACCAATTCACTATATGGCTCACATAATGAATTTAGCGTATAAAATGGTAAGCAACCACGAAAATGTTGCTAAATTAGAAGACCTTATAAGAGAACTTCATGCCTATATGTCAAGCAGCCCAAAGTGATTTCTTGAGTTCCAGAAATTTGCAATTGGAATTACAGATGGCAAAAAACTTCTGAAGGATGTCGAGACTAGATGGATCTCTTTGTATGAACCTGCATGCAGAGTTCGTGAGGAGTATCCTTCGTTGGTTGGTTTCATGCACAAATATCGTCATGAAGTTGATAGGGCGAGGGACTTGTTGTTCCGTTTAACTGATTTGGAGACATTGCTTACATTGGTTGGTATTCTTCCAATGTTAAAGGAGATCAATACACTGATGAAGCATGCACAGGGCAGATTAATCTATATTGTGGATTTTATACGGATGAGAAAAATGGTATGTCAAAGTCTTGATATATTGTACTGTTCCCAAGATAGTTTTGATGCACCTGTTTTTGAGAATTGGAAAGCTTTATTAGATCTTAAAAATCCCAGCACCTTTTTGAGATTTAATATCCACGATCACCTCTGCATCACTGTTAATGGGAGGGAAATACCACTGCACATTTTGCAAAAACGTCAAGATATTACAGGATCAGAACGAGAAGATGTTCCCGTGACACGTAATCTCTTTGAGTCTGTTATAGTTGAAACAAGAATAAAGCTTAAAAAAATTTCAGAATCCTTGTCATCAGAAATTAGGGAACGTTTCTGCAAAGATAAAATTCTGGAAGCCATGGGTGTGATGAATCCTAATTTTTGGAATACTGAAGGTGGCCGTGCAGACTTTGTCAGAAAGCATTTCCATAAATCCATGGGTACAATAATGGAACAATTCACAAAGACTTCAGAGCTCAAGGGTATGGAAATCAAAGGTATACTGAATGCTGATTTATTAAAGTTTCAATCAACAAATTTTGCAACAACAATGAGGAACCAATATAAAATTTTAGACGAACCTTCTGAAAGTGGTGCTATTACAAGGCTGTGGCGAGGAATCTATCAAAGTTCTATCTTACAAGAAGATATCAGTGAATATTTCAGATTATATGAGTTATGCCAAACAATGATTTTGGGGTCTGTGGAGGACGAAAGGGTTTTCAGTGCATTATCATTTATAAAATCAAAACTGAGAAACAGGTTGGATAAAAATCTGGAAAGTTGCATGAGGTGTTATGTTTCTCGATACTCCATCGAAACCTTTCCGTTCGACAGAGCAATTGCGCATTGGAATTCCCTTTGCGAAAGAAGAGGTGTGAATAATACAACTACAAGTACAACTGTTCCCAACATTGAGAGTGTAATTGGCTCATCGTCACATTCTACAGAAGACAACATCAAGTTTGAAGAAGCTATTGATAATGGATTGTTTCAACTTTAAATAGGTATCTTCTTCATCTTAATCTTATTGTTTGTCACTTTACATTTTTTTCAGCTCTTGTTATCATTAAAGATGTTACAGGTCTATATATTTAAATTTATTTAACTACAATCTTTTTATTTTTTTTGAAAATGTGGGTTGACATCCATCCGAGGAAGCTGGTACTTCTCGGGACTGACAATGTCAGGCAACTCACCCATCTATCTACTAATCCATTTCTCGTGTTGAGTTTTCTTAAAACACAGATCTAGCACATTACCAGTGGCAGTGATGATTTCAACTTTAAATAGGTATCTTCTTCACCTTAATCTTATTGTTTGTTACTTTACATTTTTTTCAGCTCTTGTTATCATTAAAGATGTTACAGGTCTATATATTTACATTTATTTAAATACAATCTTTTTATTTTTTTGAAAACATGGGTTGACATCCATCCGAGGAAGTTGTTACTTCTCGGGACTGACAATGTCAGGCAACTCACCCATCTACTAATCCATTTCTCGTGTTGAGTTTTCTTAAAACACAGATCTAGCACATTACCAGTGGCAGTGATGATTTCAACTTTAAATAGGTATCTTCTTCACCTTAATCTTATTGTTTGTTACTGTACATTTTTTTCAGCTCTTGTTATCATTAAAGATGTTACAGGTCTATATATTTACATTTATTTAAATACAATCTTTTTATTTTTTGAAAACGTGGGTTGACATCCATCCGAGGAAGCTGTTACTTCTCGGGACTGACAATGTCAGGCAACTCACCCATCTATCTAGTAATCCATTTCTTGTGTTGAGTTTTTTTAAAACAAAGATCTAGCACATTACCAATGATGATTTCAACTTTAAATAGGTATCTTCTTCACCTTAATCTTATTGTTTGTTACTTTACATTTTTTTCAGCTCTTGACACTTGTTATCATTAAAGATGTTACAGGTCTATATATTTACATTTATTTAAATACAATCTTTTTATTTTTTTTGAAAACGTGGGTTGACATCCATCCGAGGAAGCTGGTACTTCTCGGGACTGACAATGTCAGGCAACTCACCCATCTATCTACTAATCCATTTCTCATGTTGAGTTTTCTTAAAACAAAGATCTAGCACATTACCAGTGATGATTTCACAGCAATCTAATACACTAGAGGTAAGTTAAACCCTATCATATCATCTTTCTTGATTTCTTACAATTATGTTTAATTTATTTTTTATATTTGCAAAATGCTTTGATATATTTTTTTAACTGTGGGATAAAATGACACAATTGAATTTTACAGAGGAAGATATTTCTATACTATACAATTCATAATCCACGATACATTATACAATTTATAATATACGTCCACATAAAATTCATCATCATCCATATATATCATATCATCACCATATCATTATCATAATCCTGAGTCCTGACACTACAATTATTATTAAAACAATTATTTATCTAATTTAAATTTATTAAAACATTTTTTTAAAACAATTCATAATCATATCATTACAAGTATATCCATTCTAATTTCATCTATATCCATTCTAATTCATCTATATCCATTTTAACACATTCCATTTATTTATCATCTATATCCATTCTAATGACATCATGATCATATCATTACAAGTATAGAGAAGAAGAATTATCTTAAAACAAGTTTAAATGTCTAGAGAAGAAGAATTATCGTGCTTGAAGCTAAATCTACGTCCACATTAAATTGATCATCATCCATATATATCATATCATTATCATCATTCATCATCATCTATCATCATTCCATGTTTCTAAAAATTATCCATTATCATCATCCATCTATATCATCATTCATCATCTACGTCCACATACAATTCATGATAATCCAAGTAAACAAGAAACATACGTCATCATGATTCATCCCTATCTAATGCAATCACCATTAAGAGTAAACCAAAAAGCATAAACTCCATATACAATCTAAAAATTCTATCAAATCCATATGCAATCAAAATTAAAGATTATATAGTATTTCAAATTTTAAAAGGCTATCAAATCCATATAATTAAATTCAAATACCATGACCACAACATTCAATGTTACAAATTTTCAAATATAGACTCAATATTTAAAGTTTCCACACAATAATAAAAGTTTCAACCCTCTTTTTCTGTATCCATTTCAACTCCTGTGCTCCTTTCCCCAATGGTTTCTTCCCCTGTGGTTGTACCCCTTTCCCCAACAACAGAAATAACCCCAGAACTTATAAGATCTTCCGCAGCACTGTCCAGATTTTTTAAAATTCTTTCTTCTTGATTTGTCGCATCTCCATGCGACAACAAATTTGGATCAGCTGTTGCCTTAGCTTTGAATAATATTTCAGGGTCGAAGTCGTGCTCTTTAATTATCCGCTTTAGTGTATTGTTTTGTTTGTTAACCAAAACAATATTTTCCTTCAAATTCTTAGCTGTGGATAAACTGTTCTTCGTTGTTTCCAAGTGAACTTGGAATACCTTTGCTTGACTCTTCAAATTTTCATATTTCAACTGCACAAAAAGAGTAATGTCAATTCAACATATTACTAAAAAATGAAAATTTCAAATTAACAAGAATGATTGTTTGAAAGTGATAGTACTTACAACCGCTCTATCTCTCTCGGCATTTGCAATTGCTACCAGATCCTTGTCCTTAGACCATTTGTTAAAATATGCCTGGGCCTCAGCACTAATATTTTCCAATTTGTTTAATGTCTTATCCAAAATGTCATCTTTATAGTTGTTGTTATACGTGACAGTCCCACTTCTTACTTGGGTAAGTAAGGAATCCATCTTCGCAGGTTGATTCTGGACTGCAGCGTATAAACTATCTCTTTGCCAATAATTTTCAAAACGACTAATAATCTCATTGATAAGAACTTTAGCCCTTCTCTCCCATTCTATGAGCTGATTGATATGAGGTAGAATAAACTCACTGACATGGGATTGACAATCATAACCAATTAAGTTCTCCAAAGGAAAAGGTAGCAACTGTTCACTATCTGTATCTGATGAAGATGATCTTGCTGGAGAAGTATGGGGGCTTTCGGCTAGATCAACTGCTACTTGTTTCTGCCTTTGGGTGGCCTGATCCTGTTTGTGATAAAATTAATCAAGATTTAGATAAATAAATTTAAATTGAAATGTAATTCAATATTGTAAAGCATGTTGAAATTGAAGTATACCTGCTGGCCTTGAATCATCTCACGGGTATTGAAAAAACCAGTTGGGTCATTGCTATCAATGCCCAAATAATCTTCATCTAAATTTATATTGTTCAAAACTGATATGCCCGTTGCACTGGGCAAGCCACCAAGTGAGAGCATTGGAATTCGAAAGGAGGAGGCAATGTTTAGTGTCCCGCTAGGGGCCGGAGCAATTGGCATGCGTTTACCAATGTTCTTTTTCACTGTTCCTCTGGTTGGCATTTTAAAAATTATTGGTTGAGTGGGGGTCGGTGCCACTGTTTGAACAGAAGGACTGCAATGTGCTGAAAAGTTCAAGAAAAAACATGAAAAACTAGAAAACAATCCAAAAAGGCAAAAACTACGAAATTAAACGTAGTATTGAAAAGTTGTACCTTGTTGTCGAGGGGTAGTTTTTCATGGTGCTAAGGGTGGCCATGTAGGAGTAGTATTTGGTGGTTGTTCAGAAGATACGAATGCATGCGACTGTATGGAGTGAGTTGGGGAAGAAGGTTGAGTTTCTGAAACACGAGTATGGTCCAAAGTCCCTGCAATGTCATCAACATTAAATGTTATGTCAATTCAATTGGTTAAAATTTAAATTGGAAAATAAAAATACAAATTTGGAATTTGTAAATAATATATGAGAAGGTATTACTTCTCTGGCATTTAACGAGTTCAAACTGTTGAGGGTTCGGAGAGGAGTGAGCTTCCATTTCAGATTGGGAGTCTCCCGAAGCCTCAGCGTGTTGTTGGCCTCTTCCTCTTGATAACGCCTTTTTTCGGGGAAGGGCTTCAATAAATCTTCTCTGCAAACCGTAAATTGTTAATAACTGTGCAGTGTAATGTCGAAAATTGAAATACAAACTAAATAGTTTATACTTGTTGTTCTTCAAATGGAATTGACAACTTCATCAACTCCTCGTCAGTGCAAGTAGGAATTTGTTTGTCTTTTAAATTTAAAAGTGCCTCGTAATAAAGGCCAAGGAGATAGTTTGTGGAATAAATGACAGGTTTTTCTGAAAGCTTTGAATTTGTTATGTCAGTTCTTTTTTTTTTTATAGATAGGTGCACCAATCGAATTTTTGTTTTGAGATAGTGGCAACTATGTATGCAATGGCCCAGTTTGGTATATCTGTTTGGCGACCCTGCAAAACTATTCTGGATTGAAAAAATGAAATCACTGCAGCAAGAAAGTGGTGTGCAATTGCTTGCGTATCCACACCATGCCTGGATTTATTGACATGAGCTGCAAATGCCAAATAGTGGGAATTAATATAAATTTATAACACCAAATTGTATCAGAATAAAAAATAGAATAAAAATGATGAATGAAAACGAATTATACTTACAATCAACATGGAAACCGAACGTTGATTCGAGATATTTCTTGTCTTCTTCCAGGAGTGTTGCCTTCATTGTAACAATTGGTAAATTTCTGAACGGAAGGCCCGTAAACTGATGGATGTCATTTGCTTCGATACTGAATTGGAACATTCGGCCGTCGTTCAGAGTCACATAAAAAAGGCTCATCCTCTGTATTGTAGGACGAGAGAAGGTAATTCAAAATATCTGGATCTGTTTCGAAATGGGGCATGTCAATGAGCCCAGTAAACTCACACGCATCCATCAAATCTTTATATTCGGAAGACATCTTTAAAACAATATGGATGTGGGGGCACAAGGGATTCCTGTAGATGATCTTGCCCGTGGATTGGACTGGATTCTCTTCTTGATTTTTTCCTGAGCTTGCGGTTGGGAAGCATTTGAAGTCGCCATTGTAGTTGTGCTTGCGTCTTTGACAATGAGGGATTCCTGCAAAAAAAAAATCGAGAGCCGGAAAGTGTAAACAAGAAAATGACCAGGAGGGTATTTATAGGCCAAATAAAGCATTATTTATAGCCTCTGCTGAAATGGCCTCTGTTGACTCAACAGTCAACACGCGTCAATAGAGGCCATTGACACGTTGACATTGACGCATCAACAGAGGCCATTGACGCGCGTCAACAGAGTTGCGCATCAACAGAGGCCATTGATGCACGTTGTCCCCTGCTGATGCACGTCAAAGGATCTGTTGACGTTGTGTTGACATGCGTCAAGGATTTATTGACATCACGTCAAAGGTGCATCGATGTCTGGAACTCTGATTTCTCTGGCTCGAAAAACCTGGTGAAAATTCAGTTTTGGAATACTGTCAAATTCGCCTTTCGCTGAAACTAGTTCTGGGGATATTCGCTAGGTATTTTCCACCTACAATTTTATAGAGGTGTCTTAAAATGAACCTTGATCCCTGTGATCTGACTAGAAATAGGTGCATAAGAGAGGGAAGTGACATATGGAAATAACAAAAGACACTCAAAACAAGAGGATGGACTAAGCAATGTGTCATCAATGAATACTTTTCTTATGCAAGATACACATATAAACAACATACTGTACAGTATAATAGTAGTATTCAATTCTTGATTTTATGTCTACAAGTCCTCCTTTGGGCCGCATACTCCTCAGCAACATCGCATGCACCCCAGATGAGGGGGGAATCTAATGGATGAATCAGTCACCCCATACAACATTCTACAATCACAGTTCAACACAGTTCAGTACCAATAGAACACAACATTTAATCTCATAAATGTCCCAGAATCTAACTTGGGTCTTCAACACAACATAGACACCAATGCCCAAACCTAGATAGTAGCATCTGGGTGCCCTTGACCCTTCTTAGATACTTGTGACCAGGGGGTAGTTACACAACATTTTTTAGTTCAACACAGTTTTTGGTAGTTTACACAATGGATTTTACAGGGCACACATTCCTTCAACACTCGACATGTATGCACTACGTTGTCTTTTCTACTTTTGTGTTGGATTAGAATTATTTGGAATGGATCAGATTTTTACACACCATCTATAGTGGTGTTCACCTTATGGGAAGTAGTTAAAGGTTGGAGGATGACACCAGAATTTTCTCCCTACACTTCTTCTGTTCTTGGCATGAGATCGCCCAAAAAACTCACATTCAGCGCAACTAGCGTGAGATCAGCCAAAAAACTCATTATTGTACAACATCCTCAGGATCATTTCTATCTCTTTTCCTCATCATGGATCAGGTGCACATGTTCCTTTACATTTTTTCATACTTTCTTATATAATTTTCACTCATTTTGATCAAATTTTACATATGCACGTATTTGACTACATGTTTGTTCTTCTATTTTGCAGGTCCATCCTTATGGGAAGCAGTAGTCACATCATCACACATACAACGAAATAAACAACAATTACAATGTGACATCTACACATATGCCATCATCCAAGGGTCATTTTCATCAATTTTTTGTACTTCCTCTTCTTTAGTTTCCACGCTTCACCTTTTTATAACTCCATGCTTTTCCTTGTCTTCCGAGACACTTTCACCATTGATCTATGTGGTTATCAGGTACACATATTTTATCTACTTTACGTTATCAAGTATTCTCTCAACAACATAAAGTGAGGGAAAATGTAGACACTAAATCATGCACTTTGGGTATTTATCTAGTCTTGATTATATACTACTATTCATATGATTCCTGATCGATAAAAGTACTAATTGATCATTGTTTCAGGCCATATTTGTTTACTTTTTGTTGTCCTTCTTGATCTTACACTCCTTCTAGCCCAATTTTTAATCCATACTTTGACATTTCTCACCTTGGACACCAGCGCCCAACTAGGATGTCAGCACCTAGGCGCCCCTGTCCCCTCTGGGAGCCCCGACCTCTTTGTACTTCGCTCACATCTTTTGGGTCCTTTCTAGCCATTTGAGCATCTTATTTTCTTAATAGTTGGCATTTTAGTGATTAATTACAAAATTCAACCAAGGGAATCATATAAATATAAAGTTATTTGATCATAATAAGGTACCAAACACTAAACATCTACTATCTCTACCAAAGGTTGCATCCAAATGCATTATCAAGAGCATTTATGCATCCATCTAGCATCCACACAAGGGCAAGGGACTGGATTTTTCTGCTTACACTTCATACAAGGGGAAGTTTATTCTTTCATACACACATCTATTTACATTTTATACATCTATTTATTCTTCACTATCAAGTGTGACATGCACAAGGTCACCTAGGGCACGATTCCTTCACACACACATATAGAAATACGTGAGGTTTATAATGTAGTGTAGCGCTTGGCTGCAAGTTCACTTTGTTGACAGCTGAGGACAGTCCAACCTCCCATTTTACATCTTTATTTTTTAGGGTTTGATGAAGTTTGGGGGGTTTACAGTTATTTATTCATATTACAGGTTTGAGGTGAACTACAACAAAGTTCAACGATATACATGAGATCAAAGGTGGCAATGGATGAACATCTTGTGACCCTGTTAAAACAAGTTTTGTAGCTTCTGAGTAGTCATAGACTCCCCAAACAGGTCCCTGTCACCCCAAGTGTCCCTGACCCTCCATAGGCACCCTGTTCCTAGAAATTCTGACATCCCTACATTTTTCTGGGTTTGATTGCAACACACTATCACTTTGTTCCAACATTTTTCCATATCTACACACCTTCGCCATCGTTGCGAATCAGATAAGTCTTTCTATAACTCCTTTGCAACTAGGGTTTCAAATTTAATTGCTTATTTTCTTGGGTTAATTTTATATTTAATTATTTAGATCATAATGTTTTTTTATTATTGGTAAATAGTTTTTTGAAAGGGACTATACCCTTGTATACAAAGAGGGCCTAAAAGCCATAATAGGAATTAAAAAGCACCACAAAAAGGATCAAGATCCAGATAAGTCATAAGAACTAAAGGTAACCAATGAGAAGTTACACAAAATAGCTAACTAGTTCGAACACTGCAAAAAAGTAGCCAAAAAATAGTTAAAAAATAGCAAAAAACACATAGGAAGGGAACATCAGCAACGAAGGTCCACATTTACTTCTTGGCGGCTTTGGCAATTCTGGATTTGATAGTTTTCTAAGAGGTAAACAAAGCCAATGTCGTCATGTGAGTAAGGTCTGAAGCATCTAGCTTTTCAATGGTCTGTTTGCTTTCTTTTTTCGTGCCCCATAGAGTTGCTGGGATTCCACTGAGAGCAGAGACGCTGCGGACATGCTGCTCAAGGAAGTCTCCGATTGTACTAAAAATAGCCATATTATGGTCATGACGATTCTTGGCTTTCCTTAGATGGTTGTCCAGGGAGTTCAGTTTTTTATAAATATCCTCAACTTGTTTATTGTCAAGATCAACCTCCTCCTCCTTCTTCCTCTTACCTTTTTGCTTAGCCAACTTTTTAACTTCATCTTTGAACAACAACATGTCTTTTTCTAAGGCTTCCAGCCTTTATGTGGAACTCTCATTGTGCAAAGCCTCATGCAAGCCAACACTACTAATATGGAGAAGATTTTGAGCATCCTCCAAGTCCTGAGGAACGTTCCCCGAAACAGGGGTATCCAGTTTCAGTTTCTTAGAAGACCTAGTTATAGGTCTGGTCGAAGTGGAGGCGAAGGGGGTGGGAGTAGAGGTGGAGGGGATGGTGGTGGGAGTCGAGATGGAAGGTAAAGGGGTAGTGGCAGCGGTGATGGGGATAGAAGGAGAAGAGATGGGGGTAGAGGCAGCGGCGAAGGGGATAAAAGGAGCAGAGATGGGGGAAGAAGGAAGGCTGGGATACTTAAGAATACAGAGTTTATGCAGTAAGAAGATGAGACCTTGATGTAGAGGGACCGCACGAGTATGTTTTTGGAACTCCAAAATGGAGCGTTCAAGAGAATTAAGAAGATAGTGTGGGAAACATATCGTGATACTTCTGTGGAAGTGATTGAGGAACACAAGATGCTTAATGGGCATTGTGACGTATCTCCCCTCCAAGGAGATGTATCAAACCATCATGTGGGTGACAACATCAAATGGCGGAGGGATAAAGGTAACCTTCAAACCTGCCGTGACGAAGATCATTTCCTCATTGCCTTCAACAAACTTCCTCTCCTCAGCTGCTCTGTCAATCCTTTTATTAAAAAAGCGGTACCCATCCATCCCAAGACATGTTGCTTCAGCTATAAACTCTTCATTAATCGATTTTTTTGCCCACCATATTCAACTTAGCGATCCTTCCAATCCGTAAAAAATTACACGGAAATGTTTTGGTCGTGGCCCTGTATCTTCTCAATAAAATTTGTAATGCCTCCCTGGTTGAGAAGATTCCATAGCTCTTTATTATTGTTCCAATTCGGGTCCTTGTTGGGCTCAATCTGGTAAGGGGCTCCTCCCATTTTCACCTTGTTGAAGTGTTTGAAAGTATTTTCTTCAAAACCCCTATGAGGAATGCTATATGAAACGCAGTTTCCAATCTGCCTTTCTCTGTTTTTAAAAAGATCTCTCACGCGATGGGAATTAGGATTAGTATAGCCGTTGCTAACATGAAAGTTCCCATGAATGCCTGCATGAATGTTGCTTTGTACCTAGGAAATCCCACATGTGCGAACTTCTACCTCCTTAGAAACCCACTCCAAGTCATCATCATCCTTACTACGGACTTGAATGTCCGCAAAAACCTTTTTGAAAGTTGTTATAAGCAAAAGATTGCCCACATGTGTGAATTTGATCTTCTTAGAAATCCACTTTAAGTCATCATTATCATTACTATAACCTTGATTGCCCACAAATATCTGCTTGAGTGTTGTTTTAAATAAGAAATTGTCAGCACGTGTGTAAATCATATTCTCAAAGACCCACTCCAAATGATCATTAACCTTACTCCGTATTTGCATGCCCATAAGTATCTGTTTGAATGTTGTTTTGAACTTGCTTAGGAATGTGATCACTATTATCCCAAATAGTGTGATTAACATTTATGTCATAGTTAGCCAATGCATCTGCCACCTTATTACCCTCCCAATAAGTATGCTTGATCCGAATATTGTTGAAGTTTTGGCAAATACTTATGGATTCCAAGATGAAGTCCTTGATGTTCCAACTTGGAGGCGAACACTGATTAAGATGGTTAATGATATTAAGCGAGTCTCCTTCCAGTATAAGATTTTGAATATTATGAGTCTGAGCAATTCTAAGGCCCCATAAAGCGGCTAATTCTTCAGCAAAATGATTAGTTTGTATTCCCATTTTACCAGCATAAGCAACTATCAAACTGCCTCTATGATCCCGGATCACTCCTCCCCCAACTGTAATCCCAGGGTTACCCTTAGAGGCCCCATCAAATTTCAACTTATACCAGTTGAGATCAGGTGGGTGCCAATGTATCAAAGATCTATCAATATTATTACCGGTATTATTTTGGATACTGTCAGCTCCAATCTTCCATTGGGACAAGATATGCATATTTACATATTCAGATCATAATGTTATTACATATTTAGATTTTTCATTTATTTATTCATTCAAATAAATTACATTAATAAGAAGTCTTCATAGCAGTTTTACAATAGTAGGCACTAGCCTCCAAATACATAATGCATTCTATCTCCTTCAATCAGATAACCAATACAATTAAAACTAATTCAGGACAATCATAATGAAATCGGGACGTACCATTTGTAGTTGTCCTTATGAGGGTAGAGTCATGAAAGGAGAGTAAAGTTAGATCTCTCTCCTCGACACCCGCTCTCACCGTGATATCCACCAAAAACGCACACTTGGTGTGAGATCACCCAAAAAACTCACACGTGTCATGGGATCGCCCAAAAAACTCACTATCAACATGAGATCACCCAAAAAACTCACTTTTCACAGCCTTTCAAGACACCTTTATATCCTTTACACTCTTTTACATCAGGTACATACTTTCCTTTCTACTAATTTTACACACTTTTACATACTTTGCTAAGATTTTTCATATACAAGACTTTAACTACTCTTTTTCTCTTCTTTTACAAGTTCATCCTTATAAGAAGTAACAAGCATAACCTATATTAGCACAACTACATGCATGTGTTTCACCCTCAGGGTTCACTTCCATTTCCTAGTCTCCACGCTTCACTTTGTAATCACTCCACACTTCACTTTTCCACTCGCCACACTATTCACCACACTCTCTACAAGATCATAAGGCATGCATCTCTTTTCTAATTTATGGTATCGAGTAATCACTCAACAATATAAAGTGGGGGAAAATTTAGACGCAAAATCACACACTTGGGTAAATTTCTAGGTTTTAAAATCATGCTAGCGTTTTCATGATTCCTAAGCAAAAAAACTAGTGATTGAAAACTTTCTTTGGCCTCTTTTCTTTGTCTCTTGCTTTCTCTTTGGTCTTACACACACTATAGCCCATTTAGAACTTAACTCAGTTATCTTTCATGGCCTAAGACACAAGCACCCAGATAGGACAACAACACCCAGGAAGTCATGTCCCCTCCCCTAACCATTTTCTACCTCACTCACTCTTTTTGGGTCTATTTTATCTTTTGGGCATCCTTTTCACTTATGAGTCAGCCTTCCAGTTGTCAATTATGAAATTCAAACAAGAGAATCATATAAATACATAGTTCTGTTTTCAAAATGGAGGGCCAAGCACTAATCGTCACTATGATCACATAAGTTTACATTCCAATGACACTAAAGCACTTAAAATGCATCCATCCAACATCCATTCAAGGGAAAAGGGTTGCATACTTCTACATACATAACATAGAAAGTGGAGTTTATTCGATTCCATCCACACATACTATTACAATACTACATTTTATCTACAACCCGCTATCAAGTGCAGCTCGCACAAGGGCATCCTAGGGCACCATTTCTACATACACACACACCATAACTACATAGAGTCTGAGATGTAGTGAGGTGCTCAGTCGTAAGTTCACTCTCAGGGTGACCGTCGGGGTCAGTCTGACTCCCCCTTCTACATTTTCCTTTTTAGGTTTGACGTGGTTTGTAGGTATGTGTAGGTGAACTTTTTTCTTATAGGTTACAGGTACCTTCAGTGATTCAAGAGTGAATATCAGGTGATTAACATGGAATAATTGTGAAACCCCTAAGACAAAGTAGAAACCAAAGCGTGAGCACTTACACAGTCACAAGTGCCCAAATTCAGTCATCAGCGCTCAGACACCCTTATCCTATTGTGGGTGCCCGTGTTTGGCATTATTTCTGAATTCCAAAATTTATAGTGAGTAGTTACGATGTTGTTTGCATCCTGTTCAGCACTTTATCCTACCCAAATCATTTCTAGATTTCGCGGATATCAGCTAAGTCATCTTATCTCCCTCTTTTACTTAGGGTTTCATACTTTACATGCTAGTTTTCTTATGTCATATTTTATATTAGTAATTGTACGTCATTTATTACAGTAGTTACTATGAAATATAGATTTAAGTTAAATTAAATTAAATCACTGAAGTGCAAGCAAGAAGGAAGATGGAGTTAGTAAAAATTGGGTTAAATTTGAGACAAACCAAAAAATTTGACCTTTTGGGGAATTGAGGGAATAGTTCCACCGTTCCTTGAGTTCATTGATTTGCCACCTTGGTCGTAATACACTAGTAAGTTAGGTATATCGGGTTTGAATGACATTGTTAGAATAGTTCAAATGTTCTTTCACTTCTCCGATCAGATGACTAAAGGACAGGGGGAATAAGGGGCAAGTAAGCACTTATGTCGAGTAAGATAAAAACTAACACAAACTTCCCAAGTACCCAAGGTTCAACAATCAGCCATAAACACTAACAAATAGAAAATAAGGCAATTCAATTGGTTAAGTTAGAATTTAATGGTACAAGCAAAACATTCCCATGTTCTACAGGTTCCCTGCAAACCCACAAAAGCTGACAAGTGGAAAACAAGGCAAAACAACGGTTAAGTTAGACATTATTGACATTCATGGAACTATTCTCATATTCCATCATTTCTTCACCTATTTTCCAAAGCCAATCCAAAGAAGTTGGCAAAGTCAATCCCCCACAGAACATTTAATTTATTATATTGTTCCTTGGAAACCCTGAGTCACCACAATAAAAAGGACATTAGTTACATTGGTAAACAAAGGCACAAATAGAGCCATTCTCTTGTTCCTCCATTTCTCTGAAACTCCGCTTGGGCCAACTTTCATGCTATTTTTTACAGGAACTCTTGAAAATTTTCCAAGGTTTCAGCCGAATCAGACATCAAATCACATCACCAACCATATTTTAATGTTTAATGACACCCCTGCTTCTAATTGCAAGATCTGATGGTATATATAGGAGGAAGATAGGGATGCCCATACTTAAACTGTAAAAAGAATGGCATTTGGTCCTTGACAGGTGGAAATGGGCCATTTATGGTTGTTTAGTCATTCCCCTTTCTCTCTCTTCATCATTCTCTATATATATGTAAGTGTTTATTAATGAGAAAATGGTTCTCCTCTGCTGGATTTAGAGCTCTTCCTTAGAGTTTTAGAATTTTCATACCATTAGACCTTTGTAACTACATTTTTTCAAGTTTTACAAATCTCTTCTCTGTAAATGTAAGTGAAAATGCTTTAAGTGATATGAAATTGTGGTTCATTCCTTTAAATGCAATATATTTGATGTGAATATATTTCCCTCTTTCTTTCTTTTGAATCTATTCACATGTCTCTTGCAAAACTATACGTTTCTCTTTGATTCTTGCATGTGTGGCTGCATTTGTGTCCCTACAGGTCAAGTTTGAACCCTATTTTAGTTTTGTTGCATCACCTTATTTCATTTTGCAACATTTTCCCTTCTCAACTTTGATCCTTATAAATTTTAGTTTAAGCTTAGTTTAGTTGCATTTTGAAGTTGTAGGTTAGTTTATACTGGGCTAATATACAAGGAAGCAACCTTCTCTAGAGGTTTGTCTCACTTTACAAGGTCCCACACTTGGATACAATCCCATATTCATCAAAAAATTTAATGTTCATTCAAGATCATGCAGAGGGTGTAACTTTTGTGTGTCAACAATTATATCTAGCTGTTCTCATTTGGTATATCCCTAGGTATATGTTTAGATTTCTTGATCTTACCCACTCACCTGTTGAAATTTTATGAGAAGTAAATGCATGAAACACAATAATAAACTCCACTTTGTAACTTCCAAAATTTACATTACATACTTTCACCACTATCTCAAAAACGAATAGTAGGGGTAGGAATGTATGTATGGTAATGACCCTATTGTATAGTCTTGACCCGAATCACTTTTGTCCCTAACTTCTTGTTACACATTATTCTTTGGGTCAATTACTTCCCCTCATTCATCCTTTCCAACTTAAATCACCTTACACGCGAGCGCACATACACACACAAGCAAGCAAGTGAAACTCACCTCATTGGAAATAGAGACAACAAGGAAACAATCTTATGAAATCATCTTGTAAAATCTAGCAAAAAACCACCTCAGTCTCCCTACACTCTAAAAATACCTTTGCACATTCATTAGGGGCACTACCAACATGTTTGAAGCTTCACATCAAGTTTATGGAATTGATTCCCACATTTGTAAGCACTCGAAGTCACCCACTCAAGTAGATTTCACAGGAGAGGAACTCAACTCAAGCATCATCAAAGAGAGGATTCTAAACATGGTTACACTACAACTAGATATCACATTCTAGGTAGAGAACAATATGTACTTTGAGGCCTCTTTAGAGTAATGCTGATGTCGACGGTGCACATGGATACTCAAAACCTAAATAATTTATTTTGTAGGAAGTCTCACATGGTTAGGGTTTTGAAGAATTGAGTAGAGTATTCAAAGACCCTCACAATGTGATTGAGATTGGATGATAGAAAATGAAGAAGAAAATATAACAAGTGATAAACACATAAAGTCACAAGTTACAGTTTTGTGCTTCATAAAACTATACAAAGGGGGAAAACCGTATAGCTATTCCTACCCTTATTGTATGATCCTACTCCGAGAGATCTTTAACTTACAGTCCTAGTTTTGAATCCCTGTCAGGTTTATAAACCCATGTTTCAATATTTAGAACACCTAAATCATCTTAGAATCACTTGTAACAATATCAGTACACTCAATCCCATGTGTTTGTAATATTGTATTACATCATGTACATTTGTTCTAAGTATTATTGCATTATTTTGATATTGAATGGTTAATACTGGAAGCTAATTAGTCAGAATAACCCCCTGTAGCTCCTCTTTCATTCCTTGCTCGGTTATAGTTGTAAAATCATAATCAAATCTAAAAAGGGTGAAAACACTTCCCATACTAGATGGTGGACTATGAAGATGACATGAAAAATATTCATGGGTGAAAGTTCTTCTTTAGGATAATTATACAAGAGGTATTGGGGTGTTAAAGTTGATGTGGTGTAGTTGAATTCACAAATTTCATTAGAAGAGGATTATTGAACTATAGGGGAGCATAAACTAAAATTTAGAAATTTGCATATGGATTTGGAGGAAGAATGAAAGAGAAAAATGTAATATTTGGAAGAAAAATATGTGGAGGTTAGGTGGTTGAGAAATTAATTGGACTTGGTTGATCATCTAGTGAAGAAAACCCTTAAGTGTAGACCACGTCCCAGGGTGTATGTTGTTGTTCTTAAAGAGCGATGGTTAAAATTCCTTCCTGTTTAGGTGATAAAAAATAAACATACTATCTTAGCCTCTATGACCATGTTCTCTAAAACCTTTAATATGGTAGATGAGGACATTAAAAATTTAATGTGTCAAAAATATATTCACAACCTTGTTCTACACAAGTTATTTGATTAGAATACTAATTCATTGGTGAGAGAGGTCCATATTAGGGATTTTTCAAGTGATTTGTAGAATTAATCCATCTGGGAAAAGGAGATGATGAAATGTGAGTAATTTGAGATGGATGTTTCTCTTTTGGTCTAGGGAGACTACTTTGTTTCACATGAGCTCAAAGAGAATTATAACACCAAAATACAAGATCATGAGTTTCAACAAGTCATGTTTTCTCTTTGATTGGACGCTCTATAGAAGATGCAATAATATGATGAGCATGTCTTTTAACAAATTTATAATTTTTGCATCAATACATGGTCAATTTTATATAGAAAATTTAATATGTGGTAACCTTTCTCCCATACCCATCTCTTGAATATTATGCACAAAAGGACAATTTATGTCACTACGTCTTTAGACCAAATATCCTCATAATGATAATCCTTGGAGTACAAAGCATCTATAATTATAGGTATTACAACAGGGAAAATTTTAGTGGCGAATTTTCGTAAACTCGCGAATATTTGGGTTTTTTGAAATTGGAAATGGAAAATTTTTAGCAGTCAGCTACCACCTAGTTTGTCAAAAAATTCAGGCAATAGGTCCTTAGTATGGGTCAGTTCACCTACTATTTACACATATAAATGAACATATGCATGTAATTCGCCAACATTTTGAATCAACCTGTGAAAATATTCATCGAAGTATATCACTATAATTTACCGCAAAACCCCAATCCATCCAATGATTATCGTCCAACCTCTGATGGCTAGATACCAAGTTTTTCCACCCAAACCCCAATTCGTCTAACTATGAGTGTTCAACCACACATCATCCAACCTCAAGCCATCCAAATTCTAGTCTATGATCCATTTAACTCCAAGTGTGAAACTACAAGGCGTCCAACACTAAGTTGTCCAATAACAAGCCATGAAACATCAGTAGCAGTGGGCACTCATGTCTCCCATGGATGCTTGTGTGCTAGGGAAAAAATAATTCAATTTCTCAATTTAGCATAATCTCTAGTAGGTACTTACCTTAAGTTACAAAATGCATTTAATCAATTACAATTACTTATAATCACGAACAACAAGAATAACAAGAACATGTTAAAAATCAGGGACGTATCATCTGCAGTGGTGCTTATTGGGAAGCGTCATGAAAGGAGAGAAAAACTAGTCCTCTCTCCCCAAAACTCTTCTCTTGGCATGAGATCACCTAAAAAATCACTCTTGCCTAAAAAACTCACTCTTGGTGTGAGATCACCCAAAAGCACTCTTGGTGTGAGATCACCCAAAAAACCTCACCATAGACATTCAAATCCAATAACTCCAAGAAAACAAGATATTTTTCTATCTCATACTCTCTTACGCATCAGGTACACTCTTTCCTTTACACACTTATACAAATGTTACTCTGATTTTTCATAAACAAATTTTTGACTACTCTCTTGCTCTTCTTTTACAAGTGCGTCTTTGATACACAACAAGAAACAACTCACATCAACAAGCACAAGCTCCAACAACACACTAATACACATATACTTCACCCCTGGGGTCTACTTCCCTTTTCTCATCTCAAGGCTTCACATTGTGATCACTTCATGATTCACTTGTCCACTCAACACGCTATCAACAACACTCTTCTCTACATAATTACAAAGTATGCATCTTCTATCTACCTTATGCTATCGAGTATTCACTCAACAACATAAAGTGGGGTAAAATGTAGACACCAATTATATGCATTTGGGTATATTTCTAGCTCCTATAACATACGAATGTATACTAATTATATGCACTTAGGACATAAGCACCCAGGAGTTCCCATCCCTTCTAGGTGCTCGTGACCCTCTCAAACCTTTTCTCACCCTTTTGGGTCTCTTTTACTTCTTGGGCATATTTTAACACTACGGGTCGAACTTCCAGTTGTTAATTATGAAATTAAAAAAAGGGAATCATATATATATACTTAGTTACTTCTCCAAAATCAAGGGCCAAACACTAAGCATTATTCACTATCACCTATGTTTGCACTAAAGGCACAAGAGCATTTCAAGAGCAAACATCTAGCACATCCATACAAGGGACAAAGGTTGCATCACTTTTTATACACAACATAGGAGGGGAAGCTCTTTTTATTCCATCACACACATTTACATACTTAGAGAAATCTAGATCTAGCCCACTATCATAGTACAACTTGCACATGGGAAACCTAGAGCATCTTTACACACACTTACACACAAAACTACATGGAGTGTGAGATGTTGTGCAACGCTCAATCGTAAGCTCACTCTTTGGGCGACCACCGAGGTCAGTCTAACTTCCCATTCTACATCTTATTTATTAGGTTTGATGTGGTTTGTGGGCATGTGTAGCTAGCTATCTATTTTTCAGGTTACAGGTACGAAGCTCTTCTAGCCCAGAAAGGATAATAATATGAGCATCTGAGTGTACACTAGTGCCATGATCAATCAGTAGTGCCATAGCCCTCATGTCCTATTGTAGGTGCTTCTATCCTACACATTTCTAAGTTCCAGAATCTTCAGCGAGTCTCGACGACACTACTTCTAGTTTGTTTAAACAATTCCCCTTTCTAGATCATCTCCAGATCATGTGAAAGTGGGTAAGTCACCCTCTCTCTTTCTCTTGCTTAGGGTTTCATATCTTTGCGTGCATATTGCTTGTCCATTTAGTGTATATTATAATTTTTATATCATACATTACAGTAGTTACTCTAAAATTAGATTTAATTCAATTTAAATTAAATCAACATAAAAGAGATTAGACATTAGAAACCATTCAAGTATAATGAAGGTGATTATAAATTATGATAAACTAAACTAATATAAGGACATATTGATATCTTTGATGTGTTCAAATATATTTATTTGAAACATTTGTTCTAACATAATATCATTGTAAAGTAAAAAGAATTATGATACGTAAAATATATATTATAAAAATGGTATAGACATCTACGTTACAAATAAATGACAATTCTACCAAAAGTGCCTATATTAGGAAATAAAAATAAAATATTTGTTTGTTTGAACTATGAAATATGATGTCAAAATTTAGTCAATGGAAAAATTGAAGCGAGCTTTATCCTCTATGCCTCTACTCTGTGCTTATTTTTAGAGTGTAATGAATCTATTATAATTATGGAGTGCTAAGAAGTTGAGATAAGAGCCGCGAGAGGTGTTTTTCATAATTTCTCTATTAAAC
The DNA here is from genome assembly GCA_019776745.2 of Taxus chinensis. Lineage (NCBI taxonomy): Eukaryota > Viridiplantae > Streptophyta > Pinopsida > Cupressales > Taxaceae > Taxus > Taxus chinensis. The sequence goes on along the minus strand of CM034153.1, from coordinate 633,402,947 downwards.
GTATTAAATTTATGTATATAAATGAATTTTTATATAAATAAAATAAAATAAAATGAAGTTTTATATAAAAGAAGATTTTAGAATTATATATATACATATATAAAAATAAATAAAATAATAATAAAATAGAGTAAGATTTGATCTCTTTATTTGAGAGAAGAAGAAGAATGGATTAATTGGTGAGCAAGCATGTGGTTGGAGAGGAATCGTGGATAAGTTGGGCATTAAAAATTGAAGGCATATAGATCCTCATGCAACATTGACTTCACCTCGCCTAAATCATGATTGAAAAATTGCAAGCAAATGATGTTAGCAAAGCACGACCCCATCAAAATAATGAAAAGAAGTTTTTTTTCTAGATATAATTATAGGTGGAAGTGCTAAGAAAGAAAGCACGTAAGAGGGAGGCACACCCTACTCCCAATGCATGCAAGTTATTTTCCAAACTGTCAATGCAATATTGATGCATTTTTCAGGGTCCATGATATTTATAAAAAAAAATGCATTTGACAACTAGAATGCATAATAAAAGGATTTTTTTTCTCAAATGTTGTAGCTACAAGTACCTTATAAGCAGACTATGCACATGAGAGGGAGTTGGGGACAACATGCCATGTGAAAGATTTCTCAATTGAACAACTTATTTTAAAAATGTCTCAAGGTAGCATGGTCACATGGAATGCCATGTTTACAAGAACTGCACGAAATAGGTTTGTTATAAGGAATGTGTCTTACAAATATACACCAACAACTGGGTTAAACTTTTTTTTAAATCCTAGCTTTAAAGATCACCTATGTTTATGCACAGGTTATTCATGAGAATAAAGTAGTTCACAGAGTTGAAGGTTTTTTTCTTCCACACAAAATCTATGTTACAAGAAAATATCCATTATGTTAACCATCATTATAAAGTTGGAGCCATGAATTTTATGATACTAATTTCTTTCGGGAAATATCATTTACTATTCAGAAGTTTCTGAATTTAAACTTAAAGTAACTCCAAAGAAATTGTTTCTTAATCAATAATGAAAATATAGTACCAAGAGAAAAATTTTGGGCATTGTAATTGATCTGTAAACTACCTTTTTTTAACAATAAACATATCTTGTTTTAGTGATAAGTGAATGTAAAATGACTAAGTTCCTTTTAACCAACATAATGTGGATGAAACATTTAATACTATACTGTAAATTAAGAGATAAAAGACAAAGGAGACGAGAATTTATCTTGGAGAAACCCAAGGTAGGAAGAACTCCAGTGGGTAAGCAAATTACTTCCCTCTCTCTTTGTAATTCTCCAAAATACAAAGATACTACCAAAGCTTGGCCTTAAAGAAGGACAAAACATTCATTCTAATTGTATTTTCTTCATTACAACCCTTGATAATGAAGAACTAACTCTCAATGAATAAGACAAGAAAGAATTCCAATTCCTCCTCTTTGCTCACACTTGAATTCACTCAAGATCACTTGCCAGAATGAAGAATCAAAATTGTATTTATAGTTTCTCTACCCATGAATGGAGGGAAAGGAAAAAAAACCAATCTCGATAGTCTAAGCATTTGCAACCGCTTGAATTATCATTTTGGCATCGTTGGGTACAAGACCACCGATGACCATAGAGTGGCGGTTAAGCGTAGCTAACAGTCCTTGCAAGCAGTGGTTGCACAATTTTTGCTTTGTGAAGAGTGGTGGTTCCATCACCGTATCCTAAATATCATCAGAACAAAACAATAATGGCCTTCTTATGTTATTTGAAGGTGTCTTGATCACCATCAACTTGACTAGACCATCTACAAATTAGAGAGCATGCTAAGAATATGCACTGTAAGTATCAATAAAGAGAATACATAAAATTGGGTCGTTCATATCTATTTTTGGATCATACCTCCCCGATTTGAGGATTTTAAGTCCCTAAAATCTTAAAGGATTGATGAGGTGAGGAAATTTCATCCCCACGTCTTCTTTGGAATACCACTTGGCCTTAGTAGGCAACTGACCTTTTAACCCAATCAACCACCTGTCATGAACTCTTCTTTGTGTTATGCTCTCTTTCCACTACAATACCACATCTTCCTCTGATTCTAGCTAGCTGTCTAGAGAAAGATCCTCAATAGACGGTAGAAACACTCCCTCTTCTTCTTCATCTAACATGGAGGGCTCAAAGATACATAAATTTTCAACATTCATAATTGAGTAGATCCTCGTATAAGGATGCAAATCCAAGTGAAATGCATATTTACCCACTCGTTCTAAAATCTCAAATGGGACATATAAAAAAGGCTTGAGTTTCTTAGCTTTTCCATGTATCCTTTCTCTTCTCAAGTACAACCATACCTTGTATACAACAAGGAAAGAACGCTCAGTCCTGTGTTGATCATGTTGTGCTTTGTACTTGGCATGTGACTCTTCCAACCTCTCATGTACACGGAGGTGTATCTACTGAATTTTCTCAATGAATTTCTTAGATTTGTGGACTTCAAGTTCCACTTTTCCATTGTCTCTGCATGGTAATCTCAAAACAACATCAAAAGAACTCTTAGGAAAATAATCAAAATATGTCTCAAAAGGAGTCTTACTAGTAGAAACATGAACCGTCCTGTTATAAGAATGTTGGATATATACCATGCTCTTGCGCCAAGTCCTTGAATGTTTCCTGTTGTACCCTCTCAAGAGATAAAACCAAATTATGTTTTACCACTTTTGTTTGCTCATTTGTATGCGGATGAGAAGCGGTAGATCTCTTTAGCTTAATATCCACCTTCTCCCACAAAATAGACCAAAACTTTTCTATGAATCGCGAGTCCGTGTTTGACACAATAGAATTAGGCAAAAAAAATGAACCCACACAATAGCAAAAAATAACTTAGTTGCATCATTGGCCTTGGTGGTCTTCCTATAAGGAGTGAGAATACACATTTTGCTAAATCTGTCTACTACCACGAAAATATAATCATAACCTTTTTTGGAAGAGACAAATTGCCCATAAAATCCATAGAGATGCTTTCCCATGTCTGAAAAGGATCTGGTAATGGCATATATAACTCCAAGTTTTGTTATTAGGATTGATTGTACTACATAAAACATATCCCAAACGAATTTTAGCAACCCTTGCTTGCATGTTTTGGCCAATAAGAATACAATTTGTAAGTGCGCTACAATCTTTATCACACCAAAGTGACCAAATACCTTGGAAGTGTGTGCTTTCCTTATCAACTAAAATATTTCCCCCCTTAGGTACATAAAGTTTATCGTTCTTTTAGAGAAACCCATCCTGGATGTAGTATCCCTCCCCTAGGGTTGCAAAGCCCTCACATGGAGGTTTTTGCTAAAAGATATTTCCAAAATCCAGATCCTGTTCGTAACCTTCATGATATGCTTCACACAAAAAAGGCTCAAGAAGAGTTAACGTGCACATAGCTAAAAGTAAATGAGGCTTATACAACATATAAACTAAGTTGTTAGTCACACCTTTCTTATATTTTATAATCAAATGGAATTGCTACAAAAAAACCCATCCATTTATAGTGTTTATCTTGCTAAAGTTTATTCCGATACTACAAAATATTAAAGAGGTTGGTGATCATGTGTATGATATTTTTTTACCCATCAGATAATGTTTCCATTTCTTGACCTCTTACACAAGAGCATACAATTCCTTACCATATTGTACAATTATTTAGAAATACACCATGAAATAATTCAGAATGATAACATACTGGGACTACCTCCCTGAAGTAGGCCAACCCCCATAGCAGAGTCACTGGCATCAATTTCCACTTTGAAATGCAGTTGTAAGCTAGGTAATGCCAAATTTGGAACACTATTAATCTTGTATTTAAATGACTCAAAATCATTCTGTTGTTTCTTACCCTAATCAAAAGCCTTACCCCTACTGTTACTAAATATAGTGGTGCTACTATGGATGAGAAGCTCTTGATGAACTTCCTCAAATACTGAACTGCACCAACAAAGCTCTTGGTCTCAGTCAACTCGATGGTGTAGGTCAATTTGGAATGGCCTCTACCTTAGCCGGAACAATCCTCAACTCTCCATCTCTAACCACATGTCCCTAAAATATAAGTGAATGTTGAGAAAACTTGTACTTCTTATCATTCAACACTAAATCGATTTTCCTTAAGAATTTGAAAAAATTTGGTGCAAATGATCAATATGTTCTTCAAAACTTTTGCTAAAAACCAAAATGTCATCCAAGTACCCAATGATAAAGGAGTCAATAAATGGCTTCATTGCGCCATTCATCATCCTCATGAAGGTAGCTAGTGCATTGTATAGCCATAATTGTTACACAAACCATTCATACAACCCTTTCTTAATTGTGAACATTGTTTTCTAGATGTCCTCTTCCTTGATCAGCACTTGGTGATACCTGGATTTCAAATCAAGCTTAATAAAATATTTCGTATGTTGTAACTGATCCAAAAAATCATCAATGTGAGGAAGAGGGTACCTATTCTTCATGGTTATTTTATTTAAAGCTCTATAATCAACACACATTCTCCATGAACCATATTTCTTAGGTGTTAAAACAATAGGAGAACCACATGGGAGAAGTGCTAGGATGGATTATACCTTATAAAATCAAAGATTGCAACTGTTGTTTTACCTCATTGACATCCTTCAAAGAATTTATATACAATCCTAAGTTCAGAAGTGGACTATTAAGTAGTAAGTGTATCTCATGTTCAATTTGCCTAATCGAGGGCAACACTCTAGGCTTTTGGAAAACTTCCTTGAAATGTTGAACCAACTTTTTTATACGTGTTTTCTCCTTGTTAGAAAACATGCTACAAGTGGTTTTATATGCAATAACCTCATCTTTTAGCATATCCCTTGAATGAAGTAATGTAAATTTCCCATTGGCATAAATAAGCTTTAAGGCTTATGTGACACTTACCAAAGAGATCGTTGCGTCTCCTATAAAGGTTGAATTGATGTAGCTCTTACCATCCTTCACCAAACATTACTGGTTGGACCTCCTTATGAAGATAACATCTTTGATATACAAATATGGGTTTCCAAACACTACACCACACACATCAAGGGGGAAAACATCCAAAATAACTTCATCAATGAATTTCTTATCAATACCAAACATAATTTTACATTGTTTGGTAACCTTGATGTCTATACCTTTCATCACCTAACCCAATGAGTAGGGGATTGGATAATTGTAATTTTCCAACTTTAGCCTATCCACTAACTATTTACTAACCAAATTAACTTAGAGAACATGTATTAAAAAGATTACTCACACTTAGTTCTCTTCACTTAAATTTTTATATGAAAATAAGATTTGTTATTTCCTTTTCCTAAAACAACACTGTTATTGCCCAACATACCTCTCTACAGACAAAGGTACAACACGTAGTCTCATGCATATCTTTGATGCAAATATTTCCTCTCCCTGGAGGGGCAACCATGGCCTTCTTCTAATTTTTATTATTTTTGAAGGGATGTAATTTCGGGTGGAGCTTCCAACATTTTTTGTCGAAATGAGTGTCAACATCAGAATGCCCACAATGAACTTTAATATCCTTCTTAGAAACAAAAATATCATTTTTGTTACCTTTCCCTTTTTCTTTCTCCTTTTTCTTGATGTCACCTTGTTTGCTTAAAGCATGCTAAAAGGTAGATGAAATCTTTTTCTCATCCATCTCTAGATAGTGGGCTTGAGAACAAGCATTGTCTACATCCACCCGCTTGGCCAGGAGAATTGGTCTCCTTAGATGGCTATAGAGTCTACCAATGTACTTCATTAGAAGGTCTCGATCTACTATGTCTTTGTCCATATGGGAAGCTTTCTTCTGGAACTCGTTAGTGTACTCTTGCACGTTCTGGCCTTACTTCTGCTTGAGATACTACAATAAATGGACCTCTCTTCCTCATAACAAATAAGATAGAAATTATTTTCATTAGATTTTTAAATTCATCCCATTTAGTAATAGAAGGAAGTTTCTTAACAACCAAAGAATGAACATACCTTTCAAACTAAGTTAAAACATGGTTTGCTAATTTTAAACTTACAAATGAAATCTGATGACTCTCATTGATTTGATGTAAATTGAAATATACCTCAAGTTGAGCTAGCTAATTGTCTAGCTTCTTGGCATTCACGTCCCCCATTGTAAGGTTAAATATATATCTTCACCTATGTTTTGAATGGAGGAAGTGTAGGGTTGGCACGGGGTTATAATGCCTCATTCAGAACATAAAGTTTCTCCATGAACAATCCTATAATGGACTCCAATTTCCCCATAAACAAGGAAATACTACCCACATCATTGGATAAACTTGCAACATCTGCCTCCAACTCGCAGAAACGTTCTCCTTCAGTATCACCTGCATCTTCCCTACAAGCCATGTTTCAGATTCCTTACTTCCACTTCTTTTTGGAAATCTCTACTTCTAAAGGAATGGGGACACCTTCATCACTTTCACTTCCCTTTCAGGTAAGGGGCATATAGCTGAAAATGTCAACACAAGTTAACCGACACAAAAATAATTGATCTTAATTGCTCTAATACCAATCTGATTCACAAACTGCCTCTTTATAACAATAACCAAATCTTGTTTTAGTGACAAGTGAATGAAAAATGACTAAGTTCATTTTAAGCAACATAATGTGCATGAAACATTCAATACTGTACTGCAAATCGAGAGATAGAAGACAGAAGAGACACGAGAATTTATCCTGGAGAAACCCAAGGTGGGAAAAACTCTAGCACGGGTAAGTAAATTTATTCCCTCTCACTATGTAATTCTCCAAAATACAGAGATACTACCAAAGCTTGGCCTTTGAGAATGATACACCACTCCTAATTGTATTTTCTTGCTTACAACTCTCAACAATGAAGAACTCACTCTCAATGAACAAAACAAGAAAGAAATCAAATTCCTCCTCTTTTCTCACACTTGAATTCACTCAAGATCGCTTGCTAGAATGAATAATCAAACTTGTATTTAAAGTTGTTGTATCCACAGATGAAGGGAAAGGTGAACCAAAATGATCTGGGAAGTCCAAGCATTTGCAACCACTCAAATTATCTTTTTGGCATTGTTGGTGATAGGGCCACCGGTGACCACAAAGTGGTGATTGCATAACCATTAGACAATTGTGCAATCGCCGGTCCCTACAGGAGGTGATTGCACAAGTGCCACTCTGTGAAGAGTGGTTGTTACGTAACCTTCAGGGCGGTTCCATCACCATCTCCTAAATATAATTAAAACATAACAATAATGGCCTTTTTATGTCTTTCTAAGGTGTTTAGATCAACATTAGCCTGACTATACCTTCTCTAGAATAAATTACATGATGAGAATATGAACTGTAAGTATCACTGAGGAGAATACATAGAATTGGGTCTTTCAGATCCATTTTTGGATCAACAACACTTTGAGGAACCCATGACGCTCTCCATACCACACACCAAATCCACTAGTAATTTCCTCCAACACACCACACAAACATTGCAAGGAGGAAAATGTCACAGAGAATAACAAAAACAACATGCGAGGGCACACGAAACTGAGGTTGCTCACACCATAAACTGAAAATGCACAAGAGTACACATCAAAGAAGGTCCTTACCCACACAATAGAGCTTAAACAACCTATAACACCTAACACACCAATATGTGTCGCCTCCAAGAATTACTAATATTTAAACAAACAAAAACCCTTCTTCTATGCATAAAAAAATAACGCGGTCCATTTGACTTGCTCACAATGACAATCAAATGAGCTTGTTGAATGCATTTGTTCATCCATAGAACACATAAACAACAATTTTAGGGGCTGACCTACACACACAAAATATCAATAAATGCTTATTTTGCACAACTAGCAAAATTCTACAAAAATCAACACCTCTTTTAAAAACCTATGCAACTTGTAACTTCCCAAGTTGTGTGTCCTCTCCCCCACGTCTCCACATACGCCCACAGTCCATATGTCCTTTCTCTCTTGTGAGACACGAAAATGGGAATCGAAAAAGATCATCTTCTTCTCTGTGTTTGACCTAAAACTCGTTCCTATCTCAGAAGACATGGCATTGACAGTCCAAACACCATTTCCTTCTGACTGCCCTCAACGCATCAAAAAAGCATATCCCAAGTACACATTAAGTATCCTCCATTTTAGGGTTTTAATTGCGATCAACGGTTGTGATGGGTTTGTGCTTCAAGATCATCTCCACTATAATCTCCAATATCGATTAAACTGTTAACTGTCAGTAGTGGGTGGGTTCATTCCACTTTGACAAACAATTTTCAATGTAATAAATTTTTTACATCTTTTGAAATTGGAAAATATGAATTTCCTTTTTGGAAAAAGTGCATTTATGTAAATATCTATGTAAATATTATCAAATGGTATACAAATATTAATGCGAAAAGGAATCTTCTTAGAAAGGTGATTTATCAATATAGTTAAAATACAAAAACTGACTAAATAGTACACAATAGTTGGAGTATATAATTGTACATAAACCCTAATTAAATATAAATATAATGTAAATATAAACCCTAACCATGTTTTGGCATTCCATATATTACACACCAAATATAAAGCTAATTATAATCCAAAAATATAATTAACTGTGGGCAGAGCTGGAATTTCAAATTACCTCCTTCCTGTCAAATCAAATTTTGTTGACGGTTTTGTTCATTCATGTACCTGTAAATTCCATTTTTTTCTATATATATTTTTTATGAGCTCTTCCTATAGATTTGTTGATTTTCATATATTTATAGAGGACTATTAAAAAAAATTGACAGTTTTATAAATTTTCAGTCTTTCATTCTCTACTGCTACCAAATTTTTTTACCTGTAATATACGGATAAAATCACAAAAAATGGCCCACAACATGTCAATTTCCAGGCATGACTATGGGTCAACTTTTCATGTTACTTTGAAAGTAGAAAGCTAGTAATAACCTTGAATGATGAAGGTAAACCCTAATAGAATTGTACAATTAGGCATTTGCGGGTGTGGTACCATATTATAGTATGAAATCACGTGAAAATAAGATCAATATTAAATGTTGCCACCACAATAATATAATGGTGTATATTTATGTCTATTAGTATTTCTACAACGGTAACAAAGAGTGTGATTTAATGGTGTGATGGTTAAAGTTTTAAAGTTTTAAATTTGACGTTTATTTTTATTTTTTAAACATTGACACGTCAAGAAAAAAAAGTAATATCACATCAATAAAAATAAAAATATAATGTGATAACATTATTAATTAATGGTGGTAAATGCATACACCAATCTTTTAATTTGAACGTTTTTAAGGAGAGATCAATGTTTTTAAGGAGAGAGATTATTTTTAAACTATGTTTATGTTTATAGATTTAATGGTGTTATTATATATAATTTTATTTTGTACATTATTATAGATTTTTTTTTGCCGATGTTACCTAGGGTGAGGGCCCTAGCCCTTTGTGGCATCACTAGCCCACACCAGTTGTGGAACCATCTAAGGATGGAAGTTTCAGCTCTCAACTAGCCCATAGATTCAACCACATTATCGTGGTGCGCTATCACCTGGGTATCCAAACCGTCGGTAGTAGGCCACCTTAACACGGAGCTAAGATTTTAACCTTAGGCCTCCAAATTACTAGGAGACCCAAGAACCATTACACCACTACCCGTTGGATGTACATTATTACAGATTTAATTCACTTACAAGAATTGTATTTTATTTTGTACATTATATTTTACTATCACTAAAGTATCATTATACCTTTGAAAAGTCAATAAAAAATAGTATCTTTAGTTTGTGAGAAAACATAATGAAATTATTTATCAATGTCATATACATTAAATCCAAGATAACCAAATTTGAGAACTTAAAATAAAAATGACATCCTGTCTTTCATAATAATACCCCAAAAGCTAACATTTTGTATTAAACACGGGCCTATGGATTTATCATAATGTTTAAGAATTACATACCCAAACAAAATAGAAGATCTCAATTCCTAATTGGAAGAATTACATTATTATTGTAAAAACATGGATGTCTTTCACATCTATACTATATCTATAACAATATAACATCAATAAATTAAACCTAAAAACTTAGATGTATGAAAAATGTTAAGGTGTACCCATCGAAGATATTTATCTTGGATTGGTCATATCATTATTTTTCACTTACAAAGAATTGTATTTATTAATAAAATGAGTAGAAATAAGAAAAAATTGAAATTTATTTATTTATTTTGATAAAAAGGAATATAAACTAGTTATTAAATTTTCAAAATTGCAAGCATAACAAAATGCCTCCCCGTTCACTTACAAGAATTCTAACTAGCAATTGCACATGAGTTGAAAATTACGCCGGAGAGGATAACAATGTTAAGTTTGTTGGAGTCGTGATTTATAATGAAGTGTATGCAAACTTAAAACTATACAAAAAAAGCTTTCTAAAAAGTTAGAAAAATTAAGCACATGGCACGTTATTATAGTGGAAGCTTTTTTTTAGATTGCTTCATTTAGCAACACCAATTATTGCCACAAGAACATTCTCCCTTTTTGAAATGAAGGAAATGGTTCCCATTTCTCACAACAATTTCTCTTGCAACAGTCTTGGAGTTAATTTTTGTTGCAGTGTGGCAATGAGCACATAATCTAAGGTTCTTGACAAATGTAATAGTTGTTCCAGGGGGGTGTTTAACCAACCAAATGTAGTTGCCAACTTTTTACTATGGTGGCAGAGAACTAATTCTTTTTCCTTCATCTCTCAAGCCATTTTCCCCAACATTACATTGATCTCCTTTGTTTGTAAATGAGATATATGATTTATGATATGTTTCATGGCCTTCAATCCAACTACATCCAATGAGCTTTTTAATTCCTCTATCTTTCATCAATCTCCATAACATTTAAGCCTCACCTCACCTGCCCACTTCTGCATAGATGTTTGAGAGGAGAAAATAAGTTGCACCATTTTTAGGATCCAAATAAAAATGCATTATGGATGTAAATACTCCTAAGCCTATATTCATATGTGATCTACAGGAACCAAGCAAACACTTCCACATAACCCCCACATGTTTATATGGAATTTAGCTCTACACCTGTCAATTACATTGTGCATATCCTACAACGATATCCATGAAACCACATTTTTTGAGGCATTTTATCAAACAGTTCATGTCTTGTGTAATGTTCCACATTTTGCACACGTCTACTAGAGCATTTGCAACTACAACATCTGACAAAATTCCTCTATCTTTTATGCTTTGATGGATGTCCACACCATGTCCTAGAGCTCGTATTTTGGCATAGGTCAGGAGTATGTTAACAATTGTAAACTGAACTGGTTAGAGAGAAGTTTGTTGCATACAGTGAAACAATGCCTGTCTTTTGAGGAAACCCATGCCTTCTGTTTGTTGGCATAATCATATTTTATGAGAAGTTGTCTTGTTCATTCATTTGGTCAAACACTTAATGGGCACTTGTCAATCTTCCACACTTAACATACATGTAAATACATAAATATTTTCACAAATAGGAAAATCATAAATAAGCAATTATTTTACTACGCAAATTACTTTAATAAGCGTCGAATTTGGGGTAGGAGATGATGAGGATTGGGGAGATGGGGGACTAATCAAGGTTGGTGCTCCGGAAGATGGTGGCGTTCTAGATATATTAGAAGATGGTGGAGTTAGTGTCCCTGTCGGTGTTGGAGTTTCTGGGTGTGGTTGTGAATCTTTTGGAGATGGGGAATTCGGGGTTGGATATGGTTTTGGTGGATATACAAAAGGAGGGAATGACAGTGATGGACTTGAGGAAGGAGGTGAGTCAATAGGAGGGGGTGGACTTGTGGTATTTAACGGAGGTTCTACAAGTGGGGGAGTGGAGGTTTAACTAGAGGGACAGGGGAAGGCGGAGAGGGTTTAGGTGGTGGCATCTAAGTAGGTGGAGTGTTAGTAGGAGGAGGTGGTGATTGAGCAGGAGTGGATTTTGTAGGAGGCGATGGTGAATGAGCAAGGGGTGGCGCATTTCCAGGAGGTGGTGTTGATTGAGCATGGGGTGGTGCATTTACATAAGGTGGTCGAGATTGAGCAGGAGGAGGAAGAATTACCGGAGTTGGAGGAGGAGAAGCGAGAGGCGGTGCTGAAGAATTTGATGGAAGAGGAGGAGAGGAAATAGGTGGAGGACAAGCAAAAGGTGGATATGTAAGATCGGTTAAAGGAGGTGTAGGAGATGAGGCTTGAGGGGGAGACAAGATCGGTGGTGGGGATGATGGTTGGATCTGTTGTGGCGGAGGAGCAGAACTATTGCCAGGAGCTGATCCATTGCTAGAAGGACTCAATCCATTCGGGCTAGCAGGTGAATCACCACCAGAAGCAGCAGGGGATGGAGTTCGTGTAGACATACTACTGGTAATGATTTTGTCTGAATCTCCTGAACCCCACAATATGTTTTTTTGTGTACAAATTTTCAGAACCTCGCTTTTGCAAATAAGAACATAAGGACTAATCAGGTTAACACTCACAAAAATTATGAAAACCTAAGCCATGCATACTCACAAAATTGAGCCTATTCGAGATCACCAATCCAAGTCCGTCACAAACTGCACTACTTCCAATCACACACAATTTCCATCAATCCAAATCCCCTTAGAAAATCAATTGTGTGCAATCCCCAAAAGAAATAGCCTCTTTTCCAATCCCAATGTGTTTTAAACTTGCATTTCTTTCATTCCCTGAGGTTAATCAAATTGTTTCCATAAACCATTACCCAATTGAAGTCACACAGACCAAATTGCTTCATCCTACTCCATTAAACTACTCCAAATCAATGAGAAGCAACCATTACTGATGTTTCCTCATAGAACAATAGTGGAAAGCGTGAAAGCCATTGATTTAATAGATATGAAAGCATGGCGGAAAGGCGGTCTATGTAACTAATATCTAGATCTATTGCAATAGCGGTGAGATATTTCCCCTATAAATGTTAGAGGAAGTCAACAACAACCCCAACAACAAAGCAATTATAAAAATTTTGAGTGAAGTTTGCATAATAAATGTTTGATAGGTACTTCAACAATATAAAATAAAATGGTAACCAGAAAATGTCAACCCGCTAGAATTTGACACTTTCCAGTAGGGCCATCTTCAAAGGTGAATGCCTCCGACAAATAATTTAATAAAATGAGTTAGAGATAAATTTTTTTTTTTTTTTTTTTAATTTAAATTTTATAAAAATGAATATAAACTAGTTATTAAATTTTCAAAATTGCAAGCATGACAAAATGCCTCCCCATTCACTTACAAAAATTGTATTTATTTAATAAAATGAGCAAGAGGTGAGAAAAAAATTTAATTTTTTTTTTTAATTTTTAAATTTTTTTTTGTAAAAAAGAATATAAATTAGTTATAAATTTTTTAAAATTGGCAAGCATAACAAAATGCCTCCCAATAAAAATGATTATTACTGGAAAGGCGCTCTTACAGGTAGAAAACTTCCCTCCCTGACCCTCTGAGAACATTCTCTGCATCGTCCACCATCCCAACGGTCGAAATTCTTTCTGGCAGCTGGTAGTCGGCATTTCGGGTACAGCGTACTTCAGGAAAAATGCGTGTAGCCTGTACTTCCACAGAAACCCTAAAGATGGGCACGAAGGGCATTAATCTTTCTTAAATTCTTCTTTCTGAAAGAGGTGCGCGCGTTCGCCAGGCCTTGGATTCGGCGACTTTTGTTCGAGCAAACCAAACCCTGGCGCAGAACATTAAGCATTTGCTCTGTGCTTTGCACTTGCCGCCTTTGATTTCCATTTCGTGGTGGAGCTGCTCAAGAAGAGCCTTTCCCAGACGCTGGTGTATTTTTATCCGTTGGCCACTACTCGCCGTTCAGGTACACATGACTGGTTCTTCTGCAACTGTCTGTGTTCCAGCTGGAACTTTGATTGTTTCCTTTTATATAAGATTTCTTATAGGAATTTATAACTCTTTCTGTATGAATCTGATATTTTTACGTTTCTAATATTTCAGCCCCAGTATAGGATATTGTATTCGTATATTACTCTACAGATAAAACTAAATGTTTTTATAAGCATGTAATAATGAATGGATTTAAATTGTAAGGTTGAAATGTTATAAAATATATCAAAGATTCACTTTGTTTAGAAAAAGATTGTTAAAACCATTTCTGCCATTAACATAGCTGGTCTATAAATCCCTTCAGTTGTGATGAACTCTAGACGTGTAGTTTACAGGATGAGGTTCAGTATAAAGGGAGTGCATAATTGTAGAACCAATGTCGGTGGGAGGGAAATTTGTTTGGAATCAAACTCTCTTCGGCCTCCATTGAGCTTGATAAAGGTGACTTTTGAGTTTATAAGGTATTAGATGTATTAGATGTTTTGTGAAATAGGGAGGTTAGGGTGTAAGACTCAGCCTTGTTGATGTTTTAGTAGCTATTTTTTTATAAAAAATATTTACGTTGAAAGGTGTTTTTATAGCGAGAAGTTTGCCCCCCTTTGAGTGTGTCTGGTTGCACGTAAAATTGTAGGTCATAGATCTGGTGGACCGTATCAACGTATTCCGATGAATTTGAGCCATAGATTGCTTGCATTAGATTGGTTTGGAGTAACATTGTCGATGTCTCCTCCTCCTTTGAGCATCCCCACATGTAAAGCGAGCTCTGTACCATTGTGTATATTGATAGGATATTGCACATAATATTGCTCGTTTCCATGGTACAACCTCATTTCCCACAAAAATGGATTTAATGTTTGTGGCGGGATAAAAGTTACAAATGTTGTTGTTGACCCTCCCGTTTGTTGCAGTGCCTACTACGATCTCGCTTTTCCAATCTTGTACTGATTCACCATGTTTACAACCTCGCACTCATCCGACAAATTGTTTCCCAACATTCCATATCACACTCTCACTGTTATACATTTGCAGTTACATTCAAAATTAACAAGTCACAAATTCAACAACTACAAGTGCCATTCAATAACAATAGTTGAAATACATACCTCTCGATGCCATGGATCTTGCTTGTATTTTGATTGCAATTCCAACAAATTAACTGGCTCACTTACTCCAAAATCCTGAAATATTTGTATTTTGTATTCACTTGTTCGACCAAAGGAATGGCGGTTTTTTTTTTTCAACCAATAGAATTAAAGGGCATGTCTATACCATTACAGTGGAAAAGATACGTATAGATAAGCCAAAGCACAATAATACCATATCGAGTTCTGTATTAATAATGATATTTACGCCAAAAAGTGTATTTACAAGTTGCAAGCTGGGGGGCGGGGGCAGGGACGGGGCTCTGACAATATATTGTGCTTGCCACCGTTCATATGATGGTTCGTTTCAATGACCCTGACACTAATCACCGCCATTCATATGGTGGTCCGTATCAACGACCATATTTTGATGGTCCTATTTGCATACCAAAAAACTGCAATGCGGTTGTTTGCTAGGGCTTTTGGGGCTTTGTGAAGGGCCTCTAAAATTCTCACTTTTACGATCTTGTACCGCTTTGCCATGTTTACAACCTTGCCCGCCTTTGGCAGATTGTTTCCCAACATTTCATAACACACTCCCAGTGCAATACATTCATAATTACATTCAACTTTGACAAATCACAAATTTATCAAACTCCAAGTGCCATTCAATAACAATAATTTAATACATACCCCTCAATGCCATAAGAAGAGTTTTACATGGAGAGGTGGAAGGAATGTGCATCACACGTGCCAAATTTGAAAACATAACTCATAAATATTTTGTGGTGATCAATGACCCTGACAGTAATCACCATCGTTCATATGCGCATAAAACTATTAGGAAATAGGACATGAAGCTTGTCAAATCAACTTCAGTAGGACCCACAACCAAATGATTTAGTTGTTTCGTTGGAATTGATTTTTGAGATTTGTTGTAATTGAATTTAGAGATTTACTTTGACATTTTTCTCATGTTAATAATACAAGCGAGATTGAGATGTTAAAGTGGAGCACATATTAGATATTATTTAGGAAAGAAAAATCTAAGTCGGGAATGGGTGCGGGACATGTTGCTACGTAATTCCCGCACTTATAGTAAGCCATGGTATAAGACAACAATCCATTTATGCCTACATCTTACCTATTTGATTAATTTTTGTCCATTTAAAAACCCCGATGCCATTAATTTAAAAAACAACAAGCTTGCTTAACAGATATAAGACTCCTTTCACTCATGTTTGATTGATCTCGTGAATCGATTATTAAACTTTTGATATGTTGGTTTTCCCCCCATTTATTTTTCCCCTTTGGACAAAAATTGCACTTGTGTCAATACTGCACTACCCTTATTGTTAACTTCATAGTTGGAGATAAACACCACTCTAAATTTTGCATGGTGTTGCTACTTGAACATTCTAAGTGCCCTCTACATTTTACATTTTTCCTAAACTCTAGAACTCCAAATTCAAACCATTATTTGCATCGGTAACATTTTCCAGCAGCTTCGTGCATTTATAGTTACCTCCATCTATGGTTGCTTCTTCAATATATTCCTTTCGGTGTTCACATCGTACATTCCTCGTATGATTGCTAGTAAATTACCAAATTCTTTAAAGGCTCATCTTCCCTCTTGGGTTCAAATCCTGCCGCAAGCGATATGGCCCATAGAGGTGGGGCCACTCATAAGGTTCTAGAAATGAGAAGTTTACAAGTACTTAAACGTATTCACTCTCAATTGTTCGCAAGCTACCAGGATTTTGTGAGACACGATAAATCCATTTTGGTATCACATTTCAGATACTTAGGGTTTCTTTTGAATATTTGTTAGTCACCAAAATTTCAGCAAAGTTTTCATTATTTTTGTAGAGAACACTGATTTCAGTCTCAATATCCCAGTATCGCCTTTGGTCTAGAAGAAAATTAGGTGACAAAATGTTTTTAGCAAATTTAAGTTTTTTATGACAGAATTTCTGAATTTGATCCCACGTTTTTTACTGTTTATATTTTAACTATGAACAACGATTGAATTATTGAACAATTAGTTTAAATTCATCCTATATTTTGGATATTCAGGGTTTCAATTTCGTTTTCATATTTCAGATATTCAGGGTTTCAGTTTCATTTTCATATTTCGGATATTCAAAATGAAACTAAAATATTTCGGATATTTAGGATATTTTTATACCTGAAGAGGTGACTTACATCCTTTCTAATTAGACACTCATCCAATAAACTACGTACATATAACATATCTTGTTTTACAGATTTTGTTGATGAATTGAAAAAGGAGGAAACTGTAGAAATTAAGTTTTAACAAATAAACATTCTCAAATTTTTTCTCAATGCATAAGAATTCTAAGTTCATAAATTCGATGATGATTTAAAATAAAGTACTTGCAGATAACACTTTTACTCATGAAAAATCAAAACTTTATTGAAAACTTAAAAGTTCAATCTATTCAAGAAGAGTTGTAAATCCCTAAATTAAAACTTGATGATAATTTAAGATCATTTTGTTACGATAACTTGAAAGGTTTTATCAAATTTTATAAATTTAAAAAAAAATGAAATTTCAACCATGAATATCTAAAATATACAATGAAATTTTGTTCAATAATAAGATCATTTTTAAACAAAAAAATTGTAACAAACATCATCTCAAATTAAGATTAAAATATTCAATATATTTTACCTATGAACAACAATCTAGTTATTGAACAGATCAATTTAAATTCATCATATATTTCGGATATTCAGGGTTTCAATTTCATTTTCATGTTTCGGATATTCAGGGTTTCAGTTTCATTTTCATATTTCGGATATTCAAAATGAAACTAAAACCCTGGATATCCGAAACATGAAAATGAAATTGAAACCTTGAATATCCGAAATATATGATGAATTTAAACTGATATGTTCAATAACTAGATTGCTGTTCATAGGTAAAATTTATTGAATATTTTAATCTTAATTTGAGATGATGTTTGTTACAATTTTTCTGTTTAAAAATGATCTTATTATCAAACAAAATTTCATTGTATATTTTAGATATTCATGGTTGAAATTTCATTTTTAAATTTTTTTATAAAATTTGATAAAACCTTTCAAGTTATCGTAACATCTTCATCTTGTCAGCTGAAAATTTTAAAATTTTCAGGACTCTTTTCTTCAACAATTTATTTCGTAATGTATTACAATGTTTTGCAATTGTAGCTAGTGTTCACACACTCTATTCTTTTGCTTTTACATGGTTTCAACATGCTTTCAACAACACTTCGACAAATAAAAAATACTGTAAACGCATGTGAGGGATAGACTGTTCTACAGAGAAACCCTCCATTTGTCGAAGTGATGCCGAAAGTATAATGAAACTATGTAAAAAAAAAGAGCAGAGTGTGTGGACATTAATTGCAATTGCGAGACACTGTAATATATACGAGATAAATTGTTGGAAAAAAGAGTTCTGCTCAAAATTATGAAATTTTCAGCTGACGATATGAAAATGTTTAATCCTGCTACAAACTATTTAATTTCCTTCTAGAAGATATGTCTGCTAACTTTGTCCGTAATTTTAAAAGTTCATTCCAGTCCAATATCAATTACATGCTTGAGACCTATGATTGTTTATCTTAAAGAGGTTCTCATTGACAAATTCAAAATTTTTAAGAGTTTTTTATTTGAAATCAGAGACTTTATTGTGTATTTCATTGATATTGTGAAGGGGTGAGACATGAAATACGACGATATGTTATGTTTTATGTCTGTCACATTATATTTCAATGTTATGATTGAACGGAACAAACAAATCTTATATTCTTTAAAATAAACATTCTCCCTATTATTGTGGAGCTTATTATTCTCTCTGTCTGCTATTTTTCCTAATTTCAGATTGTAGTAAGAATTTTTGTGAATTTTGCTGGACACGGTGTTTATCATTGGATTTTGGAAGAGGAAAATATTTCTCGTATTGTTCAAGTGATTTCGAGAAAATGAGACAAGAACTTAGACTAAAATTTGCAACTTGTTATGTAATGTGCTTACACATAATAACTACATGACTCAATTTCTGATAACACTTCATGATGACAGTGTCATTGCTGCAATCATGGGTTTGCTGGGTGTAGATGATAAATGCTTAAGGGAAGCTACTGCTTACACAATATATAATGTGGCATTATGTGCAACCCAAAATCAGATGATGATTGTTTTTACTCCTAGTTGTATAAAATCCCTTAATGATGAAAGACGACATGCTTACTAGAGTTTTTCTCGAAGTAATTGATCGAGTTTCTAAGGTTAAGGTCGTGCTTCACTCAGCTACTGTTGGTAACATCTTATGACAACGCCTGTTTGGAGATAAAAGTTTTGTTGACTAGATTTATGAAATCTCTTTGTATAGGGGTTGGGACAACAACATTTTTAGATAAGCCATGAAGATTCTTTAGCGAGTAAAAATAGGAAAACAAACAATTCAGAAAGTGAAGAGAGCAGGAAAATAAAATCAACGTTGAGGAAAAGTGAAAGTTGATGGATAGTTGTATTCAGATATTGTGCAAATAAGCCATATAAAATGATACATTGTTTTTAAAAGTCCATCTTTGCATATTTGATTTGTAATAAACAGTTTAACGTTCATAAATATAGGATCCTTATAATAAATCAGTCATTTGTATGTATTGTAATCAACTTTTTGTAAATACAATGGGGGATTGTCCAGGCCCTCTGTACATATGGGATTTGTATAAATGAACTTTTACTTGAGGTTTTGCTCATGTTTGGCAAGGTATGGACTAATAAGTACTCTCCAGCCACCTTTTATGCGAAGCTTGATGAAAACATTAATCTTAAACTAACAAGTTAAAAATGTGAACATAAAAAAATATTAAGTATAGTATATGCTCAAAGGTTAAACATGAACTTAACCCCTTCCAACAAAACATATGATAGGCAACCTAACTTTAACAAGGCCACGGAATGGCATATCATGCCGTTTGGGATTGCATTGACTGTTACAGGTGTTCTGCCTTAATTGTCTGTTTTTTGATGAACATTGATCACCTTAACTGTTTGTTTTTTGCTGAACCTTGTAGCTATAAGTCACAAGGTTTGAGTTTGAGTTTGAGTTCGAGTTAAGTCACAAGGTTTGAGTTTGAGTTCATGTTTATGTTTGATGAGGATAAAGTTCGGTCCAAGCTCACCAATGGATAAAGTTCAGAATACAAATCTTAAAATTCAAGCAAAAGATTTTTTTATCATTTTAATCTTCTTAAAATGTGCATATATTTGTCAGAGAGATAGAATGGAGAGAGTTTCCATCCTCTACTTTCACTTGGTATATATATATATATATAAAACAATGCAAAATCATGTCAAAAAAATCCCATACAAAAATAACGGATAAGGTTCTGGTTCATGTTTGACAAGAATAAAGTTCAATGAAATTCGAACCTTTTCAATAAAATATGGCATATCTTGAGACATAGGCGTGCAGTAAGAAGTTTGAAGGTAGGGCTAAATAATTGTCTCTGCAGCTTTTGAAGCAACAATTTAAAATGATGTTTTTGTATATGCAACTCTTAAAGCAAGGCAGCAATAATTAATATTTACATCTTTTTAAGAGCATTTCTTGAAAACCCTTAACAGCACCCTCCACCCTCCATTCTTTTTGAAAAACTAAACATGCAAATCTTCATGCACGGCAGTTCAGTCTTCAAACCACAGTTGACATTTGTGCACCGCAACTAGATGACATCTAAATTTGAAACATATTTCAGCAAGGCATGTATATGTCTTTTTGGATATATTAATAGAAATGCAAACAGAGAGTAAAAGATAACATTTCCATCATGGCATGGCATCATCTATGTTTTGTTTTCAAGCCTAAAGGAAAGGACGTGTGTTTCATGAAATACTTCTTTCTGGACAGTCTCAAGATGATTCAAAATGGTGTCTTAGACAACTGTTTTGAAACAGTCAGAAAAAGATCCTCTTCAAAGCATCACAGAAACTGTATCTTATATTTTTCAAAGACCATATTTCTAGATGATCTTGGGATGATTCAAAATGATTTCTTGAACCAGCTTCTTCAACAAACATCTGAAAAAAAACATCAAAACAAAAAAATCTTCAAATTTATTTTTAATTATCTTTGACATTCTTACTATCACAATTCTCCAGCAGACGAACTCAACAAACATCTGAAAAAAAACATCAAAACAAAAAAATCTTCAAATTTATTTTTAATTATCTTTGACATTCTTACTATCACAATTCTCCAGCAGACGAACTTATTCAAAACATTTTCTTACTTTGGTGGCTTCACTTTACAATTTCTGGAGTTAAAAACTGGCAGCACATGATGTTTATTGTTGCAGAAACCCTTGATTCTGATCTCAACTGCATTTAGTTTTTATTTAGATCTAAGTCACAAGGTTTGGAAAAAAAATTCTCTTGAAGTTCAACATTTGCCAAACTCGTAACGTGGAAAAAAAATTGCCTAAATTCACCCAAGTTCGATGGGAAAATCAAAGGATAAAAGGGCAAAGATCAGTTCGTTCCCGGCTAGACCTTCACAGCTCCTCCAATGGCCACCAGCCAGCTCGGCAGCATACACGTCTCAGAGGGCAATCTAGATCTACTCGCCTCCCTGGCCGTCGTTCTAGTCTTAGATCTCTGCGGGGGAGGGGGCTCTCGCCCCCCTCTTCGAGGAGTCATTCCATCAATAGCTACTTCTTGTCAACTTTGAATGTTAGGAGGGATGTGACTACCATTTCTGAGTAGTCTTAGATCTCTGCGGGGGAGGGGGCTCTCGCCACCCTCTTTGAGGAGTCATTCCATCAATAGCTACTTCTTGTCAACTTTGAATGTTAGGAGGGATGTGACTACCATTTCTGAGTAGACAGCTCCTTATCAGTCCCCTCCATTCTCTTCTTTGCTTTCCTTCCCCCATCTATTTCATTGCCCCCGTCTGTGGGGGTTTTGTTTTTTGGGTTTTTTGCTTGTTCTTCTCTTAATCTTTCTTCTGTTCTCGAGAACTTGTTTCAAGTCTTCCCCACTTGCACTTTGTATATTGTTTGGACTGCAGTCCCATTGATCTACTTCTGTGGTAATTCATTGGACATTAATATATTTATCTTTATCTTAGCTTATGTATGCATTGTCACTCTGCTCATTCACCCACCTTCATGTCCGAAGAAGATAATCTAATCTATATATCTAGAGATCAAAAACAGGGGACCCCAAACAAAAAAATCAATTGGAGTCGTCTGGACCTAGTTTTAGGATCTGATCAAAGCTCGGCTGGCATCGTCTACTATAGCGATAGATTGGTGGAGGGAGTGGATGGATACTTAAAAGCTAAAGATATACTCATTTTGGGCCATGATGCCTTCCTTTGTTTCCATATTGTGAATCACCATTGCATCAACCAGATTGGTGGAGGGAGTCGATGGATACTTAAAAGCTAAAGATATACTCATTTTGGGCCATGATGCCTTCCTTTGTTTCCATATTGTGAATCACCATTGCATCAACCAATGGTTCGCAATTGAATTGGGTCATTACAATCAATCGGAGAAGATGAGCCCCTGCCTTGCCCTCCTCCCTGCTTTACCTACTCATGAATAGGTAGAAGTTCTTTGTTATTTTTGTGTAGTTTTTATAAACTTTTAAGTTTATGTTTTTGTCACCGTTGCAGGGAGACGCATCCCCCACCACTTGGGACACGTACTGGGTACGTCTCCCGTACGCGGGAACCTTTGTTAACGTCTCCTCTTGTCTCCCCACACACACGCGCACACACACGCGCATGCGCGCGCGCACGCACGCACACACAAAGGGATTGTTTGCATTTTTCTCTTACAATGTACTCTTCCCACAATATGTGAGATATCAACTATCAATAAATTTTGTCGACATTTGATTTCCTTACTTCAAAAAGTATAGTTATTTTTAAATTTCAGTGCATTCTGAATCTAAATAAATCAATAATGTACAATAGTATTTTTCTAGTTATTTCATATATATATTGCCATCTCCCCATACCCGTCTCAATAATGTACAATAGTATTTCTCTAAAAATGGCATATATATATTGCCAGTCTCCCCATACCCGTCTCCCACTTTTCTAAAAAATGTCGTACCAGTTCCGTACCCATCTCCGTCCCTTTCTAAAAAATGTCATACCAGTACTTGTACCTGTCTCCTGGTAACTATGGTTTTTGTGTTAATAAATTATATTAATGCTTTTTAATTTTAAATTTTAATTAAGAGAATCATTATCACTATTTTTTATGCTTTTAGGGTCCATTTTAATGTTTTTGATTTGTTTACTTTTATTTTTATTATGTATAATATTTTTTTTTTTTGCATTTTTTGAAAATTTAAAATTTTATGATTTGTTTATAATAAAAATAATTATTATTATTTTTATTGTAATTTTTTTTTAATTTTTAAGTGTATATTTTATTTTTATTTTTACTTTCTATTATTCGAACTTAACAGCAAAAAATTAGAACTTTATCCATCTAGCCAGCTTGAACTGAATTTTATCCTTCTCGAACTCGAACCGTGTGACTTAGGTCTGGGATGTTTTTGATGGAAGGCTTTTCTAAGGAGTTTCTGGTGTCTATTGGCAACTAAGTATAATTTTCTCTAGTGAACTTCCATCACTCTCAATAACTCCTGAGATTTCTCAGATATAATATGAGTTTTGGACTTTGATAGAGAAGAATCAACAACACAAAAAATGGTTGCTGACATTGAGCACATCCATTGCTTTTGATTCTACATACATAGAGGAGATGCGCATACAACTGAATGACGGCATTTATTCTTAATAAATTAATCTTTTAATGCCATTACTGCATATATCATTATAATAAAATTTGCATGGCCAGTATTATAGACATAATCATCAGATTGACTCAAAATACTCCTCTATCTAATTAAAAATTTAAATCATGTAATGACCCTAAGCGGACATTTTTAAATAATTCCAGAATTCCATATTTATTTGAAACCCTTGGGCAGAATTACTAAAAACTGAATTTTATTGCAAACCCTAACAGCAGAAATTAAAATTGCTGGAAAATTATGGGAAATAATGGGAAATAATTTATAAACCCTTGGAAAAATACAGATTTTTTGAATATAATAACAGCAGTAAAATAAATACTGAAAACTGAATTTAAACCCTGAAATCTATATTTTCATTTATTATTTTTTACCCAAAAAACCAGGAAAATTACAGCTGGCCGGATACACCTAAATTCTTGGGAAGTGACACTCCAGACGGATAAAATAGACCAATCGCTGGCCCCAAAAACTGTAAATGATGGCATCAGCCTTCTGTATAGGACATCGGCCCTAAAAATCTGCTCCCAATGGTGACGTCAGCCCTGGAAGTGATGCCTTAGCTACTATAAATGATGCCCTAGCTGCTAAAATTGATTTGAACTTGCAAATCGCTGATTTGATGCCCAAATGCTACCCTTGGATGGATGCCCTAGCAAATATGGGTGAAAATTTGATATTTCCTTGATTTATTTTGATGAAGATCTGAATTTTTTAATGATGCCCTAATTATTCTATCACTTTGAAAGTTGATGTTGATTTTGATCTAAAGCCCAACGCTGCCTAGCTGAAATGTGACAAAAATCAGATTTGAAGCCCAAATGTGATTCTTGGATGGAATCACAACAAAGAACCGGAGGGTTTTCGTTCCCAAGCTCTTGTCCACTGGAGGGTTTTTGTCCTCAGTGGTTAAAAGCTGAAGCATAATGCTCAAACTTAAAAATCTGGATGAGTAAGAAATGATTGATAAAATATATATTTACAAATGAGTCCAATGCCCCTTTATAATTTCCCTTTCACCTTTTTCAAGGAAAGAAGCCCATAAAGCAACTTCACCTACTTTTCTTTTAATTTTGAGTTGCTTTATCGAAATTTAACTTTATCTTAAAAATAAAACATAAGTTGCCTTTTTATGATATAACATAAAGTTACTTTTAGGCCACTTAAGTTAAATTATTAATTTATTTCCCTTATTAAAATATTTCAAAAAGGGAACATGAAAAATCCAAACTGAAGTTCTATCCATAATGAATCATTTGTTCTCTATCAATTTGTATCGCAGACAAAAGACAAATCGAAGGCAAATATATTTAGTAAAACGTGATTAGAAATTCCAAAGGCATGGAAAGATGAGGAAACATTGGAGGATTCCTATAACATTAAGAGGGAATTTTGAACGAGCTTTAGATAGAATAGAATGACCTTTATAGCCTTAATATTTCAAACACTAGGCTTTTCTGAGCAAATTGACAAAGGACGCCAAACTTTATGTGTTAAAGCGTTTCGTTTGCACGAATCAAGATGGGAAGGAACTGGGGATTTCGTCCATTCAGATTTATAAGGTTTCCCTCCAACCCTCGTGCTCTTTGTATTGGTAAACTATGTTGCCAGGAAACGGAAACGGAAACGGAAACGTACAAAACGCGGAAACGGCAATTTTCAAAAAACCTTGGATACGAAACGTTACGGGAAACATCTGTACAATATATTATTAAAATATATATGTGTGTGTGCATAGTACTCATTTTAAAATTGTGCTCCATACACCATAAGAGTGATAAGAATAACTGATAAAACACTCAAAATATTTTGTATTCATTGAAATTATACATTATTATCATGTATACTTATCTCTAGGACGTTTCGAAGGAGTTTTCGTTTTGGAAACATTTCAAGGGCGAAACCGGGGGGGTGCTAGAAGTTTCTTGGTAATAGAGCATTTAATAAAACAAAAAGAAAGCTTACATGTTCAAGGTAAATTGCAGAATGCTTTATTATTTCAAAGAGATTGAGAGCATCGTTGCAAAAGCCATTTTGTGCATATCCTCAATCATTGCTGTGAGGTCGGGAGAATGCAGCCAAAGATTGAAAAGTCTGACTTTACACCAGGCACCTGCATTTTCTTAAACGTTTCCACAGTCTTTTCAACTGACACATGCCACAATTGTTGCAGTTCATGAAGCCACACTAGATTATGTTGTCTAGGATTTCCATGCCCCGTTTGAAAGCTCTTATTTTGGCAGAAGTTGGGAGTGGATTTTCTTAATCTCTTATAGCACAGGGGAACTTTTTTGCAAGATCAAAAGCGTAGACAATTGGAAAGAGTTTGTTACGAGTGAGATATCAGAGGATGGTACATGGAACAAGCATAGAGAATTAGATAATCCTTGAAAAAACCATTTTGTGCATATCTTGCAATCATTGTTGTCAATGAGAACACATTTTTTTGAGGCATTTTGTCAAACAGTTCATGCACCTTGTGTATGCTTCCATATTTTACATACACATCTACTAAAGCATTTGCAAATACAACATCATATAACAATTGGATTTCAATTCTAGTTTGACGGATGTCCATAAATTGTTCTAAAGTTGCCATTTCAATAGAGGTTGTTCTTATCTTAGAAAAGAGCAGGGAAAGAACTCCTAAGAAGGAGCAAGGGAAAAGCTATGAAACTAATCATTACTTTGATGCTTCTTGACACAGCTAGGTCTGCAGAATAATTTTTTTTGGTGTATGTCTTACATGAGACTTCATGCTTTAAAAGAAAAGCAGAATTTTTTTGTTTTTTACATTTTTGTTTTTAGCCAATTTTCATTTTGAACAGATACATGGGGAGTGGGACTGCCTGCTAGAAGGCACCAGCAGCAGTAGCCACTAAAATGGCAACCTTGTCTAGTCAAGTAATTCTTTGGGTTTCCATTGAAATAAAAACTAGAAAACAAATGCAAAAAATAGATTATTTTAAAATTTACCTAGAATTTCATTGTGTCATGGACTCAGGGTAGGATCCCACGGACAAGTTAAGTGACATAATAGTTATTGCAAAATTGGAGGCTAGATAAACTAACCAAGGCTGAAATGCAACTCTCTGAAGAGATGGGATACTACAAACCAATTGTTCTCTATGAAAATCTCAGACCATGATGGAAGATATCTCCCCAGATGCATAGTCAGTTGAAGGAAGAATAAGTGCTTGTAAATAGAAAAAAGAATGCAGAAAATTAATACAGAGTCAAAAATCATATACAAAAGTGTAAAAGAAACAAAACGAGGACAACTTAATTTAGCCTTACCAGATAACCTGTCAACTGCTGCCAATCAACCACAACATTAACACTGTGAGCACCAGGTCTATGTCCTTGTGTTGCTTGCCAAGTTGTTGCAAGCGTTTGTTTATCTTGTTGTGTGTAATCTTTCCAAACACAAACACACCAATCACCTGGAACTTACAATTAATGTTAGTATCCCCCAAACTATTCTCACTACAACACCTCAAAAACTACATCGAATCACAATAGTCTAGAAAAACATACCAGCAATGGATCTTACTTGAAGCAACAAGAAACATGTTGTCATCCAGCTCATTCACAAGGGACAACTTGGATATTCCTCTGTTTGGGGTATCATGGTTATCAAAGCTTTTCATCTGTGAACCCTCTTCATAGTTCCATATCCTGAAAAAAATGGTTTATTTCATACAAATTCTTTGAAGATAACAACATAATTTATCCATACCAAGTGCCAAGTTCTGAGTAAGATAACCATATGGTTTCTATTTTATTTCTCATCCTGTTTTTAGGCTGCACCATTGTGGCGAGACAGACCATTCATGGAGTTCTGGCTCAAAGGATTGGGATGGCTCTTTCAACCAAAGGAGGAGAAGAAAATTCTTGGAAAGGGTTTTAAGAGCATGTGTTGAAGTCTTGGATTGTGTCTCGTGCTTGTTGACTAGAGTATGTCATAGCGAGGTCTGTGATGAGTTCAGCAGCGGGAATGGTGGTGACACTTTGCATTGCGTTGTCCTTAGTCAAGCTCAAATTTTTGCACTAGAAGAGTATTGTGATGTATAATGATGGTTTAGATGAATTAAGGCGTGCCACATTATTTGATTCAGTGTGTTTTCGTCTCCGTAGGTTGGATTGCCATATGTTGGAGATGGATCATTGTCGTTATGTACTTTCCAAGATGAAAAAGCACAAGCCGTCTGTTATGCGCGCAGAGGTTCGAGAACGTGTCGGCTGAAGATGTCTGTTGGTTGCTAAATGCTAGAGTGGGAGGGATTGTCCTTAGTGGTCGAGCCGCTAGGATTGGGCTATTGGATCCGACCCTAGGTTCTGTGTGCCCGCTGTGTGGAAATGTTGGAGGGGACTCTCTCCTACATCTTCTGGTTAAGTGCCTGTATATCAGGCTGCGAGAAACTAGATCGTAGGCTGGGTTTCAAGACGTATTGCAAGAGCTTTGTTGCCTTGCCCTTGCGGATGTCGGTAAGAAGGATTTGCTCTCGATGCTCATTGGTGGGGACTGTGGCAGTCATCATCTATCATATTGGTTATGCGATCGTTTGCATCAGAGGGGAACTGCAAGCTCTGCGCTTGTTGCAAACTTCGTGGCTGTGGCACTACCTCTCTATCAGGGCCTTGCAGGGTTGGACGAGGGGGAGGGAAATGGCACAGTCCACCCCTTCGGGGGATCGATGATACCTAACCACTATCGAGCCGATGCACAGTTGTGTAGGGCAAAGCCTTCTTGTTTGGCGGACTGCTAGAAGAGGTTCTCTTCCACTTGGCCTCCGTTCCTCGGAATAGGGGAGTTTGTCGTTAGGCCTCCTTTTGGCTAGGTGGAGGGACAAACGGTTTTCACTAGGAGCATTCCATAGAGACTCTAACCCTTTTATGACGGGGTCGGTATTGCTAGCAGTAAACAGTAGATGGTTTGTGTTGCTTGATATCTTTCGTGGGGAGGACTGACATAGACTAAGTCCCACTGCTGGGTGTGCTATTGGACTTGTAGAATCTAGAGTCGAGAGGTGATCCTTAAAGACTGCGGTTGCCCCTGACCACCCTGAGCAAGGAACTCTTCCAGTTCAGGAAAACTAGGAAAAAAAAATCTTTGTTGTGGAGGATTTCTGTGTTATGTCCCCTCTTTCCGAATGATTTATATTGGAGACCTTTGGCCATTTTTGTCTACCCAACAACTAGAGGGTGAATTAAAGGGTGATTAAGTCTTATTTATTTTATTATTATGTTCAAATGATAAAATATAAAATTATAAAATGCACATATAATAAAGTAATAAGGCTTAACATTAAAATAGAAGTAAAAAGTGCCAATGTTAAAATACAATTAATTTTAATTGTATTCAGGGAGAAAATGTGACTTGCTTGTGGGGGAAAAAAATAGAAAAGTGTGACAATTGGCCCATAAGAAAAATGTGACCAACTTAGGGAGAATCAAGCAATGTCTTTGGATGTCTTTCGAGGCTGATTTGGGTTACTTCTCTTTTATATGGGGAAGTCGACTTGCTAGAGGGATATCCAGATTTTTATCATCATATTTTCATTGCAAAGAGCTTCCAGCTTTTGTAAAAATTCCAAGGATGAAAACCCTTGAGAATTTATCTCTTGTGGACAAAAACCCCAAGGGATTGGGAGGAGATTTCACCGAGGAATTTCCAGCGAGCTAATCCAGATTTTCAATCAAGTTTCAAACAATATTTGGTGTTCCTTTGGTAATCAATTTGCAGCAGTTGGATATACCCAGTCTAGGGGCTGTTTGGGCATATTCCAGAGGTATTTTCCTTTGAAAACTGTTGTCAAACATCTCTATATTTTTATAACTAAAGGAGCTGCAATTTTAAAATTTTATGAGCATTTTTAGAGGGTTTTCCAGCCAGTTTACAATCAGATTTCTTATCTGCAATTCTGAGTTGTTTGTATGCAAATAAATTTGATTTCTATTATATTTTGGCCTCTAAAATTATTAGAAATTGACTGGGAAAGAAAACATAAAATTTTGGTGTTATTTGCATTGAGTTTCATCCAAAACCCTAGTCGCTTTGGTTGTAGAAAAATCAGCTTTGCCCTAGATTGATCTCCGAGGGTTTCAACAACCCTAATTTGTCATTTGCAATCCATTAAAAATTTGATTTGGGA
Source organism: Taxus chinensis (assembly GCA_019776745.2). Classification (NCBI taxonomy): domain Eukaryota; kingdom Viridiplantae; phylum Streptophyta; class Pinopsida; order Cupressales; family Taxaceae; genus Taxus; species Taxus chinensis. Next base: position 633,372,929 of record CM034153.1, on the reverse strand, counting down.
AGAAGAAAATTATTGGGGATCTTTCATTCTGGACAAAGCGCATCATGGAGTTCAGGAATGGTTGGAAAAGCAATATCATTCTCTAAAAAGAAAGAGCTAAGCCATAAACAAATTTTGATTTGACAATCACTGATAATTTGAAATTCTAGGCTTGGTCGGCCCACTGCATAGGGCCAAAGTTATCAAGGTTTATAACAATGGCTAAAGTCCTTATTTTCTTGGATGTATAAGCTATTGAGAAATGAAAACTTAAATATCAAAGAAGACAAGGATTGCTTGAAACTATTTTTCATTGAATAGACTAAAAACATCCGTAACACCAAATGTGTTTTGCTCTCATCAACTCCAGAAAAATGTCACGATCAAACATAAATTTGCTTATTTCTTAGGGTTTTATATATTTTATTTTTAAAATGGGGAATGCCCTAAGAAACTAAGTATTTGTTTGCTCTCATTGACTATAAAAAATGTCACATTCAAACATAAACTTGATTTTTTCTTAGATTTTATACTAAAAAATTTGAGAAATGCCCTAAGAAAATTTCCTGTTTTTTTCCATCGAAAAAGGATAGAAGTAGTCACAAAGATTTTTCACAAAGTAGAATGAATTTGTTTGAGCACCGAGAAGCCTCGTAGCCTAAGGAAGGAATAAAACACTTCCTTACGTGCAACTTAGATGCTATTTGCCACCACTCCATCCTCTTTTCTGTTCTGGTGTGTGGAGCTCTACACGAAAAACCAAAAACCCCAACATTAAACTGTGAATTGAAGCCCAACATTAAATTGTGAATTGAAGCGGTATTGAAGACAAGAGTAATATGTTTGCGAAGTTTAGCGGAGATGTCTGTGACAAGATTTCTTTAATGCATCATTTAATTTTTTTGTAGGATGAATTTAACAAGATTTCACATAATACCCACGTTGCATTGTGCCGCCCATCTGTCAAATCATTGCAATTTTATTAATGCCTAGATGTCATGTTAAATTTATTTTGGTTAAAAGCATAGTTGAAAGAGTAAAATTGTATGCCTCATTTTTGTCAAAGAAAGATAACAAAAAGATTTCTTATATTTTTGCATCATCAAAACTTTAGTCTAAAGTAAAAAATGGAATATTCTCCAATAACATGAGAGGAGTTTTCAAAAAATTTTCCTTGCACAACTTTTGAAAACATTAAAGATAGAAATTAGATTTTCCACATGGCATAGGATGATTTGTTGGAAGAAGTGATCATAATAGCAAAGTGAAATCTATATGCACCTGCCTTCGACAGGATAATAGCGATTGGTTCTTGATAATAAAAATATGGACTATCTCGTGAAAAAAAAATTGGGTGAGGTAGTTATTGCCCTGGGGAGACCTCAACACCGGGAGCACCAATGAAGTAGCAGAAGGTCTCGCCTATGTAAGGCCTTGTTGCGACAAGAATTTGAGTTTGATTTCCTTCGACCTAATTAGGAAGGTATCATACAGGTGCCACATGTTATAAATCAATCGTTTGATATATTCTCTACATCCATGAGGACCGCCATTGATTGTCATATTTAAATGCAAATTTGAGAGCTTAAAGATATTATTAATTAAAATATACACTTTATTAATTGATAATAAATACACCCTTTACATGGGAACATATGGGACATTAACTCCTTACACACTCAATCATCCTATTGCAGGAGCCAAAATCATGTAGCAATAATTACAAAAATTGAATCTTCAACATTGCTGAAAATTTTATAAGGACAAATATGCATGTAATGATGCAATACCTAAAGGTGAATGGTGAAAAGCTTGAGAACATTCCATCAGCCATGTTGGCGTCCCGTGGTGGAGAGGTGGGGACCATGACGGGAGGGGACCAAATTGATGCAAGCACAACAACTCCTTTACAACCCCATGTAGACAGGGAAGCTTGCAAATGTCAATCTTTTTTAACCTTTCCATCAAGTGTTGTAAATTTGCTTGATTTAAGAAGAATTCACAACATGCCAAATCTTCTCAAATCAATGGCTTGTTATTATAATAGAATAAACAATTGCAAATTGGTTTTCATCATAATTATGAACCTGATAAGATAGTCAGCGTTATTGTAAAGTTAGCTACATTTGCAAAAATAGTACCCAAATGTCGAGTAGTCTTTTTTCAAAAGTTAAGGTATTTGGAAGATTAAGAGACATGCATATTGTCAACATCGACCAGTGGTGCAATACGATGGTCGATAGGTGAAAGCGCTTAAGCTCAGGCAACCTCAACACCGCCATACCCTGACTATTTTGTGTGCAGTTATTGACACGAGAAGCATAGGGATATTAACAACAATGGCTATTTTCCAACAATGATACGCAAAACAAAGAAATGTTGTCTCACAGAGACAACTAGATGATTTCTCAACCATGTTTCTGACCAAAGGATGCTTCAAATGGGCTTGCTAAGGGAGTTCCCACCGATCAAGCATAACAGGATTTGGGACAATGCACATAACACGTAGCAAAGGAGCCGTACACTTGTGTCAAAATGTAACTTCACCAGTGGCTTCAACATAAGCCGAGCTCACCCTTCTACAATTTCCTACGTAAGGGATCAATTACTCGCAACTCTTATAATTTGGCATTGCATATCTTCAAGCCAGTTAATCGATGGTCATTGTACATGTCTCACCACCCTCAGAATGCTTCACACTCATAGCTTCACCTATCGTAAACCTACAGGATAAGAAGCTTGCCCCATATGTTGTGAGTCTAACACACTTGGTGCATTCCCTCAGCTTTCCATAGCCCTCTAACTCCAATCTAGTGCAAAACTCTAAGCATAGATCCTCTCCATTACAGAGATCAATAAATGCTCGTTTATCCAACACAACTAATATAGCATTGTGGCACTTAATGACAGTCTGTGGATGTCGAGGCCATTGATTCAAGATGTATCATACACAAGGGAGATCTTTGGTGTGAGATGTATCCCTCACAACATCACTATGCTAACTATTCCACTGGAAACCATAACCAAGAACCCAACCATTAAAACAGCATCGAGACACGAACTAATCATACTCATGAAGCTTGTCCTCCATTTCAACTTTCAACATGTTCCAACATACCACACATCACGCTCTACCCTTTGCCAGTGCATTGCACCTCTTACCATTTAGGGTTTGTCACGTGATAAGTATGACAAAGATCATCTCAATGTGTGTCAATAACTCTTAGGTTCATGCCATGTATGAAGAAGCTTATGTTCATTTCGAGCATCTTGCACTCGCAATATTTTGTCAACAACAAAGCGACCTTCAAGGAACTAACAATCCATTCTTGAAATCTGATACATGTACCTACTCCTCTATACAAAATACATGAGATGATGTGTAATGTGACACACGTGAACACTGTGTCGAAATGTACATTCTTAATATACAGATGTGCTTCATGTGTTCACATTTTTTTTTACATTGGAGTTGACACATGTTTTCTTGGACATACACACATACACACACATTGTTACACGTACAGACACAGGCACATGCATCACACATCATCATGCACACACATTCTTACATTGCACACACACACGAATACGAACACACACATGCAAGAACACACACATTGTTTTTATTTTCTTTGCACACGGACACACACACGCGCCGTAATGCAGGTCAACCACTCGCACGCACATAATGCACCCATACATAGTGGGTCACATTCATGCGCACACATTTTGGGGATGCACGAGCATGATGTTTACACACCCATGTACACACACAATATGTGTGTGTTTGTGTGTGTATTGGAAGACACCGAATAATAAAAGGACACTGAAGAGGCAAACAAGTGATTTGTCATTGTCTCAAATCATCTTGTCTTACATGTATTCACGTGAGTGCAATCTTGTGCTTGAGAGGAAATAAAAAATGTAGGAGAATCCAATTAGGATCCACATTCCATACACACACACACACGTACATTGCTATGTTTGTCATAGCACTTTGTAGCCCCCACTTTTCAGTTTTTAAGTTTGAGTAGATTGCAGGAGGCAAACTAGGGGATGAGATGCTCCCGCAGTTGGTCATGTGAGTGATCTCGAATAGATGTGTGTATCGAGTATCTAAATTTAAACGATATGGTAGACTAGCTCCATCAATGATTATCTTACGTCCATGTTATCAGAGTGCAACATTGCTCTCCACACCTTATCTAATGAAGACATTTTTTTGTAAAGCCATCAAAGTGTAGTCATGTCATATCCAGGTGTGATCACAAGAACTTGCATTCCTTAAATTAGTGCGATATTTCACCGATATGTAGGTAAGCTACACAAGGGCACATGATGTTGGATACACACGGCACAGACACGAATTCAGTTAGGATCCAACATACATAAAAATATGGCACAAACAAATGTACCTGTATGTCCATCACATGTACACAAAACACAACTTGTCATTTGTAGGACAAATTAAGATAATGTACACACGACTCACCGATTAAGAAAAACACATGAACATCCTCCCCTAACTAATTATAACAGCCATTGTAAAACATAATTATTTTCCATTCCTAAGAATTGTGTGGCGACAACTACCTTGGTTTACCCATGATATGGTCAAAAATCAGGTAAATCATTGAGAGATATTAAATCCATCCTAAGTCACAGACTAAAATGCAATTTAAACACCTAATTTAATTATTGAGTAGTTTGGATACACAAACCAACCTTAGTAGGCTTATCCTAGCTTTGTAATCACAAGACCTTGGAATCCTTAGCTCCCAATTCATATGTCACCTACCCATGACCATTAACACTATTCTAATTCCACCCGAATAGTACCAACCAAACCATTGTTGCCTATTCTTAGTACCTCCACCTAAAAGTAGCCACCCACCATTCTAATGCCATGTGTACCTAACACTGTCCTCCAAGGATTGTTCGAGCCACCTACCCAAACCACCACCGCCACCAACTTTGCCACCTCCTATATTCTACCACTTTGTTTAACAGAACCAACACCAAGACAATGCCACACCCTCTGGTGTTATGAAGAAATGGTAAACCGATAGTCTACTAACCCTAACTCCCTAATCATTATAGATATACCCAATATTGTCTTACGACAAATGGAGGTCACAATGAAACCATAACTACAAAATGAAGAAGAATTGAAAAGCATTTGTGTATAGTCTGTAAGAACAATAAAAAGAAAGGGATTTCAATAGTGTGTAGATACATGGTGTAGCCTTCCACTGAAGCAAGCTCTATCCTAGCCAGGTATGATCCGTCTTTTAGCACAACTAATTTCTGTGTTTATTTAAAGTAACAAGTCAAGCACAATAGGAAATAACACTTGATCACAATACCAAGTCAGGAATTGAACCTCAAAGCAATCAGAAGGAAATAAAGAGACATATTCAATGTGAAAATATTTTAAAAGAAGAATTGAATTACCGTCCAAAAAATGGGTAAGACAAGAAAAATAGAGAATGAAAAAAACAACATATGCAATTTAAGTAGCATGTGAAGGCCTTGAAAACCAAACACAATTTTATATTGTACGTTTGCAGTCATACGAGATCTCGTGGCAGCATCAACTACAACATTGACAGGTCCTCCTCTGTGACGACAGCAATGAACCAGTTTTTGGCCACAAGGTCAAGGGATGGATAATGCCACATGTTTGCTTCCATCATATTATGGAATACCCACGTCAAGCAAGGAACCTCAATAATGCATTTTTATCCGAACGTTCAATATTTCAATGACATATGTATTTCAACAAAACCTGCCAACACCTGATCGATGTATTGTTAATGGAAAAGAAATGGAATCCTAGGGTTCTTGACAAAGCTCTTAGCATTATATGGACCATATTCAGTCAAATGTGATGAAGAAGGTCATAAAATAGACCCCCCTCTATATTTTTCAATCTCTTCAATAATAGATCCCGCGTCCCTATCATTTGTATTCAGTCTTGTTAATTTTATTGTGCCCAACAATCAAGCTCAACACAGGTGGAATATGATAAAATGTGATCATATTATGGCCCTAATCACTAGAAGCTTAAGGGAGATGAACCAATCTTTGTGCACCCAGAGTTTAAGGGTGCACATAGAACATAAGACGATACCATATAATTCAAACACAAAAACACTACCCTTTAATAGGTTATGTTCTCCTTATTATATATATTTTGTTTTAAATATTAAAAATAATGTGGTAGGGACATTTTTTAAATATTTTAATTTGGTTATTTTAAATACAAAGAAATTTAAAGATGAACCATTACTTGTGAATTAAGTCACATTTTTGTTTCTACCTATTTGTCATCATTTTGATTTGCTAATTGGGGTGAAATGACTTGATGTGACTTATTCTATTAGGCACTTTATATTCAAAATGCTCTAGTGATAAAGTGACGTGTAACTACACTCCCTGGAGCATTTGCCATGTACCCTGGACAAGTGGATTGGTATCATGCTCAATAATTAGCTCCTCTCCCTTAGGCGATTTGAATAAAATGACAATTTCAAAATGCATTTTTATCCGCATCTCAATATTTAGTGGTTAATAGCGTTTGGGGTTTTGAACACTAGTTCCTTTATTGCACTCCGAGACGAAAAAGTAAGGGCTTTTACAAACTAGCAATTTTTTTTGAAAATTTGGGGATGGCGGGTGGGACGGTCAGACGGCAAGGGAATGGCTAATAAAAATATATATATATTTATAATTTATTAATTTTACAAATATAACATGAATAATTCAATAAACTAAGACTTAAAATAAAAAGAATTGAAACCATTAATGTTAATCCAATTATTCATCTACATCAGCTTTAAAAGATTTCGACGATTTAAGAGGTAGAGTCTTTATTTGAAACTTTTTATGTTTCCCATTTAAGTAAATCTATATGGAAAATATATAATATATATATATATCCATTTTCTTCTTTCTTTCACAGATTTTTAATTCCAAAAGGTTTTGTTTTATAGGTGTTATGATCAGTCATAGTATATGGCAAACTCGTAAAACAAGAATGGCAAATTGAGACTCTTATGACATAGACCCCCAAAAAAAAGTACTTGGCAAAAACTCGGCAATATTCTTTCCCTAATACTCTGGAATACTCGTGCAACTTAAAAAATACCTCAAATTTCTTTTAAAAACATAAATTTTAAGCAACACATAGCTAGGAAAATGTATCAAATGAGCCCCCAATAAAATGTTACAAAAGTGTTTTCTATTAGATTTGAATACAAATACAATACAAAATCACAAAATCATGCGAATTTTAAGCAACAGTCATAGCTACAATATGTATTAAATGATGCCCATAAACATGTTGAAGAAGTGTCATCTATTAGATTTCATATCTATACAAATACAATACAATAAGTTCATCATGTTCCTCTTCGACCAATCGGCTGGTGCCTCTACTAGTCCCCACACTCGGCTGCATCTCCTCACGCTCCTCCTAGAAGGCTGCGAATCTGGCTCGATCATGGAACTAGATGGTGGTGCTGGTGGCTCCTCTGCTGCATGTTGGAGATCACCTCCAAAGATGTCATCCAGTCCAATATCTCCTCGGAGTCCTGCTAGTGCTTCTCCCTCCATAGCCTCCCTCTCAAAAGAAGCAATCTCGTCCTCTGTGAACGCAGGGTTTTCCTCTTCTTGCCCAGTCCACTCACTGTATGGATCTATCTCATCCAAATCAATGAGCTCCACTGATGTGGCCTCAACTTTTTTTGTGCGAAGCCGGAGATTGTATTGCACAAAAACCAAGTCGTTGAGCCTTTTTTGAGTCAACTTGTTGCGCTTCTTCTGTGTGATTAGTCCGAGCATGGGAGAATACTTGTCGAGTTTTGGCGAGTACTCGCCGAGTTTTGGAAAGCTACCCAATATTTTTAATCACTAATCTGTCTACAGGCATATCAAAGCTCATGATTCTTTCAGAAGATTGCAAGAAGTTGCTTGGTCCAAAAAGGTGCAAAAATGGATTTTATGAAAATAAGAAAAATATTGCCATCACTGCGTGGAGCTCGAGAAAATATGCACTTTTAGAGAAAACGACACCTGAAACGGAGCCACAGAATGAAAGTTATGGCACATGCAAGTTTTTGCTGCTACATCTTCCCGGACCCTTTCCAAAAATGGCAAATTTTTTTCTATACTTGTGTTTTCACCAAAAATCCAAAAAAGGAAAGAAATGCTGTCTTTGGCGAGTTTTTGGCGAGTTTGTGGCGAGTTTTTGGCGAGTTTCTGGCGAGTATTCCAACTATACTCGGCGAGTTTTTTTTTTTGCATTTTTGGCGAGTTTTCCTGCGAGTTACTCGTTTAGCATAATTTTTGGCGAGTTTTTCTAAACTCGACGAGTTTTTGGGCGAGTATTCCATCTATGGTACTCACTACAGGTCTTCATTTTTCTCTGACCATTTTCCATTTAGTTCATCATTATTGACAGATAATTAGTTACTCTGCCTTCATGCAATTTAAGAGGTAAGAGTCTTTATTTGAGGTTTTTCATTTTACTTTTTTCTGTTTCCCATTTAAGTAGATCTATATGTTTTGAAAATTAATGATATATATATATATATCAGCTTCAAAAGATTTTCAACGGGGGATTTAAGAGGTAAGAGTCTTTATTGAGGTTTTTCATTTTACTTTTTTTGATATCCATTTTTTCTTTCTTTCATGGGCTGCTAGGATTTTTAATTCAAAAGGTAACCTTTGTTTTATAGGTGTTATGGTTTGCAGTTTGCATATGGCAATTCAAAGTGAAAACAAGAATGGCAATTATTGAGAGTATTGCTTAGACATATGGAGAGCCCCAAAACATAAAGTGGTACTGGAAGGCAGAATAAATGTGGTCTGCTTGTCTTTCCCTAATAAAGTTTGAATTTATGTGCAAGTGACATGTCGAAAATGGTCACCTCAAAATATTATTCCAGTACAGTGACAATCCTTACTTGAGTAGAATAGTGAGATATATTGGGAATTTTCATCATTCACAAGGATGGTACTTACTACAGGCCTTCATCTTTCTCTGGCCATTTCCCATTTAGTTCGTCATTATTGATAGATAATCAGTTACTCTACTTTCAAGCAAACCAAAATAATAAACTGCAGTTTATGGCAATTATGAGAACTCTGCATGTTGTTTTTTATTAGAATGTATTAAAAGTTTAAAAAAATATAAAAAAAAGTATTATAAAACTGAAATTCGACATGTTTTAATGTTGGAAAAGTGCAGATTTTGTTGGGGACGTCGTGAAGTGCCCGGGACGTCCCAAGGACGTTACGAAGCCCCCAAAGGCCCTTTGCACTTGAGATGTCCCAGGTGCGTTCCTGGTTTGTGGGGGATGTCCCCGGGAAATTAGTCCCGTCCCCATCCCCAAGTCCCCGAACGTCTGAGGTGAGGAAAATGGCCGGGACGCGTCCCCGCGTAACACTGGATTTTTTCAGTTGAGATAAATAGATTTAATGTTTTTTGTAATTTGATTACTGACACACAGATATGCATGTCAATAATGATCATGCACGGTTGCACACAAAAATGATACCCGTAAGGGGTGCTATAACATGATGGGGGAGGAATCCATACAATCCCTAGATGTGGAGCTCCCCAAGACTTGATTGCAAGTTTTCTAACAAGGTTGGCATTCAGGGGGAACTTGTTGATTGGTTTCTAGAGGGGTGTGACGCTAAACATTAGCAATTACATTAGCTGCAATTGCAATAGCTTCCAATTAAAGAACCAAAAAAAAAATCAGTAAGATGAAAGGCCCAAACAATTAAGGAGCTAGCTTTTCCTTATGCTTGTTGTCTTTTGTTGAAAACACTTGTCTCCTCACCAACCTTAAAAGGGGTGCAAGAGGACAAATTTTTTGAAGGCTTCACGCCGTTATATCTAATAAACACAATTATGCTCAAACACATCAATTCTTTGCTCTTCTAATTGTTCTAACTTAGCAAAACAATAAGCATGTTCCTCATAGAAAAAATCCCAAAGGTTTTGACTTGTAGACAAGTGATTATGACTTCAAGAGGAAGGACGATTTCTGAACAATATGCAAGAGAATATGGATTTTCCTACACATGGGCAAGGTGAAAGAAAGATGGTCTATTATGCCCAAAGAGTTGGAAACAATTATAAAAGGCAATCACATCAAGACTTTACAATAGTTTGGAGAAGGATCTTCTTTAGTATTTTGTTAGAAGATTCAACTTGATAGTTCTCAAAAGGATAGAGGAGAAGAATTTGATGTCAATTGTTTTTTCCAGTTGACACATCACGAGACGTTGGAATCCTAAGTCAAAAAGGTGTGAGTATGCCCATGATAACCTAGGACCGTCAAGACTGGTTAATTGGAATGACACATCCGTGTTTACTTGGATTGGCTCAGCACCAAAAGGACACATTGAGAGCTTGCAAAAATATATCAAATGGTCCAAAAACTAGGGAAAATAGAGAAGATTGAGACCCAATTGACACATCCCGAGTCTTTGGAAACCTAAGTCAAGAAGGCACGAGTACGACCATGAGAACCTAGGACCATCAAGACTAGTTGATTGCAATGACACATCTGTGTTAACTCTTATTGGATCAGGACCAAAAGGAAACATTGAGAGCATGAAAAAAAAGAGTAACATGCAAGGCCAAGAATCCATTGCCAATGCCACTAGATATTGATAATACATGTTACATTGGAAAAGGTTATCTGCCATAAACTGTGATTGTAAATGTGCATATCGTTCAAAATCATATTGTCATTTGTCACTTCTTAAGTTGATTCATTATCATTCTAGTGGTAATTGGGAAACTTGGGCGTTGATAACAGTTCGATAACAATTTCTGCAAAGAATCCTCTATGAACTGTTTGAAATCCTACTCACCTTTCAACAATGCTTTTCCCCAGCAAACCATTTTCAGGTGTTGCTTTTTTTTTTCGTAACTCTTTCTTTTAGTTTGTCATCTAGTATGGATAATTAAATACACTTCGTGTTAAGGATGCAAGGGCTGCACACAAAAATGGATGCTTGGACACATCCAACTTTATTCTTATGACTAACCTCATACGCTCAATGTTACTTCATGGTTTACCTAGCTATGGGATAGGTGGTTTTGGTTTCAAGTTCTTATAAGCATATGTTTTGATGGTTTATTGCACTATATAAGAGAGTTCGCCATAGAACACTTTACCTGAATGGAGATTCTTTGCTAGCTTTCTAAGTACAATATCTAGGATTCATAACAACCATATGAATACTTGCAAAGTTTCAAACAATGCGGGAATATATCAATCCCCATTGGCTCATAATGGATGTTACAGAGATGTCTCCACACTAATTAAACATGTTACCATCAGTTAAAACATTGTAGCCAGATTATCATATATATGAAATCCTGTTTATTTTTAAGTTCAGGAGAAGGGCTAGACATTAAGTAATGAATATTTGGCCTAGTGCTACGACATTCTAGTAACTATTAGTACTAATCATCTGAAAATCTATATAACCTCTACAGACATGTTTAGTGAAACAGGCATCAATAACAAATTCTACCCTTTACCTAGAAAGGCTACCAAAAAATACTGATTTTCATTAGAAGAGTAAAATTATTCAACTGGTTATTTCTCTTTACACCAACTCAAATTATAGATAATTAGGATTAAAAAGGGCCGCACCTTCATTCATTTACGCAAATCTTAGTCTACACCCATTCGCTGAGAGTTGATTTCATCAGTGAATATGGCAAAATTGTGATGTGAGATCTCCTGCTCTTACTAGATGTAATGTTCAATTCAGCAGCATGAAATTCAACTCAGAAAACTGAGTTATCAACATCTGCAAGACATAAATGTCTCAGATATATGGCTATTAACATGAAGAAACTCCACATTGTTTCTCATCTAATCACTGGGCCATGAGCAACTTTGGGTTCTTTTTATCTCCAAATTCTAGAATTAGTGGTCAGGCAGTTCTGCAGGGACTCTCTCACTACATCTTATGTGATATTTGTTTAACAGATCGATGGTAACATTTTGAAACATGTTGCAGGGATTTCAATAGTTCTGGAGACGGCTTCCTTGTTGTATGTACTAATAGTATCATCATTGTAAACAGCATTAGAGCTCCTGCTTGATGTGCAGTACCAAGGGAAGGTGGGACATAAGATAGCAGAGTTGATATTCCTAGTGTAACCTGCACCAGTGTAAAAACAAACAGAACGATTATGTTAATTAAGAAAATTATTCATAACATCAGGAAAGTTGAAATACAAATTTAAATCTTCATTACCCCTCTTTTTTTGCTCTTAATTCCAGACAATTTTGAAGCAGGACAAATACCAATGTGTTCCTCCACACTCAGCACCAAAGAAGATATACGTGGGAATAAAACGTGTTCAGCAAGTGTGCTTCTTAACAAAATTCGTTGACTGAACCATCATCATGTCCACAAGGAGTGTTCCTAGAGTTATATAAAGCAGTAAATTGTGGTTGCTAGAGTTATATAAAGCAGCGTATCTACCATCATAGTAACTTTTCAAATATGATATTGGGTTGAAATTATCATGGTTCGCAATAGTTTAGGACGTAATAACCGATAGATATGTTACAGGGGAAGAATATATATGATGTAAGGGGAAAATAATGCATTATGACACTACAGTTTGTCATCACTCATTGCAGGTTTCTGTAGTTACACGACAGAGGCCAGGGATGAAAAGTTGAGGAGCATCTGTAAATGCAAACATAATTTTCTCTAACTACGATTGTCAATTGAGAGCATGCTCTCACCAGTTACAGACTGAGACTGACTACCATATTCTTTGAGGTGCAGATGGAAGCAATTCATTTTTTAGATGTTTTCTGCTACTATTTTCCTGTATCCGAATCTGAGGAGCTTGGCTATTTATCTTCGAGAATAAGTCGCCCTCAGACATGGGATTTGCAAGGGAAGCTGAGGACTACCCAATTGATTGCCTCCTTCCTCCAAACTCTTCCGGCAGTTTGAGTTGTTAAGTGTTATTTGGATGCTATGGTTACCCACACAAATGAAAATAGATTGGTGAGCCTGCATCCCCCTCTGCAAGCAGCTACCACAGTACCTACATCATCCTTTTCTTCAATAGATGTGTTGAATCCATTTTTCTTTGACATGGAGGGTTAGCTACTTTTTGTTTGATTTCAAGGGGAAACAGACAGACACTCATTACCAACTTCCTCTCTCCTTATAGAGGACCATCAGCCATGAAGTCCACAAACGTCAGGTCTTTCATAAGTCCTCAGGATATCCTGATAACTTCCGGTTCTTTTGTACCCATCATAATGTTTTTGGTCCTGAGTAGGTTCACATGAATTTGCAGATTAAGGACTTTTCCTTTGACATCTGCAAATGTGCTCCATTGAATCCATCAATAAGTGTAATTTAGGTGGAGCTTCTATCCTCATATAGCATCCATTTACCTTTTTGGCTGGAAAATTTGGCCTGATAATGGATTTTTGTGCATGTTGGTGCAGATCTTTTATCAGATCATCTGTTGAAACCTGAGAGATTTTCCAAGAGACAGCAGATCTGATTGTCAGGTGGTGGGAGCCTGAAAAGGAGACCATGGGCTCCCTCCTTGGGAGAACTCTTGAGTCCTGATTAGTAGAAGGGGAATGAGCTGGTCTTGCTGATGTAATTTGTGCAAGCAAAGAATCTAATGTGGGGGAGTAGCCAGGAACATGGGAAAGCAAACAGCTTGCTCTCAATGATTAGACTTTTGTTGGATAAGTGGATAATTTTTGATATGTATTTTTATTTAGTTGTAAATTGTTAAGCTCTTGTTAGTAAATTGTATTAAGTAGTTGGTTGATACTATTTGTATTTATCTTTGTATACAACATTTTTTACGAAAATGTTTGTATGTCATTAGGTGTTCCTAGAATAGTTTATATTTATCATCATCACAATGATTGCCAGCCTGGATTTTTGTTTTTTAATCAAAATTTTATTTCAAAAGAAAAATATTTTTACAATTTCAACTATGCCAAGCTTGGAAGCTATTTGTCCAATCCCGAGCATTATAAAGAAAACCAAACTTAATAGAAATGATGAGGGATAATCTAATTTCAAAATAGTTCTCATGTCTTCCTGCTCTCGTTAAGGCCACCAAAGAGGAGGATCGCCGTAGCAGCCTATGTCATGATTGTCCAGAGCCCAATTTGCCAAAGCATCTGCCACTTGATTACTCTGTCGAGGAATGTGACTGATTTGTATCAATTGGAACTTAGCCTGCAAACCTTTGATTTTACTTGTTTCTCTCACAATCTGCCAATTTGAACTTTGTTTCCCAGTACTAGTCAACATCCTAACAACAATCTTGAAGTCAGATTCCACCTGCACCTGTGTCCACCCACTCTTAATAGCCTTTTGCAAACCTTTATAAATAGCTCTGACCTCAGCAAATTTTATTCATGGCGGTGCCCAGATTTTCAAAAAACATAAAAGTATCTTTCCCATGATAAGTTCTTCCAATGCCCCCCATTGCCGCCTTTCCTGGATTTCCCGAGGAAGCCCCATCCTGGTTATTATGCCAATTAGAAAGATTCTTGTTATTGTGTTAGTCCCCTGTAAAAAGAGGATTGAGAGCCAGGCAGACCAAAATTTCCTTAGAGGCATATGTGAGAGTTTGTCCTTACAAGTTATAAATACAACTTAAAATTTTGAGATTTAAGTCAGATTTTCTAATTTTGAAAAATGCATACTAAGGGAGAGGAGCCAATAGTGGAGCATGGACCAATAATGGTGAGGGTATTTGTGAAGTGAGTGACTAGTACATGTACATTTGTCATTCAACATTTGAAAAAAAATTAGTTAATAAAATGTGTCACATCAAATCACATCAAAATATCACCCAATCACATGATGCCACATAAGTGGAAAAACATGCATGACATAATGCCCTACTAATGGTCCACCCTTTTTTCCTTTGTATGTAAAACTACTTGATTTAAATCCAATTAAAAACCACTTTCCATAAAATAAAAATGCTCAAAAAAAAGTATTTAGATTAAGAAAAAAAAATCTATTAAAGGGTTTTTTTTTTTTCAAAATTTGATGTATTTATATGTGTGTTGTACACCCCTCAACTTGGGTGCACAACTACTGGCTCCTCTCCCATATAGATTAACACTTTATTGGTTATGAAAGTTCTGATCTAAGCATTCAGTTATTTTGTAGTTTAGATTGAATACTTGATCTTTCCTCGAGAGAATTATGCATACTAACATGACAGTCTTCATATGGTGTCTTTGAGTGGAGTATCCCTATTACTCCTAAATTTTTTATTTTTCCGTCAGAACTAAGCAGATCCTAGACATGTCCGTACAGTAGTAACTCTCAATAGTGTAGCCTATGTCAGGGTTGTTATCTCTTTCTTATTTTAAATGGTTTTCTTTTGTTTGACAAACATATTATTTTTTTGTAAACGTGTATATAAGTTTTCACTTCACATTACATGTGGCCCCCTTGACACACACTGCTATCTCTCAGTCTCTTAGCATTTTTTCCAAAGCTTTTTTAAAATAGCAACATGCACATTATCAATCCCTGAGTCTTCTTGTGCCAAGTTACGTACTCCTTTTTCCACTAGTCTCCTTGGATTTTGTCAAACATCTGTCTATTTAATTCCACGTTATATTCTAATATTACTTTCTATACACTTCTATTCGAGACCCTGAGCATTAAGGTACAACTAGTACAGATATCTTAAACTCCACCATATGGCCAAAATATTACAATTTTGCAGTAGACTTCTCAAAGTAAAAAGAGAACTTTTAAGGAACGCTCAAATGGGCATCAAATTTATAGTTGAAATTACCATCTGATAGTCAAATGGACATCAAATTTAAGGTTCACATTAATTGTTTATCCAAGGACATTAATGCCCCCAACCACCACCCCCAAGCTGCCACTGTTGGACACCCATCAGTGTAACAATCAGAAATAAATAGAATGTTCCAAGGTCTGAGAATTGTTCTGTTTACTGGTATTTTATTCACAAAGGAAAAAATCAGATTGTGTAATATTAATGGGAAATTCAGAGGGTGCACAGCAGTAGTAAACATCAATGCTCGGTACGGATAGATGCAAAATCTGATGATCAGTTTATATTTTATGCAGTTGGTGAAGCCACGGATTGGAAAAATAAAAGCAACACAGTCTTGGCCAAGCCTTTATCTGGACACCTCCCCTTCACATTGAGGTTCAACATGTTAGACTTCCTCTTCACAAGTCAATTTTGATGGTGGCAATTCATCTTCGCCAACCTGTTGCATTGATATGTGAAAGATTACATAAACTTATTCAATCAAAACATGCTTAGGGTTAGGGTATTCAAGTGATGTTGAATTTTCATCGATAATGGGGCTAAGGAGCAGAGCTAGAGACTTAAAGGTTTAAGCAAAAATAGGGATGATGGAATGGCTAAAGGCAAAGAGAAAGCAGGCATAAGCACAACCAATTTCAGGGGTATAAGAGAAGAGTTAGAAAACTCAAGAAGCATTATGCTCTAGTCAAGTCTGTAGATATGAAAATAGAGCAGGGTGATAATACTATAGTTACCTAACGCTTAGAGACAAGGGTACATGGGGACGTAGGGATGGGGTTCTCAGGTGGGAAAAAATTCTTGGATTTTGGGGACGGATGGGGGTTGGCTATTAAAATAATATATAAATATTAAAAATATACAATGGACCCCCCACCCCTAAAAAAATATGAAAGATTAAAATTTCAGCCCCAAAGTTGGCATGTCACCAAAGGGCATGCAACATATCCTTATCATGTTACTTAAATGATTATATCCCCGAATTTAATAAATAGCTTTTAGGAACAGCTGAGGCATTGCAAACTACATGAGTGGCCACCCATGGAAAAAAAATGGCTAAGGAAACTGAAAAACACTAAAAAATTAAATACAAAGTTGGCCTCTAGGACATTCCTAATATATTGGTAAAGCCTCCATTATTGTACAAAAAGAGGCAAAAAGACCTGCACAAAAAAAATTGGAAACTAAAGAAATGCTTAAAAATATGCATGTGAATTTATAAACGCTGTTGCTGTGTATAAGAAAGGCTTAAAAATGTAAAATAGCAGCCATCTCTCGTTAGAAGATCTTTTTTTTGAGCCTACATAAAATGACTAAAGTCCATTTCTTGAGAAGATAACTCTGGATGGGAAAAGGATTTACATCTAGTATCACTACATAACATACTAGCTTATATTTGCCCCTTTTCATAGATACAATCTTCAATGTTTTCAATCTTTGGTTTAATGCGGTTTTTGAATTTTTTGAAGCCTATTTTATAGCGGGGACTCTGAGTACACTAAGAACAACCCAAGACATCCCTTGAGCATCACAACATACCCATTGGTGTCCTCGAAGCACCTAGAATGTTCTAGGAACATTCCACAAAGTCAAAGAACGTCCCCGAGACGTTCCTCTCATTTTTGCAATTATGGTGTGAGCAAGGGCGACGTTTTGTCCCCATCCTCAAACACTTGAAACATCTTGGACATCATGACGACTTGGAGATGGGGGAGGCATGTCCCCATGTAACACTAGAAAATAGTGAAATGCGATAGCCCATTCACATTGAGGATTAGGTGTTGATTAAGGGTAGTGAGTGTTTTGTTGAATCATAGTGTGTAATGATTTCTTATGAGGGGTTGAGTCTTCAAAGATGCATAAATTATTATAGAAATGGTAGTTATGCCTCTAGAAGGTGAATGTGAACGTCAAATGTAAACAAAATAACTAACTCAAGGGATGAGGAGAACTCTCTGAACAACTCAAACTTGTCACGTGCAAGTGACGTTGTGAAGATATCTTCTCGTTGTTTAGTTGGGCAAAACTGAAGCTGTACTTTGTGAAGATATGCTCGTGTATGAAATGAACATATACCTCAATATGCTTGGTTCTCTCGTGAAACAATCGATTGCGATAAAGTTTGAGAACACCTTCATTGTCAACATATATGTTGGTAGGTATTTCTTGTGGTACTCCAAGTCCTCCCAGTGTGCGACGTAGCCATATTGCTTCGTAGACAGCTCCACCTGCAACACGATATTCGGCTTTTGTAGAGGAGCGAGAAACAAAGTTTTGTTTCTTGTTTCCCTATGATATTTGTCCATATCCAAAAAAGAATACAAATCCAAAAGTGGATTTCTTTTTATCAATGTCACTTGCATGATTTGAACCGAGTATCTAGTCAAGAAGTTATCATTCTTCTTGTACTCTATACCAAGAACCATAGTACCCTTGAGATATCTCAAGATCCGCCTTGCTGCTTTGTAATGACAAACTCTGGGTTTCTGCATGAACCTGGAAAGACATGTCATTGTAAAGTTGATATCTGGTCTAGTATATGCTAGGTAAATGAGACTCCTAATCAACTATCGATAGAGAATTGCATTTAGTAGAGGAGATGGATCTTAAGATATATCAAGATCTGCTTTGTTGCTTTGTAATGACAAACTCTGGGTTCCTGCATGAACTTGGAAAGATAGCTTATTGCAAAGCTGAGATCTGGTCTAGTATATGTTAGGTAAATGAGACTCCCAATCAATTGTCGATAGAGAATTGCATTTAGCAGAGGAGATGCATCTTAGCGAGATAATTGTAGTCTTGTCTCCATAGGTGTAACAATAGGTGTGCAATCCATCATCTTGAATTTCTTGAGCGTTGCCTTGGTATACATCAATTGATAAACAAAGATGTGATTATCTTTCTGTCATACTTCAAGTCGAAGACAATAGTGCATGAGTCTGAGATTTGTCATGTCAAATGATCGATTAAGATCTTATTTTGTAGCATCAATCTTCACTATGTTGCCAGTGATGACTAGATTGTCAACATAAACAACTATGACGATCTCTACTTGTTGCTTCTCGAGGTAGAGATTGGGATCATATGGATTTTTGACGAATCCATGTTGAATGAGATGCTCATCGATTTTGATGTACTAAGCTCGGGTTGCCTGTTTAAGGCCATACAGAGATTTCCTGAGTCTGCGTACCTTTGTTTCTGCACTAGGTATGACAAACCCTCAGGTTGAGTCATGTAGACTTCTTCCTGTAGATCTCTGTTCAGAAAGGTACTTTTCACGTCCATCTAATCGACTTTCCATCCAAACTGAGCAATTATGGCAAAGATCATCCTTATCATTTTGATCTTAGCTGTGGGAGCAAATGTGTCCTCAGAGTCTATGCCTTCCTTTCGTGCATACCCCCTTGTTACCAGTCTTGCTTTGTGCAACCAATGGGTTTCTTCCCTGGTGGAAGATCGACAAGCTGCCATGTGTTATTTTTCATCACTGACTGATACTCAACGTCCATGACATCTTTCCAAGCTTTCGATTGTAGGGATTCCTAGACAGTAGAGGGCTCAACAAATTCAACACTACTCATCAAAGCAAAGTTTATCTCTTCTCGTGCTTTACTATGAGTCTGTGGTCCAGTGGTGGATATATCTGGTGGAGCATCAATATTTGCATCTCAAATCATATTAGTATACCACTTGGGCATATCCTGTATTGTTCTTGTGGGTCGTGGTCCTGTTTGATCATCACCATCATCCCCATAACCACTGTCATCAGTGGGAACATCAACATTTGTTTTTACAACAGGTGAAATATTTACATCATGTGAGTTCGGAGGAGTCTCAACTTCCTCCTGAAAGAACTCAACATCCCTGCTGGTGTAGACTTTTATGGTCTTCGGATCCATCAATATGTACCCAGGAACCTCTTCACTATAGCCAATGAAGATGAGTTTTTGAGATTTCATATCGAACTTCTTTCTGTTCTGCTTGGGTATGTGCATTCTAGCTTTGCACCCGAATACTTTGAGGTGTGCAATGGATGGCTTCCGGTTCGACCATGCTTCATGTGGCATAATTCCATCAAGAGCAACTGTGGGCACTTTGTTCAGCAAATATACTGCCGTCTTTGTTGCTTTTGCCCATAATGTCCTTGTTAGTCCAGAATTATTGATCATGCTACGCACCATCTCTATGATAGTACAATTTCTTCTCTGAACAACACCATTTTGTTGCGGTGTGTGTGGAGGCATCTGTCGACAAATCCCTTGAGCTCGAAGGTAGGTTTTGAATTCATTATTGGTGAATCCCCCCTTTGATCTGAGCGAAGAGATATGATATGACAACCAGTCTCTTTCTCTATAGCCACTTTGAACTTTTTAAAGTTCTCAAAAGCTTCACTTTTCTTATTGAATAATCATCAACACAACATGAAATACTGAAATCTAGAATGACTAGGTTGCATCGGACCACAAAGATCGATATAAACCAAATCAAAGCTTATTTGGAGCTCGATAAGTACTTTTTTGGAATGAAGTTGTGTTGTTTACCTGTTAGGCAACGAGGACACTTATTTGTATCCTTCAAGAGAGATGGCAAACCTCTCACCATGTTGTACCTTCGAAGTGTTTCGAGATATTTGAAATTGACGTGACCAAGTCTCCAATGCCATAGCTGTGATGAGGAAGAATTCTTAGCCACAAGTGCCTAATCATCCCTGTGGACAATGTCAAGCTCGAACATATGTCCTACATTGGAGGCTTTTGCAACAATTTTCGAGGCTCTAGATTTGTCTCGAATCAAACACACTTTCTTACTTGAATGACTATCAAATTCGATCTTCAAATTATGATCTAGAAGTTGACTAATTGATAGTATATTCTTTGTTAAGCTAGGGACATATAAGACATCTATTAATCTACAATTCTGTGAACCAAGAGGTGGAGAAATGTTCCAAATACCCTGTATTGTGTATGAAGAATCATCACCTAACTAAACATGATTTTTCGAAGGTGTGTCCCTCATAGTGATAAACCCATCTCTGTGCTCGGTCATGTGTCTAGTGGCTCTCGAATCAACATACCAAACAACACTAGATGACGTGGATGGTTCATTGGAATGAGTAGTGTACAAGAGGTCTTCATTATTTGAATGATCTTTTTGCTCAGCTACATTGCCTTGCTGATGGGGTTTTCTTCGCCAGTTCCCCTTCTTCTGCCTTTGCTTGTAGTATGATTGTCCTTGATGAGAGTGTTGATTTTGAGGTCCATAATTGCTTGATGAACCTTCCTTGTATGTATTGAACCAATAATATTTCAACTCATGTCCTCTTTTGCAGATAGGACATTTCTTCTTTTGTTTTTGCTCTTGCTAATGCTATTTTTGAGACTTTTGAGAAGAATGAGCTTTGCCCTTTCGTTTTTTGATGAGAAGATAGTGCCTGATCCTCTTCATCATCTTTGTTGTACATTGTTTCTTCTTGTTGCAGTGGATTCACTAACTTGTCAAAAGTGACTGTCTGATCTGACGAGTTTAGTGTTGTCACAAAAATGCGGTAAGGAGGAAGTGCTCCCAAAACAATGTGCACGAGATCTGTATCACCTCCTCTCCCATGGCTAGAAGTGAAGCCCTCATTTTTTGTAACTCTCGTCAAGAATGTTTTCCACTTTCTTGTTCAGTTTGAATTTTAGTGTATGTAACTGACTCTGCAAATTCAATATTGTGTTCTTGTTTTTGGCCTCGTACGCAGTGCTAAACTTATCCTCCACTTCTTTGGCTGTTTTGGCTTTTCGAATGTGGGGTTGCACATCATCGGACGTTGCGAATAAGATTATGACTTTTGCCTTTTGATTTGCCTTGTTAAACTGTCTTTGTTGGACTGCATCATCTAGTGATATGGTTGCGGAACCATTCACAACAGGCCAAATCTCTTCAAGCTCAAGTTGTGTTTTGATCTTAGTCTTCCATGCAACATAATTATCTCCTCGTAGGAGCTGTGAGTCTGGAAGAAAGAACTTAGGGGCATTGGTGCCCATTTTTTTGAATCAACTGACAAAGAGTAAGACTCTTATCACTCCAGGTATAAGGTCTCTCAATCTATGTACTGTCAGTCCGATATACCAACCCTTCCATATACGTGCCCTTTCGATATACCCATCGGTACGTGGAAGAAGCTCGCTCTTTTGATATAATTGGCGGTTTGTGAAAGAGGCGTTAACGTACATGAAAGAATTCGATACGTGGTACCAAAAATAATATTGAAAGGGGCCTGTGCGATTATTGACACTAGTTCAAAGAAATATCCTCATACGCGCGTTTAACTTTGTATACTCCGATAATTTTAGTGTCTGGATTTATGTCGTGCAATCATTCACAGGCGGATGAGAAGGCTCAAAGTGTGTACACTATGTCCTTATTCCTCCCCATCGATTTATAGGGACGATGCCCAGATGACTTTGTTGCAGTTATATTAGGTTTTAAGTATTGTAGTAGACGTGACGACTTTACCGTAAGCGTTTTCCAGAGGCACTGTATGTACCGAATGCTGCGAAAAAGATCTGAAGATCTCTTGAGTGTTACAGAACCAAATTTCACTGTTTTTGATTTCAAATCTCTGCCAGGTTTTTTAGCTACAATGTTTGTGATTAAATATGGAAACCTGCAAATTAATACAATTCATTGAAATATACACTGAAAATATAGTATTACAACCAATTATGTAGAAAAAATGGAATGACAGGATTTTTTTTTATGTTTTGCCAGGCCCTAGTGGCCTCCGGAGCTCAAAATGGCTCACAAATTGAAAAAACACCAAAAAACAACTCAAATTGACCATTTTGGGTACCCCTCCGAAAAAAAGTTGCTCAGAATGATTTTCTAAGCAATCTGGGAGATTTTTTTTTTGGACCAAAATTAGTGTTTTTGTCACTAAAGTTGGCAGGGGGCTTTACTTATAGCTATCCGCTTTAGCTATAAGGGTTTTCCTGCTATTTCTGCCGCCAGGGTTGGTTATTCTGTCGAAAGTTATAATTATATATAAAATAGTGTTAGGCGTAAGAGTTGAAGCCTTGACCTACCGTATCTAACACTTATAGCCTATCCAACTTGGCGACAGTAGCGCATGTAAAGCACAATTGAGGATTAAATGTTTATTCAAATGCAAAACTGACTAACCTTATTAAAAGCTTGACGTGGCCGCGAGAGGAGGAAGCCACTTGGCGCGACTGGGAGGAATCCATGTGGCGACAGTTTGGCGGATTCTAGGCTTCGCGTGGAAATTGGTTCTTTTCAAGTGAATACCTCTTATTCCTATGGACAATTTATTGCATTGTTTTTCCTCTATCGTCGTTTGATTTCGTTGGAGAATGGTTTTGCCTTCTATTTGCAGGGATACACTTAGAGAGCTCTGTTGTTTGAGAGTTGAAACTTCTTTTGCATCAGAAGCTTCGCAGATCGATGGAGTAGTATCCTCAGTTGCAAGGTCTCCACCACAAGCACGATGTAGAGATGCGAGTAGGTTCTCGCCACTTGAAGTAGGAGAGTGGCCGAGTGCTTGGCCAAACAGTGCATAGATCACCTCACAATGCGGTCAGCTTGACGGGGGTGCGATTCGACTCGGTCAGTTTAGAAAGGGAACAACTTTTCCTAGATGGATCCGACTCGCCTTTTTAGCTTGTTAGCGTAACGGATGTAACTCACCCAATCAAAGCCAACACAACTTGTTTTTGAGCTCAATAGATAGCTCACAGGATACAACTCGACCTTTAGACTCGACCATTATGAATGAGCCAACTCACCCTTTTCAAACAACGTAACTAGGATGACACAAAGCAACTCGGTAAGGAGCTATGCAAACCCAGCTTGGTGGGAATCCTTTCCAACTCACCTCTAAATTTAAAGGGAAAACCGCTCATGGGGAAAAATGATTTTTTTTTTGTTCTTCTGATGTGATTTTTTGAACCATATTTCTTTCAACAACAAATTTGCCTTGTGCAAAAGGCACCAGTGTAAAAAATATTTGCTTTTCTTTTGCTTGGAAATTGGACATGGTGGTTGTGGGGATGCAAGGTGGGTCTGGGAAGCTGCTGGAGGCAGCACAGGCTCTCCAATGAGTAGATTTCTTCTCAAAAACTCTTAACTCAATTACAACCACTCTCCAACCTTATCTGCTACTTCTACGGGCTCCTAAGTCCTTGCTCTGGTACCAAATATAGAAGAGGGACGAAAGCCTCACAAATATATTGATGTTCAATCAACCATATACATTAGTGATGATTGCAACAATTATAGATATTGCACAACCATATGTAGTCAAACAGGATGTTGCACAGGTGCAACAAAATAAATACGGGATGTAAACTATTACATGAATAAAACCAAAAATGGTTATAAAACCATACGAGAGTAAAAACAAATAATATGGTTATAATAAACAAACCATATAACTATGTAACCAATAATTAACTACAATAATAATTAAATTACCTCTACTAAATTAACCTTAGGTAAATACCTAGCATAATGAGTCTTAGAAAATCAGTTACACTTCTAGAAGTAGGTGCATTCGAATATAGGAGTGGACGAAGTTTTTGGGGATTCAATCCTCACGTGGAAGATGAAGGAAAACATGGAGTGAAATACAACAAAACATTATTGTATGAAGATTTACAATGGAATACAAATATGTCTTTATTTTGTGTGTATATTTTGTTTTTGCAAATGTATTTCTGAGTTGCATTGATAAGTTCTTAATGGTTGATACACATAAATGAAGGTAGTGTATTGTCAAATTTTATTTCAAAGATTGGAAGGTGTGTTGTTTGATTGCTTCTTTACGTGTTGGGATATCCTTTGGGAAAATGAACTAACTGTTAGGACTGCGACTGTGTGTGAAAGTGTGATGATCTGTTTCGGGAAAATAATCATAATTTCTTTATTTTAACTGCAAATGACCTAAAATTTGGACCATATGAGGATAATAACATTGTCCAGATGGGGTTTTAATATTTTTCCCTGAGGATGAGTAATTTTTGAGTTACGAAGTATTGTCTTAGCTGGACTGAACATGCATAAAACTGTTTGACATAATGTCTGCCTAGTAAAGTGAGTATATCTCCCGTGTTTGGAAGAGTTAGGTTATTAAATTTGGAAGGTAGAATGTTGAGATCATTTTTCAAGTGGTGTTTTAAGGGTTTAATAATTTGAAAACCAAATAAGGTGTTTATGACAATTGTTTTTTTTGCAGACTTTTGGATCTTAAGAGCATTGAAGGACAATTTAGGACAAGTGTAGTTAAGTTTGATGTTGAACTCCTTTTGGTGAATTTTATTGATGATTCTAATAATGTTTTGAGTGAAGGGCATGCTACAAGGTAGTGGAGAGGCTTAAGAGTCAAAGTTGCCTTCTTGGACATGAGCTAAGAAGCTAGAGGTTGCCAAGTTGGTGAAAATTAAGGGATGGTAAGAATTGTGTGGAAATTGATGAGTTTGGTAGTGGAATAGTTGATGAATGAAGATGTTGAGCAGGGTATGATGGTAATGGGACCCTCCATGATGTTATTTGTCCATTTTACAAGTTTTGAGAATCATTTTAGGCTTGTATGGGATCCTCTTTCGCAAAGTTAAGTGGATGTTGCTGTTGGAATTCTCTTGTTGGTTAAATATATGAAGAAGATTAGTTATGCTCTGCATCACTCTTACAGAACTCTATAAATAGCTTTGACCTCAACAATATTATTTGTGGTGATGCCCAAATTTTCAGCAAAGAGAAACGTAACTTTCCCATCATAAGTTCTTCCAATGCCCCCCATCGCTGCCTTTCCCGTATTTCACCTGGAAGCCCCACCCTGGTTATTATGCCAATGAGAATGATTCTTGTTATTGTGTTAGTCTCCTGTAAAAAGATGAATGAGAGCCAAGCAGACCAAAATTTCCTTAGAGGCTTATGTGAGAGTTGGTCCACACAAGTTATAAATACAACTTAAAATTTTGAGATTTTAAGTCAGATTCTCTAATTTTGAAAAATGCATACTATGGATTAACACTATTGGTTATGAAAGTTCTGACCTAAGCATTAAGTTATTTTGTAGTTAAGATTTAATACTTAATCTTTCCTCGAGAGAATTATGTATACTAACATGACAATCTTCATTTGGTGTCTTTGAGTGGAGTATCCTTATTACTCCTAAATTTTTATTTTTCCGTCAGAACTAAGCAGATCCTAGACATGTCTGTACAGTAGTAACTCACTTTTCATGAATTTGATATTCAAAAGTGTAGCTTATGTCAGGGTTGTTATCTCTTCCTTATTAGTACCTGCCGCGACAGATACTATTGTTTTCGCCTAGGTTACCGGAAACGCCCATAGAAGGCCTTGGGAGCGGGTACGGGAGCGGCGAGAGAGCGGGAGCCAGCCAGGCCTGCAGATTTCGTTTTTTTCTTTTTTTGGCATTTCTTCTCCTTTTTTGGATTTTTGGTGAAGGAAAACACAAGGACAGAAAAAAAAATTGCCATTTTTGGAAAGGGTCCGGGAAGATGTAGCAGCAAAAACTTGCATGAGCCATAACTTTCATTCTGTGGCTCCGTTTCAGGTGTCGTTTTCTCTAAAAGTGTATACTTTCTCAAGCTCTACGCATTGATGGCAATATTTTTCTTATTTTCATAAAATCCATTTTTGCACCTTTTTGGACCAAGCAACTTCTTGCAATCTTCTGAAAGAATCTTCTGAATTTAATTTTATTCATTTTGTATATACTGTACATTATTATAAATTTATAGTTAATAGTATAACTTGTCTTTTATCTTGTTTTTCAAATACATAATATGTGGTTTATAATTAAATTCCTATTTAGAAGGCTGAGATTTATATATTTTTTAATTTTTATATAGTTATTGTACTGCCGTATCCTACGCCGTATCCGGGGTCAAAAAAAATTTGCCGTTTCCGCGTATCGGATACCCCACTCCCGCTCCCGTATCCAAAACGTTTCGGCTACTTAGGTAAAAACAAGAATTTTTTAATTTTTTTTTTTTTTTTTTTTTTTTTTTTTTTTGACTAACATTTTTGTAAAAAAAAAAGACTATTTTTTGGGGGTCAATAAAGGTCAATAGATGTGATTACGTAAATGATTCAACTGTGGTAAAACTTCACAGAAGTACCTAAAACAATGGCTGAAACTGCAACAGTTGAGATGCATTTGGGTAATGTAGGATCAAAAAACACAGTGGCAGCATCTCCACTAGCAAGTAAGACTAATGCAGGAATAAAAAGAGAAATCCCAAAGGAATCTGAACTGCCAGATTTGAAAAGAGCTGGTAATAGCCAGAATTCCGGTCCAGTTATGTGATTTGTTATTATTTATGTTAATAATTGGACATTGTAACATTTGGAGTTTGAACAATGTACTTGTTCGAAGTTCCAATCAATGAATATCATGACAAAATGCATTGAATTATTAATCGACAACATTTGGCTCCATTTCACTTAATTATTAATTTGTTTACTGCATATTCATGTATAAGCGCATGAATTTTTGAAACTTATTTGACAAGCTATATTTTTAGATAATTTTTATTAATGTAGTATGGTTGATACTAGTTCGTACCTGGGCCCCCAAACAGAATTTGCCATACCAGCATACCTATGATCCCCCATACACAGCACCATACCCAAAGTACCAGCTACCTAGGTGAAAATGGACCATCAGCAGTTCCTCTTCTCTGACCATCGTGCATTCAAGCCATCCAGACAATTCATGCACATAAGTCCAGGTCCATACATTTCCCTTTGAAATCGCAGTCCAACACTTGGCTCATTTGTCGCAGCCACATTCACCATTGTCTAACAGGAGTTTGACTACCCGAATTGCCAGTATCTGCCATCTTCCTTCTCAAGCTTCAGATGATTAGGGCAAACCGCCTTGCAATGATCAGAAGATTCAAATCGATGGAACAGACTTCCCCTCACCTTCGAAAATCCAAAATCCCAATTTCTTCCCCAATCTAATAGATCTGTAGGATGAAATCCATTTTTTCCAAAAGCCAATTGAATGTTTGAACGATGCCATTGAAACCAGGCCTCTTTTCAGCCCATTGAAATTGGTAAGGGCCTTGGATGGTTTGGATGGAAGAATGTTAATGATCTCCAAGGCTTTAGCTAAACCACCTCTAAAGCCAAGCCATGACATAATGCTCCACCACATGATTTAGCATGCTTCCTAATGTTGCAGAGAATGACACCCATGGTCATGAATTGCTAACAAAAATGGATGCTATTTCTCACCACTCTACTCCATATCAGTCTATTTCCATGAGAAGTTTCAGAAGTGCTTATAATTGCCTTAATGCAGGACCTCGCCTGTCTATCTAACAAAAAAAATTAAAGAGTTGTTTTCCTCAGAAATAGGGGAACGGAATACCATTTTCCTCTTTACCTAGGAGTCGTTCAAGTAGAAACGGGGCTCCATTGCTACTCAAGACAGCCTTGATGGAACAACACTTAGACGGGAGAATGTTAAGCAGAATGCAGCAAGGAGAATGGCATGGGAAAATTATTGAACTTGCATATTAATAATATTGTGAAGAGAAACATGCCAAAGGCTTGAATTCATCATCATTCCATTTGATGGAGAAGGCAAAAGAAGGATTGGTGGCGGTGTAAGAGTTCGAGCCAAATCTCTACACAACACAATGAAAAGATTTAACCGCCCAGATTTATGATTCATCGATGCCTTTACCCCGCCATTGATATTTAATATTTATCAAAGGTTGAGTCTCGAGATACTTGATTGAGTACCTAGTATGACGTATATCTATATTATGAAAATACTCATAAACTTATGATTGGGATGTCTGATGGGGGAGGTCCCACATCCAACAATCACTTAAACCGTTCCAAGAGTCCACCATAATGTTGGTAATCAGGTCCTAATATTGATCTACACCAGCAGTAGCCAAAAATAATCTACCATTGAATTTTCTTCAAAATAACAATGTTATTGGCTCAACCAGGAGTCAAAGATCACTAACTGATGACAAGCCTGCTTTAGAATGTTGTCAAACATTCCACATTGAGAGCCCTGATTCTTAAGAGCATTAATGAATACCATGGAATCACCTTCAAACACTAGCTTGCTGATTCCACATTGCTCAAAACATTCGTAATCCCAGAACTAAGGCCTAGGCATCAGCCTCATTATTGGAGGCATCAACTAACTACATGGATGTTGCCCTAACTAGACAACCTGAGTAGTCTTGACTGACACAAATCAGCCCCCGAGGCCCGTGGTTGCCTCTAGCCACCCCATCAAAATTCATTTTTAAAAAATCTGAAGGAGACAGCTTCCAAGCCAATTTTCTTCTCTTCTATGATTACAAAGCTACACTTGACCCATTCACAGACGATGGCATTATCCTTTTTATAAAAGAGCAGATATATTAATAGAGTAAGGTGGTATGAAAAGGCAGCAAATGGGTCCCATATCAGAGGGGGGGAAACAAATGTTGAGAATTAAAGACAATGTGCTGCAACTAACATAGTATGACATTATCCTATACTATTTTGTGTGTCTTCATTAAGTCTAAGAGCTCTGAAATGATGTACTAACATGTGGATATAATTTTTAAAATAAGAGGCAGGTGGATTTTGTACAGATTATGTATTCATATTTTTTACTAATCGGCCACAGCATTAAACTTGAAGGGCGTGATATTTAACTACCTATTGACAGCCATATACGACGATAACTGTCAACAAATAACTAGAAATACATTGACGTACAATATGTTGATAACATCTCTAAATATGTCAATCGCTCTATTCAAGCCAACATGTTGATATAACACGTCAATCCAACACTACTGCAATTCAAGAACTCCTTGTCTCATCATTAAGACATAGGGCGACTTAGTCAAAACTTGATATAAATATTAAAACTTACTCTGTATGCTTCATTTATCTAGCAGAGGGATCAACATTGCCTGATGCTGATGAAGCTTCCAGCATATTATACAAGATACCCATGGCATTGTAGGAATACAACAAAAGAAGATTAGGAGATCCTTCCGTAGAGTCGTGTACTCAGAATGTTTGTTTTCAAGCATGGTGGGTACTACCTGAAAAGCCAAATAGGTAGGCTAATCATATCACTGTCCTTGAGAAGGGCTCTAGATGAATATAACATCATTCAAGTAAATAGAAGCCTCATTGTTGCAAAAGTGGGTTCTACATTTTAATTCACCTTGGCTAGCAAAAAAAGCAATGTCCTACAGAAAGAGGCTTGGCTTTTATGACATTATACGTGCTTGTATGAGTTCAGCTCCTCCCACAATTCTCATTCAATATGGCAATTTTTTGTATCTGTTTTAACATGCCAATGATGACCACCTTTGACTTTTAATTCATCTTCATGCTATGCATGACATTGCAGAACTGTTCAATATGAATGTGAGATTTAAGAAGCGGGTTCTGCTTTGGAAATACATATCTCTAATGATTCCGTACTTGCACACATCAATGTTTTAAAAATCGGAATCGGAATCGGAACCGGTTGAGGGTTGGACCGGACTGGAACCGGACCGGTTCAAACTTTATGAACCAGATTACTAAAAAACACATAAAAATTTATATTTTTAATGAAAACAATATATTTGAAAGATTATAAACCATGATTCCAACAATTACACACAAAATATGCAAAGTTTGCTCATGTATGTACTATATAACATGTAAGAAAGGTGTTTATAGCAAAATTTGACACGAACTCCAGGTAACAAAGCTGTTAAAAGCATGAAATTTTAATTTAAAAAGTTGATTTTTTTGCAAAATTAGTGCCGTATTAAAGTGCTTCTTTACACGGCTCGGCCGGTTCAGAGCGGAACCGGACTGATTGGACCGGTTTGGTACCGAACCGGCCAGTTCCTTGGTACCAAACCGGTTGAACGGTCTAGTTTTTTAACCGGTTCATACCTAAAAATGTTGAACCGGTCGACCCTGCCGGTCCTGGTTCGACTGGTTTTTAAAACACTGGTATCACTACATAGCATACTAGCTTACATTTGCCCCTTTTCATAGTCATAATCTTCAATGTTTTCAATCATTGGTTTAATGCATATTCCCTAGGCCCCAAACTATGTCTCAAGTATATTCTGTATATAAATCGTGCCAAATAGAATCAAGAACACCTCTTCCAAGCCCCCCCGTCCCGGCAGGCCACCCCACCGCACCCACCCACCCCAATTTTCCCTACGCCCCAAGCCTTAGGCCGCATCTCAAGTACAATGTCTAAATTGTGCGAAATAAAATCAAGAACCTGTGTCTCTT
This sequence comes from Taxus chinensis, assembly GCA_019776745.2. Taxonomy (NCBI): domain Eukaryota; kingdom Viridiplantae; phylum Streptophyta; class Pinopsida; order Cupressales; family Taxaceae; genus Taxus; species Taxus chinensis. The sequence goes on along the minus strand of CM034153.1, from coordinate 633,341,764 downwards.
TGGCTTCAAGCATTAATAGGATGGGGATTTGCTTTAGGTCAATTGATTATTCCTAGGCACCCCTATTATGCTTCTCCTACTTATGCTCTTTTCCCCACCTGTGCAGCCTAGAGCATCTTAATTTCTTCCCTTAGATGTTATTCCTAGAAGAAATAAAACCCATATCCCCTCAATGAGATCCCAAGGGAGCCCGAATTCTTGCCTAACCAATCTGGAAACATGAAATCTGACCCCACTCTTCTTGCCAATGTTCTGGAAGTCAGTAGTGCTATTAAAAGCATCAACGAATCCATTGAGAAGAAAGGGATTCACAAACACTACCTGGAAAATGGGTTGACAAGGCTATTGCATGGAGTTTTCAAATAACAAGAAACAATTGAAATTGTTAACAACTACATGGATGGTATGGGCATGATTAAAGGGTCGTATGAAAAAAAATTGGATGCCATCAATAATCCTCTTAGAAAAATGTAAGGAGAATTGCTAAAATAATACAAGAGCAAGCTGATTTGGCTCCTTAACCAAAAACGCAGGACCATAAATTTTGAAAGCTTAATGGATGCAACTATGTGAGGATCAACACAACATAGGTCACTGTACAAGCCCCAAACTTGTGTTGTTAAACAAGTCTGGCCTTCCTGCACAATCAATGAGGAAAGTCATTTCACTCTTCTTGTTAATGGTTTTCAACAGTCAGTTGCTTTTTATGTTTTGCCTAGAAGTTTTGAATCTGGTATCAATTGTTGTAGTGTAAAAGATATAGTCACTAAGTATAGGTATTATGATGTATATGGTACTAATGTCCAACTTAGTTTCTCCATCAATCCCTATATAAGCAAAAAGATTTTTCGCAATCTAGTTAATACTGATAATCCTAGACATGTTTATAGCCCATGGATGGGTTCAAAGAATGGCTGCTCAAAGGCATTATCAAGGCCTCCAAACACATTGTAATCTTTAATCATGTGTAGAAAAAGTTTCATAAAACTGTTTTTTTTTGTTGAAGTCATTCATATGATGCAACCCACCCCTCTAACATCAATATAATGTGTTGCCTATTTTCGGAAAAAAAAGTTCAAGTCTATTATTTTTTAGTCAAGTCTTGATAGAATATTAGGGTTTTGATAGTTAAATGGAGTTTTTATTGGTGAAACCCCTAAACTGAAAAAACAAATGCTTGGACATGGATCGTCATGAGGGGGAGAAATCAAAAGACAATGTTATGGGATTTGCTGCAGGAAATATTGCTGCAGATTTTGGCGATGCTTCTATGGAAATTCATATATGATCTGTGCAGGGTTTGTAAAGAATGGGAGAGTCTTTTGTGTTCCAAGAGATTTCGAGCTTTGAGGATTAAACATCACTAATGCTTAGTTATGTACCTATCCAAGAAAGAAATTCATGAATCTGCATGGGCCTATTGTTTTGAAAAAAGGAATGGAAACAACTCGTCCTTCCTATATGCTTGCCCTTGAAAGAAGATCAATTTTTCGAGGATTCAGGAACACGGTTACTATTGCCGATCAAACGGCCTTCGTCCTTTGTTTCATCTGCACAACTGGCTAAAAAAAAATGGATTTGAAATTTCGAATCCATTCACGGAAAACGTTTTACAATTTTCTTCAGTTGATGACATTTGTGATGTAGGAATTGTTGATGGGGATGATAAAGATTCGTACAGATTAGTTAATGTGGGAAAGCACATTGAAATCTATGATTTTTATCAAAAGTTGTGGAATATTGTAGCACCCATGGATTCTTACAAGGACAAAACCAAACAGTTTTCTCCAAGAAATTAGTTATATGTGTGTTGCTGTCATGGAATAATGGTTTACAACACCAAAGACTTTTAACTTCCGGAGATTCGTTAGATTTCCTTCTTTATATCGGGGGTATAATTTTGCTTCAGTGGTGGTATGTGGGTCGAGCGTTCTAATTGCAGAGTCCATATCAAGGGAAGGAAACCATTTGGAAGAAATGTGTTTGGAACACTTGTGTATCTGGGAACTTGATTTGAATGAACCAGTTTGGAGAATGATTACTAAGATGCCATCATCAATTTTTGGAGGAATTGGGCTGATACTCTGAACTTTCTCCTCCTCAATTTGCTTGCAAGGTAATTGAAGACAATGTGTGCTTTAAACGGTTTTGGAGGACATAAGTGTATATAACTTAACAAATGGGTTGTGGAGTTGGCTTTCCTAAATGTCCTGCTTATTCATTAGATAACCCTTTCTCTGATAATTTATGGACTTGTTTATGGATTATGGCAGTTGAACCGAGACATAATTTGAGAATTTTAAAGCCTTAAAAGCAATTTCAATATTTAATAAAGAGGTGTACTAAGATAAATTATATATTCTTATTTAATTTACTCTTCATTTATTTTTATGAAAAATCTCTCTTTTTTATGGATCTACTAATTAAAAAATCTGTCTTTTTTTGAATCTGCTGATAAAAAATCTGTTTTGTTATGAATCTGCTGATAATTTAACTTTGGTATTGCTATTTGACCTTTTTAAGTAAACTATTTTGTCACTCACTTGTGCTGGGTACTCTTAAGGGTTTAGGGGTACCCCTTTTCATAATTCTTGGCGGAGTATTGGCTATCAAGCCTTCAACACAACATTTTGTTTGACAATTGTGCTTCAAGATTTGTACAAACACGTAATGTTTTTGTGTCTTCTTTTTCCATCTCCCATTCAAACTGAGATGGTCTCAATATATCTCCTGTAAGATCTCTGTTATTATATATTTTCATGTGAATGTTGCTATCTTTTGAGATTTTAAATGGTTAGTTTTTTTATTAGGTAAAAGAATATGGGTTATACGAAAGGTTCCCCAAAACCTTGTATAATCTGAGGATAGATAAAATACTGAAGCCCAGTAAAAACAAACATACAACAACTTAATCCCCATAGACCAAGCTCAAACAACATACCAAAGAAGCTCCTACGATAAGAGATAACACTTATATAAATCAGGAGCAACAACCAATTTGCTAGTTGGTGAGCTACCACTATTGTCACCATTTTTTTAGAGTGCAGAGTCATCTTTGTTTTTCCTTTTCTCTTGTTATTCACCACTGTCCATTCCTTAGCATTTCCCTCCCTCTGAAGATATCGGGATAACAAAAAAGAACCATACAACAAAAATAAATAAAATATTAAAGCACACTAAAAACAAACATACAACTACTTAACCCCCCTAGACTAGCCTCAAACAACATACCAAAGAAGCTCCTATAATAAGAGATAACACTTATATAACTCAGGGGCAACAATCAATATATAAAAGTTGTATATGGGATTGTGCGGATCTATTTTAATGAAGACTAGGACCTCCCAATATGGCATGGTGCCTTTTGTGGTAAGCATTAATACCAACCCTAGTTGGATGGGGAAAATCTTTGTGATACGTATATAAGGTAAGAATATTGGGCTTTTATCATTGTCAAAGGGACCATCTGGTCACCAGGGTACACATACTCTATGGTGGAAACTTTGTAGCAAATATTCAAACATGGACATTTAAATATATCAGATTTAATGTTTTAGGCGTAGTCTCACAATATAGCCGAATAAAAAACTATTCAACATACCCTAGTGGGGTTCTCTACAAGTGACATAATCTCCCTTTCATTACAAATTGGCGATTGTTAACCTACCAACAAAAATCTTTTTCTTATTTTTCTACATTAAACTCAATAGTTATTTTTTTATTGGGGATATTTTATGTTAGTTTGTAATTTTTGTGATGCCTCAAGTAAATGTGATTGTGCCTAAGGTTTTAATTGAAAAGTGGATGGACGATAAATTTGGGCTTTATGAATTGAGAGTAGTTGAATCACTTTTCTAATATTTGATTTAGAAATGTAATTTATTAAGAAGTTTTTTATTTTCTTATTAGATATATGTCATGTTTCTAAAAAATATCTAATTCATAGGTTTAAAGCAAGGTAAAAAAAAAATGTAAACTATTTTTACTTTAAGATAAAAGTATGTTTCAACCCAGGTATTTTGTTGAGCACCAGGATCGACCTTACACAAAACTTCATTATTACCACAAAAAAATAGTAAACAATAAAAGAGCAATAGCTTATAATACTTGATTCTACACCTCATATGTAATAACACTTTGATCTTCCACCATTATATATGCATATTTTACTAAATGCATGTATAGTTAAAAAGTACTTTTAACACACAAAAATATTAAAATAGAAAGCAAATCAGTAAAGATGACCAAAGCTGTTTACATATTCCATTTGCAAGTCATGGATCAAAATGATAATACATTGAAAATATAGCAAGTTCACAATTAAGCTTGTCATAGTAATTTTATCTCATGGGTCAAATTAAATCCATACAAAACTTTGTATGTAAAACAAGAGAACTATACATCAAGGTTACATATGTTCAAAATTTTGCATCATAAATTATGCCAGTATGTCAAGATGGTATTGGATCAAGTATATTTGAGTTTCTATGTTTTGTAAAAAAAAATGGTTAAAAAAGTGTAATTGAACTAACTGCTGTCATTTATAATTTGTAGAAAGCCTCATTTCAACTGTTCAATATGTTTTAAAGAAAGTCATACCCTTTAAATATTTTTACCTACTACTCTTCTTTATGTGAAAAAGCAATTAGACCCTACATAATATATATATAGTAAATTTGAAATTGATTTATGCAACTTAACACCTAGCATAAACATTTACACCTCAACTTATACCTTCCACAAGTATAATACACTTCATGAACTTGTTATTCCATTTTTAAATAAAATATGGTTTTATTTATTTTTTATATATGTTTAACTTGTGTTTAATTATTATGTGAATTGTATAATATGTTTTTATAATAAAAAATTCATGAAAAGTGGCTTTTTGATATATTCAAAATAGAAAATAAAAGATATATGTTGGAAAACAAAACTATACATATTATTTGCTATTTATTTTCTAGTGCCTATTATTACTTTTTAATATTTTATTTATATTGGAGTAAATATATTATTTATATTTGAAGTTACTCTAATAGCATACATAACTTTATTAAAACAACCTGCTACACAAGGAAAGGAAACTACAAAACATCCTATTATTTTTAAATATTTACTACTATGGAGGATTTGCTGGTATATAAAAGTGACAACTCAAAAACACTTTGTTGGATGTAACAAGAGCTTTTTATATAGATCTTATCTAACATGGCTATATATTATAATGTTTAATATATTTTATCGACCATAGTTATATATAATTTAACAAATGGGTTGTGGAGTTGGCTTTCTAAATGTCTTGCTCATTTATTGGAAAGCCCCTTCTCGGATAATGTATGGACCTAGTCATGGATTATGGCCATTAAATCTACTTAATTTGATAATTTTAAAGCCTTAAAAGCAATTTCAAGATGTACTAAAGAGGTGTGCAAAGACCAATAATATATTCTTATTTAGTTCACTCATAAGCTCATTTACTTTTATGAAAAATATGTATTTTTTATGAATTTGCTGATAAAAAATGTCTTTTTTTATGAATTTGTTGATAATTTAACTTTGGTGTTGCTATTGGGCCTTTTTAAGTAAACTATTTTTCCACTCAATGTGTTGGGTACTCTAAGGGCTTAGGGGTACCCCTTCTAATAATTCTTGGAGTATTGGCTATCAAGCAGTCAACACATCATTTTTTGACAATTGTGCCTCAAGATTTGTACATACATAATGTTTTTCCGTCTTCTTTATCTATCTCCCATTCAAACCCAAATTGTCTATTGTATTGAATTCTTCAAAAACATATCACATGTAAGATCTTTGTTATTATATATTTTCTTTTGAATGCTACTATCTTTTAAGCTTATGTGTGGAAGTAAATGGTTAGTTTTTTTATTAGGTAAAAGAATATGGGTTATAAAAGGTTCCCCAAACTCTTGTACAATCTGATGATAGATAAAACATTAAAGCACACTAAAAACAAACATACAATTGTTTAATCCCACAGACGAGCCCCAAAAAACACACCAAAGAAGATCCTATGATAAGAGATAACACTTGTATAAACGAGGAACAAAAACTAGTTTTCCAGTTGGTGAGCTACCACTATTGTCCCTCATTTTTTAGAGTGCATGGTCATCTTTGTTTTTCATTTTCTTTTGTTACTCATCACCATCCATTCCTTAGCATTTCCCTCTAAGGATATCAAGATAAGAACTTCAATTTCATGATAGAGTGGGCTCCCCCATGAAATAACAACCTTCCAGGAAGCCTCAAAATTCCCATATTCCTGGCAGCCCCAAAATTCCCATTGGCATGAAAAAGTTACTTTTCCAAAAATTATGACTAGCATAAAAGAAAACTTCTTTCTAAAAGTGTGACTTGCATGGGTGAATAAAACTTCTTTGGTGGAAAATTTTACCCTTCAAAGAAGCCTCAAAATTCCCATTTGTACTTTAAGTGAGTTATCTTTAATAATGAGAATTTTCACCTTTCCAAGAATGCTCCTAATTCCCACCTTCCTGCTAGCACCAAAATTTCCATTGGCACTTAGAAACCATCCTTCCCAAAAATGCGACTAGTTTGAAAGAAGCTTATTTCCTAAAAGTGTGACTTGCATCCTTCCTTCTTTGTTTGAAGTTAGCACTCCATGATTAATTTTCATCTTTGTCTAAGGTTACAAATGACTTGAAAAATTTCAGGTAATTAAACAGGCTATACAGAACAACCAGACAGATAAAGAAGAATTAACAGACATATTGCGGAGAAAAACTGAAAACAAACACAAAAGAAATAAATAAAAAATGAAAATCACTACCAGAAGTTGTAGATAATTGCTTTGAAAATAACTTGCCGAATAGCTGGTTAGTAAAAATTCTTTCCTGGTGAACACTCCACTTAGAGGCGGAAATATTGGCGTGAAAAAAATCAGTATGGTTCAACTGCGACACAATTTATTTTAAACATAACTTTATCTATTTAATAAATAAATAATTAAAATTCTCTCATACAAAATTCGATGAAGGGATAAAATGAGTTTTAGCTTGTGGATATTTGTCAAAACTGGCTTGTATGGTTCCCTATGCATACTTTAAAGAAATGAAGACAACTGCAAGGAAAAAAAACACAAAACGACTCACTACTTTGAAAAGAACGAAAATTTTAAAAAGGGGTAGTCCTCGATCTCAGGGTGAAATCTCGGGGACACCATTCGGCTCCGTCTGTTGACATCTTTACCTCTATCAAAATAAAAGGAGTGAAAATGAGATCCCAACATCTCTGGTTTTGCATCTTGTCCATTGGGTTCGTGGTCAAGCAACAAAAGAAAACACAACACAAACAAAACAAAAGAAAAAGAAAAAGAAACCAAAATTTTATTTATATACATATAGGTTTTACCCTGTTTCTCAATTTCGGAAAAGCTTCAAATGTTTCCCATTGAAGGGTAACGACAACTCAATTCCATCTCCATGAACAAGTATGAAGCTATCTATTCCATTAGTTCTTTTGATTATGAAAGGCCCTATCCATAGTGAATCACATTTGCTGTGCATGCCTTTTGGTTCATGTCTTTTATCCCATAAGAGGACCCAATCACCAATCTCAAACTTAATTTCTCTGGCCTTTTTATCAAAAATCATCTTTACTTTCCTCTCGTGTTCTGATAGCCTATCTGCCACTTGAACCTATACTTCACGCAATTTAGTTAAATACATTATTCTTTTGTCAACAACATTCGTATATGTAGCATCTTCTAGAGGTTTGGAAAGCTTCAAAGCAGGTAATTCTAATGAGAGAGGTAATTTTGCGTCCCTTCCATATAGTAACTAAAAAGGGGACATGCCTATGGCTTTCTTCGGTGTGATCCTATCTACCCATAGTGCATCAAACAATTTGTTATGCCAAGTTCTTTGATTTTATGTTACCAACTTTCGCATGATTGTTACCAGATTTTTATTACTTGATTTAGCGTAGCTATTCCCCTTGTGGGTAGTAATTTGAGGAATTTACCAGCTGGATTCTATGTGTGTAGCAAAATTCAACCAAATCCTCAGAAGACAAATTAGGAGCATTGTTTGGCACTATGTTACTGGGTACATCAAATCTCATGTAAATATTTTCTTTTATAAAATTACACATCTCCGTAGAAGTGGCATTTGTAACAGGAATGACTTCTACCCACTTGTTGAAATAATCAATAGCCATCAGAATGTAATGATGGCCGACACTAGAAGCCGGGTTGAGCATATCGATAAAATCCGTGCCCCATTGCTGAAAAGGCTCTTCAATTATAGAAATATCGTTTGGGAATCCATTGAATTCCTTGATGCTTTCTCAATTGAAGCTATGCCAAGAGAAAAGAATACTAGAGCTGATTCTCTAGCTATCTCAGGATCTTTGTTGATTCCTCATCCAGATTTCTCTCAAGAGAAATTTACCATTGAAATGATTCATAGGCCTAGTGTGCTAGATAATGCAAACAACTAGTAGGTTTTCAATGATGATCAACACTTGCTCTCTTTCTTGGAGCTTAAAGACAAATTCAATCAGTTATATTTTGAAGGAATTCAAACTCTGCCTAGAGAATATGTGCCCTCTAATGAGGAAGATATCAAGTAAGAAATGGATCAGGATGGATGTATTAAGTTGAAGGGTAACAAGATTCCCAAAGGACCCCTATAGGACTGGTGAGCCTAGAAGATATGTTTGATAAATATGATAGGTTCATCAAATCTAAAGCTTCTCAAGGGACTCGACAATCTGCTGAATATGAGAAGGTCGACATTGGAAGCAATGATGAACCCAAGGTGGTGAATATTGGAAAATGTTGCACTCAAGAAGAGAAAAAGAAAGTAGTAAACCTATTAAAGAAGTATAGTTGATGTTATCTGCCTATTCATATGAATGATCTCAAGGATTTTCAACCGAAGGGAGATGCAACACTATATCCCTCTGAGAACTAGGATCAAACCTTTCAAGCAGAAACAAAGGAAGTATAATCCTAAGGTTGTTGATACTATTTTTCAAGAGATCCAAAAGTTACTAAAAGCCAAGATTATTTTTCCTATACATCATTCAACTTGGATTTCCAACATTGTGCCTATCAGGAAAAAGAATGGTGAGATTTGCATATGTGTGGATTTTAGGAATTTGAATCAAACCTCTCTAAAAGACAACTATCCACTCCCCATGATGGATCAAGATTTGCAAGTTGTCTCAGGCTTTGAGATGTTGTCAATGCTAGATGGATTCTCTAGATAAAATCAAGTGGAAGTCAGTACCCCATATCAGAAAAAGATTCCTTTTACTACCCCTTTGGGGCACCTTTGCCTACAAGAGAATACCATTTGGTCTTATCAATGCTAGTGATACTTTTTAGAGGGAAATGGATTTAGCTTTTGGAATCCTTAAGGGAAGGTGTATTGTTGTGTACCTTGATGATTTGAATATTTTTTTTTCCAAAACAAGGGCAGATCATCTTCAACATCTAGAAACAGTTCTTCCAAAATGCAGAGAACATGGAGTTTCTTTCAATCCTAAGAAGTCTGTCTTTTGTGTTACTGAAGAAAAGTTGTCTGGGGCATATTATTTCCAAAGAAGGGATCAAGATAGATCCAAAAAGAGTTCAAGTAATCCAAAAGATTCCTCTTCCCACAAGTAAAAAAGGTGTTCACTCTTTCTTTGGCAAGATAAATTTCCTGAGGAGATTCATTCCAGATTTTGCATAGAACTGACTATGAGCATTGCTTGATTGATAAAATGAAAGAAAACCTTTAGTTTGTCTTCTGAAGGTAAGAAAACATTTGAAGATATCAAAAAATCCATTGTTAAAACTCACATCTTAGCATGTCCCGATTTCAGCAAGGATTTTATTATCTATTGCTATGCTACAGAGAATACCTTAGTTGCTATGCTAACTGAGGAAAATTATGAGAATCATGAACTTCCAATTGCCTTCATGAGCTATGTTCTGAAAGCTCATGAACTAAAATATACTATGATGGAGAAACATGCTTTTGAAGTGGTCAAAGCTGTCTAAGTAGTTTTGTTTTTATATTCTTAATTCTCACTCTGTTGTGCTTGTACCTGATATAACCATCAAGTCTATTCTTACACAACAGGAGTTTGGAACTACGAGAGGTAATTGGGTAGCTAAAGGTCCAATAATATGACCTTGATATCAAGCCAACTAAGCTAGTTTGGGGTAAAGGCTTGTGTGAGCTTATTGCTAAATGGGTTGATGAAGAATTGTCCAAAAAAGTAGTTGATTTCTCTTGTTGTCATCTTCCTTAGTTCAACAGATGAGTGGTATGCTGACATTGCACATTTTCTTACTTATGGAGAATGTCCATCCCATTTGAGTGCCAAGGAAATGAGAGTTATTAAGATAAGGTCTACACAATATGTATTATGGGAAAATACTTTTTTCAAACGAGGCATAGATGGAAGATTCCTTAAATGTGTGGAAAAAGAGAAACATAAGAAGTTGTTTTCATCTTTTCATGATCAGGCTTGTGGGGGGCATCTTCTCTTCTACTATCACTTCCCATAATATCCTTCATGCATGATACTATTGGCCTACATTGTTCAAAGATGCATCAAAATGGGTAGGTAAGTATGAAGGCTGTCAAACTTTTGTTGGGATACCTAAGTTGACTGGATTTACCACTCAAACCAGTAATGATTGATGAACCTTTTCAATAGTGGGGATTGTATTTCATTAGAAATCTAAACCCACCTTCTAGTGCTGTACATACTCATATGCTAACTGCTACAAATTACTTCACAAAGTGGGTAGAGGCTATTCTAGTCAAATAGCACTACTTCTGAGGTGGTGTGTAATTTCATCAAGGAAAACATCTTGATAAGGTTTGGGGTAGCAAAACAATATTGTGACTAATAATGCTTCCAATTTTTCTTCTTCTGAAGATGATAGATTAATGCTATGGCTATGGAATTTCCCTTGCTCATTCTTCATATTATTATCCTCAAGGGAATGGACAAGCAAAAAATAAGAATCTGGTAGCCATCAAGATTGTCGATGAATCTCAAAGGAATTGGCACAAGAAGCTCTATGATGCTCTCTAGGTAGATAAAATTACACCCAAAAGAGCAATTGTGATGTCTCCATTCTCAGGTGGTGTATGGTGTTAAAGCTCAGCTACCAGTAACAGTGGAATTGTTAGCCTTGCACTTAATGAAGGCTATTGAGGAATCAAGTTTCATCAGTTGCCTTGGAAAAGAGAATCATGTACCTTCAGAAGTTGGATGAAGACACGATGCATGTTTTTGATAGGATCTCAACTCATCAACTGAAGGTGAAATCTTTGTTTGTTAAGAAGGCTAGGCCCAGAGATTTTCAAGTGCGAGACATTGTTCTACTGTGGGACAATGGACATGAACCTCAAGGAAGCCATGGTAAGTTTGATTCTCTTTGGCTTGGTCCTTTCAAAATCAGACACTTTGCTGGAGAAAATTATTTCTACTTGGATTATATGGATGGATCCTCTCTCCCACTTCCTTATAGTGGGTAGTATTTGAAGTTGTTCAAGTCCTAGGTTATTAGGTAGTCCTTTTATATATATTGTGTGCTAGTGTTTTGTTTGTTTTTGTCTTTTCTTTTTGGTTTGTTTCCCTTCTCTGTGTGTTGTCTTCTGTATTGGTTTTACCTTTCACTCTATTTGCCCAATGGATAATGCACTGGTATAATTTCCCAGAGTTTTTCTATGGCTCTTGATCTTGCCTCGTTCCTCTGTTCTAGCCAAGTCATCCCCAGAAAGAGCCAGCTATTGTTACCTTCGAAATTCCCCTCATTTTTTAAGTCAAGCTTTCAAGAATTTTTGAGTTGGTCCCTTTGAGAGATGTTTGAGCATAGTGAGAAGTCTAGAGAGACAGGAAAAAATTCATGCTTTGAAGAAGTCGGTGCTCATTTGCAATGTCTCAACCTATTAATTTAGAATCTTGCAGTCCACATGGTTCCCGTCTGGATATTTGCAAACTTATTTCCTCCATTCAAATGAAATTGTCAAATATTTATTCTATGGCCATGGATTGCATCGAGCCTGGTATTGTTTACATTTCTTCTTTCCATGGGGAGTAGTTTGTTTTTTGGGCGTAAATGGTGGAGCTTCCCCTCCTCTGTATTTTTTCTACAGTCATGAATGACGGATGTATCTTCCTTGTAAATTTTTGGCCCTATCATCCACGAGTACGTGGAAATATTTGATTGGATGCGGTAAGGTGGGTCGTCGGGTCACTTTTGGAATTTTGGTCTTGTATGAAGAAAGGTAGTGTTCAATCAAGGCCAAAATCAGCTAAGTATAGAAGGACCGCGGAAGGTGCCACGTGTCTCGTCGAGCACACTTTTGGTATGGTGCACAAAAGCAGAGACTCTAAATGTGCACAGGACCTCCACGCTAGTTTGGGTCTGAAAGGACTTGTGTGATCCTTTTAATTGACTAAGTATGAGAGAGTCGATGGAAGAATCCACGCCTCCCAATGTTCAAAAGTAGTTGATTTCCTAAGTGAGTCATAGACTCTCCTCATGTTCAGAGCCTCAAATGAGTTAAATGCTGACATTGCACATTTTCTTAGGCTTAGCGGAAAGATGTCACATGGCCGCTTTGAGTGTAAGGAAAAGAGAGTTATTAAGATAAAGGAAGTGCACAATATGTATTATGGGAAAATGCTTTTTTCAAGTGAGGCATAGATGGAAGATTCCTTAAATGTGTGGAACCTATTAGAGAAATCATATAGTTTTTTTCATCATTATTCATGATATATGGCTTGAATGGGGGGCACTTCTCTAATCTACTATCACTTCCCATAATATCAAACTCATAATGTCAGGTTAGTACTATTGTCCTACGTGAGTTGTTCAGGAGTTATAACAAGGTCACAGTATGAAGGCTATCAGATTTGTGGTTGAGTTGTTACCTAAGTTGGTAGGATTTACCATCTCAAACTAGTAATGATTGATGAACCTTGTTCAACATGTAATGATCCGGATTGTATTTCATTAGAATATTATAAACCCACCTTCTAGTGCTGTACATTACTCATCTGCTAAAACTGCTACAAATCTACTATTTGGTATCAAAGTGGGATGAGAGGTTCCTGTGAGGATTCTTAGTACATAATGCACTAAAGGAGTTTGAGGTGGTGCAGTATCTTCAGACACTAGAGCATTAACATCTTGAATAAGCGTTTGGGATACAAAAAAATTCCAATGTGACTAATAATGCTTCCAATTTGTTCTTCTTCTGAGATGATTGTGTTATGCTATGGCTATGGAATTTCCCTTGCTCATTACCTGTGACATATTAGTCTATCACTCAAGGGAATGGACAAGCAAAATCATGCAAATAAGAATTCTTGTAACCATCGTTTGCAGAAGCTATTATCGCATATAATCTCATTAGGAATTGGCATTCAACGAAGCTCGGGGTATGATGCTCGGATCTAGGTAGATTTTCAATAGCTCATCAACCAAAAGTCCAGCAATTGGGATGTCTCCATTTTAGGTGGTGTATGGTGTTAAAGCTCAGCTACCAATAATAGTGGAATTACCAGCGTTGCACTTAATGAAGGCTATTGAGGAATCAAGTTTCATCAGTTGCCTGGAAAAGAGAATCATGTACCTTCAGAAGCTGGATGAAGACACGATGCATGTTTTTGATAGGATCTCAACTCATGAAATGAAGGTGAAATATTTGTTTGATAAGAAGTTCTAGGCCCACAAATTTTCAAGTGGGAGACATTGTTATGCTGTGGGACAATGGACATGAACTTCAAGGAAGCCATGGTAAGTTTGATTCTCTTCCGCTTGGTCCTTTCAAAATTAGATACTTTGCTGGAGAAAATTATTTCTACTTGGATTATATGGATGGATCCTCTCTCCCACTTCCTTATAGTGGGAGTATTTGAAGTTGTTCAAGTCCTAGGTTATTAGGTAGTCCTTTTATATATACTGTGTGTAGTGTTTTGTTTGTTTTTGTCTTTCCTTTTCGGTTTGTTGTCTTTTGTATTGGTTTTACCTTTCACTCTATTTGAATGGATAAGGCACTATTATACTTTCCCAGAGTTTTTCTATGGCTCTTGATCTTGCCTCGTTCCTCTGTCCGAGCCAAGTCATCCCCAGAAAGAGCCAACTATTGTTACCTTCGAAATTCCCCTCATTTTTTAAGTCAAGCTTTTGAAAATTTTGAGTTGGTGCCTTTGAGAGATGTTTGAGCATAGTGAGAAGTCTAGAGAAATAGAAAAATTCGTGCTTTGAAGAAGTCGGTGCTCATTTGCAATGTCTTCCTATTAATTTAGAATCTTACAGTCCGCATGGTTCCCATCTGGATATTTGAAACTTATTTCCTCCATTCAATGAAATTGTCAAATATTTATTCTATGGCCATGGATTGCATCGAGCAGTATTGTTTACAGTTTTGGCTTTCCATGGGGAGCAGTTTGTTTTCAGGTGTAAATGGTGGAACTTCCCCTCTGTATTTTTCTGCAGTCATGAATGGCGGGCATATCTCCTTGTCAATTTTTGGCCCCATCATCCACGAGTATGTGGAAATATTTGATTGGATGAGGTGAGGTGGGTCGTCGGGTCACTTTTGGAATTTTGGTCTTGTATGAAGAAAGGCAGTGTTCAATCAAGGCCAAAATCAGCTGAGTATAGAAGGACGCTGCAAAAGGTGCCATGTGTCTCATCAGCACACTTTTGGTATGGTGCACAAAAGCAGAGACTCCAAACAAGCACCGTATTTCCATGTGTCTAGAGTCTTAAACGAACACAAAGCCAGCTGATAAATCAACTAAGTATAAAGAGCTGACAGAAGCCTCCACGCGTCTCAATGACGCACCTCCAAAGGCCAAGTTCAAAGCAGGATCCTAACGTGAGCGCAAACTCGCCATGTGCCTCATTGGTGCAACTTCAGAAGTGAGACCCAAGGGACAATTCCCAAATGAGCACCAACTCTCCACGTGTTCAGAGCCTCAAAAATTTAAATCCGGCTCTTGAAAGGTTTAAGGCCAGCGGAAAGAACCATTATGTCAGCTCGACACAACTTTAGATGTGAAATGCAAAGCGATTCCCCAAACAAGCATGAATCTTCCACGTGTCCAAAACCCAACATAGTTGCTCCTAAATAAGCAGAAGGGACCCAGCCAAAAATGGAGAAAGAGGAGTGGGTCCAAATCAGTTAAGTACAAAAGGATCGGCAGATGGCACCATGTGTCTCAATGACGCACCTTCAAGGGTCGAAGCCAAAGGTGGTCCCCCAAATGAGTACCAGCTTTCCACGTGTCCTAGGTTTGAAAAGGAGACAGAGCCAACTGTTGAATTAGACTAAGTATAGAAGGGTTTCCGGAAGCCTTCACGTGTCATCTTCGGTGCAACTTCAAAGGAAAATATGGAGGAAGGTCCCAAATGTGCGCTGAGCCTCCATGTGTCCAGGGTCAGACATATGGCCCCAACAAACAAAAGTGACTTAGCCAAAACAAAAGGAATTAAGGTGAGCCAGCAGAAGGAGCTATGTGTCTCTTCGGCGCTCTTTTAAGAGGCAAATATAAAGCAAGTCTCCAATTGAGAAGGAAACCTCCACGTGTCCTGGGTCAGACATAAAGCCTTCTCCAAACGAAGGGAAAAAAGTCAAATGTTAAGCCCACGTCGAAAGTAAAGGTTGGCCGGTGGAGAACTTTAAGATTTTGAGCCTTGTTTCCATAAAAGGCGTAAAGTGAAAAAGTGAACCGTGGCCCCGCTCATGCCAAGAGAAAAAGTCAAATATTGAGCCAACATGAAAAGTTAAAGTGGGGACGCAGATCGAGAAGCCTTTTGAGATTTTGAGCCTTGTTTCCAAGAGGGAAAAAGTCAAATGTTGAGCCCACATCAAAATTCAAAGTGGAGAGGCAGAGAGGCAGAGAACTTTGAGGTTTCGAGCGTCATTTCTAAAAGAAGTAAAATTATAAAGTGAGTTGTGACTCTGTTACCACTTAGGTAAGGCCACGTGTTAGAACCAAAATCAAAATGTGAAGTTGTGGGCTTGCGGGGCTATGGGAAAATTTTGCACTTTTTCATCTTTGGCGCTAAAGGTCGCAATTTTAATTTCGGGCCCGTAGATCCATTTTTGCATTTTCACCATTTTTGTACAGATTCAATTCAAATATTCAAATGAGCATAACTTTCACTCCAGTGCTCAAAATTTGACAAATTTTATAATGTTGCAAAGGTCTTGGTCTCCTCTACACCATGAAAGCATAAAATATCATTTTCAACAGGAGTTGATGGTTGGAAATATAGAAAACATCTTTCAAGCCATTAATGTGGGATCTGGTTGCTTCAAAACAGATCAGATTTGATCTAATTTCCATCCTTTCTTCTCCAACATGCCAAACAGACATGGGAAACTGACTAGATATATTGATTTGGGTGAAAATCTGGAAAATGTCTCTCAAGCCTTTAATACGGGATCTGATTGCTTCAACTATATCAAATCTGATTCGATATTCCATCCTTTTTTCTTTAGCACGCCAAAGACATGCAGAACCCAGATTTGACAGATTTTAGGTGGATTTGCAGGGGCATTAATGGTTGGTAGTTTGGTTCCAAATCATATTTTCTTCCTTCTTTTCTTCTCCTCTCTTGGCTTCATATATAAATGTAAGAGCTTGGCTCATTAGAAAAGGTTGGACTCTGATACTTTTGAAGTGTAAATAGAATCGAAAGCAATCAATATAGTGGATTTTTCCCTTTCTCTCCATCTTCATCTATTGTCTCTTCTTGCTTGCCTAAAATATGTGGATCATTTATCTTCTGTAATAAGAAACTTTGTGTCTATGGAATGATATCTTATGCTGTGAATGTGAATGATTCCATTCTGTATCACCTTTTCTCAGTACGTATAAGGTTATACTCTGCTATCTATATTTCTTGAAAGTACTGATATATTTTGCTCTCTCCTTTCTTCAATTTCTTCCATTCGTTTGTATTGATAAGCTATTTTGGTAAAAAAACATTTCAAGATGTCAGAAGTCCACCCTTAAGATGAAAACTATACATTTTTATATAAGCTTTGCTGTTTGCTTTCAATAAGGGAACCTCTCCCATAAAGAGGAGGGACATGATGTCCCCTGATTGTGGTTTTGATCAAAGTACCATTTTGAAACCCAAAAAATATGTAATGGAACAACAACGTTAGTAGAAGGACATTCATATGCCACACGAGAAAAACTATGCAAGGCTCTATAATGCGCAAATATATCTGGATCTCCTAGGATGGTGATCGTCTATCCTCCATGATACAATTTAATGCATTGATGTAAAGTAAATGGTACAACCAACATGGAATGGATCCATGGGCAGCCTAGGAGCATGTTATAGGGAAGATCCACGTCGAGAACATTGAACTTTGTTTCGTGATATGCTGGCCCTACTTCCATAGGCAATACTATTGTCCCAGTTGATTCTCATTCTACATTATCATAGGTTGTAATTGTGATGACATGAGAATCTAAGTCTACCTCTGTGCATCCCAACTGTTTGACTACCTTCAAGGTGTAGATATTTAAACTTGATCTGTTGTCTACAAGCACTCTCTTGATTTTTATACAAGTGACAAATACCTCTATGTACAAGGGTAAGTTATGTGTGTGATTATTATGTGGAATTTCACTTTGGTTAAAGGAAATGTATTCATTATGAGCAAGGTTCGCAACCACCGCTTGGAGGTGTGAAGGATCAATATCTGTTAATACCTCTGACCCTTGAAGTGTTTTGTAAAGAATTTATTTATGAACGTTCAATATCTTGAGAAGATCCAAGATCAAAATCTTAATTGTAGTCTTCTCAATTTGATCTAATAAATCATATTGACCTTCTTAAGGGGTAGGTAAATGAAGGTTATGGAATCAATAGACATGAGCACGTCATGTTGCCACGACGTAATCGTTGCCAATGATTCTAATGGTGTTTACATGCTCATCAGACGAATGAACACAACCTAATGAGTGAATTCGAATGGATTATCAACTTGAGTATACACGTAGTTTATAGCTCTGTAGTCATCACAAGATTGACCTTGATCCAGATTTTTTGTTCCTTGTCTATTATGTTTAGGGAAGGGTTGTTTAAAGATTCCCATTTTTTCATTAGGTCCTTGTCCTAATTCAGGTGAGTCTACTTCGATCTTCCCACCTAATTCAGGTGAGTCTACTTCAATCTTCCCATCGTTCAATGATGTCTTGGATGAAGTGTCTCAATTTTTAAACATCTATCTATTTTGTGTCCCTTGACAAAATGAAAATCACAGTAGTCATGATCTTTATACCATCCTGGTTTTAGGCGCGTCATCTACATAAGGCACCATGGTCAGGTACTAAACCATGTTCACTAGTATCTAATTGTATCTCAGAGTTGTGGACAATGAGTCCGTAAGGGGAGTGAACACTCGTCGTTTGATTGGGGTTTTGATTAGGTCCTTTGGTAAGTTTTAGAAGAGGACCGACTTTGAATTTTCTGGACTTGTTTAGAGTCGGTGATGCCTGTCTTCTATGGACATTTTTGATTTTTGTTAAAGAATTTAGGCTTGTCTGTAGGTTTTGATTTGTGTATAGTCTTTTGAAAAGGGTTTTAGTGTTCCCTTTTCTATCAAAGCTATTTATCAATTTGGATTCCTTTTTTAATAAATTCTTTTAATTTAGTGACCACAATGCATCTGTAGGTGAAAAGCAATGTCTGGATTTAAGTTTGGTATGAAAATACTGAGCCAACTATTTCTCTGGGACTGAACAAGGGAAGCAGCTAGCTAGCCCTCACCATCGTTGTAAGAAACTAGCAAAGGTCTCATTTGGTCATTGTTTAGAACTACACAAATCCATCATAGTTATGTCACTTTCCATATTAAACAAGGAATGATGTACGATTTTCTCTGCTAATGTAGACTCATGTGACAATTGTCCCCTTTGGTATATGAAGGAACCATTCCAACATTTGTCCTCCTAAACTCCAAGGGAACAAATATATAAGGTAATTTTCACTAAAGGCTACTTCTTGAAAAGCCATGTAGAAAGTCTTTGATGTGATCATGAGGATCACCTTTGCCTTTGTACTTATCGAATTTTGGACAATCAAAGTTTTTTGGGAATGGTATACGTAACATGTCTCTTTCAAAAGGTTAAGGGGCATAACTCTTCATATTGATATTTCTTACTATGTCCCACATTGCTTGTCTTGAAAGGTCGTGAGAATAATTTTCATCAGATTGTAACTCTTGTGTGAAGAGTTGCTCTTTTTTAGGGGAAGATGGTATGTACACTCGACTATTCTTTGATGCTTCACCTTCCTGACGTTTGGTATGAAGTTCACTAGTTTTGATCTTAGGTTTTTCTTAGACGCATTCCCTTGTTTGTGTCCTTATTTACATAGGAAGTTAAGTTTGCTAATTGTTGACTAAGGGTTTGTATTTGACATGTGGTATAGTGACTTCTTCATTGTTCAGGGTCTTCTTGTTTTTCATTAAGAGGAGGAGGTAACTCTTTATGTTCATGTTATATCCTAACTTTGCGAGGGACTCTAAGGGGTGGCAATTGAGAACCATCGGTTTGTTTTGGTACTTCACTCTCATTGTTATCATTTTGGACACCTGAAGTAGAAGTGTGTCCTCCCTCAAATATTTTTTCCATGTTAATGATGGGAGGTCTTTGTGGGTCTTCCTCTTCCTCATTGACATTGTAAATAGGTGCTTCTCATTCTTGCGACAATTTTGCACCTAACTCTAAGACTCGTGCAAGCACTTTGTCTCTATTAAGATATATGAAGGTCATCAAAGTGAGTGATATCAAAGTTATCGTTATCTCGAGGTGAATCATTCTCATCTCCGCTATGATCAATCAATTCATCTGTGTACTTTTTCCACATAGAGAAGAGGGGGACCTAAATTGTGACCTATAAAAGGATTTATCTCCTGCTTCTTATGATGCCATTCTCGTGACATGTGGCATTGAGAGGTATTTATTTACTAAAGGTTTTGTCTAATATGATCAAGGATTCAATCAAACCTAAGTAATTCTTGTGTCAATTTTTCAAAGTATGTCAAAAATGGTTTAGTGAATCAAGGAATCAATGGATTTTCCTAGACAACAAGTTTTCAAGATTGGTAATCACAAGGAACAATCACGCAAGTTTTGGTAAACCGATCAATCAAAAAAGAACTAATCCCTATGCAAATGTTTTTAACGTAGTTTGACGTACGATGATCAACACAATTTCAACACTTAATTCAATTTTAAGATAAACAAAGCATAAGTATTAACAAAGGGTTGAAGTGACTCCCTATAACGAGTTTAGATCCAAGCAAGACCTAAATCCCAAAAAGTGGAAGTTACGAATGTGAGCAACGTAATAATACCACTAAGATATGTTAACCAAGCTTTGTGAAAAAGCAAGGTATTAGTATCGAAATAATATTGACACAACCTGAACAAAGTAACGTCAAAAAATTTCAAGGTTGAGGTAACGTTTGAAAACAAATAAGGCCAAAGTATACTAATGAATTGTTAAGATGCATGTAGCATAACGTTACAATCGAGACACTTAGGTCATGTTTACGAGAAACAAGACGTAAGTATCTAAATTGTTTCGATGCGATACATGCAACCTAACCTTTCAAAGGAAAATCAATGAATAATTGAGCCTAACTATGATGAAAATCCTGACTTGGGTATCAAGGTCAAATGGATATCAATATATGAAGACGTACAAACACACTTTCAAGGTTTACCATCCAGTCTCAGGTAAGGATGAATGTAAACGGGTGCAAAATTGGTGGACACAATCGATTAATAGCACACGTATGTTGCTCCTCTTTTGATCCAAAATATCAATAAGAGAGCAAAGGAGTAGATCAAGTGGCGTTGAAAAATATTTTTCCTCACTTTGACAAAGTTTTGTCTCACCTTAAGGCGAGTGAAAAACTAAGGCAAAGTAATAAATTTCATGATGAATGACACTTAGTTCAAACTTTGATGGACTCTCCCCTTGTTCGAAAAACAAGCTTTTGAATTTGAAAAAGTTCTTACTTTGTGAGAGCTCTATGAAACATGATTGGTTTTGAGACGTTCAAGTTAGCTCCAAAGCAAAATGACTTCCTATTTTTTTCTCTCAACTAGGTGTCACAAATTATCTCTGCGAGAGCGGTTTGCCAAGGAATTCACACTGACTAAACCTTGGAGTATCTTGGCTTTACTTTACCCCGTTTGATACAATGAGCAATGAATGTGTTCAGTTGTATCTCACTAGGGTCGCGTGAAGGTAATTTTAACGCTAAAATCTCACAAGTGTATACTAGACAAGTAGGTGTGCAGAGAACTTCCCGTTTCATCCATAATGTTCCCTCTTACATTGAATACTTTGGGGTTCCTAGGAGCATCCCTCTGTTATCTTAAGGCTTATGCCAAAGGGATTTTCTCCTAGTTCAAAGCGGACGATCCATAGCTCTTAACTAAAACCTGTATGAACAGTGTTTTGAATCTGGTGTATTTTCTTATCTTTGAACTTAATGTGGTTTGTTTGTACACCATTTGACAACCTACATCAAATTGTATTAGTATTGGGTTTAGATCTTGATTTTTTTGACAAACGTATTTAGGGTCTTGCATGCAAATTTTAGTAGTTTTCCAAATTATAAAAACATCACGCAAAGATAATAAAACGTTGTTTTCTGATTCTCAAGATCGTCCTGAAGACGCAAGAGAAGAGCATATGCAATGAAGAAATCTTACTAGTTAGTAATAATGGAAAATCTTATAAGTCAAATGCACCAAGTCATCCATTTTAGCTAAATTAAAGTTCATTCCCTTAACAAAAAGTTTAATGAAATGTTTTTGAAATCATGAAAAAGGTATATAATCGTTTCTTGATTCCCAAGATCACCTAGAAGGTGCGAGGGAAGAGCATACATGATCCTAGCCTCATAAAAAAAAATTCAACATTCATTAACTTAACCAAGACATAGTTAGCACAAAGCATGATCAAATATATATCCTGCAAATCAAGTAGTTAGATCTCAAGGAAAATCCTTGCAAGAAATTTTAGAAACACTCAAGGAAACAAGCCTTTGAAAATTTTAAAATAGAGGTTAAACTTTACCTATTGCACGTCTGCATTGCGCGTTGCAACATATACACGTGTATGCACGAACAATGGATACACGCATATGCACGTAACATTGGATACAAGTGCTATGCATGGAAAACTGACATACAATTCATGCATGTACACAACCAGTGAAACATATATGCAGGCCTGAATAACAAGTACGTGGCACATATGTCATATGCAGAGTCTCTAAATGAAAATTAGTGTAGTGACAAAACACAAAGATGCACATAGACAACCAGTGGAACTGCACTATCCATCTAGGGACAACATATGCGCGGACTTGGGAAACACATGGCGAAAATACAGTTATGACAAGTGTACGGCCTTGAGTGACAGTATGCACACCTACTTTTCAACACTTATGCCTAATAACCTATGCTAGCCATATCAACACTGTGCGTGGCCTGCTGAATGCCTACACATGCCACCTATGGGAATGACGTCAAAAGTACGGATCATCCTGACACAAAAAACCTCAAAATGGTCAATTTTTTTTCCTAATTTAGCTCAAACTTATTGACAACCCCATTCACACTTAAACCTTGCAAAAGAGACTCAACACGTGTAAAGTTAGTAAAAATACCCTAAGGAATTCCACTTATTTCACATGTGCATTACTAGGGTTAGCAAAAACTTGAGAGAAACTAGTTAAAACTTCTCATTAAATGCTAATAGAGACTATGGATCCATCCCACCCAGGGCATGCAAAATGTGTTCATGTATAAACTTGCCTATACTAGATGAATTGAAAACTAATATATAATAGTTTCTAAAGAAAAGCTAATCTAAATTCTATAGAACCATCAAGATAAAAGCTTATGAGAGACTAAACTTCTTCAAATATATGCAACTTTGAACAAAATCTTAAATCAACCATACTAAGCTGAATTATTCCTCTTTAGATTGCTCAAATCTAATAAAATTAACCTAGATAGATCACATCTAGAAATCGAAGTTGATTATTTGATCCTCAAAGGTTTGAGAGATTGAATCTAATCAAGACATTGCTACCAGGCCATTTTTGATTCTTCCCATATTACTTCAAGCTTTTAGTGATTAGATGCAAGATGGGGATATGCTAGCTCAATTCTAATGGAGAATGGCTCAAGATCAAAATTCATATATAGTTTATGCTATATGCAAAATAAGGTGTAAGAAGAAAGGTAAGGAGGAGGGGTCTCTTATATAGCTTGCCATTTGGTTTGCAGAGAGCTTTGTATTGTATGGTAAATGTTGGATGATAGGGAAAAGTAACTTTAGTTTAGTTGGACTAAAGCATAGGTGAGTTAGAGTTGCAAGTTAGTGCTTTAGTTAGCACTTTATGGGAGATTGAGGGGTGTCATATAATTAATCAAAGGTGATTAATTAATAGACTAGGGGGTGAAACATTTTTAGGTTGCTTTAGAGGAGATATTAGTGTGATTCAGGGGATTTAATAGGGAGGAGGATGAATCAATAAAATGACAATTTATTGATTTAGACTAACTATTGTAATTAATTAAGAATAATTAATTGATCTAGGTAGAAGTGGACGTTAATTAATGAAAGGTCGTTAATCGGAATCCTGAATGATAAGATGGTTAATTAATTAGTGAAATGTAATTAATTAATAGTTATAGAGGAGAAATGGTGCGTTATCGACGAAATGTCGTCAATTTGCGGGAAAGGGTATAGTTAGTGCAATTTAGGTATTGAAATTGATCTGACCAAATTATGGGTGTCTACAATGGACATCCCTAAGGCATATGACATAGTCCTGAGTAGAGATTGGTCACACGCTCTCAATGGCTACATGATGACATAATTTGCACATATGTGGTTTCTATGATTCGATGTTGCAAATCAGGTAAGGAATGATCAAGAGCTCACATGCAATTCATGATCATAGAGTATAATAAGGTCAAGCGATCTTGTTTACTAAGTGTGATATTAGAGTATTGGAAAATAAAGCACCGCAAAAGGAAGAAGTGTTATTTTTGGAGTAATTGAAGTCATGCACACAATCTTGTCCTACTGATCTACTAATTGAGGAGATTCACAATCATTTCCTGAATGGAAAAGTTGCAAATTTAGACTTGCCAAGATTGGAATTTACTGAAGATACATGCTAAAATGTTCTCATTTGAAAGTAATGGAGCACCTAAAACTAAAAAATTGTGTGTGAAATAGAAGAGAATGAGGAAAGAGTGTTACATGTAGTAACAGATGAATTTTTTGTCCTTTGACAAACAAAAAATTTAAATTTTCTCATTTCTTGATTGGTTTTGGTTGCATGTAAAGGATCATGATGAGAATTAATCAACTGCTTTCTTATATGTCTTTCAAAACACAATGCTAAGTGTGAAAGGTGAAGATACTTGTGTAACTAAAAATATTTACAACATTTTTGGTGTACCATCTAGCAACACATAACTACTTGAGGCCCCCATGACACCTCAAGTTGGGAAAGAATGTTTTGCATGATGTATTTTGAGCTCCATCAATGATAATTTGCACACAAAGCATAATGAGGAAGAAACAAAACTGAATTCTATTGGGGATCCTCATTTGAATATAAGACGTATTGTGGATTTCCCATTAAAAAAAATATGTAAGGTATTCCACTATGAAATTGACAAAGGGGAGCACCATGTGGCCTCTTTTAAACCACAAAATTCAACAACATATGATCACATTTGGACCGTGCACTTTGATAGGTCCAAGTCACGATAAGGATTTATGGGTGTTTATTTGACCAACCCCGTAGGAAAAATATATCGTGTAACATTAAAACTTCAACTCTCGTGTACTAATAATGTCATGGAATATGAATCTCTCATATATGGCTTGTGGTTTTCCCTACATAAAGGGAATATGAATCTATCATATATGGCTTCTGGTTTTCCCTACATAAAGGTATCAATTGTTTATGAGCATTTAGAGACGCGTAAATAATCACCAAGAAATTTAGAAGCCATAACACTTACCACAATAAGTGCCTCTCCAAATACAAGATCCATGTATGGAACCTCATTAAATATTTTGATGCATTTGGCATCCATTTCATAACGTGCAATCAAAATAGGGTTTTAAATGCACTATATTGCATAGATAACACATCAAACCCAATACAAAGTTCAATGTTTAAGCCCTTATCAATCAAATTGGTTTCTTAATCATCCATCCCAGAAAACATTGAGAATTTTTATGTGTTCAATGATGACAAGCACATCATAAAGTTCCTCTCTAACTTTATAGATTTAGTTGCGTAAATTATTGATGAAGTCAGCAGAGAGGAGCCTGAATGGGATGAATATGGAATTATGAACGTAAAATCTAATGGCATTCCCTTTAGCATCATAGCCTTGGAAAGTATGTTTGATATGGATCATTGTGCAATCAAATAAGATAGTGTCTCCCCTCCTAAGAGTGTGCAATATTTTTCTTATAACTTGGAAGACTGTGTTGATCCAAAGAATGTGTTGATTGAAGAGTCTTGCACCTCACAAGAAAATTAATACTACCCTCAAGTTCTACCAAGATATAATTACATGGATATTTAATGACTTCCAAACATTTTATCCCTCCATCCTAATGCATACCATTCCATTAAATCTTGGTGTGAATCCATTCCGCCAGAGGCAGAGACCCGTCAATCTGCTTTTTGAGCCTCTCGTATTAAAGGAAGTGTAGAATTTGTTAAATGACATATCAGCTTCCTAATCCACCACTTAACTTGGGTTGTTAACCTTGTCCATGTTCGTAGAAGGAGTGGAGAAATTTTCTTTTGTTTGTATTTTTCAATTTGAACAAGGCATGCAAGAAATATAATTTTCCATTTGTGTCCCATGATGAGGTGTTATAGATTATGAATGGCACACAAATGATGTCTTGCTTAATAGATACTCATGATACAACCAATTCATTTTGTGTAAGGAAAATATAAATAAAATTTCCTTCACCACCAAGTGGGGAATGTTCTCATACAAGAGAATTCCATTTGGCCTAATTAACGTTGACATAAACTTTAATTGCACCATGAACATAGATTTCAAATACTTTATCAAAAAATGCATTATTGTCTACATGGATGACCTCACAATATTCTCCAAAGAACATGTAAACTATTTTAGAGATCTTCATGCAATTCTCCAATGATGTTAGGAGCATGGCATCTCCCTTAATCCAAAGAAGTGGATCTTTGGGGTCACCGAATGTAATTTGTTGGAGCACATCATTTTAAAATAACAATTATCTATCAATCCTAGATTGATTGAGGTTATATCGAAGATTACCTTCTCCAACAGCCAAAAATAACTAAAATATTTCTTCGTAAAAGTTAACTCTGTGAGAAAGTTCATCTCGGGATTTATTGAGATAGTCAAGCCTTTAAATGCAATGTTAAAGTAAGATGACAAGTTTGAATGGAAATAAGAAGCACACATTGCATTAAAAAATATCAAAGAAGAAATCACATGGGCTCTTTTCCTATGTATCTCAAACTATGTATGCCCCTCCTTCGTATATACCTTCACCTCCAAGAATTATTTCTTAACCATCATGACTCGGGAGAGAGAAGAAGCATAGAATGAGAGACCTATTGAATTCATGAATTCACCTTTACACAATGTTGAACTTTGTTATTCTTCCATTAAAAAATAGGACTTCACATTGGTCAAGGCCATGCATAATTTCATACACTACATATTGTGCATAAAATTAATGGAAATTGGGTTTGATCCTATAGTCAAGACTATTTTGATACATAATGAGCTTCGTGAACGTCATGGTAAATGGGTGACTATCCTCCAGGAGTTTTACTTAGAGATCCATCCGATGAAAATAGTGAGAGGTATGGGTCTAAGTCACACACTGACAAAGGTTCATCCAAAGTTGGTTTTCCAACAATACACGGTCAAATCACTCTCACATAAAAAATGGTACTAGAAAATATTCTATTATTTACTACATCGAATATGTCTTGTGCACTTGAAATGCACCCAACATAGAGCATTATACTTGAAAAATAATAACTTCATGATAAAATTTGGCATGTTCTACTGAATAAATCATGAAGGCGTCTATCTATAATATGTATCCAATGGATAATCTTCTACAGTATTGTGAAATTTCCACAAAAACATGGTACTAGCCATGGGTCATGCAATTCTACCCCACACCATATTTTAAGATCAGGCTACTACTAGCCCTATTTATTCACAAACGCACATGACCATTTTAGAAGTTGTCACATTTTCTATATTTTCACAACAATATAATGTAATCATGTCATGCCCTTGTAACTTGTTATTGGGGCACATCCTTGTGCAAAATGGGTTGGACTTTGTTGGTGTTGTCAATGAGAATTCTTCCAAAAATCCCAAATTCATCCTAACCATGATTGAATATTACACACGTTGCGTAGAATCTCAACCATTCAAGAATTACACCATGGATTTTGTTATCAAATTCATCAAGGAACACATCATTACTATATTTGGTATGCCCTTCACACAGGTATGCGATAACGGCCCTGGTTTTTCTTCCCTGCAATTCTTTAAATGGGCATATGATCATAAAATTATTTTGAGATTTTCCTCTAACTATTATTCGTAAGGAAAAGCTCTTGTAAATTCTAGTAACAAAAAAATGTTCGATACCATCAAGAAATTCCTTAGATAAAAATTCAATAGGCTAGTGTAATCAACTCAAATATGCCCTCTAGTCAAATAGAACTTGAATTAAGTATGCACTAGGCATCGTACGCTATCACCTTTTTTATGGCCTAGACCATATCTTTCCAATGAACCTAAGAATCCCCACACTCAATTTTATACAATAATACTTAGGAGAAGATGAAAAAGTAAAGGTGATACTCCTCAACCTCATGTAATTGGATGAAAAATGAGATGAAGCCCTTGCTCACTTTAGCAAGCACCAGGAGGTCATCATATGCTAGTTTGAAAAGAAAACCAAGTTGAAAGCCTTCATAACATCAAACCTAGTGCTACTATGGTATAAGGTACATGAGAAGAAGGGGAAACAAAAAAATTGACAAACTCTATCTTTTCCCCTTCTAAATCGCAGAAATTCTAGGTGACAACACCTTTCGGCTCAAAAACCTCAATAGTGAGGATGTTCCATTTCTAGTCAATGGTACTTCCTCCAACATTACATCTATGTGTGATTCACATTCTTGTGTAGTACCTAAGTGTGTAACACTTTGGGTAGGCTCATGACGTGTAAATAGATTTCTCCACTTTATAGATTATCTTTTCCTTTCGGTTTGTGTTTTACTTTCATAGTTTACTTTGATGACCATAGATAAACTCGTGCACCTTTGTTTAAGCCTTAGTGTGGGTTTTTATTTTCAACAAGATTTTTCACACATAGTTATTCCAAGATGTTCCTTTCCACTTGGTCGATAATGGACACTTATTTGTATTGAGTTAAGAAATGGTTGACAATGATTTGTTCCAAAATGCCTATTCTTTAGGAAAGTTTGTGAATTGTTCAACAAGGATTGACAACTTAATATTTATATGTGGATTTAGAAATATTGAGGCACCCCAAAAGATTCATGCACTAACATTGACATTAATATTGTCTTTCAGTAATATGCGAGGATGACTCGGGTTTATGCCACTTGTTTCCACCCACCCTTTCATCTGGCTAACTTGGTTCTCAACCCACTAAATTTCATTAAGAAAGATAAATCACTCAATTTAAATTGTTTCAAAAGATTCCTCAACAAAAACGTGTTTTTGGTAATCTCCATAGGGAATATGGACATCAGACGAAAATGGAAAAAGGCCATGATCATAACCAAAGGTATCTCTTTTGAAGCTATAGACACTCGAATGGTAGCAGCGCAATGCCTAGGCCTCCCCTTCATCTACTCCCCATCAAAAACCATAAAAATATATAAAATATTATAAACCCATGTAAGCAATGTATGTGTCATGTGAACTCCTTATGCCAATTAGAAAATCTCTAAGGAAAGGTAAATAACTTCATTTGCACACATTAAACTCTTTAAAGTGTTTCAATTCAATGTACCACATTGTAAAATTAAAATATTATATTTTTCTCTTGTTATGCTAACACAAAATCTTCAAATTTTCTTGTGTGGTATGTTGTAGGTAAACTTTAGATATTGTGTTTGATATAATGCCCTGGAGCATTATCTAATAAAGTCATCATTTGTTGTTGTGTCCACAACATGTGTCCCTGATTTCACTAAGGAAATGAGGAAACCTCTTTTTTTCCTTTCATCAAAAGTTAGATTCTTACACTCCTCAATTTCTTGTCTTCTACGCAATCCTTCTTTATCACCTTATGCCTCTTCACAATATTTCTTTGCCCTATTTTTAAGATCTTTACATTTAAAGTGTGTAGATTTACTTGTCATGATTTTCATTGAGCAAGTGAAGTCCCCTTTTGCATAAACATTTCTAATAACTTTACGTAATAGCATTGCGTGACATTCCTTCTCTCATAAAATATTTCTTTTCCTTCTCACTTCACGCGAAATTTTTACGCATGCACCCCTTCACGTATTTTGGTATGCTTTTTTTACATTCTACCACATGACTTGTTTTCATCTTACATAATTCTTGTGGTGTGATATATTAGGTCACACGCGTCTTACTTGTTTGGCCTTTACTACACTAGGTCACCACAACATTGTGAGAGCTCCACTGCATTCAAACAAGATTCACACAGTCCTTGCGCAGAAAAACCATGAATTTTGTGGCCTCTCAATGCTTCATGACATTCATTCACCTACCGAGTGTCTCTCTATAAATTACACATCATCGATAAACCTGCAACTCTATCTCACACTTGTATATTTGAATAAGTTATTGCCCACTTTGGGAAATCTAACACCTAACACTTGGTTTTTCTTAGGATTTATGTAGTGCAAGTAATATACACTCATTCATGATACTTTGAAAGTTACACGGGAGGAAGTGTCATAACTTATTCTAAGGAAGATGTTGCACATAGTTTGACATGCAATCCCTATAATGTGTAGATTATATAATCATATGCACACAATCCTTGAATGCTAGAAAATATCTAAGGTAGCATACACGCGCACTTTGCACATGTGGTTTATTTATTATTTATTTGCATGTCTCCTATATAACAAACTTTGAACTCTTCTTTTTCCTTGTAGGATTTGAAGGCATGATCATGGAAATTATCCTAAAAGGAGTGTGCTAGAAATTTAAAAATTCCTATTGCACCAATTTTTGACGCATGTCAAATTTTGGGACACTGTGTGGAAAACCAAACAAAAAGTTACATGCCCATTTGGGTGGGTTTTGTAAGTGTTTCTCTCTACCTTAATTTATCATGCACAATATTAACTATCCTCCTTGTTCACTTTGTATATTCATGAGGACTTTGATGGAAAGTGTTAAGGATATATGCGCATAACTGATATACATGAAGGGGATGCCCAAGGTCCATCGTATACAAAGTATAAATATCCCTCCATCAAAGAATCCTCCACTATGAAAATCCCTACATGTACTAGGATAATAAAGAGGCATGTCATTACACAAACCTTTTGTGTACACTATTGTGTGCCACACACAAAAGATGCATAAAATGACCAAATGTCAAGTTAACTAGGAGACAAATCAGAGAGTCAATAAATCACAATGTCATAATAAGTTTATTTGTCTAAAAATCCCATCTCAATGTCTATTCATATCATGTCAAAATTAATTGGCTACCTTAAATTAAGTATTCAAATTATATGAATAGGTGTTCTATACTACCTTGGAACAGTAAAAAACTGAGCACACCAAGTCTAGGTTGGTTCATGAGCCTTAAAACATTTATTGAAAATATCCCTTCTTATAGAGGATGTTCTTCTGACATAACAAGCCTTCTGTATGGTCAACTTGACATTCAATGCAATATGACTCCATCCTCCATATAATATTACATTGTTAAATCTAGGTTGTAAAGTGCCTACCACCACTAATTGTTGCAATCATTGTTCATCTAGGTTTTTTTATATATACCCATATTGAGCTCATTGTAAAGGTCCTTGAATTTAGAATAGAAAAGCTTCTGATATTTTTATTTGCATTTAATTTTTCTCACTTGGTTATCTACTCTCTTGGTCTAAGTCAACCTTTGCGTTTTATATTTTTGTAGTTTGAATGGGTGTTAAGGATTCACTTTGTTAATTGAATGCAATATCTTTATTTAGTGGCTAGGAGATCATTACATGTATAATGCGCATCTAATGACATTATAAACCACTCTAGATGTTTTAATCCCTTCCCCTCAGACTCTCAAACCAATTCGTGTCTTAATCAAGTACATACTGGTTTGAGCACAAGTATGTTTTTCATGATCCTTGATGTCTATATGAGATAGAGTGAGCTGCGTAGATTTTATAATTATTATCTTTGCCCTACCCTACTCACTTTTGCACTTCATTTTTCAAATCTATTAGTATTAGAATTAAATATTTTAACTTGCTCTTAATACCTAGAGTATATTCATGTTATCAGTGATACTCATAACTAAACATCTATTTCGTTGGTTGTCACATAATTAATAATTTATGAAATAATATTAATAAATTTTTTTACTTGTATAATCCCTCAAATTGATTCTTTGTGATGCATTCCCTAAGACACTAGTTTCCCGCATTGGCTAAAACCAATAACAAACAAGAAAATTCCTTCAAAATCATAAATTTCCACTCATCTCCTCTTCTTGAGTTATTTTGAGAAAACCTTTTAACCACCAAGACCTGCAGAGAGATAACCTTAGAGAGGGATTTATCCACATGCGTAGTGAACTACTTATTATGTCTTCTAACTTCCACATCTACTTTTCAAGAGAGGTGGAGCCTTTCTCATATGTGTAACACTTAGTCTATTTTTCCCATACTTACACACACCCCAACTTCCTTCCTACTACAAAATTCCTTGGCGTTGTGGAGGGAATTGAAGTGAAACACTCATGGAGATCAACAAAAACTAATGTTACTTGATGCCGTACCAAGATCTAAACAAAATTTATTAGTAAATACTTCGGAGGGTAAATGGAAGTGTAAGCATAAACCAAGATCAAAACCTACAGAATCTCTAGAATCCTCTTCTCTCGTCATTGAATCTCTTAAAACCACTGATTATCTTAAACCTTCCATTCCTAGTAAATGATAAAGCATTTCAATAAGAAGGTATATGATCCATGTCCTTACTACAACAAGACAAATCATTTTGAGTATAGATGTTTTGTAAACATAGAAGCATTAGAGAAGACATTGAAACAACACAAACTTTTTGTTCCACCAGAGTCATCTTCTTCCAACACTGGTAAAGGGACATAACTATTTGTTTGGGCATTCTCTTCATTAAAAGATTAAGTGGATTTTTTTATTCTGGTGCCACACATCATCTAACTCAATCTAAATTTTGGTGAGTTTAGTTTCTACTTACAACACTTCACATATTTTGATGAGAAACTCATCTTTTATTGATTCTTGAGGATCTGATACTATTGACCTGCCAAATGGTACATATAGGGATGGTCTCTATGTTTCCAAAAATTCCTTAAATTTTTTGTCTATTTATCAAGGTTGTAACTTTGATGATGGTAAAATTATTGAATTCTCACCATATATTGTTATAATTATGTAATTAAAGGATCCTAATGATGATGTAGCTACAAGAGTGGTGGATCCATCTTTTCATTTGTATCTCTTTGAGAAATTTGACACTTTTGCAACATATTCACTTATTTCTCACTTTGATTTTGTGAGTAAATTATGGCATGAGATTTTGGTCACCTCAACTATAGATATTTGCATCATATTTCATGACACAACATGGTTATTTGCCTTCCAATTTTTTTTTTCAATTATGGCATTTGTCCATGCTACATGCTTGGAAAACAACATCAAGATCAATTTTCAAATGGAGACGTCACTTGAGCTCATGTGCCTCTTGAGTTAGTACATAGTGGCATACTGAATTTTAATTCATTGATTATTTCACTAGAATAACTTGGGTGTATTTATTGAAATATAAAAGTGATGTACTTTATACTTTCAAGAATTTCAAATCCTTTATTGAAAAGTAATCAAATTTATCACTTAAAAAGATTTGCACTAATAATGGGGGAAATATATAAGTAATGCATTTAGATATTTTTTACTAATCACGGTATTTTTCATCAGTATACAATGCCTTAAACCCCTCAGAAAAATGGTGTTATAATTCATAAGAATCAAACACTCAAGGAGATGGCTAACTATATGATTTATTCTAAGAACTTAGCACGTAAGTTTTGGGATGAAGCTATAAATTTTGCCAACTACATTAAAAATAGAATTCCACACAAGGAAATTTAGGGGTTCACTATGAGGAAACACAGTCAGGTGAAAATCTTGGTGTATCATATTTTTGAGTTTTTGAAAGAAAAACATGGGCCTTTTTCCTGACAATAATAAGAAATCCATGGAGAAGAAATGTCAAGAACTCATATTTGTTGAAGAATGTGAACATGTGAAGGTATATTCCATTCTAGATCCTATTACCCATGAGGTTTTTTATCATAGAGATGGTCATGTTGATGAATTTGACACTCCAATGGATCATGATGCTTCTTATTCTCCACTTTTACCTCTTATACCTTAATCGAAGGACATATTTTTTTTATTTTGATGATGATCTTGATGTGGTGCTTGTTATACCACCTCCACCTTCATCTACTCAATGAATTCCCAAAGGGATTCAATCAAATCTATAACATATTGGTGATTTGGCTAGTGATCAGAGTGATTCACATCGCACTAGAGCTTAAATTTTAGTAATGTTGATTTTTGTTGCACTCACTCTATACCTTTTGGAATGGCTCTTATGATTCAATCTATTTCATGTAATCCATTTAATTTTTTGAAGCTATTGGTAAACTTGAATAGGTTGAATCTATGTAGGATGAGTATTCTTCTATGTTGAAGAATAATACTCAAGAATTGGTACCTCTTCTTAAGGGAAGAAAACTTGTGAGATGTAAAAGTGGTTTTCTCAAGTTGAAGGAGTAGATTACTTTGATACTTGTTCTCCTGTTGTAAAAATGGATTCTATTCACCTTGTTCTTTCCTTTTTTGCATCTCATTAATGGCCAGTGTATTAAGTGTAAGTGAAAAGTGCCTTCCTACTTAGTGATATCCATAAGGATATTTCTATGGATCAACAACCTCTAAGTTTTTACAGGATGAATCCTTGGTTTGTAAGCTTTATCATTCACTTTATAGTCTTAAACAAGCTCCATGATTTTGCTATTATAAAATGTATGATTTATTGTTAGATATTGGATTTCATCATTGTGAGATAGATCATAATGTTTATATTTTGAAAATTAGCGAGGATTCATTAATCTTGGTATTGTATATTGATGATCTAATCATTGCTAGTAATTCTAATTCTCTAGATTAGGCAATTCAACTTTTGATATGACATATTTAGATCTATTGTTCTACTTTCTTGGTCTCCAATTTCATCAATTTCCAAAGGTAAATTCCGTCGGGAAACAAAAATATGCTATAAATCTCATTCAAAAGTTCATCATGGCCACTTGTAAGCCTTCACCTACTCTATTTCAGCTAGTAATTGTATTGATTGTGTAATAGCACTAAGTTGGTTGATCCTAAATTTTTTAGGCAATTTGTAGTTTGTTATATCTGACTCACACTCATTTTGATATCTATTTTGTTGTTAACCTTGTCTCTCAGCTTTCACATGAACCTCATGAGATTCATTTGGAAATAGTTAAGAGTATTTTGTTCTATATTAGAGGGAAATTTAAATTTGGTATTCATTATTCACCACAAGGATATTATACTATTGAGGGGTTCACATATTCACATTCGGGTGGTTTTCATGACAGACGATGATCTACTTCTGGCTTATTTTTTCATCTTGGTTCGGGTCTTGTTCCTTGGGCTTGTAAAAAATAGATTGTAGCTATTATTTCTTCTTGAGGTGAAATACAAACGTGCAATAAAATATGGCGATGAGTTTATTTGGCTTTGACAAGTACTTGATGAATTTGGCTTCTCACAAGATTCTCCAACTCTAACCTAGTGTGACAACTAGAGTGCCATTGAAATTTCTCAAAATCCAATTAAGCATCAAAGGACCAAACATATTGAGATTCACATGCACTTCATTTACAAGTTGATTTATGATGGCATTGTTCATCTGGAGTTTGTTCCCATTGTTTCTCAAATTACTAATATTATTCCAAAACCATCACCCTCTCCTCATTTTTTTAGTTGCGAGGGTTTCTTGGGGTTAAAGAAATTATAATTAGGGGGATCGAGCATAATTTATTCCTTCTTTTTTTGCTATATTTGGTACCTTATCATGCCTAGTAGTCAAGACCCTATTTATTTATTTTCACTCCATGGCATTCGCTTAAGGGAGGTTGTTGTATGTGAAAACACATAATTATTTTAGGATATTTCCCAACTAGTTCTATTTTCGGTTCACACCTAATAAAATTCGTTTTGGGAGATTTGGGATTAGTTTTTATTTTAACTTATATTAAGTGAGGTGTTTCACTCATGTACATGTTTGAGGATTTGTTTGAGGATGTGTCCCCTCTCCTTAACATGTGAAGATTCTTTTGTCTCCAAACATAGGTTATCTCACTTATTCCTAAGGTGAGGATAACCTTCTATGTATATTATTTAATTCACTTGTTCTTGGATGAGGAACATAGTGGTTTTCCTTAGTAATATTGGTTTTTTACATTTGTTCCATTTTTCGTTTTATGCTCATTTTATAAATTTATTGTGTGTGGATCATTTTTGTATTATCTGCACGATACTATAATTTTATCCCATACAATACTTCACATGATTAATTATACGTGTAGTACACAAAGATTCAAAGATGACATCAATAGAAAATTAGAAAAACATTATGGGATGTAATCCAAATTGGTAATATTGTTTAATTAGAATTTTATGATATTAATGGATAACACTATATGTATGTTAATACAATGTTCCAAGTTAATTGTTTATGCACGAGATTAATGTATAGAACCATTGATGTGATTCTTCAATTGAGAATAAGATAGATTAAATAATTTTACGAAAAATAAAGGGACAATTAAAATGCATTTTACAAGATAAAATGTAATTGAAGCCAGTTTCAAGTGAAAATCCAAAAAAAATGGATTTGAATTGTTATGGGTTCCATCCATCAATGACCTATCACGAAATCACAAACCTACATGGCTAAAGTCCAAACCCGCCACTCTCTCACATTATGTATTCTCTTTGTCTCCCTTTTGTTTCCCTTAGCAATTTATATTACTAAAAATTATGTTTCCTTTTCTGATCTTCTTCTCTACCATGGCATACTCACAAACCCACTCATTATTTCCAACATAATACAAAGATTTAACATTGATATTCACGTTATCAACCATTACCCACCACTTTGCTCTATTAACATTGAAGATAATATTTAAATTTTAGGTTTTTTCATGGAATATAGGATTGTCAGCAAACTTCTACCCAGGTGAGCTAACCATGATTATAAATCTCAATCAAGAATTTCATTTCTATAGAAGAAAACTTTGAATCAAAAAGACTTGAATTGGGAAAATTGTCATTATCGTGGCAAGAAAAAGCATTCTTAAGTCATTGAAAACCATTGTTACCCATTGTTTCGCTCCTTCTTCATGTGCTTCAAACCCAGGTTTATATAGGCTTATTAGGGCAAGTGCATGGAGATGGGGGACCAAAAATCGACCAAATTTTTTATTTGAAGCAAAATGCGAGTGTGTTTAAGAAAATTGTGTTCATGTTTTGAATTACTAGAATTGGTAATTACCAAGCATATAAAGCGAGCGCATTATAACATGCTCATATTAAAGTATACTTTTTTCATTTATTAATATTTATACTTTATTATTTCTTATAATTTAAATATATTTTAGTAAATATAAGAAATTAGGGTCACTCTGCACCTTACAGAATTAGTCTCACAGCTCCATAAGTCACGATTTAGAAGATAGTTTTTCATATTCTAATTTGGTCGGTACATAGGTATTTTTTCATTATTATAGCATTCATCCTAAAGATTTTAGGGTATAAATTCTATAATTGATATCTATTTTGGGAAAGAATATAGTCATTGTTTAGGTTTTGGGGCCTTCTTGATTGGTTATTGACATCTTATCATCCAAAATGTATAGCATGAAAAATTGAAACTTTGAGCGTGACAACTAAGCCTATGATTGAAAATCATGTTTCCCTATCATCGTGAATCATTCCTCTAACCAGATTGCCATTAGTTCAACCGCCCCCCCAGCTTATAGGAAATTCCTTTAAAAATTTGAGTTTTTTTCAATGTGCAGGGATGATCACCCAAGATGATTGATGAATTCATTCTGAATCGATGAAAGATTACTTCCTATGGAGGCCTAAAAAGGCCATCTTTGGCCATTTTGTATCCAGTAAATATCCTTCAAGAGAGTTCAAGGAAAATCAAAAGCATTTGAGGGTGATATATGAGATGAAAGTTTAGGAAAGAAAATTTGATACAGGGACAACTTGTGCAGGACCAGATCTTCTTGGTGCAAGGAATGAATGTCCTAACAGTGAAAATTAAGACCTACAGATGATTATGGGAGTTCTAGAAGAAGTTTGGAGGGAAAAAAATTGAAGGATTAAATAATGAACATGATTATGAAAATTAATCTTTTTCTTTTCCATTTGAGGAAGAATACCTTCTCAATGGTGAATGTATGACTATGAAAGTAATCAAGTATTTTGAGAATGATACCACTCCAGAAGAAAAAAAGATGAGATTTGGGAATGTGAGTTCCAAGTGTTCAACCATTTCCTCGAGATTCAATGTGAAGACTTTCTAAATGACTATTAATTTGAGTATTAATATGTATTTTCCCTTTTGATGGAGAAGATTGTATCCATAATGAATGTGATGAAATGAAGGTGTTTGAATCTCCCATGTGTACCTCCATCATGGAGAGTATCGTTATATCCCATGATGAGAATAATGATCATTCCATTTATTCCCCAACTTTGTGTCCAATCTTTGT
This sequence comes from Taxus chinensis, assembly GCA_019776745.2. Classification (NCBI taxonomy): domain Eukaryota; kingdom Viridiplantae; phylum Streptophyta; class Pinopsida; order Cupressales; family Taxaceae; genus Taxus; species Taxus chinensis. The sequence goes on along the minus strand of CM034153.1, from coordinate 633,303,522 downwards.
TCAAAAGAGTGAAATTCTATATAAGCCACATCATAGTATGCAATGGGTCAAACATGATTTGGTGAGTATAAAAGAAAATAATTTGGGGAAGTTATCAAACATGAATCAAAAGGAGGTTTATAGTGATGTTGAAGATTTCAAAATACCTACCAAGATCCATCTCACTTAAGTAATTATCATACAAAACATGACAAATCAGCAGTAGTTGTTCATTGGAGATCATGAGGATAGTTCTGAAAAAGGTGAGCTTGAAATGGTCAAAAATTGGTCTTGTGGCAGCATGAGGATGAAGAATGTGAAATCACAATCACGATGAATGCAAAAATAGAATGACAACCTAAAATGGAATTTCGGGACATTGAGAAAAGTGAGTATTTCATATCGACCCTCACTTAACCATCATTAAAATTTTCTCAAGAAGTTAACAAAAGTGTCATACTTCATTGAACCAGTTAATGGGTTTGCTGAGAAAAAATAATTTGGTGCTACCCACAAACAGTAACATCCAAAAGGGAAAAAGTGCTACAGTGAAATCGGGTTGTCCCCCGCATGTACCATAGGTGAGTTAAGTAGTTTTTTCTTTCTGTGTGGTGTGTTTCCCTTTCCTTCATGTGTTTGTTTTATTTTTTCTTATTTGTACGGCTTGCATGTATTATACGTGTATTATGTGACTCTATTTTCCCAATGGATAAGGAAATGGTTTTCTCCCCCAAGAGACAATTGATGTATGTGTTTACTCCTTTTTTATTTGTCTAATCCGAAACAATTCCTTGAGTATGAGCCAACTATTGTCATATGGAATGTCATTAAATTTTATTTAATAATACCATTGAAAAAAATATCCTTTATGTTCAAATTGGTCAAAATTGCTCGAATTTCCCAAATTGCCAAGATTGTTCATTTTCAAAGATCAACTTCAATGGAAGGTTTTTTGAGCCTCAAGTCACTTCAAAAATTCTGGTTGTAGTCAAAGGAAAGGTATCAAAGTCTTCTTTGCAATGGTGTAACTAAAGAAGACTCCTAAGTTTTATAACCCAATTCTAGGTATATTTTTACTAGTTTACAATTTGCATTTTGACCTAATTAGGTATAGACAGGTTTTCATTGTACATCCATGAACTGTCACATATATCTTTCTCTAATGGAGCTAAAACTCCCTAAAACCTCATTTATCTTGAAGAGAACCCTTTCTAGTTCAATTGTTTCAATTTTTATCTTCTAAGACTCCTTATCAGCTGAGATATTAAGATTTTCTTGTTGAACCCCCAAAATAGGGTTTTATATAGCCTGATAGGGAGATAATTCATATTTCTGATCATACACACCCTTCTTGACTCATTTTCCAATTGAATAATCTTGAAGGTGATATCAAGAATAATACCATAAGGGAAATAGGCCAGCTTGCAACAACACGGCAGATTGTAATTGATGATGAGGTGCATAAGACCTTGGTAGGTGTCGGGGTTTTACAGTTGTTCGAATTGCCATTTTTCGGAAAGCCCACACACCTATAGCAATGGTTGATGTTAAGATTCCATGAGGAATAATTTTAATTCATAGGTAGGAGGATGTGTATTACTGTGTAATTGAATAGTTAGAGCATGCACAAGAGGAGAAGCACAAAGATCCTGAGAAAATAGAGCAACCTGAGAAAGAAGAGCAAGAGTCGGCACAAGAACAGCATGCTACGGGACGAGGCCCAAAGTTATCAAACAGATCAAGGAGGTTGAGGCATAGCTCACCTCCCCAAGGACACAAAACTTATATTGATGACCCTAAAAAGGTTATAAAGGAAAGATTCTATATATCCTTGAATGCAGATGAATTGTATGGCTAGGAAATGTTTGACAAATCCCAAGCTCATCCAAGGATGTGCAAAATGTTGTCATTTTCCATGTAAACACAAATGGAGGAAAAATAATTTGAGCTTAATGATTCAATCAGTGAGCTAAAAGGGAAAAGGGACCCTTCAAGTAAGCTCCTAATTTTGGTATCTCCACATTTATTAGACACGCAAGCTAGTAACGCATTAATAAAGATGGTGAATGAAGTAGTGTGGATGAATATTGAAAAAGGATTGGCACTCCACAATGTGCAGAAGAATTTTGAATATTTAAGCAAGAAGAATAAGAAGCTATATATACAGTTGAATAAAATTAAATCCTTATTAGTTGCGGTAAACACTGATGTGGCGAAATTAATTACACACATTGTGAGTTATTTCCCATATGTAGCCTTAGAGATAAAAATGAATAAAAGCAGGAAGATTGACACCTAGAAAGAAATGATTCATTTATTGATTGAGAAGGAAAATAAAGGGCAAGGGTCCATGGCAGAAGAGTTAGAGCGTGCAAACAGAGAAAATTTGACAAATAAAATAAAGGGGTATAAGGAAATATGTGTTGAAATAAAGGAAGCCACACAAAATGATGAGAAAATATTCCAAAGATTTAAAGATGCCACAGTCATAGACACGTTCCTTGCAGAAGATAAAGCAGAGTTGGGCTAGTTAGATTCCTCATTGTATATAGGGGACCAAGGCAGTGCGGCGAGAAATTTTTGGAAAAGGTAAAGGACATGAAGAAGGCAATAAAAGCTAAGTGTGAAAGGATAAAGGAGATACTAGAAGAGATACATATTATGGTTATGAGGAGAGTCTATGTCCTCAAGGGTATGACTTCTGAATGGGATGTCATTTTGAAGGAACTACAAGAAAAGGTCAGAGAACTGACCCTGGAGAAAATTCCAAACATTGTTAAATCAACACCAAAAAGGTCATAGATCACAGTTGAGGAGTGGAAATAGTTAGAGTAATCCATGAACTCAGAGTTTCCCAAAATTATCCAAATACCATGAACCTAATTTTGAGGGGTGTGATAAAAGATATTCTTTATTCCTTGATTCTTTTGTGGTTTTACCACATTCTTTCATTATATTCCTTATTCATTAATGTGTAGTATTTCTAAGGACAGATAATATCCCTAGTGTGGGGTAATGTTGGGCCAAAAAAATAGCTAAGTATGAATACAAGTGTGAAGGCAGAAGGACGACATAAAGGTGTGTGCGGAAGCAATAGAAGAATAATTTACATAATTTAAAAGGTGCACGAAGGTGCACGCGGAGGTTTGAAAAAAATCACGTGTGAAGGGTTGTGCGCCAGGATGACAGGTTTAGGAGTTAGCTAGATTTAAAAAAAAAAAACTATAATTAGGAAAAGGCACATGTTGGCGTTGGTCAACATGGGAAGGCTATAACTTGAAAAAAGCAAGGTTGAGGCACCTTTGAAACGAGGTAAAGCACATGCAGGACACAGGCTATGCATGGATAAAGACATGGTTAAATATAGCATAGGTGGCTAATGCAAATATAACACACGGGATAAAGTGGAACTTCCAAAATAATGCAAGCCACACATGGAGAGCCACAAGAAGGTGCCTAATTATAGGAAAGAATGGGTTAGGGAAGCATGCAAGCTATGTATAGGGGTCTTCTAATTATAGATTAAAGCATGTAATTGGTGAAGGATAAGTTTCCACCCTATTATATATATATAGTTTTGTCGCATCCTTTGTAATTATATTGTGACTAGAACATTAGTAGTGAGTGTGAATGTGGATGTGTGCAAGTATGTTATGGATTGTGTAATTGTGATGTAATTGAGAGAAAATGATCTTAATGAATATGGATCTCCCTTTTGTTTAATGTTTTGTTATGGTTGTGCGTGGTATAGTAATTTAATACTGATGTGAAATTGATAGTATAACTAAGCTACATAAAGAACAATCACATTAATAATGGAGGAAAAGTTGCATAATACAAGACTAAAATTGCAGAGGGACAAATTATAACAAAAATACCATATATTATTGATAGAATAAATCTTTAGCAAATTACATGATGAGAGAGCTTACAATTTATAAGATAATGAACTCCTTAAAAACAAGGATTCAACTCCAATCTTTAATCCCATAATATCCTCACATATCTCTCTCTATAATCACTCCCAAACACAACAATCTCTCACACAACTCCCAAATAGCTACGTGAGTTGTTTATTCAACAAACTCACAAACTAATACATATTATCCTATATTCTGAATAATGAATTGATTAATAACTCATATTAATAATACTACAAACTTTTATTTTTCTCACACAAATATGATATTAGTATCTTACTAACACACTAACTTACTAATGTAATATATGAATATTACATTTAACTATTACAAAAAATAATTTGAGCACTAATTTATGGATTATTTCTAACATTCCCCCCCTTAGTGCGAAACATGGATGATTTTTTTCTAGTACATGCTCATGATGTGATGGTTTTCAAAGAGTACCATCAACTCCAACAGGTTTTCTAGTGGAACCATTAACCACTCTGTATGTGATTTTTCTAAAATTATTCACAAACTCTCAAATTGGTTTTCTAGTGGACCACCAACCACTCCATAGCAACGTACATGTTTCCCTACTCCCATCCTTACATTCAAGGGAAAATACCAAAAATATTGCTCATGCAAGAGCTCATTTATTACAAGATTGAACAGGAATAAATCATATATTCTTATTACACCACACAATGAAAATTAAACACAACAAAAATAAATGCCACAAATTCAATGTGTGGCCCCTTCGCTTGCGGCTGACGAGAGGCCGTTTATTAACCTCTTTCCTCTATTACCTCCTTCCACCATCGTGATGATGCTAACTCAGCCGAATTTGTCTTTGAGTCTCATTTTAAAATTCTATTAGGTGTTGGTTTCAACCGATAATGAACCCTTACAATAATAATCAGCTTTATATTTAATCAAAATAATAAAGCATCTTAGATTTTTATTGTTGGAAATCAGTCACTATTTGTTTACAAAATAATCAGAAATGTTTCCACAATTTCTCTTAAAATACGAAATGGGTTTCTATAATTTTTTTATAAAAGTTTCTCATAATACAAATAAACAAACCCAAAAAAATTCACAAAATTCTAAATTTGAGTTTTTGAGAAAAACACGAATTATCAGTCATTTTTTTAAGATCAAAATCCAAAAAATGGCGACCGAAGCTTCAAAACTCTCAGATCTGTATTCAAGAGGTTGCGGTTTTGTTCTGCAGTGACTCTCATAACTCGTCATATCCTTCTCTGATACCAGATGATGTTAAATTGATAGTATAACTAAGCTACATAAAGAACAATCATGTTAATAATGGAGGAAAGTTGTAGAATACAAGACTAAAATTGTAGAGGACAAATTATAACAAAAATACCATTTATTATTGATAGAATAAATCTTGAGCAATTACATGATGAGATATCTTACAACATATAGGATAATGAACTCCTTAAAACAAGGATTCAACTCCAATCTTTAATCCCACAACATCCTCACGTATCTCTCCTATAATCACTCCCAAACCCAACAATCTCTCACACAACTCCCAAATAGCTAAGTGAGTTGTTTATTCAACAAACTCACAACTAATACATATTATCCTATATTATTAATAATGAGTTGATTAATAACTCATATTAATAATATTACAAACTTTTATTTTTCTCACAAAAATATGATATTAATATAACAATATTAATATCTTACTAACACACTAACTTACTAATGTAATATATGAATATTACATTTAACTATTACAAACAATAATGTGAGCACCAATCCATAGATTATTCCTAACAAATACTCTCTTAAGGAATGTTTCCATGTTGTAATAGCTATGAATGCAGGAACACATCTTTACAAACCAAACAAATGAGGGACCTAGTAGAATTGTGCGCGCTTCTGGTGAGTACTTAGGCCCTTCCTAGGTGATGTGCTAGTGCGCCTGACAATGTTGTGTTGCACATTATATTGTTGCATGAAAAAGTCTCTCAATCATTATGGATTTATTTCCTCAGCCTCCCAAAAGTGTTATGTCATCGTCATATCTTGACATACATACTCCTATTAATTATGTCCACCTATCTCAAGGCACCAAATCATCTGTGATCCCCTCAGATCCTCTGCTGTTTTCTTGGGATGTTACGTCACATAATTCATACTCTATGTATCTAGGATGAAATATATGATCATCCAAGTTTGTACAATTGTTTCTTGTGGTGTCACCCCCTACTTCTCTCTCTCTCCTCCTCAAAAACTTGTCTCTCATGTTTTCCCCCACCTCTATAACATATAGTCCCTTTACTCCTCTTATTCCCTACATAACTACCACCTAGCAACCAAATATGGGGCATGCCTCACTTGACATGGCCTCGATGGTGGAATAGATACTACCATTCGTAGTATCTCACCTCTCTGTCAAGCATGTCGTCAACGATATTCTAAGAGGGGTTATGACACTACATAAGTTAGGATACACCTGATTTTTTATGTTTGCTAAAAATTTATCTTATGTAAGGGATGCAGATGTATTTCCTCCTAAGTAAGTTCCTAAAATTTCCTACCAATATTGGGGTGTGATAAAACTTTTTCATGTGGGTTAGACAAAAACATTTTAGAGATGTTATTATATTGTAGCTCTGCATACCTTCAACCTATATTTAGATGAGGAAACCTCTAATTCATATTCCTCTCATAAAATAGTGGATTAGATTAAAGTAGGGGTTATGAGAAAATTACAATAACATTGTGACAATTTTGGTAAAAATTATGATATTTTCACCCTGTGACTTCTGGAAACCCAGGTTTTTCCACTGTGTCCAAATTAGGACACCAGAAATGAGATTTTCACCCTGAGAGCATAGGAAAGTTTTTTGGGGTCAAACCTTATATTATTTTGACTATAAAATACTTGATGAGATCATTAAAACCATTTTTGAGATCCGGTTCTTCTTTAAACTTCAAATTTTGGTCATATTTCATCTTGAACTGAGAGGAGCAACTATTGTGTTCTAAATTTCCTCATGAAATGTTTGAGCCTTACAACAAAGTTAATATTTCCATGTTGTATAGGATTCTAAGAGATTTATGATAATTATTTATTTTTCTCCCAACTTCTTCTGGAACTCCTAGAATCTTCCATAGAAGTCAGCTGTAACCGTTGGAGCTTTCATTCCTTACACCCAGATGACTCGACTTTGTTCAAATTGTTCCTAAATCAAATTGTATTCACATAATTTTCCTTAACCACCTAATACATATTAAATTCTCTTTTACACCACCCCCAGATGATTTATATTTTCTGTGAAGGCTTCCAAAGGGTGATTACCAGTTGCAAAATGGCCAAAATGACCTTTTTAAGCCTCCGAAGGAAGTTGTCTTTCATCGAATCTCAATGAGTTCATCAATAACATTAGGCACTCTTCCCTACACACTAATACACGCTTTAAAACCTTGTTATAAATTTCCTCTAAGTCATGTTGAGGGAAGAACCGAGGGCAGGCTAGTTAAAGAAAGGATACATGTTAGGAAATAAGGGATAAAATATGCGGAATAATCCCTCACAGAATCGCAACAGTAGAAACTAATATGCAGAAATTATTACAGATCTCAAATAAAATTGCAGAATAAAATAACACAACACAAAGAGACAGTATTTAACGTGGTTCACCCAATTTGGGCTATGTCCACCAAGAATCACTTGCTCAAATTTTATTACAAGCCACCGCTCTCTCAATACAATACCCAGATCCATTTGGAGCTATGCTCAACAAACTCTACAGAATTCACACCCGAATTCAAAACACATATACAATACATTTGCTTGTCCTTATATCATATGCATAAGACCATATAAATAGACAACTACTTAAGCAGTTTTACAAAACCGTGGGTATCAAAACCATGGGTAAAACTCGTCCCATAAACCTATGGGTCAAAAAAATTGCCCATATGAGAAGAGCACGTTTCCCGATATGTCGGGTGCATTTTTCAAGGCCCAAAAAATTTACGCCAAAAAAAAAAATCGGGGGGCTGTGCCCACGGACCCTCGCTCGGGGCCCAACCCGGCCCCGAACCCTGGCGAGGATACATGAAAAGTGTACAGTACTCTTAGTGTACAGTCTTCAACACTTTCACACATGAAAATAGGCTCCACAACCTAACAATACATAGTGACTGGGAAATAAACTTTTCAATTATGGGCTTAGTTGTTGTGATTAAAAGTTTCAATTTTTCATGTTATTCATTTTGCATGAAAACATTTCCTCTCTACTAAAGTTCAATAAAATAAGAAATATTGATTAAATTGAGATATTTGAAACTAATTAGAACTTTATGGTGTGAATTTTTACTTCATCTAGGGCTGATTACAACTCTAGACAATATTTATTGATAATACATGTAAAAGGAGCGTGATAAAGTGTCATCAAGAGAAACCACCCACTCACTTCCAATGTAGAAATATATAGAACCTAAGAAAACATAAAATGACTCAAGTCCACCATTTTAGGGGCTAGAGTGGTAAATATTAGAGATACAAGTTGAGTTGCGTTGAATAAGTGGAACTTATCAAGGGTCTTGGAGAAACACCATTGTAATAGCTTTATGATTTTAGTTGATTTTTTGTGACAGTCCTAATAGTGGGAGTAGTAAATTTGTATATGTCAAACATTTTTAAATTTATAAAAAGGTTGTATGTGTTTTGATTTATTACCTGTGTTATAAGGAATTTCATGAGTCCATACATTCGAGCAATTGTTGTTACCTTTAGGAGTTGTGAGGTTTATAAAATATAGTTTTTACACATCTAAAAATATTACAAATGTCAATAAACAATCAAAAATGCCCCAAAACCTAAACAATGACTACATTATTTCCCAAAATAGATATCGATTGTAGAATTTAAACCCTAAAAGCTTTACGTTGAATGCTGAAATCCTAAAAAAAACCTATGTACTGACCAAATTAAAATATGAAAAACTATCTTCTAAATTGTGACTTAAGGAGCTATGAGACTAGTTCCGTAAGGTGTAGAGTGACCCTATATTCTTATATTTACTAAAATAAATTTAAAGTACAAGAAATAATAAAGTCTAAAGATTAATAAATGAAAAACTTAAACATTTATTTATGTAGAGATATAGCTCCTAGATGCACATATATAAAAAATTTAACAGGAACGCGAGCGTGTTATAACGTGAGCATTTTATAACGTGAGCACATTATAATGTACTCGCATTATATCTTTTATGGATTGGAAATTATCAATCCATAGGCTTTTATTTTCCTAGGATATCCAAACCTAAGGTTTGGACTATGTAAACTATGAAAAATCTGTGTTTTACAAAAAAACATAATAATCTCAAGTGTACACATCGATTTCTCATGTATTATAAAAGAATATTCCAAAAACATGATACTACGACTTCAAGCTCATTTTTACGTTTGTGACAATATACTTCTTTCAAAAATATGATTAGTTTAAGACTTTCATCCTTAGTTTCTTTTACTAGTGCCTTCTTTTCTTGCCAAAACGTATGTATACTATTTTGTACACAATTTATGATTCTTTCATCTAATTTTTAAAAAAAAGGCTTGATCTGAATTCCATCCTACCACATTAAAAAAAATAGACTATTTATCTAAAAATTAGGGGGGTGTACACACAAATATTTCATTTATGGGATGTGTTCACTGTGAAAATTAGTAAAATATATATATTCATCCAAAAAATATGAAAAATTAGTGAGACCTCATACATGCTCTTAGCTAAATTTCTACTGAAGGGATTTGTAAAATAATTTATAGAACTCAAAAAATGGGAGGGGGTGGGGTGGGGGGGGGGGGGCGGGCAGAGGGGCATACACAACACTATGCTATCTTTTTGACACAAAAATAGACACACTTTATATGCACACCACATTTGACCACCTTAATCTCCACCATTTAAAAAAAAAAGTATTTTAGAAACTAAATTCCGATAACTATGATTCTTATTCTTATCACATTGTCAAATTTTGAGCATATGCATGCCAAATTATTAGTTGAAGTTTAGGTTTTATTGATTTTAGGAAAAATGTGACCACTTTTGACCTCCTTTTGGTCCCCCATTTCCATGCACTTACCCATTATAAACATTTTTGTATTCATAGTTACATAAAGCTTGTAGAGTTTTGTATTGTGTATTTTTTAAATATATTTTTATACAATGATTATAGAAATTCAGAAGGATTTACAGTTTAGTCAATTGCATAAGGTTTGCTTAGGGTTTAGTCTGATAAATAAAATCTAGGTGTTTAATCACTCTCATAATGCTTTGGATAAACCTATAATCATAACATTATATTCTACGTCACTAAAATTTGAATTTTAAAATTTAGAATATGATTCAAGAAAGTAATTGATTTTGTTTTGTCTAGAATAATTTATACAAGCTATGTAATGTAATGACCTCAAACAACCCAAGAGGTGTATTTAATACTTTTTATTTATTCTAATATTTCTATTTTATGCACAAATTTATTGGGTGAATTCTCTTTAATATATTCAAAAATCAATTGGTTATTTCTTGGGGAAGCCTCCTTTCATTTCTTAATCGATTACCAAGTCCTCTTTTGTTGGAATTGGTCACCTTTGTCTGATGGAAATATGCAATAAAAATTTATGGGGGGAGTGCTCGTATCTATATATAGGTTGGTCCTCTCCCCAAACCACTAGAACTATCTACCTACCACAAAACTATGAAATGTGAAAAATATCATATCTTTGATTAAAATATACTTACATGACAATTAACCTATATTGTCTCAATTTGTTGAGATTCAATGGAAACTCATATATGATTAGAGGTAATAAAGCCATTTATATGAGTCAAATAAGGGTTTTATACATTGAATATGGTAGAATATTTCTGGATAACACCATTTTTATTAGGTTACTACATCTTTAAAATAAAAACATTAGATTATGAAAGAAAAAAATAATGATGGAATGAGACATAATTACATACATATGTAATCAGAACATCATACAACATATTTTAAATAAAATAATCAAATAAAATATTAATTTGATATAGAATGATTTGGTGACTATTTTAGCCTTAAGGGTATTAAACATAATGTTGAATTTTGTAAAATCCTTGGTTATAAGGCTTGGGATGCTCTAACTATAGGTATTCCCAATAGAATGGCTAGATACGGTAATCTCCCACCAATTTATCCAAAACATTTGAATTAAATCTATAATGACAGGTATTTGATGGCACCTTAGTAGGTATATGTCGATTTGTTTTTTCATTCCATTGTGCTTTTCTTATAAAATAGCCAAAAACCTAGTTGTTTTCACTTGTTCGTGTTTAATCTCCATGACAAGAATGGTTCCCTCTTCGCATCCTTTTTCATGAATGTTTGACATGTTTAAAGAATATTTTGTTACTACAGATTCTATCTACATTTTCCTTATATCATCCTACAACCAAGAATTTTATATTTTGTCAAAAATTTCTTTAGTAAATTAAAATGAAAGAGACTATCCTACCACCCCCCAAAAATGAAAATAATAATAATTTCATTTTTGTTTCAATTAATATTTATAATAAAAAAATGTTAGAGCATAAATATGACCCCAAAGAATTTTAATATTTTTGCATTGAATATTTTCTACTTTCCTAGTATATAATTTTGTTACATATAATTCATATTTCCCTTTTACGTTTTTGATGAATGTGAAAATTAAGAGAAAAGGAACTTAAATTGTTGAATGGTTTGTGTTGAAAGAGAAAGCATGGAGAGGAAAGAAAAAATAGCTTGTATCACATGGTGATGATAAGAATAGAGACAAGATAAATAGATATGAAATGCATTGTTAGTCTACCTACATTTACATTTGCATCACCATTTTAAGTGTTCAAGGGTTCTCTATAATATGTTTTGGATATGCATTTACATGATTAATTTGTGGAATAAGAGAGAACATCATTGGATATAAGGACAAAGATCGGAATTGTGTAAGAGAAAAAAGGAGGCAACATTTTCCAAGTTCATAGATGTAATAAGTGATGAAGATATTGATTGGCTTTTTCCTTGTCAAATACTACATATGTTTGTGCTTATTGGTTATGGTTAGGGTTTGGTAGATTTTAGGGGTTGTTACAAATATTATGTGGGGATTAGAATATATAATTTTTCACTTGTAACAAACCAATTTCATCGATGAACCATTTTGGCAAAATGCCAATGGTCATATTATCAAGACTTTTATACGATGAGAGACTACCTATTATTAAGAGTTAAGAGTCAAGGTCCCATGTAATATAATACAATAGAATTGTAATAAAGGCAAGTCTTCTCTACCAACCTTTAGTGATAACTTGCAAGCCTATTTCCAAATTTTTGCTCCACATCAAATTCATTTCAAAACTAAAGTCAATCACTTTCATCTTTAAAGAAACACATGTATGTAAATTAGAAAGAAACAATGAAACATACTCTTTATCTCTTAACAAGTAACCATTTCTCAATTAGATTATAATCATAGAAAAAGAATAAGTCATATTCCTCTTTGACCTTCTTGCTTTATATCTTCCATGTTTAAAGTTTTTTAATTTTTCTCTTTTTAATTCTTTTGGATCCCTCTATTTGATCATACAAATGTTTATATGTATTTTTCTAGGTACATACGGTAGCATGTATTTGTGTTAGTTACATAATGTTCTCTGAGGCACCTCAAGTCTTTGGAATACTTCTTAGTAGACATCATATGAGTATTAGCATGGATAGTTTTACTAGTTTATATATACAGGGAAAGGTTTTGGATTGTTTGAGGTATCTCAAGTATTTTAGATAGTTTTCCACCTATATAAAATCCATTTTAAGATGCATTTGTAATATATTATTTGTTGTAGGAAGTTTAAGGTTGTTTGTTCCAGTCTCCTAGCCACACAATTTTTCAAAATTTTGACAATTTGATATTTCGTTATTTTATGACACAATAGCCATCATTGGCATTAGTTTCATTTTTCAGAAGGAGAATCCCAAAAGTTTAATCATATAACTTGTCCACTCCTATTCATAATACATCATTTTATAATTATATTATTGATATGAAAGAGAATATATTGGAATTCTAGACTACATTAAAAACAAAATTGTGTTATTGTAAGGTATTAATTATGAATTCATACATGTAATTGTACAAATAATTAGTAGGGTATTTTTTCCTACAAAACTCAATTTGTGAAATTGTAACGAACTTTTAAATTTTCCATCACTTTTTAGTGGAATCAATCATACAATTTAACTCGGTTATAAACATTGGGAAACTAATGATGCCAAAATACATGAAGAAGCATTGTATTGGGAAGTGTTAGTGTATTTAATTATCAATACATAATTTTATGAATATAGGATGCATGAATAATATTCAAAGTAATATAATATTAGATAATGTACTAATTATTTCACACTTATCCACATTATTTATAAGGAATAATATTGATCAACTTATTGAATTATATTATCAATAGTTTGGTCTTATCTTAAAAAGACTTTTTCTTTAAGATAACTACTCTCTAAAGGTAACCCTAGCCTCTTCCCCTATTTATATAAGAACATATTGATCTAGTATTTATGGTATCATTATAGAAGAGCGATGTTATTATAGTGGTGAATTTATGCCAAAACATTTAATCAAAGTAGGAATTCATGTTACCTGTGATCTAAATCTGTGTAACATCTTTATTTCAATTTTTCATTGATTTATAATATTGTGTGTATGTGAGTGTATGTCTTATGGTTTCTACAGTGATTATGGGGAATATCCAATAAATTTAACATGGTATCAGAGAAATAGAAACTTCACCTCGTGCAACATGTAGGTATAAAGAACAAATCTACAGTTTTCATCTTTTTCTACATATCCAAATCTATTACAATTGTATTTACAAGTTTCAATCCAATTTTAGTGGTTTTAGTGTAAATAACCAATCTTATGATCTCACCTCACCCTTTGTGGGATCTTATTTGATCACAAATTGGTCAACATAATGAGGTATTAAGGGTTAAAGTGTTTTATTTCATAGAAATTCCATAGGTTAGAATTGTGTTTTGACTATTGTGAAAGTCACATAAGCTATCATTCCAGGTAAATAACTTATGATTTTTAACTAAACTCATGGGGTAATAGTTATGCCCCGATAATCAAGCCATCACATAGTGTTTTATATATATTCTAGCTTCCATATACCTCATGGTATGTAGGAAATTCTTGGGATGTTTTTCTTTTTGCCAATAGAAATCCTCTGGGTCAAATGATTTTGTATTACATTAATAACATATTAGCCCCATGAAGTTACTCTTCATACTTTTGAGATAATATGGTATAATAGCTACAAGAATAGTGGAATCTTTCATATTCATCGGCCTAAAAAATTGGTATTGTTCATTATATATGAACGAGATGTGTATATCAGAGAGTCTACAAATCAAACACTTCCTAGTCTAGTAATTTTTAAAAAAAAACTTGGGTATACTTAGAATTTCTACACACTATTCCCAACATTTATTCGCATATGTAACTTTGGAAATAATTGGTATAGAAACTCTTTTCAACTCTAGTACAATTTCATGTAACAGTTTCAACTCAAAACCCTGTTTGGATATAGTACATATTATATATCACAATTTTAATTCAAAAATCATGTTCAATCACATCACGAATATTTTTTTTTTAGTTTTTTTAAGAACCCTATTCAGCTTAAGTATAGAATTATCATTTTAGTTATTAACTTTGTTTTAAATTTGTAGTTTTATAAACCCTATTTTTTATATAGTTTTGGAAACCCTTTTAGAAATAGTTTGAGAATAGAACATGAAATAGGAAATATTGAGGGTGTGTTTAGCATAAATTAAAAAAAAAAAAAACCTTTTTGATCCCTATAAAACTTCATAATATGACTGAAATTTGGTCCAAGATAACATTGAAATGTGTTTCCATATGAATTTATAAAGTATGAAAAGCAATTTTGATGAGTAAACTACACCATTGCAATCCGCTTGCTAAGATGATCATTTTAATGTGTATTTCCAAAAACACTTTTAATAGAAACTAATTCCCATAAGAAATCTACACAATTGTTATTTTTTCTTCAAGATGATCAATTTGAAATGTATTTTCAAAAACATATTTTGGGAAAAGAAATTGCATAAAGCAAAGGGCTCTTTTTTCACATGTAGTAAGTTTCTGAGCTATGCAATGGATGAAAGGGTAATTATAACATATTTTAATTACTTAATATAGGAAGGATATATTATTTGTTTTGCTCCTTAGCAAGGTTATTTACCATATTTCAATGATTGAATAATTTGCACCTCTTGACCTTATCAAATGGTGAAAATGGAAAAAAAAATTGAGATGAAACTAAAGGTATTATAGGTCAATTAGTATCCCCTAAATTTAAGTGTCATTTTAGGGCAAAACAAAACCTTATTTAGTTTTTACTATCTTGGAGAACCTTTTTGGAAAATGTGGTGATGTGCAGGTATACTAATTAGGAAATTTGATGCAGGGGCATCTTCAAAGAACATCCAAATTGACAATTTTTCATCCTAACCATGGTCTTAAGATCAAAGCATGTGTGTTGGAGTATGATGAGGTCTTAAGAGAGAGAGCTAGGTGGTCAAGTGGTATGAATTTCAAAATTAGACATTTCCCTCCAAAATGTAGTTCAAATTATAAAGCATGTAAATGAGCCAATATGGTTTGTCAAGGTGAAAAGTGGATGGTTTAAAGTATGTATAAGAGTAATAGGTGTCTATAACTATAGGTATGAGTCTTAGGGATGTATGTGAGCTAATGAAGTATCAATAATGATGTAAAAAATACTTCACGTTGATGTATGGGCATAGGGAAGTTGAAAAGTTGGTTAGGTTTCAAAAGAGGAGTTACATTAAAGAAGAGGTATTAGAGTAAGAAAGTAAGTTAGAGAGAGGGAGAAGGTGAGAAAAGAAAGGATCTCTCATAGATAATAGAAAGGAAAACAAGGGAGATGAAGACTGAATGAAAGGAGCTCATGTTTTGAGAAGATGAAGACTGTAATTTGGCCAAGTAAAATAAGAAAGAAGGATTTGAATAATAAGTTTTGAATGAATAATCCTTTCATATCTTTGTACTCTTCGAGTATGAGGTTTAAAAGTGTGTGCAATTAAGAAATTTCCCTGCATGTGAGTACTTTGTTGGTTATATTAAATGTAAAAATCTCTCACTCTAATTTTTAGAATGTTAATGCCCTCTTAACTGTCATATTGGCATAAGTGATTGTGAGAACTTAGTAGTGGAGATTTAATGAGGTTGTTGAATGGTGTATATATAATACATTAGAATTTTTGAGTCTTAATACCTTTCAAAGGTTACATGTTTTGTGTTCTTGTCCTAGGAAATACATTAGAAAATTTGGTAATACAGTCATCTACAGGCTACCAGGAATTGGAACGTGATAAAACTTACATTGAAGTTGGTTGTTAGTGTCAATAAGAACTTATAGATATGGGAAGAAATATTTGTTATAAGGGGTTGATTATAGAATGATGAGATCCACTGATTTGAAAACATGTTTCTTGCATGTAACACTTTCATGCACAGTTTGAATTAGACATACATTAATCTATCTTGAGTTGGCTAAAATTTTCACGAGCACTGAGAGCTTAGAATCTTGAAGGAGGCTAATAAAAACCTAAGAACCAAGTTTTAAGCATTGGAAATAAGGATCATTCATTTTATAAGAAAATTAAGCTTCTCGGACTGCCTTGTAGGCTAAACCTAAGTTTGATTCAAAAAATAAGCTAAAAAATTCTTTCACGTGGAATATTTCTTTGAAACTTGGAAGAAGTAACAATGACAAGGTCCTTTAACTGTTGGAGAAGGAATTCTTTGTTTTCATTGGAGGAATCTAAAGAAAAACGTGACAATCTTGAAGGGAGGACAGTATGCATAGCCCTAAACCTAATTGAGAAGGTCAAGTTACAAAGGATGTGGAAGTTTGAGAGGAAATTCAAGCTTGATATGTTGTTAATAGTGAGAACATCGAAATGGGTTCCCAAATATGATTAGTTTGTGCTTTGAACCCTCCTGAAAAGAAACTTATGGTGTAAATGTGGGAAAACATTCTAAAAGGAACTAGTGGAGCTAGGAGAGGAAAAGTGACATTGAGAAGAGAGTATCGAGAGATAGGTCATAAAAACTACACCACACCTTATTGGGCCTAAAGGGGTCCTAGAAGAAGTTTACACTTTGTTCCAAGTAGTTATAGAAACTCCCAACCATGAATCTAGCAAGAGCATGGTCTTAAGGGCACAAGAAAACAAGTTAGAGCTAGATAGGTGAAATAATGATATTTTTATCTTTTTGAATCAATTTTAAGGTTGATCTAACATTTTTTAGAGTATGTGATTAGGGAAGTGAAGTGGGAGAAGTCAATAAATGCTAAAAATCCAAATTATTTGGTGTGGGGTGAAGAGCTAGTGAAGACAAGTTGAAGTACTTGGTAAATGTAAAGCGAGTTTGTATGAAATGTGATCAATTTGATGAGTGAATTTACCTTGAATGCATAGTATAGTAAGTATTGAATCCACTTAATGGGACATAGGTCAAAAATTGCATGTTTAAGCCATTTTGGGGCTTCTGGGGTAAATATCATCATCTGTAGAGATTGGTGAAGGTTGTATTTTGAGCCCTCTTAACTTAGTGAGTGCATGTAAATTGTATACACCTCTACATAATTTGGTATTAGAGCATGAATAACCTCTTTGAAATCATATTTTTTTCCTAATATTGAAATGATTAAGTTGAGGGTTGAAGAAATCGTGTTTGTAGAGGAAAAGGGTGAAAAGGGAAATTATTGAAAGTTGGGTGTAAAGTTCTTAAGGAACTGATACTTGTCCCAAGGATATAGTTGTAGGTGACCAAGCCTTTATGAATAATATTGTTTGTTGTGATCCTTGAAGATTGTATATTTCTTTAATTTTCATTGAAGAATGTTAAGCTTTGAAGAATGGATCCTTCTTGATCTTTGCATGCAAAAGTACAATTGAGCCTAGATGTTTGAATCTTCTTAATAATTGGAAACTTTGATGTTTGGAATCTTTCTAGTTTCTTATTGAATGAATCATTTTAATGATCCTTGATGCATGTGTGTACCTAACAAGTGGTGAAGTGATGAATGGTTAATAGGTTAAGAAGTTGAGGTAAAACAAGTGGTCCTAAAAGAGACAAGCTGAGGTGTTGGTGACCCTAGTGAGGCACCTAAGGAGAGGTGGAAGAGTACAAAATATAAGGCCTATATCATTAAAGCTATTAGAAAATAACAAGATACTTGGGTGAAGATCTTATGGAGAGATTGGGAAAAGACATGGGTAACAAATTTAAGGGCTTAGAAGAAGGAAAATACCATAGTAAGGTGAAGGAAAGCACAAAAAGGAAAGATTTAATCTCTAAAGAAGAGATAAAGGAGGAAATAGAAAGGATTAAGAAGTTGGAATCCATTATAGAGACCATGATGAAAGAGGAGATCCAAAAGTTTGGATGGAAGTTGAAAAAGAAGGTAAAGTGGCCAATCAAGCTACTTATGGAGAAGAAGAAGAGGAAAAATCTGATTGCTTTGGAAAAATAAATGGTGAAAGATATTCATGGAAGGGTGAAGAAAAAGGAGATATCGTGTGAAGAAGATTGTGAGAAGAGAGTTCCCATTAAAGAGAACAAGGAGGAGAATAAGGTGGAAAAAGAAGAGAATAAGGAAGTATCTATGAAAAAGATTCTCGTGGGGGCCTTATGGTCTCTTTTTTTGTTATCTAACTCTTTGTTTGAGTGTGTGATTGTAGGTATAAAGACAAATGTAATAAAGGTAAAATATAATACCTCAAGGTGGTTGAAAAAGGGTTCAAAAGGATAACCCTTGAATGAAAATGAAATTGAAAGAGAACAAATACGACTGGTATTTAAGAAAAGAAATAAAAGGTAGAAGAGTTTGAGCCTGATCAAGAGGAATATGAAGATCAAATGACATTCTATGAGGCATGTGAAAGTTTCTTGGAAGAATGAAAAAGAGCTAGTGAGCAAAGAGAGACTCCTAAAAATGGAGCATTAAAGATGAACCATATTATACATGTTGGAAAAGAAGAGGATAAGGGTTTGAAAATTACTCCCAATAAAGCAAAGAGAGAATGGGAACGTACTAAGAACAAACACCAAGTTTCTCATTCAAAAGATAGCGTGAACCATGGCTATATTGTGCCTAAGTGGCTTAAGGGAATAAATATGAAAAGAAATGTAATGAAAGTGGAGAATAAATAAGATGCAAGCCAAAGCCAGGTCTACCAAGGCTTTAAGTCAAGTCTACAAGCCAAGGGAAAAGAAGGATCTTATAAAGAACAAAGTTCATGCTACAAATACAAATAGATAGCTAATATGAAGTCAAGAAATCAGCCCAAACATATGGTAAGTAAGAGATGGATAGTCAAGAGGAAGGGTAAGGTGAGTATACCCCAAGAATGCATAAGGAAAGAGGAAAATTCCAGTTTTGAGGAATATACTAGAATGCATGAATTGGTCCAAGGTTGGTAGCCAAGCAACTTAAGGAGGAGCAAAAACATTCATGAAGGCATTGATAAACTTCAAGGTAAAAAAGTGGTTTATGAAAATTTTGATGATATGTAAGATCATGGTGATTTGAAATTATAAAATGAAGCAATAAAAGGGGAACACAAAGCTTGCAAAGAGATGTCTAAAGAAGCTAAATGGAATATTGGTGAATGTTTCTACACAAGTGAAGAAGGAACATGGAGAGAAGGTGAAGATTATTCAAGGAAGAATGGCTAAGAAAAACCCTAAGTTTTATGAGGCACTTGAAGAAGAAGACATTTTTATGTTGAGAGAGGAAATATAGATGATTGAAGAATTATGTAACTCTTCAAAAGAGATACATGAAAGGAAGGAATGATATTGATATTGATATTGATATTGCTTTGGGTGAATTCCTTGAAATTGTACCATATGAATCTAATAGTGCATCTGAGAAGCATGGCACAAGAAAATGTGAGTGAATGGATGGGTATGATGATCAGCTTTCCAAAGGTGAATCAGATGAACTATTAC
Organism: Taxus chinensis; assembly: GCA_019776745.2. Classification (NCBI taxonomy): domain Eukaryota; kingdom Viridiplantae; phylum Streptophyta; class Pinopsida; order Cupressales; family Taxaceae; genus Taxus; species Taxus chinensis. Next base: position 633,283,480 of record CM034153.1, on the reverse strand, counting down.
AAGATTTGATTGATGTAATGGACAAGGAAGAGAAGAGTGAAGGCATGGCTAAGAGAGAAAGGATTTCTTGGGTAAATATTGATCAAAATGAGGAAAAATAAGATGGAGGTACAGGGTTAGAGAAGCATGGTATGATGATGAATGTGAGAGCACATGTAGTTAAGCAAAAATATGAAGCACATGTACAATTTTCAATCCATTTGAGAAAGGAAGGTAATGAGAACATGAAGAGTATGAGCTATACAGATATGAAGACTCAGGAAAAACATGAAGAAGAATATGTATTTGTTATTGTAATGTTTGTGTGTGTAGGTACATTGGATGAAAGTTTGAGAATGATGAAGGTGAAGATGCAATTCAAGAGAGAAGGAAGTAATGTCAAAGAAAATGGAAAGACAAAGAGCAAGATATGGGACCCGGGTGGTGATACAGGTGGTTATGAAGAAAACAAGAACAATGAGAGTGAAGAGGAAAGGATAAAAGCATGCAAAGAAGGTGAATACTCAACTATGCAAACAAAGTACAAGCGTACTTTTCTCCACCTTGGGAGTATGATGCACGAGCATCTTCAAATAACATAAAAAATTGATAATTTCTCATCCTAACCATGGTTGTAATATCAAAGCAAGTGTGCTGGAGTGTGATGAGGTCCTAAGAGAGCGAGCTAGGTGGTCTAGTGCTATGAATTTCAAAATTGGACATTTCTCTCCAAAATGTAGTTCAAATTATAAAGTATGTAAATGAGTCAATATGGCTTGTCAAGGTGAAAAATGGATGTTTTAAAGTATTTATAAGTGTAATAGGTGTCTAGAAATATAGGAATGAGTCCTAGGGATGTATGTGAGCTAATGAAGTATCCATAATGATGTAAAAATACTTCATATTGATATATGGGCTTAGGGAAGTTGAAAATTTGGTTAGATTTCAAAAGAGGAGTTACATTAAAGAAGACGTATTTGAGTAAGAAATTCATTTAGAGAGAGGGATAGGGTGATAAAATAAAGTATCTCTCATGGAGAATAGAAGGGAAAACAAGTGAGATGAAGAATGAATAAAGGGAGCTCATGTTTAAGAAGATGAAGATTGTAATTTTGCCGAGTAAATAACAAAGAAGGATTTGAATAATAAGTTTAAATGTTGCATGCATGAATAATCCTTTCATCTCTCTATACTCTTCAAGTATGAGGTTTAAAAATGATGTTTGCATTAAGAAATATCCATGAATGTGAGTATTCTATTGGTTTTTATTAAATGTGAAAATCTCTGACTATGTTCTTAGCATTTTAATGCCCTCTTGACTGTCATATTGGCATGAGTGATTTTGAGAACTTAGTAGTGGAGAGTTAATAAGGTTATCGAATGGTTTATCTGTAAGAGATTAACATTTTTTAGTATTAATACCTTTCAAATTTTACATGCTTTGTGTTCTTGTGCTAGGAAATACACTAGAAATTTGGTAATGCAGTCATCTATAGGCTACTAGGGATTAGAACGTGATAAAATTGCATTGAAGTTGGTTATTAGTGTTAATGAGAACTTAGAGATGGGAAGAAAGCTTTGTTATAAAGGGTTTATTCTAGAATGATGAGATCCAGTGATTTGAAAACTTGTTTCTTGCATGTAACATTGTCATGTGCAGTTTGAATTAGACATACATTAATCTATCTTTGAGTTAGATAGTATTTTCAAGAGCATTGAGAGCTTAGAATCTTGAAGGAAAGTAATACATACATGAGAACCAAGTTTTAAGCATTAGAAACAAGGATCATTCATTTTATAAGAAAATTAAGCTTCTCGAGATGCCTTGTAGACTAAACCTAGGGTTTGATTCAAAAACTAAGCTAAAAATCCTTTCACGTGGAATCTTGCCTTGAAAATTGGAAGAAGTAATATTGACAAGGTCATTTAATTTTTGGAGAAGAAATTTTAGGTTTTCATTAGAGAAATCTAAATAAAAACGTTACAGTCTTGCAGGAGGACAATATGCACAGTCTTAGACCTAATTGAGAAGGTCGGGTTACAAAGGAAGTAGAAGTTTAATAGGGAATCCAAGCTTGATATTTTATGGATAGTGAGAACACCGAAATGGGTGCCAAAATCTGATTAGTTTGTGCTTTGAACCCTTTTGTAAGGAAATTTATGGTGTAAAATGTAGGAAATAGGCTAGAAGGAACTGGTGGAGCTAGGAGAGGAAAAGTGACATTGAGAAGAAAGTATTAAGAGATAGGTCATAAAAATTACACCACATCTTATTGGGTCTAAAGGATCGTGGAAGAAGTTTACACTTTATTCTGGGTAGTTCTAGAACCTCCCAACCATGAAGCTAGCAAGAGCACGGTCTTAAGGGCCCAAGAAAGCAATTTAGAGCTAGATAGGTGAAGTAGTGATATTTTGATCTTTTTGAATCAGGTATAAGATTTATTTAACATTTTTTAGAGTATGTGATTAGGTTACTCAAGTGGGAGAAGTCACTAAATGCTAAAAAACCAAATTATTTGGTGTGGGGTGAAGATCTAATCAAGACAAGTTGAAAAAAGGTGAATGTAAAGAGAACCGTATGAAATGTGATTAGTTTTATGAGTGAATTGACCTTGAGTGAAGGGTATAGAGTAGGGTATATTAAGTATTAAAGCCACTTAAGGGGAAATAGGTCAAAAATTTCATGTTTTAGCCATTTTGGGTTTCTGCGGTGAATATCCTCATCTGTAGAGATTGGTGAAGGTTGCAGTGCGAGTCCTCTTAAAACTTAGCGAATGCATGTAAATTTTATACACCTCTACATAAAAATTCTCTTATTATAGAAAATTGTCCTTAAATTGAGGATTTCATCACTCAAAACAAGTGTTTGAAGCTTCTCTCTTTTACGAATATAGAAACAAATTCTAATGACAAAATATTTACAAATATTTTGTCTAAACTAGGACATCCTTAGTTTTTTTCTTACACTACTACAAACATCAAGATTCTTTAAACACTTCATATATGGCACCGAATTTTGACAAGTTATGTGAGAAACTTTGTAAAGAGAAAGAAAAACTTGTTTTTATTGGTGGCATATGACCTAGAGGTAGTAAGCAACAAGGATTAATATTCAACTATTCTAATATGACATTGAAACTTGACTCTAGAACAGGAAAGCGACCTGCTAAAAAACAAGGTAAATGAAATCCTAAGCCTAAGGGAAATAGATCAAGTCCACGAGAATATTCCCCTCATCATGACAAGGGTAAAGGTGAAATGAATGTGAATTTTGACAAATAAGTTTTAATTTTTTGCTAAAGCATACCATGTTGATGTATGCTTGAATTTGGATAGATGTGTTGGTCAATATAAAAATCCCCAAATCAATGCTACAAAACAAATGGGATAACATTTCCATTGAAAATGAGAGGTATAATCACGGGTTCTTTCAATGAACAAAGTGTTTAAACTTATATATTTGAATCTAAAACTTGCATGTAAACACTTCAAAAAGATTAGTTATCTTTTATGGTTAGGAGACCTACTTCAGTCAGATAGCTAACCACTTTAGGATATAAAAGAAAATTTATTTGCAAAAAATGAAAAAACAATGCATAAAAATGAATGATACACCTAACTCTGTCACAAACCAGTCGCAGCTAAAATTTGCTAAAAAACACAAGAAGGTTACAATCCAATCACAAGCGCGATTGGAACCTGCATTGAAATATCACTGAAACAGTGTTGTTACAGGTTTCACCAATCCTATTTTATCTACCTTCACATATCCAAAACCTATAATACTAAAATATGCAAGCCAAGAAACAAAAACTAAGGTATGGGCTCAATTACAGCTTGAGTCCAAAGTTTGGAATGAAGTCCATAATTAGAATGATGGAGGCGAGTGAAGTTTTATAGTTTTTGAGTGTATAAAATGTTTCGACACATATCAGTGCAATATACATAGAAAGGTGAGATAATAAGGGTCCATACTGCTTTAACATGCAAATGGGTAGTTGGCTGGATATAATTAAATGTGAGTGGGTGAGCGTTAGTAAATGAGTGATGATATGTCTTTCATCACCTTTTTGTAGGGTTTTATATTTTCTTTTATGAGAATATTTGATTTTTTGGGATTATTTTCTTTTATATTTTTTCAATTTTTAGCTTAGACCTTATGCGTAAGGTACATTTTGGCACCCATCATGGGGCCATATTGGTTGTGGGTAAATTATTTCATTTTCTAAATATGATAGTGTTTTATTTTTATTAGGATTTTTGTTGTCCTTTTGATTCACTTTTATTTTTCCCTAAAATTTTTGTTGCTGATCTAACACTTTGGTTTTATAGATCTTCCAAAATACAAAATAAAAATTAAAGTTGCAATCTAATCATATCCGCAATACTCTCATGATTTTTTTGAAAAAATTATAACAATCTGGTTGCATGGTTGTCATAGACGCGACTATTTTGTTATTTTTTATAAAAAAAATTAAGGGAAAGAACTTTTTTTAATCACATATCATATATCATTGCTCTGCATGTTTTTCTTCGTGTCCTTGAGTGATCTTGGGATTTATAAATAGCTTTGATATTTTTACTTTTCTATCGTGCACAACATGACAATAGTCCTTGTAGCAGTGTCCAGTATTTATGGTGCCTCTAGGTCACGCTTACGGGTGAATCCATCATGATTGACCTACTGCATATGTTTCCTAACACAAATGAAAAAATTATGTTTATGACATCGACCTTATAAATGTTTGAGGAATTATGAGGACACACAAACACATCCATTCCCCCATTTTCTCACTATGGTCATTAGGCATAAACCTTGAAGGGGTGAACTTGATACTAGTTTTGGCCTTGTGTTTGAACTTGTTGAGAAGAAAGACTGAATTTAACCACATTAACAGATGGGGCAAGGTTGTTGTTTCTTTGGTTTCCCATCTTCCCATTGTTTTTACTCTTGTGTTTTGGTGTTTACAATGTTTGGTTTCTTGGGTTGGTCAATCAAACTGTATGTGGTCACACCATGATTTCAATCTAGGACCTTATGTCCTTGATTGTTCATGTTATTTTGATAGTTTGTGGTATTTTGATTTGAGGTTACCAGCCTCCCATTAGAGTTGTATGTCTTTCATCCATTATCAATAGTCATTTGGTCAATGTGAAGCGTGCCCTCTAATAATTCCTCATAGCTATGGAGGGGGAATTTACACACTTCCTCCTTAGTTTCTCAGTTAAGGGAGTGGAGAAAGAGGTCACATAGTTCCGTCTAATCCATATTAGGTTTGCTCCTGGACGAGTAAAGGACTTTGCACCACCTCTAAATCAAGTGGGTAGTAGATTCGTTTTGCTCTTGTTTAACATATAAGAATTACATGATTCTCATTCACAACATTGTTCATGTCGAAGGCTTTGATGAATTCTGTTTAAAGGAATGTATTGAGGCTTCAAGGATTTGGTAATACCCCTCTAGAGCGATCCCTTCAAGGGTTTTTGAAAATATCTCAGCCACCACCAATCCCATGGAATTAATTCTCTAATTGCAGTGGCGTAGGCTTTGATATGATAATAAGGGTGTCCTTCTCCTTTAAAAGTAGGAAGGTTTTAAAATTGTCATCGAAGCATGACACCTCATATTTTGAAATCAAGAGGTTCTTTCGAGTATTCACATAAGTTCCCATTGCGTACGACTCAATCATGGAGGTTCCCTGATGAATGGGAGGAGGAGGAGGAGGTTCCTCTATCACTTCGTAATTGACCTTGACAAAAACTTACTTTATTCCCCATACCTTGTAGCAAATTCATTCATCCTTTTGGTGACTTAATATCATGAACAAAACCCTATCATTCTAATTTATATTTACTTTGTCTTCGTTAGCGTCCCAACTCAACTTAGAATACTACTGACCCTTGTCCTCCAACATTCATTTGATGTTAAAGGTCATACACTTAAATTTCTCCTTTTGTAGTTTCTAAACTGCCCCTCTAGTATCTTAAGTTCAAAAATATTGCTAATCATAGGCCTGGGGAAACCAAGCATCACCCATTACAAGATGAATACATGTTCAAAGTCACTTTACCAGTTATAATGTGTACCAAAGATTTCAAATTCAAACATACAACTCTTCACCTTTAAATCACTCCTTTACTTTGGCTTGCAAGGTTCAGTTGGGTCTCCTACGGTCCTAGAGATGGACTATCAACATTTTCTCTCTCTTTAGGCACATAATGACCAAAACAAACTCTCGATCCTGATCTAGGGGCACTCTAGATGGTTTTTTTACACTCATGAGGTTCTCCTTGCTGAATTGCTCCCTTAACCTTCCCCTTTTTCTTACTTCCTCATGCCATTATACACCATAATTCCCTTAGGCCACGCACTATCATGGAATCCTAAGTTTTTGGGGTCATTTGAGAGTATAAACCTTCAAGTACAAGTTAAAGAGGCTAATGGAATCAATAGTTTCAAGTCTTAAGTCATGCCTTCATCATTATATTCCCCAATGACTCATTCTTATCAACTTTGTGTCTTCATTGGTCTGCCTACAATGTGCTCGACCAATTGTCAAAGATAACTCGAGCATCACTAAATTGTTTGACCTCCCTCCTTCACTAACATTTGGATGATACTCCCACATAGCTTCCTTTAAAATATCAAGAAGTTTGATCAGATAAATTCTGAGAAAAGTGTTTTTTCTAACTAAACCCTAGTTTAAGGGTTTCCCCCTCTATGTGAGCCCGAGAGGGCAAAATTTGATGATTCTACATTATATTTTCAACTAAAACACTCCTTCAATCTTAACAAATATTGTTTCCACAAGAATGACCTTTCAAAAGCCCAAATTGACTCATGAACAACCTTAATATTCCCTAGATCTTTGTATTCAACAATAAACTGGAACTGTGAATATCTGTTACACACTTGGGGAAAGGTTATAAGATTCTTTGACAACTTCAACAACTCACACTAGGGTCTAAAAATCTCAATCACTTTCCTCCTCGATTCCCAAATGGTCTGGGTCCTTTGAACATCAAAATAAGTAGTAAAAGTTTGTGATCCACCCTCAAAACGACAGTTTTCTTTAACTATTCATTGTGGCCTTCAACAAGTCATGATCAATGCTTGGCTTCATAGCTTTTGAGAACATTTAAAGGTATATACCAATCTTATAAACTTTTATCTCTGACATGCATCACCTTATAGGTCAAGCTCTCTTGCACAATCACACACAAGGTTACAAATATATCAATAGTCTGCTTGAGAACAGAGAAATTGTATTCAAGACTATATATCACAAACCCTAGTAAAGGAATCAATCTAACTAATACAAACACATATAGGAAATATTTCTTACCATATATTGTTTTCCTTCTCAATGACATGCACACAATTTCACCTTCATTCATGCATAAAATTGCTTGTAAAATTATCGCAAGGTACATACATATAAGAAATCACACAACTCTTTCTCTTGAAGCTTCCTTGATTCACACTCGAGTGGACTGAATAATTAAGTTATATTTTACAATTTATAATTCTTTCCATCAATTCCTAACTGAATAAGACACCTATACACTTTGGTCACATGAATGATTTTAGTCTTAACACTAAATTTCTTAGCCTAGAGACCAAGTTCTTGCCTCCCAACTCATATTGTGATTTTCTAGTCCCCTTAGAGGACCTAAGACACACATTTTAATCCTCATTTCCTCCTTTACATATCTTGCAAGCTCCAAGAATCCCTTAAAACAATTATATCAAGCCAAAAATGGCCTTCAAGACTTAACTTGCACTTTTGGAGGGAAAGTGTACAATTTAAATTTGAAAAGGCCAAGACACTAACACACCTAAATGACATCTAATGACCCCAAAGACCTATGACTATAACTGAAAAACCAAAATTTGATGTTGTCATCCCTATATACACACTAGAGTTGATGCTCATGCATCAATCTAAAAACTAATGCCCGCAAACCCAATTCTATGTCCCATTGGTATCAGTCAATGTTTGACGGGTTAATGATTGGTTTGAAAATCCTTTTATGAGGTTCTTAAGGGCCCAGAATGGTCATACAGGACACTAACTCATGAGCATGATCAAGAAAATTAGACAATTAATAGCAAATGGGGGCCAAGGACTAAGTACATGTAGTCTAAGACACTAAGGAATGGGGTGTTGCGCTCTTTTTAACCTTTAAGCTATTTTAATTTCATAACTTTAAATAAGCAATATAAATGAGTTTAAATTAAACAAAAGACAATCAAATTACCTTTTAATTTAATTAAACTACATTTGTTTATACTTAAACAAAGCAAATACAACTACATTAATTCTTTCTTTTTGTATTTTTAGTGAAGCTTTTCAAATGAAACAAAAACAATTAAAATAAACTAAGTTCCTAAATATTTTTGTGTTTTTCCAAGATTAAATAAAATAAATAAACAAACAATTATATGGACATAGACACAGGCAATTAAATTAAATAAATAAAATCTACACTATTCTTGAATTAAAACAAATCTATATTGCCTTTGGAAATGAATGAAAGGTAAACAAAGTCTGACCGGATTTGGTTTCCTCTCTATGCAGTTTTGTGTAACTTCTACTTTAACTAGAAAGATGTTCCCTATCTAAATAAATTAGAACTTCTCCCTACTAAATTCCACCTTAGGCTCTCGAGAAAAGAAAAGCTTCGTAGAAGCAATTTTCTTATTCATCGTGCAACCATCCCCAATAGAGCTTCTTTAAATCGCGGGAGAATAAAATGAAGAAATTAAAGACTTCTTGGCACTATTTCTTCCTCCAACCTTCTTCCCGTATAGATCCATATGGATAAGTAGGGAAGGGGATATCAATATATTTATGCAATAAGTGTTTTTAAACCAATGTAAAGACACAACATGCACACGGGAAGTAATGAAATCTTCCACTTCTAATTATTTCTTCTAACTACAACAAATAGAACTATGCAAAGCTTTAAAAGAATTGAATTACACCTCCAACATGGTTATTATTTTTTTGTGATAGCTTCCCATATGTGAACTGTACTTTTTGTCTCCTCAACTTTGTCTCCTTTTCTAGAGTTAATGTCCAATTGATCATGGGATGTGTAGATGTTGGATGGTAACAAAGAAAAGAAAAAGATTGGTTGTGGCTGGCTTGGTGCAAGAAATGAATGAAAACATTTGGCATGAAAGAAGAAAGAAATGAAATGGTTGTCTATGCGGTCCCTCTCAAAACTTCAACAACATAACACTTCGCAAAAAATGTAAGATATCTAACCCATCATACGAGTAAAAACTTAGCTTTTATAAAATCTTGGGAAATAAGAAATCCATCAACAAGTGTCAATCAATAAGTGACAGATCATCCAAATGAGGGGCATACAACTTTCTAAGCTTAACAAATGAAGAAGAGGAATTCAATACAAATCTAACAAGCCTAAAAATAGACAAATTAGTTGATAACAAAGGATAAAATCATGCCCGTAATCAAAACACACATTAAAAATGTGTATTTTAATTTTTAGTTGGAAGGTTATAGATATAGACACAAAATCTATGCACTTTGGTACATTTCTAGGTCATAAAGCATACTAATGTATACACGATTCCTAAACAAGAAGACTAGTGGTTGACAACTCATTTTGGAACTTTGATTGCTTTATCTCTTGCACTTTACTAGATTTACACATCTTACATCTATGTCAGAACTTTATTGATTTATTTTTTGATGAGCCTCAAACACTAGTTCCTAGCTAGGACAAAAGCACCCAGGTGCTCTTGTCCCTTATGGGTGCTCCTATCCATATTTATCCTTCTTCTTACTCTTTTGGGTCATTTGCATCTCTTGGGTCATCTTTTAACATTTTGGGTTGGCCTTCCAGTTGTCAATTATGAAATTTCAAACAAGGGAATCACACACACACTTAGTTACTTCTCACAAATAAGGGGCCAAGCACTATAAGCATTATCTATCATCACTTAAGCTTGCACAAAGGCACAAGAGCACTATAAGGCATACATCTATAACATACATACAAGGGACAAGGGTTGCATTTATTTGCATACACAACATAGGAGGGGATTTCATTCTATTCCATCACACACATTTTGCATACTTGGAAGCAATCTAGATCTATCCCACTATCATTGTGTAACTTGCACAAGGGAAACCTAGGGCATCATTACACATACAAGCATGAAGAACTACATGGATTCATGAGATGTAGTGCAACACTCGGTTGTAAGTTTACTCTTCAAGTGACTGACGAGGTCAGTCTGACTCCCCATTTTACATATTTTTTATTAGATTTTATGTGGTTTGTGGGCATGTGCAACTAGTACATCTATTTTGCACGTTACAGGTATGACCAATGATCTAACAAAAAGCAAGTGCGAAAAAGAGAGATCAACAAAGCAAAGTTCTTCTAACCTGAAAAAACCAGACTCTAAGCATCTGATCAGACACATGCACCAAATAGTCACTAGCACCTAAGGCACTCTTATTCCTCCAATGGGTGCTTCTATCCCTCTACATTCTTAGGGTTATAAACCCTCATCAAGCCTGTTACGATGTTGTTTCTAGCCTATGATTCAGCATATATTCTCAGTCTCGATCACTCCCAAGTTACATAGGATAACTAAGTCCTCTTCTCCTCTCACTTGCCTAGGATTTTACATGGTTAAATGCTTATTACTTGTGCACTATTGTACTTTATTTCCTATATGCATATCATTATATTACAGTAACTACTTTGAAATTAAGGTTTAATTAAATTTAGATTAAATCATTTGGTGAACCCATTTTCTCAAACCCTACCTTGCTTCAAGGCCTTCTTTTGATCTTACATTCCATGGCTTCTGAGACTCTCTGAATCAATTTGACCGATGAAGATCCCCTTTAACTCAATAAACATTCCTCTTGAAAACTCATATTTTTGCAGTGAACACTCCTCAAGACCTAGATGTTACTTATTATTCACTTGACAAGCTGATGAATTTTCATTCTGGTTAGGAAATCAACCCACACATGGTCTCCAATGATACTTCTACTTCCTATTGTGAATACTTCCACTCCTCATTGGGTTCCACCACTCTGCCACCTACATCTATCACCTTCCACCATTCCTATTTCTATTTCTATTTCTACAACCACACTTTTCCCCTCCCATTACTTCTCACACATGACCTACATCTCCTCTTTAGGAACTCATGACCTAGCCTCATTATATCATGATTTACAACCCAAATTCACCAATTACAACAAGAATCTTCATCCTTCTCTCCATCTATAGATTCCTCACTCCTCCTTCATAATCCCTTTTGCACCCACCATCTCCTCTTATCTACTGCCTCCTAACTTTTTTCATCACCTAAGTTTCATATATTCAATGGCCATGATCGACCCTCAAGAACACCTTCACTCCTTCCATGTTGCATGTATTGACTATGCTGATGACCTTACATTTGTTGGCTAAATTTTTTCCTCGAAGCTTAAATGACTATGTTATGCAATGGTTCTATGATCTACCTATCCATTCGGTAACATATTTTACAACTCTAACTAATGCATTCCTTGCTCATTTTTCTATAAATATTGGCACTAAGATATCCTATGCACAATTAGCTAAAATAAAACAAGGATCCAATGAACATCTTGTGAACTATGTCTTGCACTATAAGAACAACCTTGCCAAAATGACCAATGTCCTAGTTGATTCAGAATTACAAGACCTATTCATTCAAATTATTTTACCTTCTCTTCCAAGAGAGTGTCATTTCAAGACTTCTCCTTCCTTTGATCAATTATGCCACACACTCAAATTGTGAAAAAGCAAACTACTATCTATGGGAAAACTGAAGTTATTATGATACTTCCTTCTTCTCCATCATCTAACAAGTTTCAAGCTAAATCCACCTTCAAACCATCAACTAAGCCTACCAAAAATCAAGCTATTATCAACATTGTTTCTACACCAGCAAACGCTTCAATTACAATCCACAAGATGCACCTTTACTAAGCTACCTTGCGCACCTTGGTTCCTATTACCACAACTCATTGAAAGCAATCTATTACTCTCCCTCCACCACTCAATTTGGACCCTTCTTGACCACATGTTATAACTACAATGAAAATACACACTGTGATTACCACCAATGCAATGAGCATTTCTATTAATCGCTATTTTAAGCTCAAATATCATATCATTCAAGATCTTATCAACAATAATGCAATCGAGCTTCCAAACCATCTACTTCTAAACCGATCAATGATAATCAAAATCTTAAAATCTTCAATGATCCATTACCTAAAACACGAAAATCCAGCTATTGATTCCTCTGAAAATCATACATATCATGTTGTGCTTCCTCCTTCATCATCAACCTGCTTGATTTTCTCATTGCTACTGCTGACATGCCACCACCATTTATTACATTCTCAGATCATGATTACCATGCTACATTTTCCTTTATTCATTGCATATTGATGCTTCTATTGGTACTCATATAGTCAACAATACTATGGTCCATCCCTCGGCCCTTTCCAATGCATGCTCTATGGCACTTTTACTAGCTATCAACTTTCCAACTTCTCAAATCACATTTCCAGTCCCTAATTCTTATGGACATGTTTCCTTCCTTGTTACTAGTTGGATCCCTTACCATACCAACAACATTCCTCGTTACATCTGAAATCAAGGGTTGTGACATGGTCTTAGGTCTCCCTTGGCTCCGAGCTACCCAGGTTATCCCTTCCATGCTCCACTTATGTCTTAAGTTCATTCACAACAAACAATTTGTCACCATCAAAGGTATTCCACCATGCTCCATTACCTCATGGCCCACTCTCACCTTTATTTTAGACCTAGTCATGACATCTAGGCCTCCTGTACACCTCTCACAGTCTACATCTATCTTTGCACCTAGATCTCCCATTCATACATAACCTACATCATGGCCACCATCATCCTCATCGGTTCATTAGTCCACCCCTTCAGCCTAAGTCCCCTACCTGGGAAACCCATTCCTATAGGATTATTCCACCTCCTTCACCACATCAGTCTCCCTCACATACACATATTTACTCTCCTACACCACCGGTCCTAAACCATGGTCACATGCCTTCTCTTTCTTAGATACCAAATAAGGAGCCCTCACTCTTCACTATCGTCAGATATTTTTCTATCACTCATACACTTGGGGGAATCACACTTTCTCTCCCCCCTCTCATCACCATTTGATGTCTCTATCTCTGTGCTTCATGTCTACACATCTTATCTTATTTTCTACACTTCATGTTCATGTGCTTCATGAATAAAACCTCACTTTCCTATGAATCTCATCCAATCTTTTCAAACAGCATACAATCTCTTGGTACACTCATTACCTTTCATTATAATGCACTCTTGTTCTATGGTTCATGCTTGACTTTTGAGGGGGAAATTATTCAATGAACCTCAACTTTCACATCCTAGTTACTCACACTCTATGCTTCATGTCTATCTTTCTAAGCATCACCACATCTTTGGTAAACATACTTTACCTTCATTACCCGATGACACACTCTTGGTCTATGGTTCATACTTGACTGTTGAGGGAGCATTCCTAAATTAACCTCATCTCACACACATCCGCTGGGGGAAACATGGACTCCTCTCATCTACACATCTTGCATATCGCAGCACACCATCACATTCACACCACATCTACACATCTTGGTTGTATTTACTCTTGTTAGCTTATACTATTTACATGTTGCACTTTGTTTCCTATGCTAGTTGGATAGTTAGTATGTCATTATCTTTTTCTATACACACATGTGCGTTCACATGGTATCTTGAGGTGAATGCAAGACTTTTACATATTCTTACACGATGCATGATGCTTGACATAGCTCTTTACCAGTCCCACTAAGGCTCCTGGGGCATCTACCTTTTCTACTCTCATACTCCACACTCACAGGTCCTATTGTTACAATATTTACTACTTTTCAGCACTATCACTTACTTTTCATTGATCTATACATGCTTCGACATACTACTTATCTTTCTAACATGCTAACGGGTGTTTCATGTGTAGCATTTTCCTTACAGGATTCTATACAACCATGGTTATCTGTTACTTCTTGTTTACTATTGTTTTCTTTTTTTACGGGCTATGCCCTATGTATTGCTTGATCATTATTTTCTTATGGAATAGCTTCGGCCCTGATTATCTTGTGACATTGTGAGTGATGTCCCATGTATTCAACCCACTTTTTGCAGTCCCTCTTGTCTTCATATTTGCTTCTTACATTATTTTCTATTGCATGATTAGCTCTTTTACACTAACACTTTTTTCTAGCCTACATTGTTTGCATGTGCCTTGGTTTCCACCATGTACATCCCCTATCCCCTGAAAGGTATTCAATCTCCTATATGCATATCAGTTTTAGGTCCTCTCATTTGAGATGTCTTCCTCCTACATTCGTCACATGCACCCAAAGTGAGGGGGCCAACTATTGGGTGAATAAATCACCCTTTCAACAACACATAACTCCATAACATAACAACATAGTACAAAATTAGCCAAAGAACACAATTACAAAGTGGTCCAAGAATCAGACTTGGATCACAAACACAAAGCAAACACTAGTGCCCAATATTAGATAGGAACGGTGGGCACTTGTCCCTCCTTTAGTGCTAGTGTCTTAGTGGCAAAAACATATAACTTTCTAGGCTTAGCACAATTTATAGCAGTTCACAGTACAGATCTACATTCATCAGTTACAAAATTCATTCAGTTATAATTTAGTTACAATACGGTTATAATATGGTTACAAATCGGGATGTGCCAATCTGTAGTGGAACTTATCATTTGGGAAGCATCATGGAAGGAGAGAAAAATAGACATCTCTCCCCAACACTCTTCTCTTGGCATGAGATCACCCAAAAAACTCGTCATTGGCGTGAGATCGTCCCAAAAAACTCATCCTTGGAGTGAGATCACCCAAAAAACTCACTCTTGGCGTGAGATCACCCAAAAACCTCACCCTTGGCGGCAGGATTCTCAAATTTGTAACATCTCCAAAGTAAACAGGACAACTTTCTATCCTATACTCTCTCATACATCATGTGCACTCTTTCCTTAACTACTACTTTCTACACACTTTTACTTACTTATACATATATTACTATGATTTTTCACATATAGAACTTTGACTACTCTTTTTTCTCTTCTTTTGTAGGTTTGTCCTTACAAGAAGCAACTCACATCAATAAGAACAAGCTCCAACAACACACTACTATGCATACACTTTACCCCTAGGCTCTACCTCCCTTTCCTAGCTACCAACACTTAACATTACGATTGCTTCACGCTTCACATGACTATTTGTCCACTCGACACGCTATCAACTACACTCCTCTATGGATTATAATTTACGCATCTTCTATCTACTTTATGTTATTAACTATTCACTCAACAACATACATGGGGGTAAATATGGACAAAAAATCTATGCACTTGGGTATATTTCTTGGTCCTAAACCATACTAATGTATACAAGATTCCTAAACAAGAAAACTTGTGGTTGATAACTCCTTTTGGCTCTTTGATTGCTTTAACTCTGAATATTTTATTAAAATCTAAATGAAAATATATGTTATAGCTGATAAATAATGAAATATGAATGCTACACAATTTATTAATTTTAACCAGAAAAGGAAATGAGTGGGGTAAGGTATTTATCTTTGCTATGTACCTTGGGATATAATATTACAATGTATATGGGTTGATGGAGATGTCGACATGTGGCACACATCCCCTTAGTTATATGTATGAGTTCACATGGGATATAATGTTATGATGTATATGTATTGATGGAGATGCCGATATGTGGCACACATCCCCTTATATTATTATATCATTCATTTCTGATTTATTATGCTTAGGAGGTCAGCCTCAGTATTGGCCATAGGTTAGAATGGTAGATATAGGGGTTAGAAGGTTGTAGTTAAGGAACATACTGAGTATTGGAGTGTTATTGTATGGTTTGGAGGTTACCCCCCTCGAAGTGGTATTAGAGGTTGCCCCCTCGAAGTGGAAAAGTTATTATATGAGCATATTGTCCTCATTTATCTATATTTTGGTGTTCTCTCATGTTATTTTGTTGTATATGTTCTGATTTATACAAGTAATATCCTTACAATCATAATTTCACTTATCCCGGAGTGAGTCTTGACTGGATAATATGATGAAACAGAAACATAAACCATCGTAACAAACCACATAAAAATGCAACCAAGGTAGAAATGACTAGACTGGGGTGCCTGAAGAGGGACAGGGGCACCCACGTGTGCCTTAGGCCTATTTCTGGGTGCTTGGGTCTGCAAAAAAGGTAAAAACCTAGTTTTTATATGGTCATTAGGGCTTTGCACTTGTTCACCTTTGGTCGCATGTATGTCGCACTTGGATCACCAAGGTACTTGTAAATATACACACAAATATCCTCTTGTAAAAACCCTAAAAAAAATCAAATCCTAAAAAAGGAAAGATGCAAAATGACGGGTCAGACTTTCCTCATTTGTTACAATGGTGAACTTACGACTGAGCATTGCACTACATCTTAGACCCAATGTAGTTTTATGTGCTTGTGTGACCTGGATAACATTTTTGGATATTTGAGAGTTCCTTAAATCTCCCTAAACCATGACCAAATGGTAGTGTTTCGAGAGCTTTCCATTGACAGGTAAAACTCAGAAAATGGAGCTCATGCATGAAATATATGGTCAGTCAAAGATTTGGTTTGAAAATGGTCCAAGGCGGTCAACAGGAAAATCATGCATTAACACATGGCATTTGGAAAAAGATGGAAAGGTTGAAAGTTTATTTTTTGATCACCTTCGGTCTTCGACAAATGAAAAAATTGGTGGGCCCTACTAATTGTTGGCCGAGGCGGACCCTCAGTCAGGTTCAACACACTTTTTTATAGGAGGGATGCCTTTACCACCTATTTCATATTTTCATTATCAAAATTTTGATTATATATGCCATATATCTCTATAACATTGCCCATGTGGGATTATTGTATTAGAGAGTTGATTTGTACATTGCAGGGTTGGAATAGCTCGGGTGAGCTATCGGTTAACTAGGGGGTGATCAACTCCCCACCGAAGTTGATCACACTATTCACCACGTTGTTCAGGTTTATATCCATATGGTTCAGGATAGTTTTATCCCCTATTACCAATGATCAAGCCTAACTTTCCTACCAGATGGTTTGGTGTATCAGCGAGTTACATTATGGTGTAACGAACATAGACCACATTTAACTTAGTGGACAATGCATAACTCACTGATGGAGCTCGGTGATGACTTGGCCCATAACTTGTCAGTGATCAAACCTGGGCCAAATCAACACGGCTCCAAACCGTTACAAGCTTGACCAACCTCAAACATAGCTCAATGCATTTATCCAATGAAATAACTTGGGAGACAGTTGTGTGGCCCGAAAAGAGGGGACTTGCGTGGCCCAAGCCACAGATTGCATTGGTTTTAGCTATGCCTTTTAAAAGGCTCCTCCACTTCTATCCACCATGCATGTGGGACAAAACAACAATTCCCCCTACCAAACCCGAGTAGGGAAGAGGATGCTACTTGGAGATTTGGACGACACTTTCAAACAAGAGACTTGTTTCCCCTTGCCAAATGTTTGGTCCACGTGGACAGTGGACAACAAATAGAGGGAAGCCATGTAGTGGTGGCAAAACAATAAAAAATGTGAAGTGGGTTATATGTTATTGTTTGGTAAATCCACAAAGATTGAGGAAATAAAGTGGAGTTGGTGGGGGAGATTTGAACCCCCACCACCCACGTAAAAACAATGGTGCCCCACAAACATACCATAGGAGCTCAACATGGTTTAAAAGGGAGCTCATTTTATTTGAATGGTGACGAAGAGTTGACTTGAGCATAACCATAGGGCCTAAGAGGGAGTTATGGAAATCCTCCATTTTGGAGCACTTAGAGGCAAAATTTGGCCTTAGTGTAAAAATGAAAAATGTTCATTTTCTAAGAGGATTCCAACTATGTGATTTGTTTTCATGTAATGCTTAGGATTCTCCATTTGTAGGTACTTTTTTTAGTACATTTGCAGGAGGATCACATTGCAAAGACACTGTAGGGGCCACAGGATGGACTTCAGAATGGTTTCTGGTGATTGCAAGAGTTCCACGAGGTCTGGTATCATCCCATTTATAGGTTTTTTGATCTATTTGTCATTATTGAAGGGTTATTATACTTCATTGGATGTTAAATAAATTAAATTCTCTTTTTGAGAATCCAGAGACGTAGCCCATTTGGGTGAACTCCGTTATCAATTTCATTCTTGTGGATGTTTTATTTATGTTTTGATGAAGCTTTTGATCAGATAAGTTCAGTAATGGATTTTTATTAATTTGATTAAGTATTCATCATTTAAAATGGGAAAATGGACTTAGGTATCCATAATCCACAATGGAATGAGTGTATGCACATTTCAGTGTTGTGATTGAAAATCAGATTGAGGTGCATGTTTTTAAGGGAATTAATCAGTTTTGGAGTAATTGAAGTCCGTAAAATTGATGTTGAGTTCCTAGATCCTTGTGAAATGTTAAAAGTTTGAAAATTATAACTTGCATGAGTTTTTGGATCATGTTTGGTATTAGAGCTGGTTTCGTGATTGCTTAAGTTGCATTTAGATACCAGATTTTGATTTGCTAATCCCATCAGTGCAGACTATTTGGCTTGATCTTCTTACTCGACAGTTTTGTAGTATTTTGGAAGATCAGTTGGTTTACAGGTAATCATGGGGAAAGCATTGAAAGAGGGAAAGACTGAAAGAGCTTGAGAGCATCAATAGAAAATCCAACAGGAAAATGCATTCCTGCAATGCAAGCTCTATTCCCTACGAAGAGAAAGTTGATCAGTTGAAAAAGAAGCTAGCATCAAAGGATGAGATCTTAATCAGTTTGCAGTGTGGTGAACAAAAGAAGGAAATTCCTTCTACTTCATATGTAGAGACCATGACAGAGTGCACTATAAGTTTTTCACCATGGGAATCTTATTTCTTCCTCCCATTCAGTTACAGATTTAGGTAATGATGTCTTTGGTTCATTTGAAAAGCATACTAGAGGCATTGGATCCAAATTGTTATATAAGATGGGTTTTGATGGAAGAGGTATTGGAAAAGATAGCCAAGGCATTGCTAACCCAATACAGGTTGAGGATCATCCTCATTTTGTAGGTTTGGGTTTTCCTAGTGTGGGAATGGATATTGGAGAATGCTCCAAGCACGCCAACAGAAGACAAGATTCCAAAGGCCAAGTGAATACCCCACTAGTCCTGCAGACAGATTCAAATAGGAATCAGGTGATTCTTCATCAGAAAAAGGAGTTGGTAAGAAAATTTAGTGTAGAGGTATCGAGATTCCACCTCCACTTTCTTACCATAAGAACCATGAAAATTGTAAAACTTCTGATCCACTTTTTCAGTTTAAGAAGTATGGTTATGATTTTCAGAAAATGTGGAATGCTTTTCCCTATAATTTTTGGATTGCATAACCATTATGTTTCCAGTTTTGGAAAGAGAAGGACATTGATGAAGAATTTGATGTCACCATTCGTTAAGAACAAGGCAAATGGAAAAGACCAATCTCATCGTTCAGAAGTGAGAAATGGCAGTGGTGTTTCCTCATCCCAGAAGAAGGACAAGAGGAAATTTTGCACTCATTGTCATATGAGTGGACATCAAGTGGACACTTGTTGGAGACTTCATCCATCTCGCCATCAGTATAATGGCAAGCCAAAGATGGAATACAAACCTGTGATAAAGGTAAATGAAGTTGTGACTCCACCACCAGTTGAAAATTCAACCCCGGATCAGGTAATACCTGCAGATGAAAGTCCGTTAGCATGGGTTGGTAAACAATTTTTCAACTTTATTTTTCATAGCTCTTGATTGTTTATAACATGTAATTAATTCAGGGCTTGTGTTATGGGATTCCATTGATTGATATACAAAATAGTTTTCCCATTTAGCTTTGAATGGTTTTGGAGTTCAGTGATTTTGTGAGAAAAGCTAAGGGACATGTTTACCATACTCGGTGGGTTTCTTACTTTGGAAATTTGATTAATACTCCATTTACATCTCCTTATTTCAGCTTAGAGTTTTTGGTATAGTTGGGTACAACTCATGTTTCAGCTTGGGATTTTCTAAAAACAATATGCAGGTTCAGTGGGCATGGTTAAAATGTCTATTTTTGGAAATTTACATTTCAGTATCTATTGTTAAAATTTGTGACAAATTTGAACACCATGTTGCATTGAAAGTAATATGCAATCATATTGTGTCCATATATGATTATATTTTAAGACCCATAATTTGGGCATGTTTGCAGTGGTATATGGTTAACACACCTGATATGCAACTTTGGCAGACAATTTATTTCTATCCTATTTGCATTGCAAATTGTGGGGATAGATTATTTTTCACTGGTAGTTCACTTGATCCAGTTTTGACTATAGCTATTTTGGCGTGGATGGTCTAAACATTCTGGATCGTGATATTTGCAGTGTTAACAATTTCACAAGAGACAGTGGACACTAGCTATTTTGGCATGTAGTTGTCTTTTTACACTGATCTAATTTTGGTGAAATTGATTTTTACAGTGATTGGCTGTATCACAGAGTATTAGTTGAACACTTGATTTCTATTGTTGAATGGGTATTATTATCTAATCGATTGTTTGTGATGGCATCACAGTGGGATTTGGAGTTCACAGTTGTTTACAGAAGTTGACAGGGTTGCAACGTATCAGTTGGACACTAGCTTGAATGGGTGTTTATTATATGATCAGTTTATGTGACTAAACATAATCAACTATTTGATTCATTTATTTAACCCATAATGTTATTTCTGTTTCCTGTATGTGATTGTGCAAATGCATGATGAGTTAACATGTTTTGTGGGTGGAAAACAACTTTTTGTGGACAAAAAGCCTCCTCACTAGGGAGGTGTGATCTAAAGGACATTTTGGGACATTTGAGAGTTCCCTAAATCTCCCTAAACCATGACCAAGTGGTAGAGTGTTTTGAGATATTTCTGTCGATAGGTAGAACTCAAAAAACGGAGCTCATATGCAAAAGATATGGTCAATCAAAGTTTGGAATTAAAATGGGGTCAAAATAGTCAACAAGTGAATCACACGTGTGACACTTGGCATAACCATGGAAAAAGGTGGAAAAGGTTGAAAGTTCATGTTTTGATCACCTCCGGTCTTCATCATACAATGAAAATTGTGGGCCCCGCTATTTTCTGGCTAGGGACCCTCAGCCAAGTTTCGACACACTCTTTTATAGGAGGGGTGCCTTTTTCTTTGCCTATTTCATATTGCCATTATCGAATTTTTGATTATATATGCCATATATCTCTCTAACATTGCCCATGTGGGATTATTGTATTGGAGAGTTGAATTGTTCATTGTAGGGTTTGAATTGAGCAATCGGCTTGAAAAAATCTATTTTATTAGCTCGTTGGGGTGATCAACTCCCCATCGAGTTGATCACATTGATTACCACATTGTTTGCATTATCATGCACATTGGTTCGATGATTATGGTTAATGATTACAAAATATTCCTTGGATGGATGATTATATTCAGCGAGGGAAGCTCGTGTGATGACCGACAATGCCCAAAGCCCTTGTATATATGCCAATGGAAATCAACTCAGTGTGCACATCTGCATACCTTGTATGGTGGGATTTTTGAAACACCTCCACAATGCCACTTGGTGGACAATGCACAACTCATATGGAGCTCATGATAAACCACTGGGTGACCAAACATTCAACTGTGCACATCCACGTCGGTCGAAACCTCAAACATCTTATAACATAGCCAATGAACAACTCGAGAGACAGTTGACTGTGGCCCAAAAAAGGGGATTACGTGGCCCAAGCCACATATTGCATTGGTTTCTATGCCTTTTAAAAGGCTTTCACTTGTATCTACCCATGCATGTGGGACAATGAAATAGTTCCCCCCACCAAATTTGAGAAAATAAGAGGAGGGTCACGTGGAGATATGGACAGACACTTCAAACAAAAAATTTTCCCCCCTGCCAAATGGAGGTCCACAGTGGATGGTGGTGAAAGTGCATAATGAAGGGAAGCCACATGGGGTGGAAAAATAATAAAAAATGTGAAGTGGGTTATTGTTTAATAGCCTGTCTTATTGCTATTTGGTTAAATCCACGAAGATTGTGGAAATAAAGTGGAGTCAGTGGTGGGAGATTCGAACCCCCACCACCCATGTAAAAAAAAATGCCCCACCAACGTGCCATAGGAGCTTGACATGGTTTAAAAGGGAGCTCATTGTTGCCTTTGAATGGTGGAAGAGTTGGTTGTAAGCAAGAGCCATAGACAACAAGGTAAAGGGCAGTTATGGAAATCCTTGATTTTGGAGCACTTAGAGGCTCGAATTAGGCCTTATTGTAAAAATGAAAAATGTTCATTTTCCAAATAGGATTCCAAATATGTGAATTTGTTTTCATGTAATGCTTAGGATTATCCATTTTAGGTACTTTTTCGAGTACATTTTAAGGAGGATCACATTGTAAAGACATTGTAGGGGCCATAGGATGGACTTACCCTGGAATGGTTTCTGATTATTGCAGAGTTCCATGAGGTCTGGTATCAGCCCATTTGTAGGTTTTGTGATCTATTTGTCATTATTGAAGGGTTATTGTACTTCATTGGACATTAAATAGATTAATTCTCTTTTCGAGAATCTGGAGACGTAGCCCATTTGGGTGAACTCGTTATCAATTTCTTTTGTGGATGTTTTTATTTCTGTTTTGATGAAGCTTTGGATCAAATAAGTTCAGTAATGGATTTTTATTAATTTGATTAAGTATTCATCATCTTAAAATGGGAAAATGGACTTAGGATCCATAATCCATCATCGGAATGAGTACGTATAATGTCACATTTCAATGTTGTGATTGAAAATCAAACTAAGGTGCAAATTTTAAGGGAATTAATCAATTTTGATGAGTAATTGAAGTCCGTAAAATTGATGTTGAGTTCCTACATCCTTGTGAATTACAACTAAGTTTGAAAATTATACCCAATGTAGTTTTGTGTGCTTTTGTGTGTAATAGTGATCCTATGTCACCCTCTCACCAATGGTGTCAAGATAACGGGAAATAGCTAGATAAGATGAAAATGTGTGGATGGAATAGAATGAAAACCCCTTCTTATACAGTGTGTATGTAGAGTAATGTACCAAAATGTAGTCCTTTGCTCTATGTAGATAGCTAGCCCTTGATAAGAATTATATGCCCATGTAATGATATGTATGTTGTGTTTATATAGGGATCTCTTGTTCGAATTTCAACACTAATAGCTGACCCACCGACTAGTACCTCGGAGATGAGAGGGAAAAATGAAAAATACTAACCTCAAATGTTAAAAATAAGACCAAACATAAAGAGGAAATGAGCACCCATGATGGATAAGGAGCGTCAGGTGATAATGTCCAGTCCTGGGTGCTAGTTTTTAGAGACAAGTGATGACAAATGAGTGAAGACTGACAGACAGGGATCCTTGTACCTAACCAAAACCACGTATGTGAGTGAAAAGTGTAAAATATAAAAATAAACAAGATAAGCAGATGGAATATGGAATGGGTCATCAGTTAATACTTTCCTTACATAAGATCCATATATAAAATGACATGCTTTGTGGTATAATTATAATAGTACGTGCGTGATTTTGTGTCTATATTTTCCCCCACTTTATGTTGGTGAGTGAAAGGTTGGTAACATAAAGTAGATAGAGATGCATACCTGAGAGATTTCTAGAGAATCCCATGTCATAGAAGAACACACAGATGCGGTAAAAGTATGTGTTGAGTGAGAACACATAGCGTAATGAACCATGGATCAATGTGTTTATCCATGCAATGTAATGAGAGATGTGAGACCATAACAAGAAACATTAAGTGAGATTTATGATTACAATGTTTGAATTATTAGATATTTTAATTTTTTTGTTGATGGAGATGTAATGGGGTAGGGAGTGATCAGTTCCTAACCCGATTGTGTGTGTTTGAAAAATTGAGGATTTGGGCATCCTACCACCAGAGGAAGAGTGTAGGGAGAAAATTCTAGTGTTACCCTTGAACTTTAACTACATCCATAAAAGATATAGCCACCATAGATGGACAAAGACCAGAGTTTGATTTTGGATCCATTTCAATTTGTTCAAACGTGATAACCCATATAGGAGCAGTATAGGAAAGGAAATGACATCTCATTTCCCCCACTCCACGGATGTCGTTGAAATGTATTTCTTCCATGTTAGGTCATCTAGAAGAATTCAAAATCTATAAAGTAATTTCCCATGTTAGGTCATCTGGGAACACAGTGATATAACTCCCAAGTTAGGTCATCTGGGAGGCTAAATACGTTGTGTTGTGTTGATTTGATGAGTGTTTTGGTAAAATTTATATTGTCGTGAGTTGAATGTGTGTGATTGATTGATTGGTTACTCATGGAGATATTTTATACATGTTTCCCCGAGGTTAGGTCATTAGGGGGATTTTCTAGAAAGTGATGTGAAATGTCACATGGTGTGTGAGTAAATGTATGATAATGGTGTATTATAAGTGTAAAATTGATCATGTAATGGTGTAAGGGGAATTGTAGGATGAACCTAATTATATTCACCTCTTTTCTACAAAAGGGGGAGTAATGATGAGAATGAATGCCAAGACAAAAGGATATGTGTAACGAGATGATAGTAGATGTATGATAAATATCACAAAGTGTGTGTATATCAAATGAGAAAAATGTCAAGAAGAAGTATAACATGTGTGATATGTGTATGATGTGGTAGTACACAGAAATCTAAAAATAATGCCACAAAAAAGATAAGAATCAAATTAAGTATGCTCAAGATATGATGAAAACCATACGAGGCATATTATTGTGAAGAATCGGTGTGAATAATGACTATAATGTGGTAAGTAATAAAGATTTACTATAAATAGTAAATAGAAAAAGTGAATAAGTATTTCATTTGGTAATTACACAAGTGTGATTTTAAGATTTAGGTGTTTGAAGATGCCTCAAGTGAGAGCACCCACGATTGATTCAGTTTGAGATGGTGGCAGCACCTGTGGCGTTACATACGACAATAGAGCTAGTAAGTGTGATTTTTCCCAAAAAATGTGTTGAAATTGGTCATTGATGAATTTTTACAAAAAAAATGTTTTCAAATTTCTCGGCATTTTAGACTTTGACAAGAGCGGTGAGGGTGTTAATGACCCTCGGGACACTAGCACCCACGAATGGGCGCTAGTGACCTTCTCCTGGGCGCTCCAGTCCTTCTTTTGGGCGCTAGCGTCCTAGAAAGCATGGGTTGAGCACAGAGTGTCGTAGATGTGAACATAGATGTTTTTGGTGGTTGAATTTTCATATGTATGATGTTGTAATACTACGTTTATTGTCGTTTGTGGTGTGTAGAGGGATATCCACTCGAGATAGTTTCATGGTGGCGTCCATTTGAGTACATTGCTAGGGTTGGGGTTATTAGATGATGAGTGGGATGTTTTAGATCATTTCATCTTGCAACACATATTGAGGATGGGGGATGTCCCTTATAATATGCCTATGATTGCAACTTTGTGCTAGAGGTGGTGTGCAGATACTTACACCTTTTAGTTACCTACAAGGGAGATAACAGTTACTCTGGAGGATGTGTATGACATGATGCGATAACCTATTGTTAGTGAGAGGGTTCAGGGTTACCATGGATGATGCATAGAGATAGATGAGGGTCGTGAGGTGGTACTATGCAGGGTCCTGAGTACATACAGAGGTTCATATTAGCTTGGACGTTATATTGAGGTCACGGGTTCCGTGATTGCGGAAGTCCATCGCAATTGTGATTGCTTCATCGATTGCAGTCGAGGGAGGTAGTGTAGGCATATTACAGAAGATGCACGATAGTTGTCATCATATATAGGAGGATGGGATGAGATATGCATGAGCGTGATGTGTACTTGCCCACTTGTATATGGAATTTTATAGATTCACGTAGAAGGAGCATGAGGGTGGTATTGGAGCTACAACATTGCTACATGTATGGGTCTATGAGCATATTGCTATATTGAGGCTGGTGGGTGGTCCGCGAAGAGAGTGGGTGAGGCTAGACACACTTACTGGGAGATGGGTAGGCATTCGTGGTAGGAAGATGGATGCAAACACCTATAGAGCGATGGTGGATCGGATGGGGCCTAAGGCCGTGATATGGAGGCCATATTGAGACTACGGAGGATGACTAGAGGATACAATAGAGCTACGGTGTACATAGTGAACTATATGGCTAGAGGATTGGTTTCTAGGGGTGACCAAGTTATTCCAGGTAGAGTGAGTCTCACAACAATTTGGGATGGCCCAGGATGCGCCCTCAGAGGCATATGTATAGTTGATGGCTATTAGGGCATCGAGGAGGTCTGAAGCTAAACCAGGGCCCATAGGACCATAACTAGTACCTCCCGACCCAGATGAGGTAGATGCAACAATAGAGCTGACAAATGTAGATGACACAGGGTGTATGGAAGCCTACTGTGCATGGTGGGAGTCACATTGATGGGTGTTTTTGTTTCCAGTTTTTGTTGATGTGGCGGGATTACTGTCAGGAGGAGTAGAGGGGCAAGCACATGCCTCATATAGCATAACGACTGTGGTAGTGGAGTATGAGTATTTGTCTAGTGATGTTTGATGATTTATTTGGTTGATCGATTATTGTTATTGTTGTCTACTTTGTTTAACTATAGATGCAGGTGATGTGTATTGGTCACTGATTATGGACTCATTTATCCACGCATTAAAACGGATTGTGCCCACTGATGCACTCATGGGTGGAGGTATACTGAAGTGTGTAGATGATATTGTGGGTGAGCATGTCCATTTGTTCAAGCTAGTGGTGATAGCAGCAGTGACGTGTATTGTGCTACAGAGTGAGAGGGATGAGGCGCGCGAGGAGACACAACGAGCTAGAGAGGCTACAGGTGGTGGTCCGCTAGCACATGATGTTGTTTACGCAATTTGTGGAGTTGCATGGTCATTTTGTAGAGAAGTCAACAAATAATACACTATTGCATAGGTAGATAGAGAGATATAGGGACCACGATCAGCGGTGTAGGTTGAGTGGTGAAGATTCTAGCTCTAGAGCTCCCACAATGATAAATAATGATAGCGATGACGAGATATGATCTATATGTACTGATGTAGCGATGTACGAGGGCTTTCATCGTAGTATCGACATTTTTGTAACTATGATGGTGATTGATATTTATATTTATGGACTATTGACGTTGTTTTGATGTGTGATGGGATGTTGCGTTGATTATTGTTGTGATTGTCAATGTGTGATATTGTGATGATTGTTTTTTTGATATGATTGGAAATGCCTAGTTGTTGATGATGATGAGATAATACGTATGATTATTGATGATGTATGTAGTATTATTGTGATGTATAATAGATATTTGATGAGAAAAGTGTATTGCATGAATGATGAAGTAGAAATGATTGATTTATCTCTTGCATTTCACTAGATTCACACATCTAACATCTCTGTTGGCACTTTGACTGATTTATTTTTTATGACCTTAGACACTAACGTCCAGCTAGGATAGAAGTGCCCAAATGCTTGTGTCCCTTCTGGATGCTCCTGCCCTTATTTATCTTCTTTTTACTCTTTTGGGCCCTTTTGCCTCTAGGTCACCTTTTTACACTTTGGGTCAGCCTTCTAGTTGTCAATCATGAAATTCAAACAAGGGAATCATATATATAGTTAGTTATTGCTCTCAAATAAGGGGTCAAACACTATAAGCATTATCTATCACCACCTAATCTTGCAAAAAGGCATAAGAGCACTACACAAGGCATATAACTAACACACTCATACAAGAGGCCATGGCTACATTGGTCTGTATACATAACATAGGAGGGGAGTTCATTCCATTCCATCACACACATCTTGCATATTGGGAGCAATATAAATCTAGCCTGCTATCATTGTGCAACTTACATAAGGGCAACCTAGTAAATAATTACACACACAAACACGAAGAACTACATGGAATTTGAGATGTAGTGCAACACTCGGTTGTAAGTTCACTCTTTGAGTGACCACTGCGGTCAGCCCAACTCCACATTCTGTATCTTTTTCATTATATTTGATGTGGTTTATGGACATGTGCATGTAGACATCTATTTTACAGGTTACAGGTACGATCAGTGATCTAACAAAAAAATAAGAGCAACAAAGAGTGATCAACAATGAATATCTTCCAACCCAAAAAAGACTAGACTCTAAACATTTGAGCAAACATAGGCACCCATACTAGTCGCTAGCACTTGGGGCGCTCCTGTCTTCCTTGCTTTTGTCCCTCACATTCCTAGGGTTTGAAACCATCATCAAGCTTGTTAGACCCTGTTTGTAGCCAGATTCATCAGATACCTAGTCCCGATCATCTTCAGGTTGCACAAAAACAACTAAGTCATCTTCCTCTCTCACTTGCTTAGGGTATTACATATTTGAATGCTTATTATTTGAGCACTATTGTACTTTATTTCATGTATACCATTCATTAAAGTAAGTTACTCTGAAATTAAGATTTAATTATATTTAGATTAAATCAATAGAGCCACTTTGTGTTGATAGAGCAGCAGCTATGCAACAACCACTGTTCTATCAAAACCGATGGTTGTGTAATCGTTGTGGCGGTTATGCAACCACCTTGACATTTATGTAATCGTTGCTAACAAAGAAAATTGAAAGGGGCAGAAAGTGACCCCAAATAAAAAATGAACTTCTTAAATTGAAAAAGAGGACAAAATGAGTCATAAAAAACATGTAAAGGAGAGAGGGAGGGATTTGGACTTTAATATTACCCTGGAAAAGGTTTTCCTCATCATTAGAGATATATCATTTTCTTCTATGTTGCACCATGTAATATTTGGGTGCGTATAGTGTCCACATTGCCTACTTCTCCCGATGTAACCCTCGTGATTGTAGATCTTAAACAACAATCAACTCCTTCTTTCTTTCCATCTTGTCTTGCGAGCCAAATCCAAAAAAAGTGGAAGAAAGAAGTGTTTCTTGAAGCATTTGATTTCAGTACATTGAATCGAACTCCCTCTCATATAGCAAAGAAGCCCAAAATTATTTCTCACATCACCATCGATCAGCGAGGGGAGAGGTTTGTTGAGATTTTCATGTTTGTTGTTGACAAGAGAAAGGAAAACATCATCACTTCTAATTATCAGATGACCAAGGTGGCACTAGGGAAAGCTACTACGAAGGGAGTACAACAAGATCTTTAGGCGGCCTTGGATAGTCTATTCGAGAAACTCAAGAAAACCAAGGCTTTCAAGGAGGGTCTTAAGAGAAATAATGGAGTAGTTGACCACGTTACTCCTTAAGTTCACCAAACCAACTCTGATATCTTCTCTTGCTCCAACCAATTTTGATGCATCATCTATATTAGAGGTCGAGAAGATTTGGCAAAAGGGTCGAGTTGTTGATAGTTGGATTAAAAGGATCCTTAACAACGACAAGAAGCTGATTGAGGACGCTGTTGAATTAAATAATGATATTGAGAGAGAGAAATCAGCAATCAAGAAAATGAACAATGAGCTCGACGAAGAATGCAACAACTAGGACCTTACTTTGGAAGCCCTGGATGAGCTCAAAAAGGTGGATACTAATACTTTGGTGCAAGAGGGAATAACAACAGAGAGAGAAACACATTCTGAATTTTACAAGGCCATTGACTTCCGAGTTAAAGTCTTGCAAGAGGCCCAAGAGAAGCTACAAAAGGCCTGGGAATAAGGAATTGATGCCACCAATGATATTGGTGATGAATTTGCTAAGGTACCCTTCCAATTCCTAGATGAAGATATGAATATGTTACCTGCAAATGATATCTTCAAGGAATTCAAAGATCTAGTCGAAAAGGACTTCAAGGCAGAAAATGATTTTGATTTACAATCAATTGATAAATTGGTTGTGTATCAAAATGTTTAGAACAATTTAGCCCAAATCCTTAAATGACTTCAGAAGCTCCTAGGAAAATTGATCAACATACTTGATGACATATCGAACTGATATTCTTGTGGAATATATGAGAAAGAGGTGAAATAATTGATTTAGAAGCTCCATGCTTATCATCACAAGAAAGTTGATGAAGAGGTAAAAAAGGAGAAGTCTAGTTGAAGTTGATCATGTTTTTCCATTTTTGCATCGAACATGTAAATTTTTTGGATGTTCTTACATCAATTGGATTAACATGTTTGCCTTGGTAATTTTGCACAAGAACCAGTCAAAGGGGCTTTAATGTATATTTTATATTAATAGTTTGTGATGTAATCGATCCCCTTCTTCTCTCTTCATTTTATCTATAAATGTAAAATTCTAAATGCATTCAAAGGACATTTTTTTGGAGTTGAGTAGGAGTAATTTTAGGGTAAAGAAGAAAAGCTTTGTATTCTCCCTTTCTTATCAAAAGGAATAAAGAGACAAGTTTCAAAATTTGTGTTGAATGTTTTCTTGATTTTAATGTTGTTGTTCTTATGTTTAATGCATTACATTTCCTTTTGATTCTAGTTGATTTCTATTCTATACGAATTCAATTTATTGTTATCCTTTTTATGCTTGTGTAAGTAAATTCATATCTATGTTTTCCAAGTAGAAAACACAAGTATTTATCTTTATTCTCCTCCTATCATTCCTCGAACTACTCTCCTTCATGTTCACTTTCCTTTCTGAAGTAAACAAATAAATCTACCACCCACCCCCAAAGGTTAGATTAGTGTGGATATTGTAAATATTCCTTTTTTTTATAGAATAACAATAAATAGGGCGCCTCCCCTTACTTGAGGAGGGACTTTTTCCTGCATGACATGGTTGAACCTCGTATTTTGTCTCTGACAAAATATCCAACCAACACTACCTTACTATTAATGGCTAAAATCTCTAGCTTTAGCGTATCTCGCTCAATCCAACAGGGTTGCCCTCTCACCCCATCCCTCTTTATGTTAAAATCATAAGCATTTGGATATTTACTTTCTCATTGTGTTTCCCTAGGGTTGGTTCATGGAATTTATCTCCTAGATCTCTCCACTTAGCTTATTAACGAGCATTTGACAGATGATTCCTTCCTTACATTGGCTAAAAGTGAAGGTTCCTTCAATGAGGGGTTTAACTATCTTGACATCTTCTTCCAAACAACTGCATTGACTTTACGATGGAGCAAAACTCTTTGCTACATGAAAAGTAGTCTCCCCATGTCAGATTGGCTTAAGTAGTGCTCTTAGAAGCGGCTTCAAAATGGTGAAAAATTCAAGTTTTTGGGCATTTTCGTTACCTATGATTGCACTCCCTTAGTGCTTGGAGAATATGTTTAACATCGTGTGGACATGAAAATATCCTATTGGATCACCAAACCACTTTTTCTTGCTGGAAAATTTCAGGTTTGCACTAATATTCTTGTTGCCACTCATGTTTACTAATCTTCACGCAGGGCACCCTCCAAAGTTACTTATAACAAAATGGCCAAGTTGCTCCAAAATTTCTTATGGGCTAACACCAAACACACCAATGGCTTTTCATTGTATGGCCTGGGAAGTGTGTTGCACCCACAAGGAGAAAGGTGACATGTGTATCATCGATGTTTTTAAACAAATCCTTGTTTTATGTGCTAAGTGGATTGTTAAAGCTATAGAAGGGCATGATGCATGGAAATTTCTATTATGACATTGTATTTTGGCCGGTTTTCCTTACAGGAAAAATGTTGGAATAATATAGGTCTTCACACCATTTTGATCATGTCGACTCCTATCCAAATTGAAGGCACTTTTGTTATTAAATAACTTATGGAGAGCTTATGAGGTTGTCAAACCGTACTTGTTGGGTCAAAGACAAATTCAAGTCGAGACTCTCTTTCAATGACCGTAACATCTAGTAGTCTCTAATCATGACTGGTATCTACATCCCTTTAGTGGAAATTCCAAGAATTAAAGCCTTTCATCTCTTTAGGAAGGGAATTACCTCCTTTCGAAGCATTGTGCATTCTAGACCTTAAAATGAAGTTCTGTAACTTAGACCTCCCTTCTATTATCAAAGTGTAGGAGCTTCTCTTCGATGATATGCTTCATAGGTTAGGTCTATAACCACCAACTTCTTGGTGGAAAGATTGGATATGGAATATGGATACCTCCTTCAAACATTACATGCCAAATTTTATCTACCTGCTCATGAGCCCCTTTTCTCTTGCCATCTACAAGCTCAATTCTAGATGGAATCTCAATTCTTCACCTCAAACATGGCTTTTTTGCCTTAACCTAGTTTGAAATTTTCATTTATAACCCAAATTTGCACATTTTCTTTGGCCCCTTGTGTACCAAGGCCTCCCATTTGGCAAAAGGCTTAAACACCTTGGTGTTGATAATCCCAAATGTCCTACTTGTAGTAGCCCTGAAACCTTCAAACATGTTTTTTGGTTATGCCCCCATGCGCAAGCTGCCTAGAGTTGGATCCACTCACTGTTTAAGCCCTATCATCTCGAGCCTCTTGTTTGAAAGTTGGATTTGTTTGGAGATTCTTCTCAATGGTTTGCTTACATTGTTTTTTGTGGAATTTTTTTAGAGTTATCATTATTTTAAAATTATGAAAAGCTATAAATGCAACTGACTATAATAATGATGTTATTTTTATTCAATTCCAATATAATGATAGAATTAATGTTGTTGTTGTTGTTTACCTCCAGATTCAAGTGCATACTGAGAAAGTGGCTCATGAGTTTTAGCATCTTTAGGAGTTGCTCGCACACTAGGGGAGTGCCCCTTACACAACGAGTCGAGTGCCACCAAATTCACTCTAGGTGGGTTTCCCATAGTTGGCTATTAGGTGTCGGAAGAGTCACTTACAAAGTTGACGTCCCTCCCCAATTTGTGGCCACCTTCACACCCCGCCAACTCAACGACAATAGGGATGGAGTTCGCCACCATCGCAGAGAAGTTTGCGATTAGCCCCTCTATTGTTACTCTGTCTCGTTGGCCTTCTCCTGTGTAAGGGGAAAGTGTTTTCGGATCCTTGCCTCTTGAGTGAGGAAATATGGTTCCACTCACTACTTAATACCCTCACGATGGCTAGATTGTTCATGATCTTCTAGATGATGAGTTGTTTGCCATTGGAGCCCTCTCACCTTGAGATGATCCTCGTCCTCCACTTAGTGTTGCGACCACCTATGCTTGATTTTTTTTTGCGATGTATTGATGTTATAGTCTTTTGTTCCATCATTTTAACGTAATTTTTGAACCATAACTCTAACCACCTTTTATTGTAAACTCTTTTTATAATAATATAATATTAAATCTCCCAATAAAAAACAACTTTATTACCTTCTTCGCCTCACGTTATTAAAATCTTTCATTTTCAAAATATTTTTTATTAATATAATAGAAACTTTTAGCGTCCATGAGGCTAAAAATAGCCTTTAGCCTATGAGACGGTAAAACCACTTTCTTTACAGTTCACCAATTCAAATCTTCTTTTGTTAATCCTGATGATGAAGTCTCCCATTCCAGTTATCCACTCCTCATCAAACAAGACATGTAATGGCAAAGTCTTGAAATTGATTGCATATCTGGAATGAATGTCATTATAGGCACTGCATTCTGTAATAAAGTGTTTTTCTGATTCCACTGCCCCATCTGAACAAAAGACATAAAGTCTTTCTTCCCATTTTTCTTTAGGCCTTTTCCATCTCCTTGTTTCACTTCTGATTCGGTGGGAGTTGGTCCTTAGTTGAGCCATGAGAATCTTAGCTCTCCACGGAATGAGGGCCCCGATGTATGCCTTTTGTTGATGGTCACAAGCGGGATTAAATTCTTCAAGATATAATCTCTTTTTTCTGCCTCTATTTTCCCACAAAGTTTTGTGGACCTTATCAATAACAAATGCATGTATTTCTTTATTGCCTCGGGGCCTTGCATGCCATTCAATATTCCATTTCTTCATCCATTTGATGTTTTGGTTCATCCATGACCTCTTCCTCCTACCTAGTGGCTCTTTGAAGACAATTTTGGGCCACCTATTTGTTGTCATCTGTTCAATTTTGTTGAGGTATCTGAGAAGTTGATTCATAGCAATGGCTTCAATTAGAACTGCACCTGTTTTGGCTAAAAGAATCTCATAAGGGACCGGGACTTTCAACTTAAATTTGGTGGTAATCATATGCTTTTGAATTCTCTCAATTTGCTTCCATCTTGATAATGGTATGTTGTTGGCCCATATTTCACACCCATAAAGAACAACAGGAATAACTAATATTTTAAAAAGTGTTTGGATAGTTTTCCAGTCCCATAACTCTGCTTCTTTGCAGTTGTTTTGTAAAGCATAAAGTGCTTTCCACCCTCTTATCGTCCTCCTTTTTCTGCAAGTCTCCCAAGTAAGCTTGTTGTTGAAGTCAATCCCCAAATATTTGTAGTCAGTTACTTCTTCTAGAGTACTATCGTCAAAGAAAAATGATTGTTGATTTCTTTTCCTTCTATTGCTAAAGACCATAATCTTGGTTTTGTTGATATTAACTTGCATACCTATTTTTTTTGCAAAAGGCTTCAAGAGTGAGCAACTATTTTTGTAAACCTTGAGCCGATGTAGCAATCAATATAAGGTCATCAACATATAGAATAAGCCTTATAACATACTCACCCAACTGGGTACCTTCACCACCCTCCATATTTAACAATTCTTCCAGCTGGTCTATATATAAGCCAAAGAGTGTGGGTGACAGAGGGCAACCCTGCTTAACACCAATGTCACTCCTAAAGCTCTCTGAAATGCCTGTTTTGGTTCTGATTTTAATACACACCCTTTCATACAGTCTATGAACCATTGCTCGAAATTGCAATGGTATACCAAGCTCTTGCATTCTGCACCATAACTTATCCCTAGGGACCGTGTCAAAAGCTTTCCTGAAGTCAACAAAACAATAGAAAATTTCTGCCTTTTCCTCCCATGCTTTTGTAATGATATGTCTTAGTGTAACACCATGATCTAGAGTGGATTACTTAGGTCTGAAACCAGCTTGCCCTTTTGCTCTATTCTCATTGTCTTATGCCCACTTACTGATTTTGTGTTCAACCATGATACTAAGTAACTTTGCA
Source organism: Taxus chinensis (assembly GCA_019776745.2). Classification (NCBI taxonomy): domain Eukaryota; kingdom Viridiplantae; phylum Streptophyta; class Pinopsida; order Cupressales; family Taxaceae; genus Taxus; species Taxus chinensis. Next base: position 633,248,242 of record CM034153.1, on the reverse strand, counting down.
AATAGGGGATTGATCATGATGGTCGTGTAATTGGATGGGTTGTCAACATCTCCACTCTTAAAAAGAGGTACTGCCATACTAGTGGTCCAATCATTTGGGAAACCACACTGAATGATGTTGTTGAATATATTCAAAATGTGAGGAGCAAGAATATTTGATCCCCATTTTAGGTATTCTGCATGTAGCTCATCTAAGTCCTGGGCCTTACCTGCAGATAACTTTTGGATGCCTGTTTTGACTTCTTGTAATGTGAAAAGACTTGTTGTGGTGTACACTAGAGGTGGAGCCTTAACCTTTTGCTTTTGCTCGTACAAAGTTTTTGCATATTCTAGCCATTGAGTTGCTGTAATGTTATTTATTGTTTGCTTGTTTCTTTTCTGGAGTTCTCTCCAAAATAGCTTCGATGTATTTTTCCCTAAATATATGAGTTCTTCTCTCCTATTTGCCACGAACTCATCCTTCTTTTTCTTAATAATTTGTGTGTATGTCTGTTTTCTCTTTCGCTGAAATTTTAAGAGTTTTCCTTGCAACTTTACATTCCTCATCAAACCATTTATTTGTCGAGAAATCATTTGATTTTTGCCTCTTTGTTTTTGGACCTCTTGCAATTCCCAAGAGCTTCTTGAATAATGTTTGTCAACTCATAACTTTTACTTAAAGAACGCGAAAGACACAAACGACATAGAAAGGCAATGTTCTAATGTAATTAAGGGCAGTTCCAATAGTAAAAAATTAAATAGGTAATCGTGACATGTTTTATCTCTGCACTGATTTCTTACTCGGGAGCTTGCAACAATTTGCACTGCGAGCGCTTCTTTGAAAGAGAGTATATTCGAAGGGAGGATGGCGCGAGGTCCGAGGAAAAAATGGGGGGATCCGATATGGTGCGCTGCGCACCTCCAGCAGCAGCGGGATGACCTGGTATAGACTGATAATTTAAATGTCAACTCAATTTTTGATAATTGTTTTAATTATATTTTGAAGCTTTTAACCCAATTTCAAGACTAAACGTCTCTTTGAATGAGAGCCTAGGGTTTGAACTTGAGCCTCGGCTTTGAATGACCATTGCTTCTACAACTGAGCTTATCCCATTCGACGGAAGTGCAGCTTCTTATTTGACTAATGATTATTGCATTGTTCCACATTGCACATAAATTCATGGCCATGAAATTTTAGCTGTCCTCACGGTTTTCTGCTTCATGAGGTTAACCCCTGTCTGGTGGGAGGATACTTAACCCATTAGAATACTTATTACATTACATTCTATGTCTACCCGAAGAATTGAGGCCGGGTCGCTCCAGGCGACTTAGACATTGTTCATCTTTCCAGTTAAAATGTAAACCGTATCATATATTTTTGAGCTAAATTGAAATCGCTGTTGAGCTGCATGTAGATTTTCATAGAAAAACCAAGCAGCAGCCATATCTTTTATTCTTGATTTAAATTTCGAGGCATGTAGGTTAAGAGTTCAAATACAAACTCTTTTTATTAGCCTCTCAAGTTTGAATGCAGCCGCCGGAGGAGTTCTCCAATGGGATATATGTGCTTGTTGCCATCGGCAGTTAATCCCGGTGGGTAGGAGCTTACTCCAAATCACAGGAGGAATTATCCTATTGGTACAAACAGTAAAAGCTCCATGGTCTCACATATGTGTACACGGAAATGACATTTTCCTTCCCCAATAGATTGGAATTTAGGCATCTTGGTTGTCAAAGACAGGGGATGTGCAGCTTTGCAGTTCACTAGATACATAGTATGGCAAATATTTATTTGTTTCTTTAATGGAATATGAGAGGAATATGATCTCTGTATACGTAATACCTACACAATATTGCAAGATGGCCTCCTATCTAAATTTGAGTGCCACAACTGCGTTTATTGGTGACCTCCAAAGTAGCTTCCAGAAGGTCATTTCCACCATTCAAACTGCTAATCCAATTTCTGTGTGCAGACACACCTCCATCCCCTGTATCAGTGTAGTGTTCAATTCCTCAAATTTGATTGTAATAAATACAATGTTGCTGTACGTATTCAATGCGCTAGATATACTTAGGATAGATGGGTTGCTGACCATGCCACCCGTGCTTTCTAGCACAAACATGGCTGTTGGAAGAGAAGCACAGAAGACTTGTTCTTTTATCGACATAATTAGTGATACCATTTTGGATCTCATGTCTACCAACTTATATGACTGAGAACGGCAGTAAAAATTTGCCTATTTTGCTACCTTTGCGGAGTAACATTTGTCCTAAATACATTTTTTTTTCTTTTTCACTTTCTGTGCATAGTGCTGGAATGACTGGATCCAAGATAGATAGAAATTTGAGACAGAGCTGGTTAAATGCTTCTAAACCCAATCTTACAATTCTTTGATATATAAATTTAGTTTGTATTCTCAGCTTTATGATTGAACATCTGGCTAAGTAACTGTACACCAGGATTTACATATACCAGAAAAATAGATCGCGTGATTTCCAAGATGAGTAACCTATGTTGCGATTTCATTCATCCGTTTAGTTACTAGTACACAAAATCAATGTAGACAATAATGAAAGATCCTTATGGAAATGCATGCATAAACCTGGCTGCCAACTTTTGATGATTCATATCAAAATTTGTTTTACAATGATTTGGTAACTATTGTATACAATATCCTGAAGCACCAACTGCAAAGTTCATCATGAAAATGGATTCATAACAACAAAACAAATTCCATGCATGGGCAGAATCCATTCTCTTCTAAGAACTGTCTTACCCTGTTGTGCTAGCAATGCCATCATTGCTAAAACACATTGAGGGACAACCGAGCTGAATGCATGTGGCTTCAAGTACTTCTTGTGATGGTTGTATTCTTTCAATATGTCTTTCTTATCCTCATAGCAAATGTAAACAACCCAAAATAGTGGGTCAATAACATTCTTCAAGCAATAATCATTTTGTCAGGAATTGAATTAAAAAATCTACAGTTTATCTTTCATGACACCAATTTCTAATACATGGGAATGAACCAATCCAATCAATAAACAGATTATATCATTTGATCAAAGCCACTACAACATGATTGACATCCACAAACAAACAATGCCTCTCAGCTGCCGAATCTCAAAGCAGTAACAATAGAATGAGTTGCTTTTACCCCCTATGCAGTATCTTGATATTTCTACTATCTCCACCTCTTGTTGATCATCATCTCCTTAAATTTCTTCAAAAGAAGATTGTTGTTCTATTGTTTTGAGCACAGATTGATCCACCCTATCCCTCTTTGCCTTTATCTTTCCAAGCTTCTTCTCCGTTTTAATGACAAATATCTTGATGGTAGGAGTCTGGATACACCATATTAAAGGGTTGTTATACATATGCTAAAATTAAAGCTTCATGCAGATATTGTTAAAGTTGAAGTTTTAGTATACCAGTCTCTATTCATCACTATGACATACACAACTTTCTACATAAGAAATGTCAGCAATTTCATCTTTTCTATTTGCAAATTTGCAAGTTTTATGCCCTGATGACTCTTACATTTGTCATCAGAATGATTTCTATGGCGAATTCTCTAATTGGTTTTATGCAGATCTTCCCCTCTGTGTTATATTTTGGTTTATAAATTTCTAAGCGTGAATCTGGAAAGACTGTCAAATGAACAAAATTGTGAGGTTCAACAAGTAACATCTGTATCTCTGAAGGCTGCTACTTAGTTTGCAGGTCACAGCTTTCCGAGGCCCAATTGGATGTACTCTTACATTGATAAAACTCAAAAATGGATTCCTTGCGACATACCTAAACCATTTACCAGGCAATCCTCAGTTTATCTGAGTCCTCGAGTCTTTCAATCTCATGTCAGTATTACTATTATCTACCATGTGCTGGGTGATTTCTTTCTTAATCATCTTCTTCATCCTCTTTTCTCTGCGTAAGGTCAGCCACATTTACTATACTTATATTTGTTGGAAGTATCTTCTATCTATGATGTAAAAAGTTTCAAAAACATTAGTGAAGATGCTTGGGAGGATGTCTGCTGAAATGTCCCACTTCCTAAAATAACCATTCGAAGACCCTTAGCCCAATTTTGTTTCTTGATGGCTAAAGGATGATAAAAAGGGGAACTATAGTCTTAATGAATTATTATAAAGCGCCAAAAAAAAGAAACTTCATAGAAAGCACTTATATTAATTTATTAATGACTTAATAAAAATAAATGAGAAAAGATTTTTTTTTTAAAGTGATAAAATGAAATTAGAAAAAGGAAGTCACTTTATATTTTTTTATTTCCCCTAGGAGAAAATGTGATCCATGTTGGGGATGAAACAAAGCCAAAAAAGAATTAAATGCACAGGTAAAAGTAGGTGATTGGTGGTTATGGGTGGCTACTATGCCAAAAATACTTATAAAAGCAAGTCGACTTGGCTTTGAAGAGCATCTCTTCATTTTCTAAAAATTCTGATTTTTGTCTGAGCTTTGTAAGTTTTGCAAATCAACTTCAAAGGATGAAAACCCCTTGAATTCATCTCCAGAGGATGAAAACCCCCTTGAGGAATTAGAGAAAAAGGAATGAAAATTCTTCTTTCTTTTGAGAGGATTCTCCATTCAGGGGTTTCCATTGAATATCAAAGATTTATTTGCGTTTTCCAATGTTTTTCCAGCAGTGTTGAGGGCTGTACTTTGCAGATCTGAACAAGGGTTTGTAGAAGAATAAATGTTGCCGTGATTCTTCTTCATTTCCAGCTCATCTAGGGTGGAGCGACCCATCTAGGAAGCTGATTTATGGTGTTAGAGATCTGTGTTGGATCTGATCTATATTGCTGTTCCTTCTTCTGATTTTTAGACCCCAAATCAGCCATGTTGTGTGATTTTTGGCTCAAGGAATTGGTGTTTCTAGCTGTATGTCTGAAGGAGTAATCTGCAGATTTTTATTAAATAAGTCAACCTTCATTTGAAGTCCAAACTGGTATTTTCCTTGTGTAATTGTCTTAATAAAATCAGCTGATCTATTTCAAGTAATAAAAGAGTGATTTTATTTCAGTTTTGAGTGATTGTTCTCCTTCATGCAAGTCACATTTTTCTAAAGAAATTCAGATCTCCATTTAAAATATTTTTTATATCTTCTATAATCTGTTATTTTGAGTGGGATTTGCCTCTATCGTGCTTGAGGGTGAAATATGTTCATTTGGGGACATTACATCCTCAGTCGCCAACAAGTCAAAGTTAATGGTTCTTTCTACTTGCTCAAAGAGATCTTTGCAGTATTAATCTTTTTACCTTTTCAACTCTCTGTAACTTTTAATCTTTCCAAGCTTGGACAGTCAACTACAATCTCTGCTTTTGGTATTCCATTGTCTATGCTAGGCATTCCCTTTCTCATCACCAAGCTGTATTACCGTATCTTTCATTAAATTGTTGGCTATATGTCTCATAAAAAAGAAAATGTTTTTGATGCTTGCAAATCTGCTTCAATAGTTTATCTCCTCTTCTGTTGTGTCCCTAAACACAACATTATGTGTCCAATTTTCTTCATCATCCTATCATTTATTAAGATATGGTTTCGTGTCTTTGGGTGCATGTTATGACCATTTATAATGGGCTATACGTCTCATAAAAAATAAAACGTTCTTGATGCTTGCACATCTTCTCCAACAGTTTATCCCCTCTTCTGTTGTATCCCTAAACACAATGTTGTGTGTCCTATTTTCTTCATCATCCTACCATTTATTAAGATATGGTTTCATGTCTTTGGGTATTTACTATGACCATTTATAATGGGCTATACATCTCATAAAAAATAAATCTTTCTCGATGCTTGCGAATCTGATCCAACAGTTTATCTCCTCTTCTGTCGTGTCCCTTAAAAACAACATTGTGTCCTATTTTCCTCATCATCCCATCATTTATTAAGATATGGTTTCATGTCTTTGGGTGCATATTATGACCATTTATAATTGGCTATACTTTCTCAAGTTTATTTGTAATACAGTTACAACTTTATTATTTAATTATCTCGTTATCATATCAGGCTGGTACATCCCTACCTTAACGAATTCTAGGTTGAATCCATTTATTCATAGTTTATTATCTTGTAGTGAAAGCAATCTCTTGTTATAAATAGCTATATTCTTGCCACTTTTGTAACAACAATATTTGCTATTTAATTATCAACGCAGTACTATATTGCATATGTTCTTCCTCCTATTTTTGAATTGGATGCGCTTTCCAACCTTTCTTTAGGCAGGCAAGTGCTCTTAACTTGGGTATGCATTTTGCCTTATGTTTTTCTTATGTTATTTGGTATTATTTTCATTTCCATTTTGTGTTAGTAGCAATATTGTTATTGTGTAGTGTCCATTTGTACTTAGGGATTCTATAGGTGGTAGTAGAGCTTCAGTCGACTTCTACCTCTATTTTGAAAATAAGGACCATGAATTTTAGAGGCCATTACTTGTGATACGGACTTTAGTTTGACAACAAACTTGTGCTGCTGGGAAGTAGACTCTGAGAGATTTTCAAAAGGTGGTTGCGAAATATTTTATGAGTACTATTATGAAAGTTACAACCTCTCAATGTTAATGTTCTGTAATTGCCATTTTTCTGATAGGAAACAATGACATGGGTTTTAGGAAGCATATCTCTTTTCTCGAACTTCCAATTGGGATGCTTCAAGAAGCATTCAATAGAGGACCCAAAGTTTTCAATTCACATAATAACCTATTTGGCCATTTGGTTGCAAATGGATGCAGGATTAAATTTCAAGATTTTTGAAACCTTATGTTGGAGGGGAAGAGCACAATAATATGATTTGCAGAAGCCATATCTCCTTTCTATGTGCTTAAAAAGTTTAACAGAGTGTAGTTACGCTTGAAAGGATTTAAATATTTAAAATTAGGGTCTTGGGGTCCCTATTTGTTTGAAGGTTTTGACATCCCATTGTAAAATCTTCACTTTTAGTGTGGAGCTTTGATTGACATGGGTCTTGAGGCATTTCTAAGCAAATACCAAGTGCTACTTGACATAAAAGGTTTAATATTTCAAATTTGCTGAAATGTATGGAATTTATTTGTAATCCTCTTGATCTTGGTTAACCTTTTGTGCATTTTATCAACATGGCATTTACAGCGAAAAGGAAATCTATAACATGTCAAGGAACAATGGCTAGGGTGGAGGTAGATGAAGCCCTCATAGGGTTTAAATGAAAAATCAGATATAAGTTGCAAATTCTGGGCAAAGAATTGATGGATTGTGAACAAGAATCTTCATTATACCAAATTGAAGACAAGGGGCTGCTATAGGTGGTATGAGATGATAATACCCATGAAGATGAGGATCAATTAATGGTATGAAACTAAGTAGTTCATTTTTACTTGGAGCATACTCTACAATTAAGATGTAATTCGAAAGCAACAACTGTGGATTGGTTTTGAATGAGGTTGGCCTCGGAGCTACCACTTGCTGCCATTGTAAAACATGTACCTACTGTAATGTTCCTCATGGACATTTTTTTTACCCCTAAACGGATTTTAGGCAATCCCAACTTTAAATGCAACTTGTAGACAAAATACCAAACAAGTATGACGCAGATCTGAATTAAATAAGGAAGTTGCGACTTGGGTTAAGTGGAAAACCCACACCAATCAACCTCTAAATTTATATCTTTCCACTCAAATCTAGTACCACTAATTTATAAAGTCCAAATATGTATAAAATTGCAGATTTCGGATGTAAACAAGGCTGCAATAAATTATTAAAAAACCTTGTCTGCAACATAACTTCAAAAATTCATATCTTTTGCTAGAGAAGTCCAAATGAGCTGAAACTTTGGATCTTGGGTCACAAAAATATGAAGAATAATATTCCAAAATTAGTTTTCGCACAGCAAACACAAAACCCTAATTTTGCCCTAAAAAGTAGGTCGCCCAGCACATTTAGGGCATCAAATCAGCTCCAAAATTTAAGGAAATAAGCTACTTTGATTCCCAAACAAATCAGCCCTGAATCAACTCCAATAATGACAAACTAGGGTGGATCTTTCACCACCGAAGAGTGCCCTACTAGCTAGGAATGGATCTCTCACCACCGAAGCTAGGGTCCTTGTGGAATCTTATTCCACAAGCTAAAGAAAATCCAAGCGTATATGCAAAAACTACAAGCTTAAGACACAAATCAGAAAATATCAAATGGTTATGCCATCTTCCCCTCAAGTCGACTTCTCCTTATAAAGGAAGAAGAGACCCAAAACAACCTCTACAACATCCAATTAGTTCACAAGGATTTTCCCTATGCAAGCATTTAATATTTTGCCATATTAAATGCTTTTCCCAACAACTTTTTCCCTCCTAATGCAAGTCACATTTTCTAGGGGAAATACATAGTAAAATGGGCATTTATCCTTTCTATGTTCCCATTCCCCTTTTTAAGGCAAGTCACCTTTTCACCTATGATGGATAACAATTTATATTTGAGCTTTTTCCATCATAGATTTAATAATTATTAAGTCATAAATTATTATAAGTGCTCTATATATATTTTTCTTTTATTAATGGCACTTTATAATAATTAAATTTAATTTAAGTCACCCTTATATTTTTCCTTTGGCCGTCGGGTTGACAAAATAAGCCAAAGGTCTTCAAATGGAAAAGGGATATTACAATCCTCCCTTCCCAAAATTGCTTGCCCTCGAGCAATTGCATCTTTGTTTTGTCCAAGAGCCATGCACAAGAGACAAAACATGCTAAGTGTTCTACCATCTGAGCCTCTGTACCTATTAAGTGAGCTAAAACTTGCCACCATATATCATCCACAAGATGCTCATATACACATAGTTGGAGCAATGGTTCAACAAACTCCATAATGAAGACTTCATCATCTACCATACCATGTATTTCATGATGGAAATAAATTGGAATAGGCAACAATAAATAAGACACATTATTATGCTCTTCATACCTTTCAATGCCATCAATGTCCTCCGTGTGTTCAAGATAGACATATGTTAAGCTGCCCCCAACATTGTTGCCTGAGTGCCTGTTGAAAGTATCTAAAAGTTGATCAAAAGTTGTTGGTTTGGAAATTATAGCAGGTTGCAATTTCACACAAGTGTCCATGTGAGGCTCCTCATGTGTAAGTTGCTCTATAAAGACTTTTTTCGTGGGTGTAGACTTCCTTGCATCATTTGCCCACATCTTTTCCTTGAACTCTTGTAGGTGTTGTCTTGCTTGAGCGGCTATCATTCTAGCAACTCTAACTCTATTATTCCATTCCTCGCACCTTTTTAGAGTTTCCATTACATCCTCCTTGCTTGCATATACGAATTTCTTCTCCTGAGCTGGAATAGTTTCTCTAACAAGCAAAGTTTCACTAATGCAATTATTTTTCTCAATGGAAATCATACCTTTTTCTCTAGAAGCTTCTTCTTCTTCAAATGAGTTCTTTTGTAATTCAAGGACCGACATATGATGACCTCGCTTGGGCTTGTTACCAATCTTCATCATGCAATAATCTGGAAATGGCATATTATCTCTGAAACCCTTACTCAAAGATTGATATTTCCTCCAACAAGAATCTTCATCAATCACCTCTATTGGCCGCCTTTTATCACTGTTCTCACCATTTTCCTTATTGTCCCCAGATCTACTTTGATTCAAATTCGGAGTGAGTTGGCTCAAATAAAGGTTAGTAGCTTCTTGTTGTTTCACCATGTTGGTGACCGTTTCCTTCGTAAAATCCACATTGAGATCTTTCCAAACTACCATATTTAACCCCAACAGGTTGGAGGGACTAGATGTTATGTTTTATCGTTGGAAGGGGCCACCTAACTCCTAATGTTCTAATTTTGCGTTGGGGTCACCTTTTTGGACCATGACGACTTGAAAAGGAAAAAATAACTTTAAGTTACTTTATTATTTTGGTCTTCCCTTGGGGAAAATGCGACTTGGGCTTTTTAGGGTTCTTTGGCATGGGAAAAGTTATAAAAGGAGAAGAGGGGTGAAAGGAAGATCATTCATGCATACACTTATATTTTCTTTCAATGCTGTTTGCAAATATCCAACTTGTAGAGTAAGATCCCACGAGAACCCTAGTTTCGGTGGTGAAAGATCCATCCCTAGCTAGTAGGGCACTCTTCGGTGGTGAAAAATCCACCCTAGTTTGTCATTTTGGAGCTGAAATCAGGGCTGTTCTTCAGAGATATTTTCAGAGGGTTTCAGTGAAGGGTTTTGGAGGTTTTTGGGCATTTTTGGAGAAGATATTTCTGGGTTTTTTAGGGCAGATCTACGACATCCTCTTTGGCAAGGTCTAGCATCAGTTTGAAGGCATTTGTAAGGGTTTCCAGCCATCTCCTAGGTGGGGCGACTTGTTTTAAAGATTGTAGGTCTGTTTTAGAGGGTTTCCACTTCCTCAAATTCTGATTTGAAGGTTGGGATATCATCTCCTATATTTATAGATAATATTTCCAAGGTTTCATAATTTTTGCATCTATATTCCAGAAGATATTAATTTTAGAAGTTTTCAGCTGTTTAGGGCACGCTGTAATTTTCTGGCAGCATTCTGTTATTTGACAAATTCCAAAAACAGTTCGATAATATCTGTTATTGTATTAGCATGCTCCATTTAAAATTTCAAGAGATTTGAGCAAGTATTTTTGGAGTTATCCATTATTTTCTGTTCGCTGCCCTAGATTTAATTTTCTGCAAAAATCAGATTTCTGTTTGGCTGCAATTTGTTTGTATTTTGCATATTTTAAAGTATTATCCTACAAGGGATATTTCACCTACAAGTTTTAAAACCAACTTTTTGTCGGCACTGGTGTGTCCTTTCTTGGGCTAGCTTTGATGTGTTGGCCAGATATTGCACACCAATGGGATTTGACCCAATTGTATGAGCTGTGTATTTGACATTGCAACCATTTGTAATGAAATTACTTGTATAATTCAGATTAAGCACCAAATAACACAATATTTCAGAATAATGATCTCAATATGCAATTAGAATAGCTTTGCCACTTCGAGGGGGCAACCTCCAAACCATATAACAAGACTCAAATGCTCAAAATGATAATGAAATACTACCTATAATCCCCTATATATACTATTCATATGCTATGGCCATCACCAAGGCTGACCTATTAAGCATGAGAAAGTATAAATGATATAATAAAATGATATGGTAAGCCACAAGTCGGCTACTCATATCCTAATACAAACAATAGGTTAAGGGCGTAGCATGCCCTTCCCCTTCAAACCAATGTTGTCCTCAACGTTGAATAATCCTGGATGTTGCTGCAGAAAAACCTTCATCCTCCCAGGTGGCGTCTTCTATGCTCAGATTCTTCCACTTGATCAAATATTCCTTAATGTCTCTAGTTCTCAGCCTCTTAGTACGTGTTTCCAGAATCTTCTCTGTCTCCAAAATGATTCTTTCTTCCTCGTCAAGTTCTGGTAACTCTGTCTGGGCTTCAAATTTTTGTCCAATAACCTTCTTCAGGCATGAAACATGGAATACTGGGTGTATGTGTGAAGATGGAGGCAACTCTAGTTTATAAGCAACACTACCAATTTTTTGTAGAACCTGATAAGGGCCATAATATTTAGGAGCAAGTTTGTTTTCCTTTTTCTGTTGCTTTATGGACATCTGTTTGTAAGGCTGGAGACGTACAAAAACCCAGTCACCAATTTCAAAATGTCTTTCACTACGGTGTTGATCTGCTTGTTTCATCCTGTTTTGTGCTAATGCTAAATTCTCCTTCAAACTAGCCAAAACTTGTTGATGTTGAATGTGTTCCTCAACATCTCTGACCTTAGTTTGCACCCTCAAGGAGGAAGTGATAGAAGGTGGATGGTAACCATATAATGCTAAAAATGGGGTCATTTGAGAAGAGGTATGAAAAAATGTGTTATACCACCATTCTACCAGTGGTAGCCATTTAATCCACCTTTCTTGCTTATCTGATACAAAACAACGTAAATACCCCTCTAAGCATTTGTTGACCACTTCTGTTTGCCCATCAGTTTGAGGATGATAAGATGAACTGTGAGCTAGCTGAGTACCCAAACATGAAAATAATTCCGTCCAAAAATTATTTGTGAAAATAGGATCACGATCACTGACAATTATCTTTGGGGTTCCATGTAGCCTTTGAACTGTCTCCAAAAAAATAGCTGCGACTGTACTGGCTGCAAATGGATGTGATAGGGCACAAAAATGGGCATATTTTGTGAGCCTATCCACAATCACGAAAATAACATTCTTACCCTCTGAACAAGGCAATCCGGTGATGAAATTCATGGAGACCTCCTCCCATCTCTGTCTAGGAATTGGTAAGGGTTGCAACAGACCTGGTGTCTTAATTATTTCCCTTTTGTTCTGTTGGCACACGAAACACTCTGATACAAACTTTTGTACATCCCCCTTGAGTCCTTCCCAAAAGAATTCTCTTTTTATTCTATGATGTCTTCAAAAACCCAGAGTGTCCTCCAACAGGTGAGGCATGTAGCTCTGCAAGAATCTTATGCTTCAACTTAGAATCTTTACTCAAGTATAACCTATCCTTGTACCATAGGGTATTACCTTTCCACTCAAATTTGTTAGATGTCATAGATCCTTGCTTGATATTCTGTATTAGAGATTGTGTATCCTTATTTTGATTCCATTCCAATCTTGCTTCCTCCACCCAATCGGCCGTCAACATGGACATTCTACATAGTAAGGCATCTGCGGATGTATCCCTTCTAGACAACGCATCAGCTACTACATTTTCTTTACCCTTTTTGTATATGATTTAAAAATCATAACCCAACATTTTTGTTACCCGCTTTTGTTGTTCCTCAGATGATAACCTTTGCTCCCAAAAGTATTTGAGACTGTCGTGATCAGTTTTTACCTTGAAGTGTCTACCCATGAGATATGGCCTCCATTGCTTGACTGCATGAAGAATAGCCATCATTTCGTTCTCATAGACAGGTTTGAGCAGATCTTTCCCTTTGAATTGACGACTCTCAAATGCAATTGGTCTTCCTTCTTGCATTAGAACTGCTCCCAATCCTGATCCTGAAGCGTCACATTCAACAATGAAGGTTTTTGAGAAGTTGGGAGTAGCCAAAACTAGGGTGCTGCACATGGCTTCCTTTAGCTGCTCAAAGGATTTAGTGGCTACGTCTGTCCAATAGAAGGCATCCTTCCTTAGCAATGCATTGAGTGGGGTTGCTATTCTACCATATCCCCACACAAATCTTCTGTAGTACCCTGTTAGTCCTAGGAACCCACGCAGATTTTTGAGATTTTTGGGCCTTGGCCATTCCACCATAGCATACAGAGTATGTTTCTCCAAAACTTTCAACACGTTATTTACATGTTGTAAGTGTTCTTCCCATGTCTTATTGTAAATCAATATGTCATCAAAGAAAACTAATACAAATTTCCTTAAAAAAAGCCTAAAAAAAGTGTTCATCAAGCTTTGAAAGGTTGAGGGCGCATTTGTAAGACCAAAAGGCATTACCAAAAACTCATAATGGCCCTCATGAGTCCTAAAAGCCGTTTTATGAACATCTTCCTCCTTTATCCTAATTTGATGGTACCCCGAACGAAGATCTAATTTTGTGAAATAAACAACACCATGCAATTCATCAAGTAAATCATCAATTACTGGAATAGGAAACTTATCTTTGATGGCGTACTTGTTGAGTTCTCGGTAATCTGGACACATCCTCCATGTTTCATCCTTTTTACGTACCATGACCACTGGTGAAGAATATGCACTCTGGCTATGCCTGATGATACCTGCCTTCAACATTTCCTCCACCATTTTCTCGATCTCACTTTTCTGGGAATATGGGTATTTGTATGGTCTGATGTTAGGTGTTTGGCTCCCTGGAATCAACTGAATGGCATGATCATGATCCCTAACTGGTGGTAGTCCCTTTGGAATTGCATCAAAAACAAATGAGTGAGCATCCACAATTTTCTGAAGATCGGGTGGCATTGAAGACTCTGTATTTTGTACTTCTATGGAAAATAGCTTTGCTATTAAGCCATCCATTCCTTTTCTGAGAACCTTCTGCATCTGATGAGAGCTAATAATCTGTGGAGACTTAGCTACCATCCCATTCAATTGTATTGTTGTTCCATCTGAATGAAATCGCATGAACAATTCTTAGAAATTCATCTCACTAGTACCTAAGGTTGTGAGCCATTAGACTCCCAAAAACAATATCTGCCCACTCCCATAGAAATAGCAAACATAGGTGAGTCTAACATGTAGTCTTCTCCATGGAAAGCTTGATACTATGGCACTTTCTTGTGTACTTGACTGTCCCCCCATCTGCAATCATAACTTGCATTTCTGGAGCTGGGTAAATAAAACAATTGAGGCGGGCAGCTAACTTACTATTTATGAAGTTATGAGTACTCCCCGAGTCAATCAACACCGTCACCCTTCTGTTTTTTGAGATAGCCAATAACCTTGAGTGTTTGAGGAGTACTAATACCTGACAATGCATGGCAAGAAATTGTAGGTTGGTGATCCTCTACTTCATCTTCTACTGGTTCCATCAGCCTCTCCTATAATTTCAGCTTCCTCATCATCCTCATTACCTCCGTCAATATAGAACAACTTCTTCTCAGCACATTTATGTCCCGATTCCATATTTGCTATCACAGTTAAAACATAATCCTTTTGCTCTCTTTTCTTCCATTTGTTGAGGAGTCAATCTAATTAGCCTAGCAATTGAAGGGGAAGAGATACTAACAGTCTCTAGTGTTAATGAAAGGTGGCCTCCTACTACAAAGAATTTTTTCCTCTGTACGACGTGCCATGATAATAGAATCGAGACAAGCTTGATTGGATTAAACATCCGTACCTCATGCTCGTTGTGGTCCTTAAGACCCCCAAGAAACAAGTCATTCAGATTCTCTTCTGGAATATTCTCCACCCTTAAGGATAGGTTTTGGAATTGATGCACATTATCTTTGACTGATCCTGTTTGCCGTAACTTTGCTAATTGACTAAAGTAGTTCTCTGAAACACTGGAACTATAGTGCAATTGCAACTCCTCGATAAAAACTGTCCAAGTGACACCTAGACCATTCTTCTGCCTCTAAGCACATAACCAACGATACCAAACAAATTGGTCGGGTTCAAGATATAGGGATGCCAATGTCACCTTTTGTCCTGATGGGTGTTTGATGTAACTCAAAGAAGTTCTCCATTTGATTTATCCAATTCAGGTGATCCTTACCATCAAATTTGCGCATATCCACTTTCGGCATCATGTTCCGTGGTTGCGGATAAGTTTGATTCTGATGGGACTGGAAAAGTGATCCCATATGGTTAGTTTGTCCATGATTTTGAATTGAAGGTCCTCCTTGGTTGATATGGGCCGGATTTGGGCCATATTGGTTACCCTTTACATGTTGCATGATATCATCCAACCGATGATTGATTTGGGCTATGTCTCCTTTACAGGCCATCTCAGATTGTACAATTCGCAACTCATACTCAAGTTGGCAAACCTTATGATCAACTGAGGTAAACCCTAGTGCTGAGGAATCTGTATTTACCCCTTCTGACTCCATCTCTTCAATCACTACCTCCATCTTTATCTGGGGTTTTGCCCGGAGTAACCGGATTCTTTTTTGCTCTTGTGGAAGGCCCCGCCATGATTGTCAAATCTTAGGGTTTAGGGTTGCGATACAATTTCGAGCCGAAGACAGGAAAAAACACAGAGAAGATACTAATACTATTTTTTTTAGAGCTTTCCGAAAATGTAAAGAACTTAAAAATTTTCCACAATTGGCACCCTAGGGAGCGATTTTATGAAAAAACCTTAAATTTGTAATAACTTTTGCAAATTAAATTTAAAAAGTCTGAAATTTTTAGGGAACCTTATTTGAAATGTTTCGCAACTCTGGTAAAAATATCTCGCACCAACTCGCTCTGGTTCGCAATAATGTGGTGGAAACAAAAAATTAGGGTTTTTGCCCTAATTTCGGTCCAGATCGCAGCTCTGATACCACTTGTAATGAACTTACTTGTATAATTCAGATTAAGAGCAATAGTAGAGCACCAAATAACACATTATTTCAGAATAATGATCTCAATATGCAATTAGAATAGCTTCGCCACTTCGAGGGGGCAACCTCCAAACCATATAACAAGACTCAAATGCTCTAAATGATCCTGAAATACTACCTATAATCCCCTATATATACTATTCATATGCTAATGTGTCATCACCAAAGGCCGACCTATTAAGCATGAGAAAGTATAAATGATATAATAAAATGATATGGTAAGCCACAAGTCGGCTACTCATATCCTAATACAAACAATAGGTTAAGGGCGTAGCACCATTACCAACCCTATAACTTCCACCACTTGGAACATGCTCTACCAATGCAACATACTTTTTAAGCGACAAATATGGATTGGTTTTGAACAAGGTTGGCCCATGGATCTACCACTTGCTACCAAGGTAATACCTATCGCTGCAAGTTTAAAAATCAACTATTTAGTAGCCTTGAGAAAAAAACACAGGGATTTGTTTGTAGACACCTATAATTTAGCTCCAGCTCTAGCAAAGACAACAATTAACGACCTTCCTGTTAATTAAACCCCTTTCTACCTGAATTAATTAATTATTCTTAATTAATTAAGTTTCATCTTCTATTAGATCAATAAATTTCATTTATTTGATTAAACCCTTCTTATCCCCTAAATCATGCTAATTTCTTCTAAAAATCTTCTATAAGCTTGCTCACCTATTAATTAATCACTTTGGTTAATTAATAAATCCCCTCAAACCCCATGAGTCACTAAAGGACAAACTAAACTCTCCTAAGGTTGACTCAACCCTCTTTAAACCATCCTTATCCACAACTAACTCAACCTTCTATTATCCCACATGTAAAGGGATGTAAAGATTCTTTTATCCATTGGGCTATATAAGGATCCCTCCTCCTACCTTTCTACTTACACCTACACACCTAAATGAGCATAGAGCCTATACTATAGCCATTTTATCATCTTAGAGCATTCTTCCTTAGAGTGGAGCTAAGCATCATTTCATTTGCATTCAATCATCCAAGCTATTTTGTGAAGATTCAATGGAGTTAATCAAGAAAGGCCTTGTAAGCCATGACTTGATGAACCTCCATCCTCAATCCTCTTGGATCAAGCAATAACTATCAACCCTTTGATAGCTAAAGGATCTACCTAGGTCCATTTCATTGATTTAGCTTTCTAAAGAGTAGAGAAATAAATGTTAGCATGTTAGCTTGAAGTTTATTTTCAAGGTTATAATGCATAGTGTTGATGTTTATTACTTGTTTAGCTCTTAGCATGATGGTGCATAGATTTTAGTTTAGCATTGTATTGAGAACTATTAGGTGTTAGTCTTGATTTTATTTGCATAGCTATCAACTAATTCTTGCACACATTTGGCACATGCCCGGTGGGATGGGTCCTTAGTCCCTTAGCATTGTAGTTCAATTTTTGTTGTTATTTCAATATTTGGCTAACCCTTAATATGCACATGTGTGAAATAATGTTAAATTTCTTATGATTTTGCTAACTTTGCATGTGTTGAGTCTTGTTTAGGGGTTTAATTTTGAGGGGTTATTGTCAATTTTGAGCTAACTATGTTAAAATTTGAGCTTTGGGATTGAGTTACTTAGTCATTAGCATTTTAGTTCAAATTTTTTGTTATTTCACCAAGTTGGCAACCTTTGATATGCACATGTGTGAAATAATTGTTAAAATAAACTTATGCACAACTTTGCATGTGTTAGTGTTTAGGGTTTAATTTTTATCATTATTGTCAAGTGCTAACATGTTAAAATTTTGAGCATTTTGACTTTCTTATGTTTGTCTCGTATTTTGAACATCGTCAGGTACATTTTTTGCAGGGGGCACACAAACATAAACTAGAGTGCATGAACTCATTTCCTAGCGTAGACATCATTCTGCCAGTGCACACACACTGCTACAATTGTACCTTGTTTCTGTCAAAAACTGTTAGACTAGCGTGCAGGCACCCAAACCATAGCGCATGCATCCTTATGATGGTGCACACACTTTGTGTCCTGCATAGCTGTGCATACACCCATTTCCTAGCACATATATCATTCTTCTCAGTGCACACAAACTGTCATATTTGTTTGAATTTCAGTTTTTCTTCCCATGCACACACACATCTATCTGCTAGCACATGCACTCTGAGGTAGGCGCATACATCTCTCTGGCCACGTAGGCACTATGTAGCTTTGATAGTCCACACAGAGGCATGCAGTAGCACCATAACCCATGTGCATATACCCTAATCTTGTGCACAGGTACCACAGTCTGGTTTTGAATATCAGTTTAACATTTACAAAATCTTGTGTCATTAAAATACTAACATCTTGCAGGTTTATTCTGATTAATTTCTTTTTTGTAGGGTGTATTTACATGCTTTTTGTTTAAATTGTATTAAATTTGGATAAACATTGCATGCTTAATCATAAGAGTAAAGTCATGTATGCTCTTCCCTCACACCTTTTTGGGAAATCAGAAACGATTCTTATCTCTTTATTTTTCTTTGAAAAATGTTGGGAATGTCAAATTTGGTTAAATAAACATGTATCACATTTGATTTAAGTATTTTCCATTTGTTGATTTCTTAGTTGGATTTTGTCATCACGTATGCTCTTCTCTTATGTCCTAGGATGATCTTGAGAATCAGAAATGATGTTTATCCTCTTTGTGTGCATGGAAAATTACTAATCCGTTGTGCAAGGACCAAAATGCTTGTCAAAGAAGGAAGAAATTGAGACAAAAAAAAACTACTAATACATTTCTGTGCAGGTTGCCAAAAGGTGTTCAAGCAAAACCACATTAAGCTAAACAAGATAAAAAAAACACACCACAAACATCACACTGTATTTGCAGGTTTCAGAAAAGGGTACGTCCCTATCCACTCAACTAGAACATAACCCCTTTGGCATAACACCTTAAGCTATAACAATGGGGGTGGTTCTAGGAACCCTAAAGTAATCCACACAAGAGGGAACCTTGTGGATGAAACAGGAAGTGCTCCGCACAACCTACTTGACTAGTTTTACCATTTGTGAGATTTAGCATCAAAGTTATCTGTATCGCGACCCCAGTGAGAGTACATGATGGATGCATTTATTTCCCACTGTACTTGAAGGGGGTAAAGTAAAGCTGAGATAATCTAAGAACTAGTGTGCAAAATTTTCTTGGCAAATTGAGCTCGCTCTTAGATAACTTTTGACACCTAGTTGAGTGAACCACCTAGGAAGGCCATTCATATTTGGAGCCAACTTGACCAAAAACCATTGTAAGTTTGAACCATCATTCATCACGAAACATGTGAAGCATTACTTTTTCTTAGTTTTTCACTTTCCCTAAGGTGAGGTGAAACTCTGCCAAAGTGAGGCCAACATTTTTCAACCTCAATTGATCTACTTCCTTCACTTTCTTTTGACACTTTGTTGATCAAAAGAAGAGTGACTACCCTTGTGTTGCTAATTGATTGTATTCACCACTTTTATGTCCATTTATGCTCATCCATGTTTGCAATGAGTTGTTAAACATCTAAAGTGTGTGGGCACATTTTCATATCATTGGTAACCATTTTTGATCTTGATACCCAAGTCAAGATTGTCAATCATAGTTAGGCTTGATTCATCACCTTGATTCTCCTTTGAACTGTTATCTTGATTGTATCATATCACCACAATTTTGATACTTACGTCTTGTTTCTTGCAAACTTGACCTAAGTGTCTAGATTGTAATGTTACGCTACGTGCATCATAACAATTCCTTGGTATACTCTAGCCTTAGTTTTCCTTCAAACATTACCTTGATTTTGAAAAGTGTTGTTGTTACCTTTGTGCGCATCATATAAATATTATTTTGATATTAATACCTTACTTTTCCATAAAGTTTGGTTAACATATCTTAGTGGTATTGTTGCATCATTCATGTTTGTAACTTCCACTTTTTGAGATATAGGTCTTGATTGGATCTAAACTCACTTTTAGTATACCTTGTTTGGGAATCATATCAACCTTTTGTTATTACTTACGTCTTGTTCATTTTTGAACTTGACATAAGTGGTGACATTTTTTTGGTCATCTTAAATGTCAAACTACCATTTGATCAAACACTTAGGAAGTACCTCATTTGATTGATTGGTTTACAAACAACTTTGTGTGATTGTGTCTTGTTTCATCATTTTGACTTATCCATTTAGGACAATCACTTTGATCCATTGATTCTTTATCATTCATTATTCTTTGGTCATTAATTTGGCTTTGTGTTTTGAACTTGCATGATTGTTCCTTGTGTTTATCCATCTTATAAAATCATTTCTAGGACAATCCTTTGGGTCTTTGATCCTCTTGATCTTCTTGTTTTTTACCTAAGTTCATGATCATTTTTGAACATATCTTTCAAACCTTGGAAAAAACATTTCCTATCAAGAAACTTTTGCATCAATCAAACATTGGAAATATTTCCTTTGTATCCTTTATGTTGCTAAAATTTTGATCAATCCTTTGACATTTACGCCTCCAAACTTGTTGTCCAAACCTTGTTGGATTATCAATCTTGAGTCATCACGATGTATGTTTTCCTTAGCTTCCCTTTTGGAAAATCACACAAGCATCCCCATCTTTACAAATGTCTAGTTGGTTGTCGTTATGCTGCCCAAATCAACATGAAACCTTCTTCACTTTGAAGAAGTTTGATCATACAATCTAGGTCTAGGCCTTTGAACCCAACACATGCCAACAATGACTGATTATCGCAAGGTCCCTTATACATACGACAATAAGGAATCAAAGTTTCAGTGTTCACATCAAAAGATGCCCATCATGACTAAACCTCATTTGGTTCTTTGCACTAGAGAACCCATCTGGGTAACCCATTCCCCACCTTCATCTCATAGTCAGTGGTATGGTTTGGACACTTCTGATCCAAATTATTATTCAGGTTCCCCCCACTCTTCTTCTGATTCTAATCCAAACATTTCCTCTTCTTCTGAGGATTCCAATCCAAATATTTCCTCTGATTCTTCTGATGATTCAGATCCAAACTACTATTCAGATTCATCTAATTTGACTCCTAAGTCACGGTCCTCCCCTTCTTCACGTAGGACCTCCTTCATCATACTTCTACTATGATTCTTGAGTCCCCCTTTCTTCGTGGGATCCTCCTTCATCATCCATTTAATATGACTCCTACGTCGCGGTCCTCCCTTTCTTCGTAGGACCCTTTTATCAGTCACCTCAATGACGTATTCTTCCTTTGAAGATACACATGACTCCAAATCCCTCCAATCAAACATCTAATACAATTATTGAATCACGGTCCTCTCTTTCTTCACAGGACCCTTATTATTATTCATCCAATGTGATTCTTAAATCATGGTCCTCCCCTTCTTTGCAGGACCTTCTTCATCAATCACCCCCATGAAGTCTTCCTTCTTTGAAGATTCATGTGACTCAAATTTCTTCTAGTCAAACATCTGAATTGACTCCTACGTCACAATCTATGAAACTTTTGACTTAATCCTACTAGTTTATAGATGATATACCATCATATAGGTAGGTCCACACCACCTTTCTTCTACTCCCAAGACATCTAGCTCCAAGTCTACTTCATCCCCCATGTCACCTTCTTCTATCAATCATCATCAAACATCTTCTCAATATTTCACACCAGTTGGCCCTTTTTCATTCCAATCAAACCCTCATGGTCGATCAACAACCCATACTGATTGATTTCTTTCAGAATGAAGGAGTGATCATGGCCTTTATAGGGGCACACAAGATATCCCTCTAACAAATTATGAGAAAGGATTCTCTTTAGACTTTGATGCATCCACGTATTGTGAGGAAAAGGTTGATTCCTTTTATCAAGAAAAGAGGAAGAGCCTCAGATCATGCAACTTGATCCTCCTCTTATTCTTCCATCTTCACATTCTTCATTACATGATGAAACTCCTGGGTCTTGCATTGATCCATGGCCTATCTTCTCATCACCCAATCACTCTTTTTCTATCACAATTCCTCAATCACAATCTCTTATGGGGTCAACGCCAAGTATCCCTTCATCTTCATCTAGGTGTGGGTCACCTTCTAGTAGCCCTCCCTCTTCTATTTGTGGGACATTTTCAAGTAGTCCACTATCTTCTATTCTTGGGGCACATCCAACTAGCCCCTTGTCTTCTATGTATGGGTCACCCCCAGGTATTCCATCATCTTCTATTCTTGGGCCACATCCTAGTAGCCCATCATCTTACATCTATGGGTCACATCCTAGCAACCCTTCTTCTTCTATTCTTGGGCCACATCCTAGTATCCCTTCATCTTCTATTCATGGCTCACCTCCCGGTAGCCCATCTTCTTCAATTCTTGGACCATATCCTTTTCATCCATCACATTATTCTTCTATCAATGATTGTGGCAAGCCCACCATCATTCCTCACATTCCTCCCATCAATTCTAAATGTCCATGTTCTTCTCCCACTTCTCAGGATCAGACAAGTCAAGCATTAGCTTATAAGAAACCTAGACAAGTTTTTACCAAGCTAAGACCAAAACACCGAAGAGATCCAAATCTCCCAACAACTCAAATGATCATAAAATCCAAAATCAAATGTGATTCCAGAATGCACACCAATGTACCCATCAAGTATGGCACAAAGTGTAGAAACCTATGGATAGGGAACTCAAGCTCCCACATACAAACCCATGTTTCAAAACAAATCACAATCATTTGTTGAGTGTGAACTCACCATGATCATCGAGATCAGGGATAATATTACACTTGATAAAAAACACACTTAGTCTCTCTTATCAAGGAAATCACAACATCATTGTTGGATCCTATCATGCAAAGTGACATGTTTCATTCCCATAACCATAAAAAATCAAAAAATCATAAAATAGTTCAAAAATACAAAAAAAAAATGAAAAAAAAATTAAAACATTACAAAAACAAAATCAAAGGTACAAAGATCAAACATTGCAATCAGGTATTACGTACACATGGATGTTCTTTCTTCCCTTTCTTTCATATTCCTCTACAAGTCATCCACCATTTTCATCCCTTCGATGTTATTGTGGTTAGCCTTATTTCATACACATTTTGTGACATTTATCTCTATGGTATCCATTTTGACCTTGGTCTTTCATCACCTTGGTAAATTAAAGAACGACTGACCTCTTAGAGATCCTATCACTATCTACATATAATAAACTTGTTGGGAAGAATTTTTGGGTGTATTTGTTGACACTAGCCAATGTCATCATCACAATCACTTCCACATCCTTCCATCAAGCCATCAGTGATTCTTAACCCCTTGTCAAACAAGAGAGCTGAAATAAGTTTTCAGAAAGCAAAAGAATCAAAATCAATCAATCAAAAAGAAAAATCTAAAAGCAAAAGAAAATTGATATATAACTCTCTCTTGGGGTATTTCCAATAATCTCTACCAGGGCTATGGATGCCTGACTGGTAGTAGAGAAATGTTGTGATTAGAATCAAATGCATCTCCATCGGGGCTATGGATGCCTGGCTGGTAGTGAGCAATGTACGACTCTCCTTCCACAATCCATTCACAAATCACCTTTCAAACTAAATCATTCCTACACATTGGCTAGTGTCTTCACTTGTTTTCTATCAACTCTTTCCTTCAAGAGGTAATTCATTTCCACATGCACACACAGGATCTCGATGAGTAAACATGATTAGTATGTTACCAAGTGTTACTTTTTGGACCTTGTTCAAACTCTTTTTTAGTGCATGTCTTGTCTCATGATTTGTGCCTTGGGCTAATCACTTTTTCATCGACCACCTTCTAAATATTTTCATAACATCCTCTATTCTTCAAAAATCATTTAGAACATCCATGTGTATAGGATGGCCTTTTTGCCATGTTTGTGGACACTTTTGTCCCCTTTTAATAAATCAATTTTCTACTTCCTTTCTATCATGTGTTTCTTGGCTAGCTTATGTTGGGGGCATCCTTGCTCTCCCTCATGATTGAACCTATTTTATATTGGCCTTGATCCCCATTCAGTGTGAAGAGTTTTCCTTTGAATACTCCCACCTAATCACTGGGGCAATTTTCACATCTTCACTTTCTTGTGCATACGTGTGGCATTTTTCCCTTGTACATCCCATCTATCACTAGGGGGCATCCACACTTCTTTGTCTTCCTGTACATAGTTTCAGAAAACTTTAGAAAATACAAAAACATTCAAATATTTTCAAATATGTTTCTAAAAAATAAAAAACAATAAAAATCATCCTACAAAACATCACTCTTTGGTTCTCGCTTGTTCTTGTGCACGACTCACAGATCATCTTGATCTACCTCCATCAACAAAAGTTGGTTTTCTTACTATGTCTATACTCTGGGGCACAATGAATTGCTTGGTACTATTTCATAGTGCACGATTGCTTTTCATAGGACCCAAGTGTCCTCCGTTATTCCCCTTGCATGTATCCTTGCTTGGGGCACCATCTTTTAACCCTTGTCGTTAATTCACACAGGTCAAATCAAAGCTTGATAACAAAAACATTGCATTATGTTTCTCTGTTAGGTTAGCTTGTTTACTTTCTCGTATTGCATTGCATTATGTATGTTGCAGGGAGTTAGGCATATTTTACTTTCTCGTATTGCATTGCATTTTGTATGTTGCATTGAGTTGGTGTTTTCAGCAATGGACAATTGTTCATAGTATGGATTTTCATGTCATTCTACTTTTGTCGTATGCTTACATTTTTAATAAGGACCGATGACGTAGATCCTTGGCAAAATGATGATAAGAAAGTTGTCTAAAAGAGAGTTCTACATTGGATGAAAGACTAGTTCTTCCTCTCCCTCTTCCTCTCTTTCTTCTATATCATTCTCCTATCAACCTTATTCTTCTACTTCACCTTGGGGCATCCTACCCCTCTCCCATTGGGGCATTCTATCCTTTCCATTTCTCTCATCTTTTTCGATCTATCGATCACCTTCTTTCATCACCCCATCGACACTCGAGGGGGCATCTCTCACTTCTACTAATTTTTCTTCTACCCCTTCAAAATTTTACCTGTCTACTATCTTTGAAGTGGTGCACTTACGCCACCCCAAAGAGGGGAAAATGTAGACACCTATAATTTAGCTCCAGCAATTTAAATACTTAAATTGCGCTAATTATCCCCTTTCCCACAAATTGATGACATATCGTCAATATAACACATTTTCTCTTCTATCGTCATTAATTAACTACATTACGCTAGTTAATTGGCCCTTCTATCTAGCAAAGATGACAATTAATGACCTTCCATTAATTAAACCCCTTTCTACCTGAATTAATTAATTATTCTTAATTAATTAAGTTTCCTCTTCTATTAGATCAATAAATCATCATTTATTTGATTAAACCCTTCTTATCCCCTAAATCATACTAATTATTCTTCTAAAAGCTTCTATAAGATTTCTCACCTATTAATTAATCACTTTGGTTAATTAATAAATCCCCTCAAACCCCATGAGTCACTAAAGGACAAAATAAACTCTCCTAAGGTTGACTCAACCCTCCTTTAAACCATCCTTATCCACAACTAACTCAACCTTGCTATTATCCCACATGTAAAGGGATGTAGAGATTCTTTTATCCATTGGGCTATATAAGGATCCCTCCTCCTACCTTTCTACTTACACCTTTACACACCTAAATGAGCATAGATCTATACTATAGCCATTTCATCATCTTAGGGCATTCTTCCTTAGAGTGGAGCTAGGCATCATCCATTTGCATTCAATCATCCAAGTTATTTTGTGAAGATCAATGGAGTTAATCAAGAAAGGCCTTGTTGCCATGACTTGATGAACCTCCATCCTCAATCCTCTTGGATCAAGCAACAACTATCAACCCTTTGATAGCTAAAGGATCTACCTAGGTCCATTTCATTGATTTAGCTTTCTAAAGAGTAGAGCAATAAATGTTAGCATGTTAGCTTGAGGTTTTATTTTCAAGGTTTAATGCATAGTGTTGATGTTTATTACTTGTTTAGCTCTTAGCATGATGGTGCATAGATTTTAGTTTAGCATTGTATTGAGGCTATTAGGTGTTAGTCTTGATTTTATTTGCATAACTAACTAATTCTTGCACACAGGCAGTGAAGGGGTGCTTGTATTGGTGTAGGAATATGGTAACAATGTATTTGGAACTTTGCTTGTTGAAGTTTCAATCCTAAATGAGAAATGAGAGGTGAGTGTGTTGTTTTGTGTTTTGCTTTTGGTAAAATGGGAGACAAGTGTTGTTTTGTGTTTCACTTTTGGTAAAATGGGAAGCAAGTGTTGTTTTGTCTTATCGTTTTGAATTTTCAGCAACTTTTAGGGTTTCTTTCTTGTTGTATTTTTAATTTGTTAAAGTCAAATTTTGAAATAAGTAAAAAAGATTAAAATGTGATAAACAAGTAAAAAGCCTATGGATTTGCCGGGTATTCCCAATAGGGTTTGGGACGAATTGAACTCCTACCCAAATCGGGTACTACCGGATTCTTAACAAGGGGGAGGGGGTCGAACTTGGCTACCTAGATATGAAATGAAGACACCTTGGAGGATAAGGAATAACTGATAGGGTGGGATGAGGATATTTATGAAGGTGTGCAATATGAAATATTTGAACTAAATGAGGAACAATTTCAAATCATTTAGGAAAATAGTAACAAAAGCCATGAAAATGAAGATTAAGATTAAGGATATGATATCAATGTGGACGGTCAAGAAGATGACACCAAAATATGAGATACATGTGATTCATGTGAATTTAGGAGTAGTAAATTATATATGGTGCCAATAAAAGGAGAATTATAAAAAGAAGGGGAGGTCTATATAGGCAAGAGCCAAGAAGCTGATGTCAGTGAAGAAAATGCACAAGGAGAAGAAGACAAGACCAACAACGAATCTTGCACATTGGGTTGACCAAGAAGCAAAAGAAGAAGACACATGGGTGAGCTTTCAATTCAGTCCTGAAAACTTTGGTTAAAAAAGCTTTGAAAAGGGGGATGGCATGATGTGTGCCAAAACACAAATTATTGTGGTCTGCTTTTTAGCCCATTTTAGTATTATGCTGGCTTTCGTCCTTAGATGAATATTTTGAGAACTTATAATGAGCTAATTTTCCTTAATCTCATATTCTGTAAAATGGTCACAAATTTGTGATGCAATTACCTAGTTGTATTAGGTTCAATGCATCTTGACATAGTTTACTAATTTGTAGAACAAGCAGCCTCTTGTTATAAATAGGTACATATTCCCCAATTTAATATCATAAATCTATTTTGTTCAACAATTATTACAATGCTATATTAGAGTTCTTCCTACACATTTAGGAATTATGGTGCATTCCAAGCTTCTTTTGGTTGTGTAGGTTACCTTGACTTGTTATTTGTTGTTAGTCTCTTGTTCAAAATTAAATCAATAGCAATTTTCTTGTGATAGGACATCCAACCTCGCTCAGAGATGCTATAAATTCCCCTTGAGACATCCTATAACTGTCTTCCTTTGAGGGACAAAACCCTTCTACTAGTTTCTTTCCTGTTAACAAAAAATTCAATCCACAAAGCTTAAGTTTGTAGTGAATCTAGGTCATATTTATTGAACATACAATAAACCATGTGCAAGATGCTCTCCTATTTTGGTGGCATCTTTCTCCCAGATGGACTATTTGTTTTTCTGCTTTTACTTGAAAACAAATGTATTTGCTTCAAGACATTTCATAATGTTCCATTTGTCAAAGAAACAAGCCATTATCAAAGTGTTACTTGTCTTCTATGAATTTCACAACACAAGGAAACAATTTACTTGCTTTGGATGTCATTTGTGTGTATAATCTAGATGACTTCTTTTTTAAGAGCCTCACCATCCATATTTTTTTGGACTTGATGAAGCCAAGTCTTGTTTTGCTATATTAATTGTTAACATTATTCTCTCCAATCCTAAACCATGTTCGCTTGGCTTAACTAAAATTGATCAACTAGTAAGGTAAACATGTACACTTGGTTGGATTGCAATTACCACCAGAAACTTGAAACTTGTGATCTTCAATCATGATTGCTTATTTCATCATGATCCCCCTTGGTTTCGCGTGTTTGTAGTTTCCAATCCAAAATAAAAATGGGGGTGGCCATAAGGTAGCCGTACCAAATCTCTTCTCACTTGTTTGGGTATTAGATCCACACCTCAGCCATTGTCCACAACTGTCTTTCTTTCTTCATATGTGTTTTTTTGTTAGTATGGTAGTGTTTGTGGCCTTGCTATCATTGAAATTGTTAAGAAGACTGCTCACAACACCCATCATAACATTGCTTGCTCACTAGTCAAGTGCTTAAGCACTACTCTCACATTCAAGTTATTGCATATCTAATACACTAAATTCCCAAATCCAATGATATTTTGTGCACGTTGTATTAAGCACCCCTCTTTGTATTGCTTTCTTTTGCTGAATTCCTTTCATTATGTGTCCCCAGTGGCTGTTGAAATTTCTTATGCTGCATTCTCAGTCCTCAGGTTAGGATACACAAATTTATTTGATAATTGTTGGCTTGAATTTCAAATGTTCCCAACTTGTGGTTTAGGCATTCCTCATTCTTGTGGTCCATCGTAATACACCATTAACACAAGTTTTAAACAGATGTCTCTTGCTCAGGACAATTTTTATTTAGATAACTCCATTTCCCACACTAGAAGCATTTCAATATAGGTTGCCTTCTTGCATTGCTTTCCATTGGCTTTGGATTCAGCTTCAGATTCTGGATTCTTTTCTGCACATGGATTTGAGAAACTTCAAATGTATACATGACTTCCTTTCCAAAATAATTGATATTCCCTCTATTGTAAGCACACTTCTGCGTGGCATGATAAAATATCTTTATGTGTTTGCTTTGAATTGATTTTTCTCCTTCATCAGCCTCGGCATGCCTTCTCGAAGTTCATTGTTCTATGATGGTCATCACTATGTTCTTGCATCGGTGATCTTAAATGGCCTGTGTTAGAAAATTATCAATACCGAATGAAATAGCTGCATCAGTAACACGTTGGACCAGAAGTCTTGTCTTCAATTAATCCAATATATGTGATCTATTTCATTCCAAATTAATAAGCTACTCCAAAAAGTAGTTTTATCCTTCATTATATTATAAAATGATGCTTCAAAGGGAAATGAGTATTCTTACTCTCCAAACTTAAGGCTTTGTAGTCATCTCTGCATATGTGATGGGAGCTCTGCTTTCATCTTGTTTTTATACTTTGGTATAACTTCTTGGGGAAACCACATCATTTGTAAATCATCCTTGGTTTTGGTTTTCCATTTTTGTACTTAGTATCAGGACTTGGACTAACCATACCTTTGTAATTCATTCATGGTTTTTCGTTTCAGTTTTGTAATCAGAGTTAAAAATATTGGATCATAAATTCAAACCCTTCTGTTTTCTCTGAAATCTGCCCTTGTGGTACTTGGGAACCCATCCCTTGTTTGGGGGAAGGGGTGCAATCATGTTTGATTGTCTCTGAAGCTTGTGTCCTGCTGGGGGAGAGGTGGGGTGTTATTTTTGGGTTATGAGGATGTGCCATCCAGAGCTTTTGGGACAAGAACACACCTAATTACCACCCATACGTCTAAAAGCAAAATAAATCACATTTTTGTAATGAGAAAATGGCTGGAAGATGCAGTAAATATTTTAGAGCAGCAACCAAAGGAGTAGAAAACAAGGGCAGCAAGGGGGCAGCGGGGTTTTTCTTGAGAAAACATTGAGCGAGTAGAAGGGGCAACAGCCTTTTTCCAGTTGCAGGACCCTTGTTTCAAATTCTAGGAGCATATTGAGAGTGAGCTCCATCATGTTTTCAATGGTCCTACAAAATTTTCCCTCTGTTTTTAGTTTTCACTGCATATCACTAAGAAAATAATTCAAAACAAAACTTCCAAATCAAGATGAGCACTGGCAATTTAAGTTTATATGTTAAAACTGTAACACCAGCCAGCCAAATGATAGAGACAGGGAGTGGGTAGTGCCATTTCAAGTCGATCAATATGCCCCTCATTTTTTGAAGATTTATGGAAAGGGGCCTTACATGTGAGCAAAGCCCTTGCTTCTATATGTTAGAACATTAACCCAACACAAACAAAAGAACATTCAGGGGTTCATGCCATTGGCCATGTCATATGTGCAATTCTGATTTATAATAAAAAGCCACACCAGGGTAAGTGTAGGTGGATTTGACGTCCTTAGCCTAATAGACGTATTTGCCAAGCCCTAATTTACCCATTTAATGTTTACTGGGGTAAGGACTTATCTAAGTTCAATTACAAAATTCATGTGTTTTTAGATAGTCACCAATGGGTTTGAATTATGTTGCCCTTGTTGGTGTTTAATTGTATATGTTGGCATTCCATTTCTACTTTGAAATCATCACGTTTCTCATTTTAATTTTATATTGTGATATGATCTATGGTTTACAAAGCTCTTCACTCTGAATACATGTGGTAGTTTGTGTTGTTTTCTATCTCTTTGCTGTTTGAATGCTTGATACATACACAGATTTACAGTTATGAATCCAACAAATCAGCAAATGACTAGATAATATTTTTATGTCCATATTCCCTGATAGTAAATTAGAAATCTAGATTTGGCAATATCATCCATTCCACAGAAGATTTCACAAGAAAGGTCGAAAGATTTGGAGGACGTTTGTGTTAGCTCTACGCGCTTGCTATAAATATCAGTCCAATCTCAATTTCAGATGAAGAAACTGCTGCAACTCAATCAAAGCTTCGGTCGAAAGATTTGGAGGACTTTTGTATAAGCTCCATGCGCTTGCTATAAATATCAGTCCAATCTCAATTTCAGATGAAGCAACTGCTGCAACTCAATTAAGAAGCTTGAACATTGAAGAAGATTATCAGTGTTGGTTCATCCCCTTGTTAGCTAAGGCTCTTTTTGTGCTTTAATTTAGTTTTGGGCTTAGCCTCTTTTTGGAGCTGCTTTCTGTTCTCCCATGCCTTTTATATTGGTTGTATGTTCGAGTCCCATTGACCTATTTAGGTCATCCATGGTCATGAATATAATTTCTTTATTTCTGTCTAGTGAAGGAGAGACAAGTCAGGCAGCCGGGAAGGACTAGTTGCTTTGGGCTGACAAATTGTGGTTCAGTAGACCATGACGATGAAAAATGACCTGAATGGAAATTAGCCAATATGGTTGATATAGAAGAAGAGGAAGAAGATAAAGAACTATTTGCAGTAACTGGGGGCTGCAAAGAAGATATATATGCTGGTTGATAAGCAATGGATGAAAAATGCTATTCAGGTTGAAGCCATAGCTGTGATATAGTCAGTACTGGCAACACCATTGGACTAAGAAAAATATCAAGTAGGACAGTGCTGAATAAAATAAAATATGCCACACAAGAGAATATGTAGAATCAGCCCAAGAATATCTCCATTGTAACAATTAATGCCATTAAAAAATGGCAAAATGGTGATGGTACAGTTACAATTATTATTGTAATGCTTACCTCAATTGATGCAGGCACAAACACCAAGAGTACCATTGATGATATTGATTGTCCATGCTCAGGGAAAAGGAGGGCATTCATAAAACTACAATTGAGATCAAGGATTTGGTTCTTCCAAATGTACTAATAGAAGGATCTAATATAAATATACTTTCAGAAAAGATTTCGATCAATTTTTATAGATTGCTACTAATTCTGGGAAACATTTAGATTAAAAATTGCAAACCGAATTAGGATCACGCTAATCAGTGTGCTGTTGGCACAAGAAAGTGTACTTGCAGATAAGGCATTAATAGTTGATTTTATGGTAATAAACCTGGAAGTTTTCTGGAACATCATGATGCTATATTGGGATGACCATGTTTTGAGCAGATAAAAGCCATATAAGATTGGAAACATAAAACAATCTCCTTTGAGATAGGAAGAACAAGAATGATGATTAGTATGATGAAGAATCAGGTAATTGGAGACGAATAATCTTTTCAAGTGTCGAATCTAATGCAAAAGATACTATCTTTGAACCTGATGAATAGGGAACCTCTCCAATCAGATGATTACTCTGAAGATAACTGCCATTTGAATAGATGGGTTGTTTTATTGGTGAATGAGTGCTCAGTGCATATAAAGAAAATATTCCCCTCAGCAATGGAGTTGGAGAAATAGGAAAAACACCTTTTTTAAAACACTGAAAAAGAGTATTCAGGAAGAAGAAAGTAGAGCTATGTCACAAGGTATGCCGAACTTTATACAAAAAGTTCAAACTTCACCAAACTTTATCATTGTCGGACATGAACTTGAACTTTATCCGTAATTTTTACATTTGGGAAGTTTTTTGAAATGCTTTTGCATTATTTTATAAATATTTCAATTTGTGTATATGTAAGTATACTGACTGAAAACGGAGGATGGAAAGCTCTCTCTGCTCTTTCCTCTGGCATATTCATGCATTTAAAAAATAAAATGGTAAAAATACTCATTTGTTCAAACATAATGATGTTTCTTTTTGAACTTTATCCATTGGCGAATGTGATCTGGATTTTATTCTCATTGAACATGATTTTTTCCATATTGAAGAGTGTATACAAAACCGAAAACAATATATTTCCCAAGGAACAATTAACAGGGTAACCAAGGAGCATCAAAATCTTAGTACATCTCCCAGGAGTATCAAAATATTACACCATTACATATGAAATGTATCTGTGATAGCCACTAAAAGAGAAACAATAAAATAGTAAAATGGCACAGAGTCGTATTAAGGAAGTTGTTGGTCAACCCCCCAGTGCCAAAGATTCATCTTCTTGGTTTATTGGAACAGTTTCAAATGGATCATCAATGTAGAATGGAGAGGGTATGGTCCCAGCCTCAGGTTCCTCTGAATAGCTACCAACAAGGACAGGTCCCTCATCATGAAGAGTTTCTTGAGCCTCTCCACCCACAGCAACAGAACTAGGACCAGCTACTGCAGCCAGGTGCTCATATCAGCAGTTCCTCTGCGACATTCATACCTCTTTAAAATGGCTTGCACCTTGTTGATTGTCAGGTTCACATTATTTTCTATCATTCTTTCTATCCAGTATGGAAGTACACCATCATAACCATGTTCAGAGATAGGAGCATCAGCAAGAGAATAGGATGAAGAACAAGTACATTCAGAAGCATCCACCTCCACATTGACACCGGAACAGGGGAGCCTGAGGGAGGAGGATGAGCAAATATACCCAAACCCTGTTCATAGTCATGCTCAAGATCAGCTTCTCAAGCCTGGTTTGCTTCAATTCTGTGAAGCGATGCATAAATTGCATCAATAACTTGGTCATTTCGCATCCTGTCAAGAGTCTGCACATTATGGTGCTGGAAATAGGCATCGTTGATGAGTTCCCAGTTCTCCTCAGAAACCTCAAAATCCTAAGCTTCAGCATGGTTTGCTTGCCAATCAGGCGAAGGAGTGAATTGGGGAAATTCCCTGGAGCTGAGCAAGATTCTTGAAGAGATGAGGAGGAGACCAATCTTAAGAAAGTTCTTCAGTCCTCACTTGGGGATATTCATTTATATGTTGACCTGCACAATCAATGTACGAATGATGACTTCACATATGATGTTAGTAAACCTCCTAGTAATTCCTTTAAAAGCATCTTTATTTCTATCCTTTCAGATAAGCCATGATATTTAAGTCGACATTACAAGCGAAAGATTTTTCAAAAACAGTGGAAACATCTTTTCAGAATAGACAAATCCAAAAACAACATCTATCAGAGAGATATCAGCTCCAAAACACTTAGACCATGCAATAAGCCAAGGTTTCCAAATCAAAGAAGCATAAGGATAAGATGAGAACAAATGTTTAACAGTTTTAACTTCCCCACAAACAACACAATAAGCATTTTGATAACCATGATTAGCAATGAGAGACCCAACAACAAGCTTTGGGTGGAGTACCAACAATTTAAAATAGGCTTTTTTAGGTTCAACACAAGATGCCCAAATAACAAAATATCTATCTTTCCATTTATGAAAGGGATTGCACAAAGACCATTTTCTATTGAGGGAAAAAATGACTTCTGGGGTGAAAGGTAGCTTTTCATCCAGCTGTTTGGTAGTGATTTGAGTGAGAGGAGGACCCTTGATCCACTTCATGGTGGACTAGAAATCTTCACCATCTTCCACTACAAGACTAGAAAGAAGCATACCAAGTGCATTTAATAATGCAGTGAAGGTTCTTAGATGTGAATCTGGGAGTGAGAATTTCGCAGCTCATTTCAAGAGTCTAGTTTGCCATTTTGAGGAATATCCTCAAAGTTGCTGATACCCTTCTGAAACAAAAAACTTGCAAAGCGCCCTCTTAAGTTAGCAAGACTAGTATTATTGTGTTTCAAGTTCCACCAGAAGGATATGAAGCCATGACATCTTGTGCCAAACCAATGAAAAGGTGGCTTTTTTGCCAAAGGGTGTTTGAACACTTCCCAAGCCTTCCACAATGTACATAATACAGGAGAGCCAGCTGTCTTGGCAGAGAAGGAGCCAAACATAATATCGATCGAATTCTGTCCTTTCGAAAGAGGTTTACCCTTAGGGTGGCCTTTAAGGAGGACATCTCTAATCAATACCTTCTAGGGGTCCGAATCACGAACAAATTTAATCATCCATTTAATTGCCAAAGTGTTGTCATGTGTTTTTGCAAGGGCAAAATTCAACTTGAAAACATGACAACTTTACCCTAGTGTTGGAATTTTTGATTGTAAACCTTCCTGAGCACTCTCCCAGATCAGTTCATCCCGTGTCATGCCTAACATTTTTGGTGATTTTCCTCCATTTTCTCAAAATCCATGTAGAACTCTGGTAAAATTTTTCCAGAATTTTCTCCTCCATTTTTCTTCCTCCATTCCTCCCTCCATGTTTTCATGATCGCAGCAAAAAAAACTTTTTACAAAATTTGCAATTTTTCAAAGCTCCATGCTCATGTTTTTGCCTGAGTGGCTTCGTACTCAGGAAAGTGAAAATTTCATATCTCACAAACAATTGCACGGATCAAGGTGGGGTCTTTTGCAATCTTCTTCACTTCTAGGCGCCTTCAAGACACATGTGATTGCAAATACATGCATGCCCCAAATTTTTAACCACAAAAAAACCTCGACTTTGTGCCTTGGTTTCGTATTTTTTATTTTCCACCATTCTAGTGATCGGATTTAGCTGAAAATTTGTACGTGAGATCAAGAGAAGAAACCTATCCTGGTGAAGTTGGTTTCGTCACAATCTGAGGTGGGGAAGGGCACTTTCCAAAAATAGTAAGTCTCTATACAAGCACTTATTATAAATAGTAAACTCTTCAAGGCAGTGTTCTCAAGAAACAACTAGGGCAACAAACAAGGGGGTTTGAAGAGTAAAAGGTAAAAAAGGTAATTTTCTAAAAAAAGTAAGTCCTCATTCCAGGTGCAAAAAGGGTGTCATCGTCAAACATGAAATTCAAGTTTGTAGGTCTCGAGTTCGTCTCGACTCTCTCATTTGAATACTCGGGTGTGGGTGACAGTGATGTTACTCACATGGATCTAGAAGGCCTCAAGGATCGGATGCTTGGTGGACCGAGAGAATCGGTGGAAGATAACGTTTTCACAAGCGGGTTGTACACAACAAGTGGTCATCCATTGTCAGTTCAAAGTGCAGAATTGGTGCTAGCATGCTCCCATCATTATGAGCCAGACATCCAAACCATTAGAGCAGATGATAACTCAATCTTGGCAGTGCTCGCTCCTAAGGCAATCTCTCACTCAATGCAAATTCCAACCTGGATCAATATGGCTGTCATCTCAAGGGATGTTGCATCAGGTGAATGGTCCAAGACAAATTCCTACCTTCAGGGCCTCGCACTAGGTTCGTGGTTAAAGCAAGGAAGAAAGCCTTCTCGAGTGCCGTAGTCTCTCTCATGGAGTGAATTCCACGAAGGCTATTCAAATTTGATCATCTTTCTGAGTTGGGTGATGGGATAAGAAACCACGAAAGATTTTATAACTTGTTGGGTGATCATGCATGACGACTTACTTTTATAACTTGTCTTGGCCTATTAGCCACCCAAAACAACCAATCATCTCACTTTACCTCATTTAATATTTTCCCCTTGCTTATTTTCATCCCAATATGGGTCACATTTTTCTTCTAGGGGAAAATAAAACATAAAGTAACTTTTTTAATTTTTTTATTTTGTCACTAATAATTAATTTAAGTGCTTATAATTAAGTTTCATCATG
Organism: Taxus chinensis; assembly: GCA_019776745.2. NCBI lineage: Eukaryota > Viridiplantae > Streptophyta > Pinopsida > Cupressales > Taxaceae > Taxus > Taxus chinensis. The sequence continues at coordinate 633,211,941 of CM034153.1, read as the reverse complement.
CACTTTAAAATTAATTAATCAGGACTAGTTTCCCTTTTTTTCATTTCCTTTGCCATCGGGAAACAAAATTAGGATAAGATTCTTCAACCTGCTGCTTTCAAGAAGGGGATATTACACCTCAACGCAATGATATTTTTCTTCTAGTGGAATTGACCCATTCTGATGGTTTCTCAGAATATGGAATGGGTTTTTGTGTAAGACCAATTCCATTATCAATCTAATTTGATCTTTTTAGAAAAAACAAAAATAAAAATTAGCATGTCAACACTCAAGAATCACTGCCAGTTTGCCACTTGGTAAAGGGGCACGCAAGTTTTTCTTTGAAAAATTGATGATGTTAAGACAATGAGGAGACTGGAAAATTTGAGATTCTCTCAAAGAACGTAGTTGCTTAAGAAAATCAAAATGTGATCGACGAAGTTTAGGAATTCAGTAGAAATGCTTTAGTTACAAATTATCTATTCTCCAACTGTAAAGGCTGTATCCTTTTTGACATTTTTGTCAACTTGAGTTTAGTTTTATTTTGATATTTAGGGATATAAGAAAACATTAAGATGCTGCTAGAACACACAAAAATATGGGTTCTTGAAGTTCTCATTTGAGTACCTACATTTGGTGTACACATTCCTAGTTGCACTTGTTCCAGTTGTCGTATTCATGTGCACTGAGCAGTTCCCTTCAGTCTACTCTTGTTTGGACCTAGACTGCACGGAAACGCCCTGGGGTCCCCGTACCAGCTTGGAAACGTACCAGGTACTAGTACGGGGTACGGTACGCTGTGGGTATGGCTGGAAACATACCCACAGGGACATGGTACGGTCCAGGTACGGTTTTGCCATACCCGGACCATACCTTGTCCCTGTGGGTATGTTTCCAGTCGTACCCGTCCAAAAAAAAACTTGCCAAAGACAGCGTTTCTTTCCTTTTTTGGCAATTCTTTCCTTTTTTGGATTTTTGGTGAAAAAAATCACAAGAATTTTTTTTGCCATTTTTGGAAAGGGTTCGGGAAGATGTAGCAGCAAAAACTTGCATGTGCCATAACTTTCATTTTGTGACTCCGTTTCAGGTGTCGTTTTCTCTAAAAGTGTATATTTTCTCGAGCTCTACGCATTGATGGCAATATTTTTCTTATTTTCATAAAATCCATTTTTGCACCTTTTTGGACCAAGCAACTTCTTGCAATCTTCTGAAAGAATCATGAGCTTTGATCGCCTGTAGACAGATTAGTAATTAAAAATACTGGATAGCTTTCCAAAACTCGGCGAGTATTCTCCCGTGCTCGGACTAATCGTCCCACCTGCCAACTTGGATCCATATTTTTCCTGCTTAGTTATGATGTTTCGGGAAATATGCCAGACAATACTATTGTGCTGAGTGGATCAAGGAAGGTCACCATGAACAATCAAAACTCCTTGAATCTTATCACAGTCACTAAGATAAATAATTGTGATAGAGAAATAATAAATTTCAATAAGTATGCAATATATGAGAATTAAATTTCAATAAGTATGCAAATGCTTCTTTAAATATATATATATATATATATATATATATATATATATATATATATATAAAACGTACCCAAAAACGTACCGTACCCAAGATTTTTAAAAATTTGCTGTATCGGTTGTAACGTACCCCTACCCGTACCCGTGCCCGTATCTGTGCAGTCTAGTTTGGGGCTATAATTCTAACCCACCAGTAGTAATAATATGTCTTATGTTCAAGCATTATTCTTTCTTTATCCGAGACAGCTACTTTCATGTAATGGCAATATCTTATTACAACATGCCTATTTTGACGGAACTCCCTTAATGTGTTCTGCATAGATTGGTCACCGAGCTCCTTACATGTCACTTGAAGCTGCAAACAGTCAATCCATCTCATTTTACTTCATTAGTGTATAAAAATATGCAAACAGTGAAGTTAGTCTGGAATTTATTACTGCTTTAACTGTAATGTAGTTTCTTCCTGAGGAAACAACTTCCATTGACAGGGCACCCACCAAACCTTTTAAGATGGTTTGTGATTAATGGTAAAGCTTTGTTTTTTATAATTGCTATTGCTTGCTGTTTTCTTACTTCTCTCTCTCATGCCGTCTTTTGTCTGGGCGAGAACATTTGCAATCTTTCCATGGTGTGATGTTTCATCAAGACATGCCTAGCTTTGGATGAAGATTTACAGATTCTACAGCTGGTCCAATTCAGATAGATTCTTATTGTGTACTATATCTGTAATATTATGAGTCATGACCATGGTCAAATTGCTAGAATTTCCTGTATTTTACTAGTTCTTTCTGTTGCATATTTAATGTTTAAAGTAAACTGTTTCTTCTGACTGGTCGTTTGGTTGGAAAGTTGAAACTGGTGGATCACAAATGGAGGAAAGACATAGAAGAACTAAAAACACGAGCTTAGCAGGAAATTATAATCAATCAAAGAGATTGTCGCAACATCGCAGGAGTTCACATATTGATATCTATGGCAAAAAAATTTGGCTTGTACAGGTATGCTAAATCTCTCTGAATACTGCTGATGGACAGATAGAGTTTTAATAGAAGAAACCATCATTCCGGCACATTAATCGGGCCTTTGATGGGAATACATTTATTATCAATGTTTCTTTCATACACTGAATATAAGAAATTCTTGGCTATATGCTATCTCAGTTTGAAATGATTATATTTTATAGTTAGCTGAAGCTAATGTGTTGGATAATTTACTGGGTGGATGACTTAGCTTTATGTTGTAAGCATTTTGTCATTCGCTTATATCAGTTGTTCTTTTGTCAATGAAAATTGTGCTTATGAAGGGCAACGCGGACGAGTTGTCGTCGTGAGTAAGTTCCATTACCAAACCGTCGGGAAGATCTTGTGGGAGAAGAACGTTCAAAGGTAAATTCTAAGACAAAGGTTATGTTATTTGCTTATACATAACACACATCAAGCACCATAATATTCCTTTTCATTTGTGGATACAGAAACGCTGGAGTATTAAAATTTTAAATGATGAATAATCCAGTTTACAAATATTATTTATGGTATATTCATTCTTTTGCATCAGTTGACCTTCCTATGGGATCAATTCAGTTCAATTTCAGACAAAGTTATGCTCTTCCAGTATCTGAAGTCAAGCTTTTCTTCAGTTTGTCTGGAAACATATTTTCAGCATGTGTTGTTTGCTTTCCTTCATCTTTGTTCTAATGTACAATCTCTAAATTGCTTTAGGAGCCTTTGACCTGAACTTGGGATTTCATTTTCTAAATAAGGAGCTAGGATTGCTTCTTCAGTTTAGTTTATGATTAAGTATCTTAATTCAATTACCGTGTTCACCTTCTGTATCTGTTCCTTTGTTAATTTTAACTAAAATTCACTAGTACAGGTGATGCCACTTTAGAGAAGTCAGTGTGAATTTCTTGAGTAGACACACACTTGGACTGGATCACCAAAAATATAAATGGAAGTGCTTCCCAATGTTACTGCCGGCATAACTAGTTCAAATCAGAGAAGTTAGTGTGAAACTTGGATTGGATCACCAAAATACAAATGGGAGTGCTTCACAATATTATTGCAGGCATAACCAGTTGAAAAAAGCCTAAGCTCCCACAAGGTGCATCACTGTTGCCCATGCACTAAAGAGACTGCCATGCATCAGCACTAAGTAGCCGATACGTTTTGGATACGGGTACGGGTATGGAGTATCCAATATGTGGATATGGTAAATTTTTTTTTGCCCCAGATATGGCATTGGATACGGCTGTACAAAAAATATATAAAAATTAAAAAACATATAAATTCCAGCCATCTAAATAGGAATTAAATTATTAACCACACATGCATCAAGATAACTTATAAGTTATAAGATAAATAACCACAAAAGGCAACTCCTAATTTTTTAAAAGCTTAATACTTTAAAAGTTAAAAATTAAATTAAACACAATGTCATGATATATATTGAATTCAATTTATTGCATCCAAATTGATCAAAGTTCAAACTATCTTTCAATATTCATCATATTCCTCTTCATCAACATCAACATCAACATCAACATCAACATGTGGTTCATTAGAACCACATGGACTCTAACCACTCCCACTAGGGCCACTACCAGTTGCACCCCCTTGTGCATGTAGGTCTCACGGTGCCAAAGAAGTCTCCAATCCCTCATCATCTAATGACAGGTGGGAAATGGAAGCATCCAAGTCAACTATCTCAGGATCAATATCCAATGTTTTGTTGACCCTTCTTTGTACTCCGGTTGCTTGTGGGATAGGAAGACACGTTGGAAGTTGGAATGTATATATACCAAAAAGCTTCGACCTTTTTAGCCCCAACTTGTTGCGCTTCTGTGAGTGGATGAAGGTATATGTACTCTAGTTGCGCTCAGAGGAAGATGAACTTGCAACCTATTGAGGCAAAGTCAATGCAAACTTAAACATTTAAACTTAAATTTTAAAAAACTAAAAGTTTCAACAAAAAAAGAAAGAGAATTAAAAAAAACTTACAATGTGCCAAGACCTTGATTATGCAAGAGGCTTGTCAGCACCAGTATATGATGTGTGACCATGGAGGTACCGCCACATATGACCATCCATCTTGTATTTGCTCCAAATAGTGAGAAGGCTATGACCATGTTTCCGCTATGAAATTCGAGAAACTTTATCATAACCATGTCCTTGGCCCTCAAGATTAAACTAAGAGGCTAGACAATGCCAACATATATCCTTCATTGAATTTATATCCCTATATGGTGCCACCTTCCTCGACAAAGAAAAGATTTGTGTTGTAGAATTTAGGAGTCAATGCAAAAGCAAGTAGATGTAGCGGGGTGGTCATTTTGTTCCACAACTCAATGAGATTGATTGTACTTCTTTGAAAAATTTCTCTTCGGGATCTTTTTATTTTGCATTTATGATGGACTTTATCTTCTCAATCATTGAGTTGATACCGTCATATAATTCTCCTAGACATGGCTGATCCATGTCAGTAAAGTTAGGATCATGCTCATAATGGGCTCAGTAAAACTCAACAAATATTCTACTCTATCACACTAAGTGTCATCTAAGATCATTGCCTTCACTTTTTGAGCCTATACAATGTTTGATTGCTTCCATACAACCCATAGGTTGGAAGTTACCATCTTGCTAAGTGCTTCTCGCACCTTTACAAGTTGTCTCAAGACAATTGTGTGTGATACCGAATCAAGGCTCATCAACCTAATAAGAAATGAGAAACTAAAAATTAATTTTTTTGAAAACTGTGATGTCCTATCATTTTCAAACTAACATCAATTGAAGACTTAGACATTGCCATTTCCTCTTCCCGTGGCCAAGACGGAATTCCACAAGGGAAGTCCTTGGGTTTCTTTTTATTTCCTTGTGTTATTAACATTTTTCTTTGATGTTTTCACTCCTCTAAGGCAGGTCGGTTGGGTTATAATGTTCTCAACATGCAATTAAAAGATAAAGTAAGCTTTTTTGAGGCTGGAAAGTTTCCAACATGGAAATAGAACCATAAAGCTCTCTTAAGAGGTCGGTCTACACTCTTATGAATTTTGGCGCTCAATAAAATTCAACAAATACTCGTATAAAAAGAGTCTTGGTGGCTCATTTGCACATCATCTTTTTGGCATATACACAGTTATACTTGGCCTCTAAGGCTGATTGCTCGTAGTTCATTCACACTATTGGGCAACAATCTATTAGAATGGCATCCAAGGAGGAAAAACGTTCCTTGTGGGAGATTGGAGGACAAAAACCCTTCAATTTGGTGGTGTTGAAGACTCTCATTGAAGACCATTTTGTTGGTTTGCATCTAGGGCATAAAGGATTCATACAAAGGCTTTTGACATTGTTTGGAGCCCCTCGTCCTTTGGGAACGACTAGGGTTATCTTCTCAGGATTAGGTGTTTGCCTTCTTACCAGAGGTAGTTGGGCACAAAACTTCATTATTTTTTGATATTCAGATTTATCATATTTATAAGGTTGGAATCTACAACTTGATTATTTTTGGAGGAGTTTATTTATCATTTCCAGCCCTTGTTTGTGGCTGCTTTGAGCTGTCAATAAAATTAATTACATACAGGGTATAATCTCTGGGGATTTTCTCCATTTCATTGTTGTGATTTGAAAAATGGATAAATGTTGTTGTACTCGAAATAATTATTTAAAAGCATTTTCAGTTGTTGCATAGTTGTATGGCGAGTTGAAGTCCCTATACAGTTCGCTGCTTAAGGTTTCAAGGAATTGATTTGTGATCTTTTCATAAAGAATCAGAATTTACTTCACTTGGGATTTGTGTTATTTCCTTGATTTTTCGTTTCAGCCCTAGAGGGACATTACAAAAACTTTTAAAATATATTTTAAAAATAAATTTACATTGTTTATAAATAATCTTAAAGGTAGCTTTTACCTTGAGCAAGTAAATGTGAGAAGGATCTAAAATTGCCTTGTGACTGGTGATGGTGGTCACAAACATTGCCATGTCTTCACCCTCTGTATCACTATACACTTGTTGAATGTACCATTTATTTTATTGGCCATCTTTTTTAACATTAAATTGAGTGAATGGACAACACATGGTGTCCAAAAAATATTTCCCATACCTTGCCTCAACTAGCATCCCTGCGGCTTTCAATTCTTGGCTTGTTTGTTCTGATTTGGACAACGTTTTGAGGCCCCACTGCCTCAATGGCTTTGAAGAGGATGTTGGCAATGAATTGGGCATCCTTTACTTGCCCCTCACAATCAACTGCTTTAAAAAACATTGCCTCTTTAGGGCACGCTGCAACCACATTGATCAAAGAGCGGTTTTTTGCATCTTTCCATCCATTAGATTCATGGATGTGCCTATTTTAGCCCATGAGTCTCTAATTGCTTGCAAGGAGGTTTCCACATATTTTTTATTGCTTTTCCAATATGGTGGTGCAAATCTTCTCATAGCCTGGCCCTCTATACCCTTTTGGGGCCTCATTGATTGCTTTCACCATCTCTTGCCAATATGGTGACCTCACAACATTGAATGACAATCCATTCACATACACACATCGTGCGATGTGCTCATCTACAATATCTCTGCTCTCATTTTGAAAGGTCTTTTGCAATGGTCCTTTTGTCCTACTTCTCTTTCATGAAAGAGGTGAATCCTCATCATGCATGGAGGTAGCTGTCACAAATGGATGTGGCATGGTCACAATTGGGGAGCCAATACTAGATGGGGCAAGAGGAGGCCTTGTTGATCAAGATGAACTTCCTTTTTTGGACAATGGATGACCTAGTTTTCAAAGCCAAACCTGCTTCTGCACCTTCTTGTTCTTTGATATATCCCAAAACTTTTGTTGTTGGCACCCCTATGTTATTTTTCCCCTTGCATGTTCTTATAACATGACCCGGTATTGCACACAAGTGGCCTTTCATTCGACTATATGAGCCTTTGAATACTATTTCACATCATTGCATTTAAAAACAAAACACCCACCCCCTGGAAATTGCTCAAGTATTGTGACATGCCTTCATAATGGTGAATTTGGGTCAAATTCTTTGAACAAAGATTGCCCAGAAGAGGTGGAACTTGTTGCCATTGTACTTCTACCTACAAGTTTCAAAACCAATAGCATAAACAAAGAAAACAATGGTTAAAAATAAAACTTAAACCCTATGCCCTAGGGCATAGCATGTATTGAAAATTTCAAATTTTAAAATGAAAAAATAGTTTAAAAATTAAAATTTCAATTGGGAAATAATAAAACAATGAACATAAACGAAATGCATGAAGTGTGTGAAAGATTAAAAAACAAAACAAAAACAAAAAATGAAAATCAAACTTGAAAGTTAAATAATAAAACTTAAAAAGTTAAAACCTTACCTTCACTAAATAATCCACAAATCCTCCTCCTTTGAAGCTCCTCAATGACTTTGGCAGCGAATAAACACTCGCTAGCCTTAGGAAAATGATTGCAATGCTTGTTGATGAAGTATCAAACCCTAGATAAGCAAAATGAAAGTTTAGAGAGGCAAGTATGTAATGAGGGAATGAGAGGTAAGTTTTTTTGCTTTGTTTTTATGTTTTACTTTTGTTTTATTCATCTCTATTTAACTTTTGGGGTTATAAATAAGAAGAAGATTATGTTTTTTTATAAATTAAAATGTATAGCAATGAGAGAAAAATGAGTTTAAAAAATCCTGAATGTTGGGCACAGGATATGTACCTAGGAGCGGCTCAAGGTACGGTTGGGATCCCCCGCATACGTTCGGGTACGTCTGCTCAGACGTACCTGGGGGGTCACTGACCATACCCTGAGCCGCTCCCGAGTACATATGCGGGACTTGTCCAAACTGGATATGTGCCGTACTGGTACCAGGGCCTACAGGCCTGCCATACTGGGTACTTAGCATCAACAGCTTAAACCCCATCCACATGGGCAACCTGAGGTACAACAGATTGAGTTGCCACAGTTTGATGCCTAAAAGTTAGGAACCAAAATATGAAAACTAATTAATACTGGAAAAAACTGCAGTACAAATTGCAAAAGCCTGAAACAAAAATCTGAAATCTGAAATCTGTATTTTTCCTTATTTTTATTTGTAAGACTAAATTCTTGGAGATTCTATACAAAGTTTTGAAATTGTATTGAAATATGAACTCACTATATCAAAATTACTTCCAAACTAGAATCTAATAAAATACTCTCCTGAGAAGGTATCATTGGTAATTCAGGCCCGAGATAAGAGGAATATGGGTGCCGCACGAAGTCATGAACATTCCTTTCACAGGTTCTTGCTCCATATTTTCTAGCCCAAAACCATACCCCTCATTTGAGGTTTAAAGGTCTTCTATAACTCCCACAGGTTCAAAGACCTTAGCGCTGCTGACTTTATATTATTCTTCTTTATCTTTTCTGCCAGATATACATGTAGCAAAATCAACATATTTTTAATGACTACTGCATAACAGATGAGTAACTAAGAATTGTTCCAAGGTGTAACTGATAGTACTGCAAATTGATAGGCCCACTTTTTTTTAGGCCCATGAAAATCATGAGATTTGCATTTATGAAGTTATGTCTGATGTTGAATTCAATAAGGGGCACCATAGGTCTGCTCTTCACATTGTTTTTGTTGGTATGTGAAGTCAACATTGAGTACTACATGCAGTTTGTACTACGAGTTTTTTCGATAAAAAGAACCGATGGATTGTAAAGTTGTATGATTGGACATGATTGTAATCATTAGAGCTAGTGCGTGGTGACTGCCATTGATGTAACAATGGATTCATTCCTAAGTAATAAAATATTGAGAGACCTTTGCCTGTGATTTTTTCTTGGTACATTACCAGGTTTTCCACGTAATATCTGTGCATGTGGTTTAAATATATTTATTTCTTATTGCTTTCATTGTGATTGTTTCTCTCTATACTAATTTTTCTAAAAGTTTTTACCCTCAGAGTGTGATGTTGAAAAATTTGCAACATGGCAGAAAGGGAGACTATTGGTATTTTTTGTTATTCTTGTCCCCTTTCATCCACAATGTGCTCCTCGGGTGTCTGTTCTTCATCACCACTAAGTAATTTAGGCTCTTCTACAATCTTACTCATTGGAATCTCTTAGAAAGTCTTGCATTTGTATCTCATGGACTGCATTTCTTTGCAAGTGTAGAAAATCCCCTATGAACACATCATCAAGGGTAGTTGATTTCGAGACTATAGCTTTTGATGGGCAAGTATATGCAACTGAGGAGGGTTTGGGGTTTTCATTTACTTTAAGGTCAAACACTGCTTCTATAGATCAAAAAATCAATGGATGCCTCATGGAGATTCGAACACCAAATTCTTATAACTATTTGATCATCAGTCAACAAATCTATACCATCTAGATGTTCAAAAAGGAGGATGACCCTTTTGCATATGTAGGATATTGAGATCTGGCAGCATGCAATGAAATTTTATATGGGTCTTAGAAATTAAATTTGGGTGCAATTTGTAATCAACTCCTAACAATTTATATGTAGGCATTCTCTTGTTGAATGATTGTTTGGCTTCAAAGCCTTGACATATCTATTGATGAACTCTTTCAATCCAATGACATCGATAGAAGTCAGTTGTTGAGCGAGCATCCCTGCAACCAATTTATTTAACAACGTTCTCTGGTGTTGTAAGCCAGTGTGCTACTTCATATTTTTGAGGGACAAATAATGATCTTCTTAGTTATAGGCCTCAAAATTATGAAAGATGAGTGAGTAAACAAAACGAAAGAGGAGTTGGGATTTTTATTTAATTAAAGGCTGATCTTTTGTTCTATAGATGAAGAACTTAGTGGGTCTGTGACGGAGATTCTAATGCCAAATTCTTTCATAACCCTGTAATAATCAAGTAGCAAATCAAATACCATCCATAGGCTAAAAAGGTACCACAATGTTAGAATACGTGAAGAGAGAAAGAATAAAGAAAAAATAGAATGTACAAAGAACAAATGAAAAGTAACTGGAATGCACACATTATTCATTGTGTGTACGATGAGAGAGATGATTACAAAATGGTTGAAGTGGTTACAATCGTTTACTAGTTAACACTTAACTAACATCAACATAACACTAATTTATAAGCTTTATATTAAGCCTAATATTCTAATACTCTCTATTAAGGCTTACACTATAGAACCTACTGACATAACATTGAAGTAACAAAACCAAACAAGACCACACATTCTTCCTAACGTTTTCCCTTTGAAAACAGTGCTTTGACCAGGTGCAACTCCATCAAGCTGCCTCTCTGACCCTTGTAAAGGTTGTAGTTCCTGAGCTAAATTCCTGAGTTCCTCGATTCCACCTCCTTGAACTCTTGGATTACAAAATTTCCTGAATTGTTGGACAACCATCCATATTGAGCGAATCCCACAATGCTCCATCAAGTTGTATAATGACCCTCGTAAGGGTGAATTCTTGAGATCCATAGACTCCCGTACTATTTGGGCAGCCATCCATGCTGAGTTTTACCTACATTGGATGCCTTACTGTCTACAAAGTGCGAGTTTTCTTTTAAAATATGTATTCTTTATCAACTGAGTTCATCACTTTCAGCATCCAGCGAATTTTCAACAATGGATACATTAATTTCATTTGATTTGTCTTTTATCTTGATTTTTACTTTCCAAGTCTGAAAGTTGAAACCAGAATATCCACCTGACGGAATTTCCATTCTACGACAAAATACCTTAGAAAATAACCCTTTTTCCCAAAATAAAGAATGACCTACATATAAATTTAGTAAGATTTTAAAAGCTAATTTTTTATTTTTTAAAAGCAAAGAAAGGAAAACTATACCAGACAGATTTGTGCCCTAGACGATTGGCTGTGACTAAAAATTGACAAACTGTGTGCCATAACGACAAATGACTCTTGAAAAATTGCAAACTAGAAATGCATGACCGTATTTTCTTTGTTTTGCACTAGCTACTTTCGAAAATCATGCTTTTTCCTCTTCCTCGTGATTTTGGATTGTGTTTTCTGCAAAAAAAACATGCCCTAAATCACATTTTTCTTTGCTGCATTCTGCTTGTCATGTTTTGCCATGAAAATGTCTTATTTTCATGCCCTAACTGCACAAACAACCCTAAATAATTCTTTAGAAATGGAAAATTCCTATTTTTGTGCCCTAGCACTTCGAAATGCCCTTAAATTTATCTTAAAACACAGCCAAAATTGTGCCCTTGAATGGTGTTTATATATATATTTTTAATTTCGCACTTTTGCAATGGCGTGGTTATGTTTGCTGTAAGTGCACTCGAATTGAAATTGGGTCATTTTATGCCCGTTTTGATGATTTTTTTGGCCTTGCGTTATTGCTCACTGCCCTATGATATTGCTCTTGCGTCTAGTATTCAAACTGGTCTTTCTTTCGTGCCCTAATGGGACTGGTTTGAACTTTTTCCCTTCTCTTTCTCTTTGCTTGCCCTGCTCTGATACCAATGTTAGAATACGTGGAGAGAGAGAATAAAGAAAGATTAGAATGTAAAAAGAACGAATGAAGAGAAAACGGAATGCACACATTATTCATTGTGTGTCCATCATTTTATCATGTGAGAGATGGTTACAAAATGGTTGAAGTGGTTACAACCATTTATTAGTTAACACTTAACTAATATTAACTGTAACACTAATTTATAAACCTTATATTCTAATACTCTGAATGTGGCTTTCAACATCTGCATATTGGGATCTACTCACAAGTCTTCATAAAATTTTCTTGGCTCTGTCATCGCAGATCTCTCAACTTGTACCAATTTCTACCATAGACATGCATGATCTTCCAACTTCACTTCAACAAATTCGACTCGCCATAGAGATCTTCCAAGTCTTCATACTCTAGAATGTATTCTTTGCTAACATCTGACTATCCAAATCTAGTGAACTTATTCAAAATTATATTCTCCATAGAGTAACTACATATATCTGAACTTAGGTTTCTTGAATCAATCTTGTGACAACTTTCAAAAATGTGTAAGCATTCATGTTCTTCAATGATCTTCTTGCTTTAGTGAGCCCATAGGCATACTTCCTGATCAACTCTTTCAATGTCACTTGCATCGTCTACAACAGCACCACTCTTTGAGTCACTACATTCCTTCTTTCAACATAGCTTGACGAGACGAGCTGGTGGTATTATCTCGTATATTAGAACCTAGCATATACATGTAAGCCCGATATGCTCTGATCACAAATGTACCTCTGCTTCATGGTACTCTCACATTTTTATCTCATGTTGGCTATTTCTTCATAGAATGTATTTCCTTTAGTGCCGATCTCCTGTTAGGCAACATCTATCCAACTCTGTTCTCCGGCCAAGATATGCTTTTGCAAATATCGTTGGGTGCCAATATGGTAATGTACCTTGTATGCCTTCTTAATCGAGATAACTATGCTTTCAGAGCCATCGCAGACGTCCTTACAATTAAACTTTCCATGCTCACTCTCATAAGCTGTGAAAAGCAACAATACCATTTGAGATACTTAGCTCAACTTCACCAAGGAAGCATGTATCCTTGGCTTTGATAATGCAACCTGATGCAAACGTTGGTAGGGAATCTGCAGTCAAATTACAGCAGATGCCTTATACCACACTACCCTCAGAAGTACTCAACAAAATGTACACATAAATGCAACTCAACACAAAAGTGCATGCAGTAGTGAAACTCATAATATATATAGCTTCAAATAGGAGAGAATTACAAAACAATACATATAGCAATCTCACAAATGCAAGATTCTCAACAAATGACATGGTAGACTCGCATATCTCAGACTCGTTAATCGGTCACAGGTACAGATGCGAATATAGGTTAGCAATACACAAAGCTGAAACGTCAACTAATTTAGACTATACTTCGGGTATGGTACGTTTGTGCGAGAGTCATCCCTAACAAGTAGATAATGATGACATACTTATATAAACACATTTAAAGACCACCTTACAAGCTTATGATTCTGAAACAACATGTGACCCATATGACATTAGAATGTGTCCAACAATCAAACTCTATAAAAGAATAGGAAGCCATCTAAAGCAAGATGGCTTTGACTCGAATGAACAATAAGTTGGCTCAATAACTACTATAATGAGTCTATGAAGTCCATCTACTAATGTTGGCTTCCTCGAATACATGTTGACTTATTGTTGAAATTTCAGGGAAAGGTTTGGGGACATGCCACATTACGCCCTTACACATACAACTGCATGGAGGTAACCTCCATTGGATTGAAGGGGTCCTTTGCGTGCTATCACAATACAACTGCCGAATGACCTTCTCAGTTTCTACAGTAGATGCATATCACTAGAGATGAACTCGCGCTAATAATGCAACTCTCAGCATTGTACTCCATTGTGAACTGAGCATTGATAAGCTTATAGAAAGGCGATTTTCTAATGTCAAGGACATACCTTTGACTGGAAAAAATCTGTACTTGTGCTACTGACATACATGCATTAATCTCCTGAAAGGTAATCTCAGACACATGAAGGATGTTATGAGCAGCCTCTTGCCTAGGTCTTCAAGGATCTTGCCACGATCATTTCAGATTCAACTATCAATTGATTACATGTACACTTGTGCACATCTTACAGACTGTGCACAAGGACAGTTATAAAGTTAGGCTGCCGCAACCACCAATGTGCTTCAATTTGTGCAAGATAAAATTCGTAAAAAATCGTTACTGAAGAATAAATCAACCATGAGGAGCAATTCATGATTAAATTTGCACCCAAATAGTAAGTCATACTTAAATGACAGTCATGTATAAATAAAATCTCTCATAGGATAAATTATAAACCTATTGGCAATATTGAATTTAATCACAAACCTTCCAAGGTTCAATATATAGGCAAATCCCTCATAGTTATATGCATATATTTTTACAAAACCATATACAACATATTAAAAACTATTAAAATTTAGAAACATTCCCATTTGATGAATAGCCCTAGGTATTTTATAAATAATAGAGTTCTGTACCTGGGAAGTACCCAGAAAACAACATGGGTACGTATTCATATGAAGTACCAGAACCTAAATTAAAAGTACCAGTATCAATATTCTATGAAGTATAAGGCCTAGAACGGGGGGGTAGTATGGCATATTTCTATAAAGTTATAAATTATACACTTATCAGGGAATAGTTGTGAATCGAAATTAAAGAGGTCTACAGAGATAATCCTAAACCCTGAGATAGTGTCTGCAAGTCCATGGTCCATGGCAATTTAGGGCCTAGAAATTCACAACAAGACTTCACACAGTTCGAAGTCTGAATGACTTAACACAGACACTAGAAGCCCATCGGTAGCACAGTGGAACTCCAACCTCAAACTTCCAAAACGAATGGCTTGGACAAGGTTACAATCCAGAGTTATCGCTTAAGTATATGCCTAACATTACACAATGCAATCTAGGGGAAAATGAAAAGAGGTAAACCATTGCACGAATTAAATTGCAAGTTCCAATGATCTGTTCAATTTGGATGGACATAATGTATCAAATGGATGGTGACTAAGTGATTACTTCAAGGATGAGTAATCTGATGGATGGCTCGAGTAGTGTGAGGCATGTTGTCAAAGATCGACATAAAGATTCAAGGTATCACTAGACAAGAACATAAGGTGATGAAAGTTGAAAACAGCGTTCAAAACACGAGGACTTTAAGTAAATGGTCGGTTAAGCCTAGTATTTCTAAATTGATGAATGTGCTAAGTATATTCATGCATTTTATGAATGAGGTCATGTAAATCCATAATCTCGGTACAGTTTTTAATTGTCTAGTTGTGAGATGGTGAGTCCTAATTTTGTATGTCAATGATCTTGACATCACCTAACATTTGGGCATCAATGTATTGATACAGATCAGTGAGATAAGAGAGTTGCTCATACACCTGACAGAACTAGCAGCTCCCAAGTTATTGTCTGAAGTGAATAATTTCGTCTGTCTGTTCACAAACTAAGTATCCTCTCCCTCCTCTTCTTCTCATTTCCTCTCTTCACTCCGAATGTAATCCTTTCATCTTCTTCTATGGAAGTTGGGATGGGGTCTTAATCCCCACCGGTTCATCAGCTCCGGTCAAAAGCATTTATCGTATCAAAAAAAAAAGAAGGTGGTCTGTTTTATGGATTCAGAAAAGGTGCACCGTACCTATGATCTGCATTGGGTCGTCACCTAAGAGTACTTGTCTTAAGCTATGGCAAGCTTTCAAATGAGTCCTTCGATATGTCAACGTTTTTATAGCCCA
Source organism: Taxus chinensis (assembly GCA_019776745.2). Lineage (NCBI taxonomy): Eukaryota > Viridiplantae > Streptophyta > Pinopsida > Cupressales > Taxaceae > Taxus > Taxus chinensis. The sequence continues at coordinate 633,196,177 of CM034153.1, read as the reverse complement.
AGTCATCATATGCAAAAATTTCAGTGGAATATGTTTTCAGCGATTAGGTCATATGTAATGTGCAAGGATTCACAACAGGGAACATCTGTAATGTCTCAGCTAGAACTCAGAATCCTCATGTTTCGACAGGTTGACATGCAAAGTGGAACTAAGCAGCCAATATTGAACCCCTTGTCGAAGGGTCAACAAGTGTATTTCAAGTAGATTGCAATGCAAATGGCACAACAACTCAAACTGAGCATGTCTATCACAGAGGGAACAGACCGATAGCATTTTTCAATGACCGCCTCAAGCTCAATGACAAGCTATAACTGCGCAAGCATTCCATGTGTAAAAAATGTATCAAGATCACAATGCTACGCAACATGTGCAATGAGATTGAATCAAAGATGGACCAATCATTATTCGCTACCCATAGGAGTTTGTCTCTATGTATTGGTCATCGCATGTTACAGTTCATCAATAGTCAGGGTAAACTAAACGTCAAAGACAATATGAAGTGGGTTGCAGTTCTTGCACAAGCTATTATCTATATGCATGTTGATGGCACAAGAAGCGACAATTCCAAACATTGAATCATAAATGCTTCGAGCAATGAGAGTTTTGTTATATCGAATGAATTGAGAGCATGACACGTTCATGGGGTCTCAATGCTATGACAAACAGAGTATGTCTGACAGCTGACAGATTGTCACTCGATGAAGCATCAGACAAGCTATGAGTCAAATCCAAAATCCCATGTCTGTCAAGTCACTGACCAATTAACAATGTGAACACTCATAGCTTGACACCTGATTTTGCCCTCAAGAAATGAGAGAATTGATATGTATCCATACCTAGAGGTATCATATGCACGATATAAAATGGTCAAGGAAAAGGACAGTAGTGGTGGATTAGCAGGATCATAGGATCTTGGAACCTATATACAAGACACATGCACATTTGGCAAAAAGATACCCTTTCTGTTTTTAATCGCATGAGTCTTCAAATCAAGCTTCCCTATCAGTTTGTTCATTTAATTGCAAGAGTTTGTAAGCCACCCTTTAGCTAAGGGTTTTCAATAGTCAGCTCAAGTGCACAGATGTAGGTGTCCAACCATCTGCCTATTCCAGAAAGACTGTACCAGAATGACAACAATATCCAATTTTGTTTTGGGGTCAAATACGCTAAACTAATGCTACATGAGGGAAATGATACAATATTGCACATCTTGCTCAAATGAGAGACATATCTCAAACCAACACATATCCTTGTGGCACAATTAAGAACATCAACATCAAATCTAGTAGAAGCAACAATATTGGACCAATATGACAAGGATCAACAATATCTACAAGGCTGAGCACATCAACATCATGGGAAACAAAACTCACATCAACATCATGGGAAACAAAACTGACATCAACGTCATCATCATCACCAGACAAATCATCATTATCATCGATAGTGGATTAAACTCTCCAATAATTTTTGGACAACATGTGGATCTTAGATTGCCATCTAAAATGGTCAATCTAGCAAAAATACACACCACATGGACTCAGTAGGCAGATCTCACTTTTAACAATGCTTGACATAATGAGTGCTTTTTCCAAATGATATGCAAGGATGCAAACCAAAACAATTAGTGGAGGTATGGCCTCAATGTCCATGATGAGATCAAGTATGATTGCCTTTGGGAGTAGAAGGTGAATTAGAAACAAGAGGGTCAACAGTTTGGCTATCACACAGAGTACCCCGTGAAACAATGTGAATAGGTGTGGAATGGTTTAGAACATGAAAACCAATAGGACCCGGCATACCCTAGACATACACGATGCTTATTGATTGGCAGTTTCTCCCATACTTGTACAACAAGGGAAGGCTCCACAATAAGAGTTAAAGCATGTGTATGATCCGCATTAGGCTTGGACTACTTTTGAGCAATCAGGCTTAGAAACAACAGATTTAACAACATTTGTCTTCACATTGTTCACAACAAGATTTTTAGTGCTAGTAGATGGTACTACAGGGTACTACAGGTTTGGTTTGTTTTACAATTGGCTTGACAAAAGGTTTCTTGACAACACTGATAAAACAGACATTAGGTTGTGTTTCTTGAGAGTTGATTTAATTCTATAAATGATCTATCTTATGTTGCAATAAAGTGCACTGATTACAAAATTGTGTAATTGTAGCTAAAATTTCATCCACCACTATGCTATCGTATTTTCCTTGTGATTAGTTTTCACTTGATTGTACAATGAAAGGATGCCTTTAAAATAGTGATAAGAAATTGTGATGCAAATGCAATGACAAACACTCAACACTATTTGAGTCGGGTTCAATTGATAATGCTCGGAAAACATTTTTTTTCCTGATGAGGATTTGCACACGTACCGCATTCAAACGAGTCAATTCATAAGTGTTACACTATTATCTCTCTGTTATTCAATCAACTTTTCAATAGGATGCACAATGATAATAACCAAAACCAACCGTCCGAAGATTCTAACATAAAAAAATATTTGCAAGCAGTGTTGAAAATTCCCTATCCATGAAGAATGAGCAATTATAATATCATTTGGACACTGAACACCAAAAAATATGGCAATTTGAAGCTTTTTAGTTGGTTTATAGCCCATTTTTCTGCCACCAATGCAAATTCTAGATCTGTTTGAGTTTTCAAACTTCAAAATTTACCAGCTGAACATTTTAGAATTCGTCATGTAACCATTCATTGGAAATCTACAGAAGTCTAGTTTCTGAAACACAGTTTTTGAAAAATATCCCATTATGCAAAAGTTGTGACAGAAATAGTGGCAGGTGCTCTGTTTTTTTGGCAAAACTTGAGTTTGGGAATTTTGCTAAAAACATAATTTTCACTTTTAGGAGTGGAGAGGGCTTGAACTTGAAACCTCGGGACAGCTAATGAGAATTTTCTACCAGAACACGTCAACCAAATCTCCTATGTGGCAAACATGAGTTTGAAATGGGCTTATATGAATTTATTACAGATTTTTATAATTGTTGTGTTTTGAACATGTGATCTCCAGAAGTGCAAAGTCTTACAAAATGAATTTCTCCAGCACCCCTATGCATCTATCTGAGTTTTATAATAGTAGCATTTTAAAATTTATATAGTTGTTTCTGAAAACAGTCCAAAATAAAAAAATAAAAAAGGGCTTTAAATTATTTTACTTGTCAGTCACAACAAAAGAGCAGTGCCCAACAAAAATTTCACGCCTAGAAAAACTATTCAATGCCTTCCCTAGCAAATTTAGAATTCCCTCCTCCAGCATATTCAACACCTCATAAATTGCTTTGAATTCATGCACAAAACAACAACTTCAAATTTCGTTTACATATCTCCACAGTTACAAGAATTTTTTGAAATATTGGTCTCTTTCTGCATCAAACTACTCTTTTAATTCAAAAAATCTTTATAAAAGATTTATTGGTTTTGTTCTCCTGTGCATTAACTTTCCAAAACTTTTTAAATCACTATTTTTTTAATAATTGAAGAATATCTTGCAGTCCTAGTGACACTGTCTCAAACTATTATAGAAAACATCATGTGATTCCTTCTTTCAAACACTCTCTCAGATTTTGCTCTTGCTATGGTTCTGATTCTTCTTGCACGAGCTGCAACTATCCTCACAATAACTTCTCTATGCTTGAAACTTCTCGACCGTGCTCTGAAAGATAGATAAAATATACACAATAACAGACAAATAATAAAGAATATCTGTGAAGCCAGGAAATGCCTAAGGGGCCCACGTTTCTGCCTGGAAACGTTTTGGAAACGTGAAATGGGTACGTAACGTGTTCGAAACGTTTCCGGAAAAAAAAATAAAAAATATTTTTTTAATTTTTTTTTAAAAAAAACGCCTAACTTATGTAGATTATTATCATGTATATGTGAATCATTGAAATTGTAACCATGTTGAATGATGAGTTATGACTCTTTAGAAGTTCAAATTTCAATGAATACAAAATATTTTGAGTGCTTTATCAATTATCTCTTATGGTCTACAAATTTACAATTATAAAATGAGTATTATGCATATATATATATATTTTTATTTTTTTAATAATATATTGTACGGATGTTTCCGGCAACGTTTCGTATCCAAGGTTTTTTGAAAATTGCTGTTTCCCGCGTTTCGTTTTTGTTTCCGTTTCCGTTTCCGTGCAACATAGAAGAATATGTGGCAATCCAACTTTGTCTCTCCCATTCATGTACAAAGGTATATAATATGTTTGTACTTAACCATTTCAATACCAAGGATTTGACCAATCATTAATTGAGTAGGAGAAATCACGCTACTGAGAAGTCACTTTTAAGGTGTTCTAACTTCTTTGCTTCGTCAATCTGGTTTTAGATACACATTAATGGACACAATAACTATGTTTTCAAACACATTTATTATTCCTTTTTTCTGGAAATAAAGCTACTAGGATGCTTTCTCAAGAATTTTTCCCTTGGTAAAAGGGGTACGGAAACCATTTTTTGCTAAATTGGTGATGTTAAAATGAAATTACGAGATTGAAAATATGAGAGATCCTTTAAAAGAACACATTTTCTCTTAAGGCAACATCGAACTAAAATCAAATCAGTGCATGCTTCAAAAACTGTGATGGAGAGATTAATTATTGAAGAGAAATGCTTTAGTTAAAAATTATGTATTCTCCAACTGGAAAAGCCATATCCACTGTCATAGATACTGCCTTCTTTGTACATTCAATGCAATTTCATGAGATGAAGTTATAAAAGTGTCTTTTTAAACCATTTTTGTGTCAAGCAGATTTTAGATATGTTTGAATATTCTGCCTTTTTCCCTTTCTTTTTGCAATTGGGCTTTGTTTCTTCCACAGTTTTTAAATTCGGCCGGATCTGCACAAAATATGACTGGACCCAGATTTTTCAGCCGACCCAGATAAGTTTGCTTTGGGTTGGCTTTGTTCATTTTCCAAGTTTTTTATTTTTATTTTTTGCTAAAAGAAGACACCAGGCTACTTCAATTCCACAATTTAGTTTTCCTGGTTCATGATGTCGCCCATTTGAGTACTACATTCCATGCTGTGCTTATTCCAATCATTAAATTCATGTTCACCGAGAAGCTTCCTTTAGTTTACACTTTACTGCTGCTAAGATTTAATCCCAACAATAGTAGTAGTAACTTGGCTTATGATTACATGTCATTATTCTGGCTTTATCCCTAATAACTACATTTATGTAATGACAATGTCTTATTGCAGTGGTCTTGTTCTTTTTTGATAGATTGGTCCCGATGTTCCTTACACACCAGATGAAGCTTCAAACAGTCAATATATTCCGCTAAAGTTTATTAATGTGAAAATATGCTAACAGTGAAGTAACTCTGGAATGTATCAGTGCATTTATTGTAATCAAGTTTCTTTTTTAGGAAAGGAATTTTATTGAAGGCACACCCGCTGATGCTATCAAGAAGTTTTGTGATCAATATTATTGCTTTGTTTTTGTAATAGCTATCACTTGCTATTCTTTACTATTTTTCATGGCCTCTTTTGTTTGGGCGAGAACATTTGCATTCTTGCTATTGTGGGAAATAATCAAGATATGCCTAGCTTTGGATGAGGATTCACAATTTTAGACTTATTGTTCTTGTGTACTCTAGTTGTAACATTTTGGCAATGGCCAAATTTTTAGAATTTTCTGTTATAGCAGGAATTTTCTGTCTTGCGCATTTGATATTTTAAGAAAAATGTTTCTTCTGACTTGCCTTTTTGAATGGAAAGTTGAAAATGGTGGAACTTAAATGGAGGAAAGAAATGGAAGAACTAAAATTGCAAGAGCATAAGCAGGAAATTATCATCAATCAACAACATTGTGGACACCGTGAAGGGGTTTGCTTACTGGAATCTATTGCGAAAGAACTTGGGTTGTTTAGGTAAGATAAATCACCCTGAATAATACCGGTGGAACAGATGGAGTTTAGCAGAAGAAACGATCACTTAGCAAAATAATTGGGTCTTTGATGGGAATTTATTTGTTTTTATTAAAACAATGGATATACAAAATTATGTGCTATATGTTATCTCAAAATGAAACTTCTATGTTTTGTACTTATCTTAATCTCATGTTTCAGAACATTTACTGGGTGGAAGAATTATCATTTAGTTGTAAGCATTTCTTGTATTTTCTGATATCAGTTTTTCTGTTGTTCTTTTGTCAATACTAGTTGTGCTTATAAAGTTATAAAGGAAGAACCAGACGAGTTCTTGTAGTGAGTAAAGTTCCACTACCAAATCATCGGCCAGATCTTATAATAGAAGATGTTGTGGATCATACTACCAAGGTAAAGTCTACGAGTTAAATATGTTATTTGGACACACGACATACATCAAGCTGCCTAATCTTCATTTTCATCTGTGGTTACAAAAAATATTTTAGCACTAAGAATTCAAATCATAAAATATCCATTGTAGAAAAGATTTATTTTATGTTCATTCTTTGCCATCTATTGACCTTCCTATGGGATCAAGTCAGTTTGTAAGTTATGCTTAACTTTTTTTCTGTTAGGCTGGAAAGCTGGAAACATATTTCCAGCTTATGCAATTTCTTATCTTCATCTTTGTTTTTAAGACGTGTTTAATCCTTATCATGCTGAAGAAGCCTTTGAAACTGGCATATACCACTTTTCCCTGCATTCAGGAGATCATTTTCTAAATGAGGAGCTATGATATTTTTGTCAGGCTAGTTTGTGATTAAGTCTCATATTTTTCTATACATAGTTCATTTTCTTATTAGTCAAAGTCCTCAAAAATCATCTGCTCTTGGAGTCAATAAATTGTGTCGATGCATTATTCTTATGCTATGTCTATTCTCTTAATGATTATGGGTGATGCCAGTGTAGAGAAGTTAGTCTGACTTTTTGTGGTAGACACATTCTTGGACTAGATCACCAAAACTAAAATACAAATGGTAGAGCTTCCTATGTAATGTCCCTTTCTGGGCTCTAACTGAAACAAAAGGGAAATAGCACAAACCCCAATAGATAGTAAACTGAAAATTATGACAGCCGACTGAAAATTATGACAGCAAGGTTCAACAATCTGGTTTTTAACAATAACAAAAAGGAAAATGCAATATCTCTTCAAAAATGCATCATTCACACCATACAAAGCATGTAGGGTGACTTACAAATATTTTAGAACAACTATTAACTAAGAAGTAAGCTTTCAAACCCCTGCTTGAATTTATTTAATTAAATAAAATAATAGCAATGAACACCCTTACAAATGTGGTTGGAAATGAAGGACTTCAAGTCCAAAAATAAAGTCCAAATGTTGATTCCGGCTGCTAAAAATATGAGAAACACAATGATAGCTGAGTTGGATGTTCCCATGCCTTAGAACCCCCAAATGCCATCGTAGGGCAAGTCGCCACCCTAGGAGAAGGCCTGAAAATCTCCGCAGAATCCTATCAACCCTTCTTCGACCAAACCCTAGCTAAAAATATGCAAAATCAATTTTTTTTGAAGCTCCTTGGAAACTCTGAGAAGAATCCTCAATGGATCGAAGAGTTTTTCGTTTTTCAATCAAACAAGGAAGGTTTTTGTCTTCACTTGTTGGTCACACGAGAGTGTTTTTGTCCTCAAGTGGAGAGTTGAGCAATCAGCCCAAAAACCATGCAAAGTTATTAATAGTCAAGATGATGATGCACAAATGAGCCAAACGACCCCTTCTTATACCTTGGTGTGGCGCCAAAACCATTTAAAGTCTTCTTAAGAAGACCGACCTCCTTGGGGGAATTAATAGTTCCTTTTTCCTTCTATTCTTCCATTGGCTTTTCATCTCTCCTAGCCGACCTGACAATACTTAGGAAAACTACTGTAAATAAGGCAATGCTCATGAAAATAACTGAAAAACATGACAATTACTCCCCATTGCTCGTTTCCTTCTTGCCCACAGGAAGTGGAATGGTCTCAAAGTCTTCAAATCGAGCTAGCTTGGAAAAGGGGACATTTCATCCTAATCTTAAATAGACTATATCTCCACAAGATGCATCACGCTCTGTTTAAAAAATTGCCAGTTATTGTTAATAAATTGCGATTCAAACCCTAAATGATCTATCTTTTAGAAAAACTCGATTTTTTATATGGCGATTAATTGCCAATAATTGCCCAAAAGATCGCCATGCAAATGTACAAAACGTCTGGAATGAGAATAGGTCATTTTACAACATTTTTCTGCGATTTTTCTCTCCATGATTTGTCCTTGCAAATTTGGTGACTGCTTACTAGGGTTTAACAAAGTTTTACATTTAATTTAAGTTTGTTTTATGAATTTAAATGTTTTTTAAAGTAGCAATAAAGCTGCTGATTAATGCCGATTTCCAATTTTGGAGTCAAATTTTGGGCTGCTGATAACATTTTTTTGAACTAAGGCATCACCACCACTCAAGCACTTATTGACTGCTTTACATGAGAAGCCCATACCCCATCCAAATGCACAGCCTGAGTAAGAATAACTAGAGGTATCGCAACTCGAGGTGCCTAAAATATTGGGAACCTAAATCTGAAAATTGATTATTAACACGTAAAATATGGTAGAAATTGCAGAAGTCAAAACAGAATTCTTAAATCTGTTTTATCCTTGATTTTCATTTGAAGACTGAAATCTTAAATAATCTGTACTGTTTTTTGAATCATACTGAAGTTTGTCAGACAATAGAGGAATAAGAACTTACTGTATTAAAATTAGTTCAAAACAATACACAAACAAAACAAAATTTCTTGAAAAGCTTGGTCCTGAAAATCTTATAGCCTCTGGCATATAATTGTTTTTCTTTTTCTTTTCTCTTTCAGATGTAGGTTCAGTTTAGAGTAGTTGACATATTTCTATTGATGACCATGTAACTGATGACTTGCTTAATAGCTGACGAGTATCTAATGATTGTATCAGGGCATAACTGACATATACCTCAAAATGTATAACTTATTTATTCTTGCCTTGCCATATAGAAGTGTTGATGCTCAACACGAGTGTGCCTTTCTTTCTCCAGATCTCATAAAAGGCCCCCCTTCTTGAATTGCTTTGCCCCCAAAGCAATTGTATTGAACTCATTTCCTGTATATGGTGTCAACTCATGCAGTGGGTCTTAGTATGCATATTTATCAATCAGCTGCTTCTCTTTACTTACTGTTACCAGATTTTGTGGGTGTTTAGCTTGACATGTAGGCCCTTTGTAGGCTCCTATTGAAATTTATAACATAATTTGACTTTTCCAAGTTGCTTTATCTTTTCTATGAGCAGTAGTCAGTTTATGTGCACCTGATTGCAGCCCTAATAGGGCCACATTATAAAAAAAGGTTTAACTCATTTCTATCCAGCTGAGATCAGTCCTTTGACAATTACTTTGAACTTCATTGTACTATCTTTGGTTGTAGATGACTAAATGTTTTATGATCGGACGACTTCTAGATTCACTAATAAGTAAAAACCCTTTCTAGTTACTCGTGTCTTGGGGACTGAGATCATCGTTGTTGCTTTCATGTCATATCCAATTATCTGTCACCACTTGAATGCTGGCCTCTGAGGGTGCAATGTGGAAAGTTGATAGTTTTGAAAATCTCCCATAGGTTGTAGTCTATGGAGAGGATTCAACTTCTCAATATATCGTTAGGCTTATGGTTGTCATTCACCCCATTAAACTTGGGAGTGAGGATATGTTAGGTACTCCTATTTCCGGAAAAAGTGTTATCCCGTTGGTCACTTTGTCAAGCGTTTCTTCCTCAGTTTTGGTGTCCACAATGCTCCTCTTCCTCATCGTCTTTTTGATTTTTTGATGCAGAGGTAGGTGATCAATCACTCAATCAACAACTTTAGTTAGATCAAACTCCCAAATTCAGTACCTTCCAAGACAAGCAAAATCACTTGTTAGGCTTAGTATCCTCTTTTGCTTGGTCAAATCTGACCCCAACATGCAAGTTTGAGCTTCTATACCTTCCTCCACTCTGTTATAGACAAACCACATCAAACTCCTACATGGTTCAAATCATCTAAACACCAACCTTTCCAATTTCTCCCAAGACTGCTCTTATGGTATCCAACACTAAGTTCTGCAATTTACTCCTTAGGATTAGTAATTTGGCTCAATTCCATTTAGAGTTAATGATTCCCTATGAACTTGGAGTGATCAATCCTCAATCTCCTTGTACCTTTCTGTCTAAAAGTGTTAGATTCTCCTTTACTATGCAATGATCTCCCCTGTTTTGTTAGGTTTCATCTAGGTGTAATTTTCCAAACTTGTAACAGTCCTACTAGGCCTAGAACTCACTCTATCAGACTTAGTTTGTACTACAAGGACATCCAAGACCAACTAATATATCCTCAGTCACTCATTAAGTGAGTCTAAGATCAACTCTTCTACTTCTAGTCACTCTTGTAATTCAACCAATCTTGCCTTAGTTCTTTTAGGCCTGCACTCCACTCTGTTTTGGGTTTCTTTGGCATTGTAAACACATTCAAGACAATTAAAGGGAACTTCTTACCACCAATGAATCTCCTTCAGCCATGCTAGAGGTCTCAAGTTTGATCAAATTAAGGAAAACAGGCTGTCTTTGTCACTTACCCCGTCAAGTAGGTTTCCATGACTGTTTCTTGAAAACTGGTAAAGAAAGCTCTGAGGATACAAAAGGTAACAGTCTTATTCTTTTTAAATCTTCTTAACGACCACAAGACAGACTCCCCTTCAAAATTTCAGTCGATTTCACTGGTTAATCTTTGAGTTTTTGCAAGATTTCGCTATGAAACCCTAGTTTCAGGGTTTTAACAGTCTATATGAGCCCGAGAGGGCAAAAACCACTGATTCTTTATTGTTTGCTCACCTTTATTGCTCCTGCAAGCTCAAGGGGCTTGGTTTCAACTTCTATAAACTCTCAATATTATATTTTGGATTAAATATAATTTAAGTGTCCTTTTTCCAATTAAAATATAAAAATGCTTTTGGACCTCTTAAATTAATTTATTTCCCTCTTTAATTTCCCCTTAGCCTACGGAAAATAATAAGAACAATGTTTCGAAGATCCAGAATTAATTAATTCTGAAATGGGGACATTACAAATGAACACCATCTGGATGCTTAGAGAGGAGGACCCCTTGTGTACGTCTAATATTGAGATTTGGCTGCATGCTCTGGAATTCTGTAGGGAAGTCAAATGTTGAATGGTAGCAAATAGTAACTCTTCAACCATTTCTGTGTAGGCATTCTCTTGTTGAATGATCTTTTGGCTTCAAAAGTTCAAAGCATTGACATGATATGTTACCATTTTTAGATGATGGAATCCAATTTTAGATTTAGGTTGATATTCTGCCTTTTTCCCTCTGATTTTTGCCATTTAGCTCTGTTTCTTATGATGGAAAGATGGAAGATACTTCAAGTTCACATTTGAGTTTAACTTATTAATTTTATGCTTGGCTGCATCCGTTCCAATCCTTAAATTCATGTTCACTGAGAGGTTGTAGTTAGGCTTCACTTAACATATCATTGTTCTGAATTTCTCCGAAACAACTACACTGTATGTTATAGTAATGTCTTATTGCAATGGGGAAAGTTTTCATGGCACTCCTATGATGTGTTTTGCTTAGATTGGTCACCATTTCCCTTGCACCTCAGATGAAATGGAGATTGTTCCTTCACATCTTGTGAAACTTCAGACAGTCAATATTTCCGCTTCAGTTTCTTATTGTGTGAAAACAATAACAATGGTGAAATAACTCTGAAATGTATCATTGCACTTATTTCATCGTAGTTTCTTCCTGAGGAAAGGACCTTTATTGGAGGGGCACTGCCAATGCTATTAAGAGGTCACGTGATCAGCACTATAGCTTTATTTTTTTAATAGCTATCACTGGCTGTTCAATTACCATTTAGACAAATGGCCTCTTTTGTCTGTGTGAGAACATTTGCAATCTTCCAATGGTCTGAGACAGTACATCAAGACATGACTTGCTTTCAATGAAGATTCACAGCTATTATAAGTGGCCAAATTTTGACACCTTCGTGTACTCTAGCTAACCAATTTTTTAGAATTTTATGTACTATAATAAGCGATTTTGTCTCTCTTGCACATATTAATTATAATATTTAAAATAAAATGTTAGCTTATGACTTGCGTTTTTGATTGGAAAGATGAACATGGTGGGTAAAGCTATGGAGGAAAGAAATGGTAAGAACTTAAATTGCAAGAGCAAAGGCAGGAAATTATCGTCAATGAAAGAGTTTGTGGCCACTGTGCAGGGGTTCGCAAATTGGAATCCATTGGTAAAAGAGAATTGGGTTGTACAGGTAAGATGAATAATTTTTGATGCTACTGGTGGAACAGATGGAGACTTAGCAGAAAACTATGATCACTTAGCACAATAATTGGGTGTTTGATGTGAAAGAACCCCATTTGTTTTCATTAAAATACTGGAGATGCAAAATTATTTGACTACATGTTAAAAATCTCAACTTGAAACAAGTATATAAATTGTACTTATCTTAATCTCACTTTTAGAAATATTTGACTGGGCTGGAAGCATTAGTTTTAAGCTGCAAAACATTTTTTAAATTTTCTGATCATTTTTCCTGTTGTTCTTTTGTTAATGCCAGAGGTGCTTATGAAGGAAGAAATGAACGAGTTCTTGTAGTGAGTAAAGTTCCGTTACCAATACATCTGACCAGATCTTTTAGTAAAAGCTAATGTGAAAGTTCCTATTCCTGAATTTCCCAAGGTAAATGTCTAGGAAAGCTATGTTATTGGGTCACATGACTGACACATGGAGCTGCATAATTTTCATATTTATATGTGGACACAAATTTAGCATCTCTAAAAATTCAAATGGTTAAAAATCCATTGTAGCAAAAGATTTATCGTATGTTCATTGAGTTTGCCATCTATTGACCTTTCTATGTGTTTGAGTCAGTTCAGAAGTTATGCTCGGATCTAGATATCTGGAACGAGGTCAACTTTTCTTCTGTTACGCTGGAAACATATTTCCAGCTTGTGCAAAATTTCTACGGTACTTTCATCTTTGTTTTTAATGCGTGTTTAAACTCATGGTTAAGGATTCTTTGAAACTGGCATATAAGTCATTTTTCTCTGCAATATGGGAAAATTCTTTTCTGTATCACCGTTCATTTTCTTATTAGTGAAATTCCTCAAAGGTAGTCCCCGTTCTGCTTTTTTGTCACTATGAATGACCCAAAGGATTCTTCCCATCAGCAATAAACTGTGTTAATGCATGGTTCTCCTGCTATGTCTAAGCAGGAAAAATCCTTGATGACGTGTGAAACGATTCCACAGAGAAGTTAGTTTGAATTTTTGGGGTAAAGCTATCAAATATTTACACCGAATCACCAAAATCTGCAAGGCGATCAAGAGTGCTTCCTGATGTTATCAGAAACATAACCAGATCTGAACAGCCTACAATCCCTGAAAGGTGCATCACCCCCCGCTCAATCCACTTAGAAACTAAGTCTTGCATGAGCAGCCTATACCCCATTCACACGTGCAGCTCGGAGGAACAATAAATAGAGGCACCAAAACCTGAGGTGCCTTGAATGTTACAAACGAATGAATTTGATACCTGCATCATTAATGGACAATGTACAGTAGAAATTGCAAGGTAAACAAAAATTGTAAATATGTTTGTTCTTAATTCTCATTTGAAGACTGAAATCTCTACCAGAGTCTACAAATATTTAAATCAAAGACTAACAACTGAAAGTAAACAACATTCTGTATTAAAATTATTTTGAATCAATATACATACAAAAAAAAGTTCCTGAGCAATATGGGTGCTACACCTGGCCACGAACAGCACAGAAACATACCCCTGTGGGTATTTGAAGCTTAACCTCAAAGACCATGCAGTCACTGACTTCTGGCTGTTTTTTCATAGGTTTTTTATGTCAGATTTGTAAGGTCACTGTAGTGCAATTAATTTATCTGTAATGATGACTGGCGTAATGACTGATGATTATTAAATAATTGTACCAGGACTGCATAGCTGGCATGTTACTGCAAACTTTATTTCTTCCTGCATATTTCATTTATTGGAGAAGTCTGACGAAAAAATTCTTGAAGTATTTTGCCCCCAAAGTAGTTGTAGTGCGAATGAGATTGCGTCCTTGTGTGATTAGCCCATGGTACCACCACTCATGTGCTATACCTTCTAGATGAAGGGTGTCAAATTTGATGGCTTCCTGTTCCATCAAATGGCCTGAGTGATATGCGGAGGTATCCAACTTTTGTATCCATGCACAAGCGGTACTCTTGCCAGAGCCGTAGGCTTAAAAGTAGGGAGTGACAACTTCCCTTAGTGCCTGCTGCAAGTCTCTCTGAGTAGCTTGTGGTCTCGGATCAGCTCTTGGTCCACTCTAGGAAAATCTTCTTCATGATTGATGCAATTATTGGTGCAATGATAGCCTCTCTAATAGTCACCTGGAAGTACCCTGTATTCTGCAATAGCTAGCATCCTATATTTTTCTGCAATTGATGGCTGAGTTTCAACCTCTGGAACTGCTTCCTCCCTGCGAAGGAATTCATGCTGGAAGGGCCTGGCAACAGATCTAGTGTTCATCGTTCGATATGTGTTGGTTATTGTTCCCCTTGAAGAACTTCCTTCACCATGAGCGAGTCCTTTGCACATTCGTGCCCTAGCATAAGTTGGATCAATTTTTCAGACCCATCATATCAGCTAACTTGTCTTGTCCTTGGACAAGTCTGTCAAAACGTAGCCTCTTCTGGGTCTTAGTGTTCTCCATGACTTATAGTTACTATATCTGTTCTAAAGCTAATATCTTCTTTTACCTTTGCTAGTAATTTGGATATCTTTGTCACTAACCCTAAGCATGAAGTTCATAGACGCAATTTGCCTTTTTTGCAATTCCTCTATTTTTTTTAAAAACAATTCCACAAGCTGGGAGGAAATTCAGCACTGATACCACTGTTGATTTCTGAAAAATAGCTTTCTAACAAATTTGAATATTTTTGTTAATCGCTAGGGTAAAAGTATTAAAAATTCGATTTCTATAACAACAATAATATGATTTTTTTAATATAAAAACGCATGCAAACTGATAATTCGTAAAAAGAATTTTAGCTTTACTTGCTGTTGAATGCTGAACCAACCTACAAATAAAGATACCGGTAGCTTGAATACAATGGTATGGAACTGAATTGGCGGAACACTTGCACCTTGAATTGTCACTGCAACCCTTGAATGGAATTGCCAAGCTCAGATGTGAGGGTTTTCGTCCCCAAACTTGTATGCAAATGAGGGATTTTGTCCTCAATTGCTGATTGTAGATTCAGAAGCTACTTGTAGACAAATGAAGTAGTTGATAAATTTCCAAAATGTATGTAATAATAAACCCCAAATCTTGCCTTTATAATTTTTAAGGCCTTCTCCAAAGTCTGGTGCCCCCTCCTAAAAATACTTTCTAGACAACATAAAATTGCTTTATCCTCTCTCTCATGAATGGCGCTCCATCCTAAAAATAGGAATAAACAAATATAAAATTGTTTTATCGCTCTCTCCATCCTAAAAATAGTATTTATGAAAGCTCATGCAGCTCCATTCTCATCTTTGGTGCCCCATAATATAATGCTTATGCTTAATTATTATTCTATCTAAAAGCACCCCATAATAGAAGTTCATCCTTCTATTATTATTTTATTTTATTTCAATGTTTTTTTTGGATTAAATAATATAATTTAAGTGTCCTTTTTCCAAATAAAATATAAAAATACCTTTGGGCCACTTAAATTAATTTATTTTCCTCTTTTAATTTCTCTCTTAGCGTATGGAAAATAATAAAAATAGGCTTCAGGTATTCAGAAGTAATTAATTCCGAAAAGGCGACATTACACTATCCCTGGCTACTCTCTAAACTAGGGAGGCCACTTGTCCAATCATCTCATGTACAAACAATTTTAAATGTTTTGTGCATCGGCAAATATCTCAATCATAGTGTCATCATATCTTCACACTCTTCACCTATACAGACACATGTTCAATATTGTTCCTATTAAATATTATTTATCTCATCCTTCTTATGGTTTCTCCCATTTCATGATAGTTTCACCTATGGTACTATTCTAGAGGCAACAAAATGATGGGAAATCCTCCTTTTACGGAAGTTCTCCTCTAACAAGAAAAATACTAAAAATTATTTAGTCGGATCTCTTTTGACTACCCATCTCAATCTTCGGTGTTAAACCCTCGCATCTCTATTAGTTGTGTGGGGATGATGATTTGGGGGAAAACGTTCATTCCCCATACAAGACACAATGTCAAAATTAGGGAAAAAATTAATCAAAAATACAAAAAATTTATAAATCGCTACACCTTTCATCTTTCACAGTTTTTGGTGATGATCCCATGCTTCTTACTAGTAGCGTGAGGCTGGGAAAGATAGAAAGGTGACCCTTACTCACCTACATTTTTTCTTTGGTGCTGAGTCCATTTCCTCTTACCTTGAAGGCATGCGAAAAAATGTAGGGGGTCATTTCAAGAAAGAAGATAAAAATAAGATAAAATGAATCCTCATGGCAATACGAGTCACAATGTGCTTAATCCTACAAAATCCCAAAGAAAATCTTTAGATGCTCATGCTATAGGAGAGACGACCATTCCTTATACCATAGATATTGCTATTCAATAGGTCACCTACAAGTCTAAGTATAGTCACAAACCTATAAAGTAAAAATCATCTTGGAATCGGTCAAATAATCTTAATTAGAGATGAGTCGATATTTTTCAAATGGATCATTATTAAACATCATGTCTTTGCATCCATCATCCTAATTTTCACATCACTATCTCTTATGTGCCTCACTTCCTTCTTGGCTCTCGGTGTTGAGCCCTCACATCTTACTAGTTGTGTGGAATCAAGAGTAGAGTAAGAAATCTTATCACTATATCATCTACAACCCATTTTGGCAATGGAATGAAATCTTAAAAATTGTTTAAACATGATTTCAAATAGTGTATCCTTATACTGAGTTAAAAATCCAAAAATAAAACATTAAAATAGTCAAAAATCCTTAAAACGTTCAAAGAAACAGTCAAACATCTATAGAAAACATTCAAATAATCAACAAACTCTCTTCAAAAATATCTAAAATCATTTTAAAAAAAATATTAATTAAATATGTTAAAAATCTACAAATACAATTTGGAAAAAATATATCTAAACATCTACACAACACATCAAAACAACAATCTACAAAACATGTTTAGACATATGCAAACAAATCTAAACCATCTTAAATCGCATAACACATTTGAATCTTATCCTTAAGAGTCTATTGCAAAATATACCATGAACAATCATAAATATCCTCAAATCAAAAGCCATTGTGTGTATCCTCACATGGGGCAATCTTTGCTTTCATTTTATTCCCTTTGCATGTATCCTTGCTTGAGTGAAAATGATCCAATCAAATCAATATTCTATTTGGATTAAAAAAGAGTGCCACTCGACCCCAATCTTTAGTTAGATCCAATCTCACCCCTTGCATGTATCCTTGTCTCATGGGGGCCAATAAATCAATCAATCATCACTGGTGGAACACATTAAGGATAAAGTTAAATGCCTTTACTGTCAAATTGTTTTACATTGTTACTTGTTAACTAACTACAAGTTTATTGTTTGTCATCTTGGTTAATTTATAGACATGGTGCGACCATAAACTTGTTGTATGTATTGGGTTTGTTTTTACTTTTTCGTTAGTTGTATGCATGTTGTCCAATTATAAGCTTATAATGAGTTTGATCACCTTGGTTATTTCATAATAGTACTGCGAACTATATTGTGCAAAAGCAAAGCTAATGTTGCTTCATATTGAAAAATTTGTTTTGACCTTTCTGCTACGTGCAATGTGTAGTCATATCGTGTTTACATGCATTCATACATCTCGTTACAAATACATCATGGTTCTTTACATAACTCATGAGGTCACTAGACATCTATTATACAAAAGTCAAACTTAGGTCATCTACTATCCTTAACATAATAACCCTTCTTCCAATGGATAGCTCAAGCTACCAAATCCCTAATGTTAGTCATATAACTCATTACGGTTTCATTCATACATCTCAAACCAATTTTGTTTGTATCAACATAACGCATTAATCTTCTGACATCCTCATCATATTTACTAACCATTGCTATAATCGCGTCACCCATCTGCTCAAAAGGGCATATCCCTTAGCACAATCTAGACCTGCCGAGGCTTCCAAATGCTTCATGGGGCACCTCTAAATAGTCCACCACATTTCATGGCATCATCTATCCACACACATCTATTTCACCTTTAATGAGCCCTATTACTTCATAATAATACTCTCAATAGCGGTAGATCTAGACTTCTATCCTCCTATCAAGATTAGTGTCCACTACTATATCGCCGAAATCACCCATCCACTTGAGGGGGACACTTACATTAACGATCAATTTCAGACCACTTTGGGGCATATTCCGCTATTTTATGACCTTTAATGACATTGGGGACAACATCTAGTTCGAGATCCACCACACTTCTTCATCATCCCTATCTCACACGCGTATGCTATCTTTAGAATGCTATTAAATAATATCGTACTATAAACTTTGTTACACTTTCACCTCACTCCTAAGATTAATTAATTAATCATATCATTCTTATTATTCATCCCCCATCCCATTAGCTAATTTTATGAGCTAATTTCATATTAAAATAATTAAATAAATTCTACACATACATTTCCACCTCATCTCTTATCCACTTTCACTTCACTAATTAACATCTCAAGCGAACTAGAGCAAAGCAAATCAATCAAAGATAAAATCATTAAATATATGCAAGAGGAGAAGTTTAGATTAAATCAATTCATGCATTTGAGTTAACTAAACATATCCCATAAAGCATGGCATTCCAAAATTTAAGCAAATCTCCCCAAAGCTAAAACTCACTTTTTGGGTGAATAAAACAAAAGACATGAATTTAATATTTCAATGCAAAAGCTAAAAATATTCAAAATACATGCCACCTTTGTCAACTCAATGATAACTTTAATGTCCCTTTTTGGGGACTCATAGGAAACTATTCAAAGTTGAAGATAAACAACACTTTTTAGATTTTTAGTAGGCTGTTAATGACTGAAACAAATATGTAAAAACCCTTAACTGCTGCCAACAAACACCCTTCTTGGGCAGCGACCTTTTTTGGGGTCTTAGACCACTTTTGTGTCCTAAAAACCCTTAAAATCAGCTTCCATCAAGTCTCGAAAATTATTATATATCGCCAACAATCATATCATGCAAGAAAACTAGTTTTTAGTGCCCTAGAATTGAAGATATGAATTCTTATAAACTCTTGTCCACAGAGTTAATTTAAAAATTCATAACTTTAACATACATCCATCAAAACATATCCAACATGCTCATGATACAAGTCGCCTAGGGTAGATAAAAAGATATTAGCTCCAACTTCCTTGAGATATTCAATAATTCCAAGTATCCTTACTTGAGGGTTTTTGTACCCAAGACAAGTTCCGCTATCAAGGGTTTTCGTTTTTGAAGTGGTCTCAAACAAGAGTTTTCGCCCTTAATGAGAGAGGAAAGGTACAACCTTTATGCAAAAGAAATAATTAAATTCAACATATCCATCAAATGGCCAAACAACCTCCTTTTATAATAATAAGGGGTCCTACAATTCAAACGATGTCTAACCTTATAATAAGTACCTTTTAATTATCTAATTTGTAGTTAGAGCCTACATGGTCAAAATATCTTATATTCTAATTAAATAAGTTCTTCTATTGGAGCGCTTGGCTTCCCAATAAGAATACATGATGATAATGAAAATATCTATTTAGAAAATGTTATCCAAGTCTTCCCTTTGTTTCTTTCCTTAAACCCATGAGGAGGAGGAATGGGTTAAGGTTTTTGATTTCGCTAGTCTCCAAAAAGGGACATGACAATTCCCCCTTCCCAAGATTGTTTGTCCTTAAGCAATTACAAGTACCCAGATTCCAGATAAATCTCAGCTCCTCCTCCTTTGATATACATGCACATGAAACAAACTCATTAAAGAAAAGATGTGACCCGTTCTTCAGCCACTCTTGCTTTGTGGATATGACAATAAATTCTTCTTCTTTTTTTGCCAAGGCCTCATAAATACTGTCCAAACATTGGTTGTTCCCAATTTACTTCATGCTGTCCCAAACACAACTGTAAGCATGTATTTTGATCCTTAAAATCAGAAGAATAGTGGCCGGGATCTTTCTTATAATAGCTGAAAACACATCGACAATGATAGTAGATTGCAAACCCTTCAACCTCATGGCTGGATACTCCTCTCTAGTTGTCAAAAGAATGGGTAGGAAGCTGAAATTATTGCGGACAGCGAATAAAAGAAAAATACAAAAGCTGTCATAATGATTATCTTGGCCTCCAAAAATTACTTCCAAGCTGCCCCACACTAATCTCTTCAAAATTTGGCTCGGATCAGAACTTATGAGTGCTGGTATTTCAGTATAACAACCATAACTTTCCCGGAATTTAATCCCAAACAATACCAAATTGTTGGAACGCTAGCCTTAATTGTTCTCAATGAGTGAACCCTCTTACACACCATTTCAAATAAAAAGAAAGTCTTCAAACTGCCCCCCATATTGTTGTCCCAAGAAAATATGCACAACCCAACAAATGAGATTTGGCAAAAACACCTCATCTCGATTGTAGCATTTCATTTCATTACTCAAGTTCAGAATTGTACAGGCCAAGAAATATCTTGTGAGAGTTACCTTTAGCTTGTCAATGTCACTACAAGAAGAAGAATGTGGAACCAACTGGAAATAATAGTGACAAGATCTAAAATAACTCCCCTAATGATTTGGGGTTACTGATCCACATTTCCCAAACTCATCTTATTCATGTTAGAAAGATGACTTACACCCCAAAGTTCCCATGCGGCTGAATCCATATTTTTTGTGGATGAATTATCTGTCATCTTCACATACATCCAAAAGTGGCAATCTTGAAAGTAACTTGAGTCCCACAAAAACATAACAAGATGTTTCATACAATCTTGAAAATAACATCCAGCTTGCTTACCATCTTCACACCTTAGGTATTTAGCTAGAATTATCTTCTTTGGTCCATTCCCTACGATCTTGCCTCCATATGCGTTACTCAGCCCCCAAGAGTGTTTTCTTATCCGGAAACATTGATCCTTCACCATGTGGTTAGAATGCACAACAAACCCTCTATGATTGCTCATAAGTTTCCTTTCAATCCAAAGACAAGAAATGATAGTTACTGTGATCTCATGAAGACTACCCATGCCAAGGTAATCTTGGCCTTGAATAGAAGAAACAATGTGCCCATAGTTGTCTCCAACATGCTTCTTAGTGAATTTCCCATGATGACAAAAATATGGCAGCAATATAAGAGGAGACAATATGCATGAAACCAACTGTCCATAAATCTGAAATGACATATTGGCAAACAACAAAATTGAAATATTCTTATACCAGGTTCTGCCTATAACACCCATTTGACTCAGAATTTCTAAGTTACGAACAAAACTCAGAAAATAATCTAATGGCGCCCTTATCTTATACATAATATCATATTCATAGGCCCTTAGTGAATCTGATTTGACCCCATTATGTGGCTGTCTTGTGTAACCATTAAAATCCAATAAATTATCATAGAACATCATAGGACTTTCACCTTTCTTTGGATGATGACAAAATTGGGATTGCTCTTTGTTGATATCCCCATTGATTGGTTCCTTGGAGACTGTTGTTTGGGACAGTCCCAACAAGCTCAATATTATTAATTTCACTTCCCCATTTTTGTAAACGAAACTGTTTCTCTTCTCACTTGGTACCCTTCATCTTCACAAAGTGGTTAGGGTATTCTTTATGATGTC
This sequence comes from Taxus chinensis, assembly GCA_019776745.2. Lineage (NCBI taxonomy): Eukaryota > Viridiplantae > Streptophyta > Pinopsida > Cupressales > Taxaceae > Taxus > Taxus chinensis. The sequence continues at coordinate 633,174,239 of CM034153.1, read as the reverse complement.
CAAAGCATTGTACATACATAGAATGAAGGTAATGTAGCAAATCCTTGCTAAGAAGATGATGAAATGACTTACCATAGGTTGTTGTCATGAAATTTCCAGCGAGCTGATGATTAACATGAGCATCAAAAGAAGCCCTCATTACATAGGCATGTCTCCCAACCAGGTCACCCGAAATGCTAGCTTCATTAACCCCATGCGATCCTAATTTTCCTCCATTCGTAGCACCATGAGGATTGCCCCTTTGCCATGTTTTACCATGGAGCATCAAACTTGCCCCAAGGTCATCTTTTCCAACAAATTGTCCATGAGTGTAAATCTGAGATGACATGAAAAAACCACAAATCTGAATTATCCTCATACCTTTGGTGGTCTTCATGAGAAATTGTTGTAGCCTTCTTCTTATCCTTTGGCAATTGAGCTTCTTCAACAACTTGCAAATCTGATTTTTCTTCAAACCCTTGTGTCTGTTTTCGTGGTGTTGCCCGAAGAATCCGTCAGGAGTTCCATTTGGGAAAGAGTGTTGAGGGTTTTTTGGACTCCCAAGGGATGCTCCCTAATCTCCTTCATCCTGATGGGAGGACTTTTACTCCCTAATCAACATCATTTTCAGATGATCATTTCTCCTTATTCAACTTTGCCTAATGTCATGGCAGCACGTAATGCATGTGTCAAAGCGATACGAATCAAAGTGATAACTTGTGATTGCAACAAACTCGATTTTGATTTTTCCAAAGATGAATTGTATACTGCTTTTTCCTCAATGTAGAATGGTAAATCCCCAAGAATAGACAGATTATACTGTTGGCAACGATTTCAACTGTTTAGTATGTGAAATATTCTCTGTAGGGTTTTTGTCAGCAATCCTTAATCAGGGTTTGATCAAGCTGATCCCCAAATCTTCAACCAGAGACACTATAAGTGGATGGAGGCCTATCACTCTTTTAAGTGTCGCGTATAAGATCCTTTCCAAGGCTTTGACAGAGGGGTTGAGGAGCATTGGTAGTCTCATTGTCTGTAAAGAGAAAACAAGTTTTGGTCAAGGGCGTTTCATTCTGGACATGTCCTTGTCTTTTTGGGAAGCTATGGATTGGAGTCTAGGCTGAAAAATTACTGATTTTTCATTAAAAGTTTGCTGAAAACTTGCTGAGTTGTGCAGAAAATTTTGCTACTGCAGAATAAGATAGGGCTGTGGAAAGAACGCGTTTTTTGTCACAAAAAAATCATAAATTTGTGTGTTTCTACTCTGCTAGGTCATTTTGTACATTTCATTATTTCTGCGGGGTGTCTGATATTGATTTCCATTGGCTTCATATTAGGGGGTAGCAGACTTATACTGAGTGTTGGAGATGATTTAATATTTCATATTAGTATATTTTGGTGCACTGACGATTATGTCAACATAGTTTTACGACTCTATGAGGCTTTGAGCATTGTACTTTGTATTTTATAGTTATACTCTTTTTTGGCTGATAATTAATAAAAAATATAGTTATGCATTCTCTACATTTATTTCTCATGTTATTTAACAATGTTTTACATGTTATTTAAGTTTATTTTATGATTTTCTTTTTAAAGTAGCGATAAAGTTTTCAAGTAATGTTCCTGAGCACAAGCGAAAATCTTGGGCTGCCAAGTAATTGTTGAGTACGAGTTTTTGAACTATGTGTCAGACAATATTGTAAGTTTCCTCATTGTAATTAATATAATATATGATGCAGTTGGTGCGGGGCTTTTGCTAGAAAGGGTAATGCCCTTGTATGTATTGTGTGTTGTGCACTTCTTGTTGGGTTCTCTGTAAGTTATTATTTCTTCCAGTATTATTTTTTGCAGTTGTAATGATTACCAGCTAATTATCTACAATCCTAATTCCTTGTCAATAATGCTAATTGAATGCCAAATGCCATGATAAATTTACATCTAAATTAGTATTCTTCATCAAGAGCATCAACATCAACCTCAGTGCTTAGGGTTTAGAGCATGTCACTTATTACTTGCCATTTCTTTTGTTTGTGGCTTCCTGTTGCAATCTTTCATCCTAACTATATCGACCCCGAATTGTTACCTTGTTGACACTTTTCAATTTGCTTCCATGTTGGTATTAATACTTATTGGCCTGCATCAATTGATGGGTTCATGTTTGCAATAGAGAAGTTTCTTACCAACAATTGGGATCCCATGGTTGTACAAGGATGCCTTTTTTCCCTTTTACTTTTGTCACGATGGTTGATATATCCCCAAAATCCCCACTCTTTTTTGGGTCTTCGTCCAACTGAAAACATGTTTTGAGTTTTGGAAAAGGATTTGGGTTCGGAGATTATTTATCCCTGAAAAGACTATTTAATGTGATTAAAAACCTCTTAAGTAGAATAATCTGTCATGTGGTTGAAAATGTTAATTAGCTGAGTCCTTTCAAGGTTGGAGTACACATCATTTTAAGAGTCGTAGTCCTTTGAGCTTTGTTTGCATGATCTGGGGAAGAAATTAAATTTACAGTGCTCAAAAAGGTTCCGTAAGATAAAGCTGGACGATGAGGTGGCTCAACTATCAAACAGAAAAATTCAAGAGCTGCAATTATGAAAATGGTGTCGGGTCCAATTTTTTTCGCAAATCATCTGTTTGAAATTGTGATTAGAGAGGTTTGCTTAGATGTTGGAGACTGTCTTAATCTCATGGTCTGTAAATAATGTATTCCGAGTTTGTTTGTAAGGATCAAATATGCTAGTGAACTTTAAAGACATCAAACTTTGGCTGTTCAGATGACCTTCTAACTCAAAATCAGTTTAGACACTTGCAAAAACAGTGAGACTACTAAAATATTGTCAGGTTCAATGAACAAAGATAATCTTTAAATCTGCCTAGAAATCATAGGGGTGCTGAAATAATTTTTGAAACGTCATTATGGAAAATTTGAATGTTTTAGTGGATGGCCATATGAACACCGACACAATTTGTAGAAGAAATTGTTGAGAAAATCTCATCAGAGTTGAAGACAAACTTCTTGCCAACACCCTATCATTCCAAACAATAGAGTAGATGTTTTAGATGAGAAAAAAAGTCGAGTAAAACTAATTTCCATCATGGGTAGGTTAAACAATATGCTTAGGAAAATGTTGACAAAGGTTAATGGGGAGTTTATTATGAACCTGTCTTTAATTATTGAGTGTCATATCATACAATTAGCTCTTTATGGTAGTTAAATATAGTGATTTTCAGTTTGGTTATCCCCAAAGATTTGGTACACGAGGATGGTATTATTATATTTAAGGAGATACACGTGGATGTGGATTTACCAGTTTTAGCAATTGGTTTCGAAAAACAAGAGATGCCAACCTCTTTCCAAATAAATAATTTCATCTGGCACATTGTAGATATGACAATCACAGTTCCATCTCATGATATTATTTTCAAAATTACGTCAGTATTGAGATATTATATTTATCCGAAACTTTATTAGGACCAAACCTTTCCTTTTGTTCCTCCACTTATAGGGTCATTGTTGTTCGATCGTATGATACACTCAAATATCTGATTAAATTGTAAAAAATACATCCAAATATCTGATTTTGAATTGATGGCAGTCATCAATTGATTCATTGTATGCGAGTGAGTAAGCATTTATAGTCACTGACATGTCCCAAGGCAGCGAAGAAAATGTGTTCTAAACTTAAAGCAATTGTTTAAATCAATAGTTCCAAGGCAGTCAAGAACTTTTGTTCTAAAATAGAAGAATAATTGATCAGTTATCCAAACGGTGATGGTCTTCCCAACTAAATACTTCACTTTTGAGAGGTCTTGCAAGGCACCACATGCACTGTTATTTAGCAAATGTTTTGAGGCATATGCTTCTGTTGGCTAGATTTTCTGCATAGCACAAAACCTAGGTAGTCATGAGATAAATCTCCCTCAATTACCGGTGAGGCTCCCGTGTCAGATTTGTCAATTAAAGTATGCTAGTATCTATATGGGGTTTTACTTTAACTGTTCAGCTTATGAACCATAGTTGTACAATTCTGCAGCAAGTAAACAACTACTCAAGAAAGGAAATATTTATAGAAGAAGGGAATTATATGAAACACAGGGAAGAAATGGGGAAGATGTGCAACCCAATCAATAGATAACAGAGTTGATTGCATGCACATAGAAGAAACCAATAGATATAAACATAGAATTATAAGCAAAGACAACTCTAGATCTAGATCTAAAATAACACAGTTTATTCAAAGATCTAAGATAGAAAGCTAGAAACAAAATACACCGTGACACAAAGTTCTCCGGAAATCTACTCCTGTATGTTCCTTTGCTTTAAGTGACTCTCAAGGGTTTTAGCACAAAGTCTGGAACACAAGGATGCTGCTTACAAATTCTGATCTCTTAACCCGAAGGCTCTTCCTTTACTTACAGAATGTAGAGGGGCAATTACAAGTTGGAAGCTTTTAGTTGAATTGACACATGTGGAAGTGGGAAAAGAAACAATTGGCAATTTCCCTCCTGGAATTCCTTTTTACATGACATGCATGATTTGCAACTGAAAATAAAACCTTCTATTTTGCACGTCTGCCACCTATCTCCAAGTAGTTGACTTCTTCAAGTAATGGCTTTTAAATCAATCACTTAAGTTGTATAATCTAATTGATCACTCAATTACTTTGTCAGAGGTAATAAGAGAAAGAAGAAGAAAGAGGAAAGCTGCAGTCTTGTCCTTTTTCATATTCCGCATGCAATTGATTCTTTTGTTCTTGATTCTCACCAAACTGGACCTGGGAGCAGTTGGATCTGGAAGCAAGCTGGATCTGGAAACAAGTTGGATCTAGAAACTTGTTTACGAGTGTTGCCTTTGCCTTGTTTTCCCTCTTATCCTTGAAGCTTTTGCAGTTCGTCTCCTGTACATGCATCAGTGCTATGTCTGCCGTAAATAACTCATCATTTTTATTTTTAATTGCATATGAGCAATTAAAAAATCTGAAAAGCACTCCGGGTGAATGCAACTTCAATGAAGGCTTCAACTGGAAGATTGAGAGCACATGCACAAGATCCTAGAAGAAATTTTCCACGCACTAACTTCTACACGGGCTGCATCAGAAATAAGATGATGAAGTCTTTGTGCCGGAAGCTTTTGCAATTATGAGATCTGGATCTGGATCTGGGCCTATTGACTTCAGCAAATCTAGAAGCTATGCATGATTCTGCTAAGCTTTCTCTTTCATCCTGCTTTGCCATGGCTGGAGCAATCTTTGTCTGAACAATTCTTTTTCTTCTTACTCGGCCGGAATTCTTCAAAACTGGTGCAGATCTTGATAATTCTTCAGATTCAGAGGATATATTCAATGTATTGGACATTGATTTAAGCTCCTTTTCTTTTGTAAAGCACCTGTAACGAATTCTTGCAATTAATTCAGACAAAGATGGCAACCGGACCATGAACAGTGAATTTTAATCATAAAAATCTGCATAATTCAAGCGTGCTGCCCCAAAAATTGATGTTTTATTTGTATGCAAAGCAAACACGAATTTTACCAACTTCACCTGAGCTCCTATATCACTTATGCAAACAATTATCCAGACACAAATCAACCTCCTTCAACTTGTGCGCCAATTTTAGAAGCTTTCAGCATTAATTTCACCTTCTTTTGACCAAAAATCCTCTTCAAATGGGGCGCACTTTTCCTTTGGGCTGCACTTGTCTGCCTGTGAATTAATTAATTCATCCTTATGGCAGCCCTTGCTTATATAATCCTTATAATTCTATAATTAATTAATGCCTTTCTTATTCCTGACAATTAATTAATTAATTAATAAGCTTCACTCTTGAAATGGGGCGCCTATTTTGTGCATGCTCATGGCTGCCATTAAATAAATGAAATTTATTTAATTTTAGACTTCTGTTTCCAGTTAACTCAAGCCTCACAGTATGCTTTGACCTTAGCCACTGAAAATAAGAATTAATTAATTCATTTAATACTTAAAAAAGTATTATTTCTCTCCCAAATGGGGCGCACTTTTTGACATGAAGGGGCTGTATTAAATAAATAATATTTATTTAATTTTACAACTGTCTATTTCCAACTTCCTTTTGTCCACTTCATTTTGTCCACTTCCTTTTGTTGACTTTTCCACAAGCCTGGGCGCCAAAATTGGGTGAATAAATATTAACAAATATTTATTTAATGCATTATTATTCACCCAAGGTGGGTCGCACTTTTTGGAATAAGGAATTTCTATTTTTAAAAGTCAGATGTCAATGGGATTATTTACCCTGCAAGGCAGCCCTGAAAATCCCATGATTTACTTAAGTCGTTTGACTTTCATAATGGGATTATTTACCTTGCAACGCAGGCAATAAAATCCCATGATTCACTTAAGTGATTTTTCTTTAATTCCACAATGAGAATTTTTACCCTGCAAGGTAGGTAAAGAAATTTCTGCCTGCCTGCTGCCTCTAATTTTCCCATTGTGACTTAAGTGACGTTGCTTCCATGGGAAAAAGTATCCTGGGTACAAAATTCCCACCTGCCTGCTACCTCCAAAAATCCCATGATCCACTTCAAACCTTCTTTTTCCAAAAATGCAGCTAGCCCAAAAGAGGCTTTTCGGTGCACGACTTCGTCTTTTCCCAGAGAACTAGACTTCCGATGGCGAATTCCTTCTGGCACAACGTGCATAGGTGATCTCCAGATACTCCAGGCCAAGAATCAAGCCAAACCGGCAAAGGAATTGATCCAGACAAATTTCACAGAAAACGAAACGGGAAAAACACAAAAACACAAAACGTTGCCAGAAGTCACAAATAAAGTCCAGAATACATTCTTGGTTAAAACCCTACTAGTATATGGGAATAATGACATGTACGATTACAACAGGATTAAACTGGAGCACAAATTGCCTCAAACGGAGCTCAAAATAATTAAATACAAATTTCCCGCAAAAAAATCCCAACGACAGAATATAACAATTTTGGGCATCTGGGTATTTGGCGAAAATGGTTAATAAGGCTCCTTGGGAATATCTTGACACAATACAGACACTTTCTGGCAATTAACACACAAAACGACCCATTATTTTATAAGTACAAATTTTTTTAACATGGGGTAGTCTCAAATTTCAGGGTGAAATTTGGGGACACCAGCTTCTGCTTGCTTCCTACTTCCACAAAATGTTCATCAGTCATTACTTTACATTATTAATCATGTTGTATTAATCGTTTTTGTATGTATGTAGTCTTCTAAGTTATCCTACTGTATATGGTTTAGACAAAACCTCAGTTGTAATAACAGTTGTGAGTATTAGCATTTTATACCTGCAATTTAGGAGCAGCAGGAATTAATTTCTTTTTTCTGTGGATGCATGAGAATTTTTTTAGGATGACCATGTCTGTCTGTTGCATGAGGAGGTCAACATTATTGCAACTTATCATGCATGTGTATTTAAAAGTGAGGCTATCTGTCATCATAATTGATTATTTGAATCTCAGCCCACTTCTTCTTCCAAGATATTTATGCCTTTATGTTGAGTGGTGGAACATATATTTGAGATTTTTTGGCCATCTTACAAACAAAGTAGTTGTTCTTCACTGTTTCAGATTCTCTGTGTTTCTTGGATGCACGACTACTTTTATAGCGAGATTAATCTCAGTTTACTTGCACCATCTATGTTGTGTATTATTATGTATATCTACTCATTATAAATATGTGATGTGATTGTTCCGCAGTATTTTCCATTCTGACAATGGCTGTAGTACTCATGATTATTTTGAAAATTTTCAGTGCAAGAGGCTGAATCGAATTGATTGGAAAAGGAAAATGGAGGAGCTAAAATTACAAGAAATAGAGCAGGAAATTGTTATCAGAAGGAAAGATTCGGTTAAAGGAGTACAGTTTCTTGAAAATACAGCTCAAGAATTGGGTTTATACTTGTAAGAAAAATCATGTGTATCTTTTCTGCTTTTCTCTTCATTGCAATCATTTGATAAGGTCGTTCATATTTGTATTTGTGGAAAAGAACTCAAAAAGCTGATTTCATCCTTATCATTTGTTACGTTATTGTTACCTGTTTTTGCTGCTGGACCGATGATAAGTTCATACTTTATACCCAAAGCATGAAAACTGTGGTTAAATTACATTTTGTTAAATCCATGAGAAACATCATGTTTTTTTTGGAAATTTTAGGCTATTCTGACATTGTTTGTGGTTTGTACTTCGATATTCAGTCGTGCATATAACAAAGAGAAGGATGAAATTTTGGTTGTAAGCAAGGTTCCACTGCCGAATTACCGTGCAGATCTTGATGAGATGCATGGATCAATGCAACGTGAGGTGCATTCTCCACCTGGTCTTCACATTCATTGCTCAGATTGAATTGATACTACTATGGATGACTACATATTTTATGTGTCTTGTAGATTCAGATATCAATGGTTACTGAGTGTAGAGTGGAAAGTATTCTTGCAAGTGCCTCCAAAATTTGTGCTCAAGAAAGTATGCCAAGTGAGTCAAGTCAAATGTATCATTCACCAGTTCATTCTTATGAAATTCCCAGAGGATATGGCGAAAATCTGTTGTTAAGCCTCAAACTGTGCCATCAACAGTGGGAAGTGAAGGTTCAGCATTTATTGCCTTTTCTATTTCTGCTATATTTACTGTTTGTATCGTTAAAAAAACATCAAAGGGTGTCAATTTCACTGGAGGGGCTCCAAACGAGCAAGAATTTCCGCATCTTAGGTGAAAATAAATTTTCTAGGATGATGTAAGAATAGCTTAACTTACACGAACATCTTATGAATGCAGATTTAAATGTGCGTGTTTGAATTTGCAAAAGTTTCATAATATTTCTTTTATGTGGTTGTAGGCTACCCCAGCTGCGGTGGAAATGCAGTGTTTTAGAGAAAGACTGCCAGCTTATAAGATGAAAGATCAGCTGCTGACAGCTGTAGCCAATAATCAAGTATTGAACTATGCTTCCATAATAATGTAGGGATCAATTTTGCTTCTCAAATTTCTCCTCATTCATTCAAATTTTATATTCAACTGTTTCTCCTGTTTTTGAAAATTTGACACACTAATTGTTTTCAGTTACGTGACTCAATTTGTGAGACAAGAAGCAAATCTCTATTCTTATTGGCAAGACTGATCCTTGTAAACTAGAACTCCCCACATGGCTCAAGAGTTGTTAGCAAACTGGTGAGCGATGTCCAGGTGGATTTGGTTGTTAATCTAAATCTGCTTAAACTTGGAGTTCTTTGATGCATAGTTCAAAATATTGACTTGGCCATTACTTGAAAATTTTATCCCTTCTTAAAAAAATAAATAAATTCATTAAAAAAAAAATATATAAATTCATCAAATAATCTTAAATAACATGTAACACACTGTTAAATCATTGACAAACATGTAGCAGCAACTGGGAAATGACAAAAATTGCCTTAGCAGAGCAAAAACAACAGAAAATTGTGCTCAGGGTAAATAACATGGAAAATTTGTTTCACTTCAACCACCTGATTATTGTGAGCGACCTAGAAAATATGATCATCAACTAAATATGAGCACTCAACCAATTTGTACGTGTACAATCAGTTGTCTCTCCAACAAAATAAAAATAACTCCGTAAATCAAGCTTATCTCTCTCTCAAGTGTGAACATAGACACAACTAGGCTAGCTAGGAAAAATCCACTTCTAGCCTAGTGTGAACATGCCAACAACACCCTCACTTAAGCGTATAATTAGGGAGTGCGAAAAGAGAAAAGAAACGAAACAAATCCTCAAATATGGGTCTAGGCAACTAGGCCAAATCAGATACCCAATTATAGAAAATGGGAAACAAAGTCATGTGGGTAGAATGTGTCACTACAAGATTACTAAAAAATAGAAACAACGAAAGTGGGGAGGGCTAACATATGCTGCAAGGCGTCCCAAGAAACGGCGAGTCAAGAATCTAACACAACATTGATGAAGATGTTTGGTGGATGAAAAGTGACATAAAGAACTTAATTCTGCACTATTGGTCTAAATCCATTGCTCAATCACTAAAAAACAACTGTCAGTGTATTCACAAGAATAGCTCCATTCAAGGAGACTGTTAGTGGTGTCAAAAGTGCAAGAGGTCACTAAATTGAATTCGATCAACTGTCTGAAGTAGATGTGCTCCAAGGATTAGCAAAGAACACATCTGAACAAGCAGGATCTGCACCACACTCCCACATATTGCTGACTGGGTGGAGTCATGCAAAACCATAGACAAAAAATCTCTCAAGAAGACGGCCCTAGTGGTGATGGGAGAGTCACAAAACTAAAGTAGAGAAAAAAATACTCAAAATGGAGCACACATGCATGAGGCTAAACTTAGATTAAACAACAAACCCTTCATGGTTGTGTTGGCTCAGTGCGACTTTAAAATGATCCCAGAAAACAACACACCCACCAAATGATCCAAGGAACTCCAAAATGCTATCATTCCGTAGAAGATGCCATCAACAAGAGAGTTTCTCCTTACACTACAACCAAAAAAGAGAGCCCAGTCATTGAAAGGAGCCTCAAAAACAAGAGGAGCAATGATTGGACTAAGAAGTTAAATAGTTGAGGTGCCTCACCTGTAGAGCCCTTGCCAAGATTGCTTACGATGTCGCCACAAATAATCAAAAACCCATCCTAGATGATTATGAATGGTGGAAGAAGATGTGTATTCTTGGGTGCAAAATGCACAATTGGTGCATCTGAGCAAACATCTGAATGCGTGTTAGGTTGATAATGTTTGAAAACTATATTCTTGTGGTTCTTAGGCCCGAGTGAAAGTGAAGTAGAACTCCTGTTGCTCAATATGATCGTGAAGTGTAGAGCAAACAAAAATTGGAGCTTTGTCATCAAGTGATCTCTAATGAAGATGTAACACCTGCATCAAAACATAATGTTTTGGTGAGAATTCCAATGAATAGGTTGGATAGGAGAAGCAATACCCTATGAATGTTTGTTAATAGTAAATACCTCTACCAAAGCCCATGGAACATAGCATATGAGATCCGAAGGTAGTGTTATGCTTCTGAAAGGAACCTTGGAGATAAGCAGACACAGAAGCAAAAGGTGCAACAACAAAAACATGAAATATAGAAGTATACTTAAATAATGACAAAGCAGGGTCAACAAATGTTGGAGCAGTGACTATAGGTGCATTAGGAGCAGGGTTTGTAAGTGCAGTGTAGTCATTTGATGATGTAGGCTATCAAGTTTCTTCTACAATGAGTGAATGAGATTATCCTTGTTGGAAATCAGAGAGAAGAGAAGGGAATTTTGCTTTTTGACCTTTTAGGTCTCCTATACAAATTTGATCATATCTTCTCGAAGAGCAAATTTTTTAAAAAACAACATTTCATTTGCTGATTGCAAAGTGCAGAGGTCAGGGAAGGAAGCCGTGATAGAAAACAAAATAGAATAGAAATTTGTTTACATGTGAGAGAGTTTGATTACCTGTTAGATTGGGCCTCACCCTTCGGTCTTTATCACACAAGAGGGAAAGAAGTTGAGGGATATGAAACCAGAAAATTCAAAGCGGCACATTAAAATGTGCCTCTTAAGTAATAATAAGGCCCATTTTCAAATGCAACTCCACCATAAAATCTTGCCCCTCTTAATAATTTGGCCACTTTTATAAAAAGTGCCCCCCTCAAGCTATATCAATCCCACTTTATAAATATATAGGTCCCTTAGAAAAGTTAAAATACATTAAATAAATATCTCCTTAAAAGGGACTGCCCTTCAAGTAATAAGACCACCTTATTCAGTATGCCTCCCATTCAAGAATAATGGGCTGTTTAAAAATTATATCAGGCCTCCACCAAAAACTTAATCCCTCATTGGGAAATATACCTCCCTAAAAATACTGCCACCGCCTCACAAAGGAATTCTATCTTCCATATTAAAAATAATATGCCTCTTAATATATTTTTTTAAGGAGAGAGGAGGGGTGTGCCTTGAATCCCTAACCTCCATTTTTGGAGGGTTTTACTAAAATTACTAGAAGCCATCACACCATGCAATGATTCCTATATTTAACATGATCATAGTTTCTAAAATTCACAACTTCTGTTTAAAAAAAAAAACAAACCTTGTGGATGGCTGCGAGAGGGAGAAAAGGTTGGGTGAAGCCGATGATCCAGTCAAGTCTTCATATTTCTCGGACAAGTCAATGACTGGCACACCATCTCAATTGATGATAGTCTGTTGCAGGATCGGCATGCCGGATTGGAAGGTGGCCCTGAGCAAAGCTTGTGGGTGTTATTGCATGGGGGCGTTTAGTGATGGTCTGTATGAGGTGACAACTGACGAGTAGTGGTGTAGCTGAATGAAGACGCATCGTGTCTGATCAACGCCAATTCCAATGCAAATGCCAATGCCAAAGTCATTTATGTGTAGTTAGCCACATCAAGTGGAAGTTGATTGGCAAGGGACCAAACAACCAGCACACAAAGAAAAGGCTTCCCACAAGACTGATAACAAAGGTGTTTCCTAGTGTAACCAATGGAACACAATATATAGAGAAGGCGACACAAATAGAAGCTGCTACATGTTAAAATGCTTCAATTATAATTTTGCACCACCAACTCCATTACACCCACATGGTAGGCAATAGCGAAGGCATGTGTGAGGAGCAGACCAAGAGGAGGCATACAACTAGGAGCACCATTGGAGAGGTGTGTTCGGGAACACAAAAAAAAAAAAAATTATTATAAAATTGATGACAAAAATGTCAACACCATATTGGATAAGTCTATCGTGTAGGTTGTTAGAAGAAGGATCTCGAGGGAAGCTATGTTGTAGAAGGGTAGTAAGCTGGAAACATGGTGGTGATGGCTCAAAGGGTAATTCAATGCCCAAAGAGCTTAGGTGACCACTAGTATCTGAATAATGCATGTGGTTGTCGATACTACACGACAAGGCTATATGAACACATGAGAGGAAGATGGCATAACGAGTTTGGATGATGGTCAAACAACAAATTCACACTTGGAAATTAGTGTGACCAATGAAGCACAACCTATTGGCAATTCATGGCTTGACTGCAATGAAGGAGGCAAGAAGGTGTTAGACGGCCCACCCAAGTGCCAATGCTGAGGAAATTACACAACACAACAATGGATATTTCCCATGCATCAATTACATGGTACGAAAAAATGCCAAACACAGAGCAATCAACTATGGATTGGACAATAAAATTGTGAGCACACTTCGATGACTATTTTACCAACACGAACTCAACATGTGAATGGGCAGCTCGTCATTTAAAATACCAGGTGCCAATAGAGTGTCTGCTGTTTGAAATTTGCTAATAGTCCATGTGAGGAGACAAAGGCAACTTGTGCCGAGAGTGATGGAGTGTCAAATCAATACAAGGCCCTAATAAACTTTTAGAGGCAATGATCCAATGTTGTACGGACTAGGTGTAAGGATGGTACAATATTTAATTGTTTTTTATTTCAACTTAATAATGGCTGTTGGAGCCAGCTTTGATACCATGTAATAGTAATGAATAATCTCACCACAAGATATCTTTAGCATTCCATCACCACAATAGGAGAGCCAAGCAAAAACAAACAACATATTGGATCTAGCATGCATGGTGTATTACAACAGAGAGTGCCCAGGTTAAATACCCCGGAATTGTTGTTTCACTCCAACCACTTAGTTGTTGTGAGGAATCTAGAAAATATAGAATCAACCAAATATGTGCACTAGACCAATTTGTATGTGCACAATTAGTTGTCATTGCAATAATATAAAAATAACTTCCTAAATCAAACTTAACTCTCTAGTGTGAACATAGAAACAACTAGGCTAGTTAGGAAAAACTCACTTCTAGCCTAGTGTGTTTTATCCCAAAAATTGAGTCTTAAGTGAAATCTTAGGGTAAACAGTCAAGTTTTTCCAAAATTGATGTTTTAGAGCAATAGTAATAATTAAAAAATCCAAAATTTTGCTTAAGTTTTTCCTTTTCCTTTGTTTGGTGGACTTATGGAGTTTGGAAGCACATTTGCTTTTAACTTGCAAAATGCATGGCGAGTTCCGATCCTTGCCATGGCCTATCTACCTTGTAAGTGGGACTTTCGGGGTTTAGAAGCACATTTGCATTTAACTTGCAATATGTTTACCAAATCACAAAACTTGATTAAAGCTACATAGCGTTAATCAGAGTTTCGATGCACACTGACAATTTATGTGTAAATACAAATGATGTTTAAAAGTTCGACTTACTCTATATCGTTAGTCGATCGAACAATCGTGGTTTTGGTGCACACTTGCAAGTTACATGCAAAGTGTAGTTTGACTCCCAATCTCCTAGTCAATGACATTAATGCTTGTGAGTTGATTGCGTGCACATGTCAAAACCCCGCCATTAGTATTAATATTATTAATTAGGTTTTTATTTGTCATTTTTACATCGTTAATTTGCAATTTGAGCTTGTTTGTCCACCCAGGCTAGATTTTATGCATAGCTAAAACCTAGGCAGTCATGACATAAATCTCTCTCATTACCGGTGAGGCTCCCATGTAAGATTTCTATCAATTATGTATTCTAATAACTATCTGTGGGTTTTACTTTAACTACGAAGCTCATGAACCATAACTAAACAATTCTGCAGCAAGTAAGCAGCTGTAAAGAAATATTTGCAGAAGGGGGAATAGTTGAATATGGAAAGAAGGAGAAGAAGATGTGTAATCCAACCAATAGTTTACAGAGTTGGTCTCATACACATAGATAAAACAAATAGATCTCACAATACAGAATCAAAGGAAAGGAAAGCTTCTAATCTAAATCTTAGACAATGCAAAGTTTATCTAAAGATCTACACAGAAGTAAGAAGCCAATGCACCATTGACACAAAGTTCTCCAGAAATCCACTTTTGTTTAATTCCTCAGCTTTCAGAAAAGATATCAAGGGTTTCAGCACAAAGTCTGGAACTCAAGAATGCTGATTACAAATTTTGATCCTCTAACCCGTAGGTTCTTCTTCTATTTATAGTGTATAGAAGGAAATTACAAATAGGAAAGCAATAACTGAACTGACACATGCGGAAGCTATAAAGAAAACAACTGGCAATCTTTCCCTTAAAATTTCTCTCCACATGACATGCATCTGAAGACTAAATCAAAGCTTTGCATGTTTGCCACCTATTCTCAATTAAGGACCTTTTTCAGATAACTAAAAGTAATGGCTTTTAACCAATTACTTTAGTTTTACAATTTTGTCCAAGAAAATAAGAATAAGAGAGGAAAGGGAAGAAGAAAGAAAATATGTTGGCTGTCATACTCTATGTTTTTTCTTTGTTCTAAAACTAAATATACTTGTCAAACATGTGACTCAGTGTCTTCCCATCTACCTTAGCAACCGTTTCTTTCTCAATTTTAAACCGCAGCAATCCTCTGGACAAAGCAGCAGTGTTAGCCTTTACTTCTCCAAACCAGGCCCATACCCCTCAATATCTGCATGAAGCTTTACGAGTCTGCCAATTGAATCTAACATGAAAGGCATGATGGCTTCATCAATCTTCTTTTGCACAACCAAAATAAATTCCTCACGAGAAGCAGGCAACTCATCTGGAATGTTCTCTGGTACTTCCCCCATCTCGTTTTCCAGCAACTACATCCTTTTCAGCATAAGCTTGAGGATCTCCATGCGGAAGGAAACTACTATCTCTAACTGCTTCCCCTTTTCTATCAATCCGTCAGGTACAATTTACTCTACAATTAGCACATCCTCTGGCAATGAATGTATCTTAGCTAAGGTATCCAGATGACTTTCAACAACTATGTTCTCATCTTCTATCCTTGTCATTAGTTCCTTTAGCTAAGATAATGCCCTGTGCATATTCTCCAAGCCAGCTGGTATTCCCTCGAACTGCTCTGAAGCTTGGTGAATAATTTGCTCTTTCCATTGAGCAATAGCTTTGACCTGGTTCCCTGCATCTTCAATCTCTTCAACCAAACGGCTGCATACATGTTCCTGCACTAACACGGGCTGAGAAGAAGGTTTGGCAACCTTAGTGATGATCTCACATAACTGGGAGATCTACATCTGAAGTCTGTCTTTTTTTGCCTTCTCCTTGTCAAGTTTAAGGAATAAAGCGTCTATCAGTGTCTGTGTATCTTGCTTTAATCCTTCCGTGGTGATTTTCCCCAATGGTACTTTGGTCACCGATATGTCTGCAGCAGTTAGCTCTCCCTTCTGTTTCCCTTCAGCTGGAACTGACAATTCAGCGAACTTCTGCCCTGATTCTTCAATAATCAACCTTGAAGTTATTTTAGCAACTTTAGACCTTTTGCCTCTACCTCCCAAGCTCATAAGAAGTTGCAAGTCTGTTCTTCCAAGTTGATCTCTTCTCTAGCTTTGGGACTAGTTGCAAGCCAACCAGGATGAGAAATTACTCTTTGGGGAATGAGAAGTCACCGAATGTACCACCATCTCATGCTCTAACTCTGTTGCATCCAAATTCACCATAGTGTTATGGCTGCCATCTTCTGAATTGTCCAAAGACAATGCTCTTTTCGAACTCTGCCATTTGTGCTTTCAACTTCTCCGCAGGGAGAGGTGAAGATCTGGGTGGCTGAGGAACAAATACGAACGATGTTGGATTCAACGGTGGAATAATAATATCTGTTTGAGGTCCTGGAGCTTGCGAAAGTGATGTGAGTTGACGTTGGAGAAGCTTCGTCTGAAAGTAGCACTGGTATAATGGATGTAGTCTTGCCTTTTTCCGGTACCTGAGACTTCTTGTACACTTTGAGCTTCTCTCAGTCTTCTACTACTCTCACCTTCATGTTTTCTTTTGTTGGAATCCCCTGCAATGAAATTCCCTGTGATTTGGTTCATCAAAGCCTCATCCAAGCAATACCCCTTTGTTAGCAACCAATTTGAGGTGTTAACCAGGACTACAAAAGACCTTTCCTCAATTGTGTGACAACCACCCACACTCTCCTGAAGAGCAATTCTATCTCCTCCCATTTGATGATATGTGTCAAGTACCACATGCCCATCATCTGAGAGATTTGTAGGTATCCGTGCTAAACCATAGTCAAAAACCTGCTGCACTAATAACCTACTGAAATCTCTCTTTCTGACTTCGTATTCGCTCCTGCACTTCATCCAAAAGTCTTCCAGTGAAGGTACATGTGAGTATTCTTGGGAGACTGTCCTCTTTGCTATCCCATATGGGTCAAAGTTCATTCGTGCTAGGAAGAACTCATGCTTCATACCCAGAAAACATTTCTGCTTCAATTCCTCTAGCTTTATGGATGCTCTGGCAACTATAATGACCCACTGTGACTGGAAAGCTACCTGTAGACTTGTGCCATTTTGATTGTAAGTCATGCAACTCTACGAGCTACCTGCACAACTCCATGATGACCCACTTATCACTTGGGTATCTTGGCAACTTAACTGGTTCTCCTGAGAAACCACTAACCCTGAGATATGTGAAGTCCGCAAACTGGATGAAGATACAGCCATGCTGGGAGACAGCTTGTCAGGCTTCTTTGCTCACTCTGTTGGTCTTCAAATCACTATTTAATTTGCAAATGAATCCGTAGAAGAATCCATCGTTGACCACCCTGTAATCTTTGTAGCATTCAGGAACTGTCAACTGCGGGAAACACTCATAAATAGGATCTTTTGACAATATGCCTCGTCTATCCAGTTTGGAAAATATCCCCTGAGAAGCTGCTGCATATACAAGGTATGAAGTCATTTTGAAGTTGAATGTCCGCCTCACACTTCAAAGTTGCTCGTTGATGTTGTCACTGATGATCTCCGCCCAATTAATTATCGAATCAGCTCTTGTTGATCTCAATGGTTCTCACAAAGGCATACATCCATGAGCGGAAGTTATTGGTATTAGCTTCCCCATTTATCCTGCAAAGCAATTTGGTGATATCATCAACTTCCTGCACAAGATTGGATCGTGGAAGAGTCCTCGGGAATTTCGATGGTGCTCTGGGCTTCTTCATGTATCTGTTGTTCATTATACCCACGCAATCTGCTTTATGTTTTTCCCATCTATTACTAGCATCCTGCATGCTAATTGCAATCACCATTGGCCGTGTCGGAAGCTTAAGGCAATAATTAATGAATTGTGCATCCAACCTGATTATTGTCTTCCCTGCAGCATCTCGGACTGTCCTAGAAAGAGGATGATAAGACCTTGCACACTCCATAACAAACTCAGGCAATTGAGTTGTGACCGGAAACGCTGAAGCTTGAATAATCCACTACTTTTTATTGCCCGCATAAGGGATGATCTTCTGGTGGCTTTGGATCTGTCAATCAAATCAGTGATAGGTTCAGGGCCCATGTCTGTATCATTGATTTCGGTAAGCCTGGAAACAATGCATGATTCTGTTGACCCTTCTCTTTCATCACGCTTCATCATGCCTGGAATAATCTTTGTCTGAGTTCTTTTTCTTTTATTTTTGCCAGAAGATCCTTGCAATTGGATCAATTTGTGCAGATCTTGCAATTCCTTCTGATTCAGAAGATATATTCAATGTATCTGACATTGATTTTGACTTTTTTTCACCAATATAAGCACCTGTGATGAATACCTGCAATTGATTCAAACAAATATGGAGTCCATGGCATGAATGCTTAATTTCTATCACCAAAATCTGCTTATAAAGTTTGCTGCCCTAAAATTTGAGACTTTGCTTGCATGTCAAGCAAGCTAAAATATTATTTAATTCACCTGGGCACTTATATCAACATGAAGATGCTCTGAATAATAAAAAGAAAGCTTCTCCAACCCTAGGCGCCAAAACTGGAAGCTTCCCGACAATGAAAAATATTCTTTAATGCAAATCACTCCTTCCCTTGGCGCCAAAACTCTCCAGGGCAGCATGCTCCATCAAAAAGAATTAATTGTCTCCTCCTTATGGCGTCCATGCTTATATAGATAACTGCATGCTATATTTAATAATTGTTTCTTCCTATTTTTGGCAATTATTAATAAATAAGTTATGCTCTTTCTCTCAATTTGGGCACCCAAGTTTGCATGCTTTAGCTTGCTTTTCCATGTAATTCTTTTATTTATTTTTAGCATGCTTCTTTGTCTTCTCTTTGGCTTTCCTTCATGCTTTGACTTTCTTCCTATTTTTGGCGCCAATTTTAGCTAGGAATAAATAAAATAAATATCATTTAAATGCATGTATTTATGCCAAGGTGGGTCGCATTTTTTGACTTAAAGGCATGCTAAAAATAAGAAGGCAAAGCAATGGGAATTTTTACCCTTCCAGGCAGCTCCAAAAATCCCATCCTTTCACTTAAGTGATTTGTCTTTAATGATGGGAAAAAACAACCTTCCAATTCTGAAGGCTTAAAATTCTCATCTTCCTTCCACCTGCCTGCCACTACAAAATTCCCATTGGCAACTTAAAACCTTCTTTCCAAAAAGTGTGACTTGCATAAAAAGAGCTTTTTCTTAAAAATGCGACTTGCATGGGTGAATAAAACTTCCTTGATGGGAATTCTTACCCTTCCTGGCAACCCCAAAATTCCCATTGGTACTTTAAATGATTTATCTTTCATAATGGGAAAAAACAACCTTCCAGGAAGGCTAAAAATTCCCACCTTCCTTCCACCACCAAAATTCTCATCATTCTCATTGACAGATTAAGTGATTTAACTTTCATGGGATGGGAAAAAGCAACCTTTCCAGGCAGGCTTAAAATTCCCACCTGCCTTCCACTACCAAAATTCTCATTGGCAGCTTAAAACCTCTCCTTCCAAAAAGTGTGACTTACATCCTTTCTTCTTTTTGTCAGAAATTAGCACTCCATGATTAATTTCTTCCTTTGTCTGAAGCCATGGATGACTTCCAGAACTTCCAGGCAATTAAACAGGCTATACAGAACGAACGAACGGATCAAGGGGAATTTAACAGACAGACTGCGGAGAAAACCGAAAACAAACACAAAAGAAATAAATAAAAACGAAAAACGTTGCCAGAAGTTGCAAACAATTGCTCTGTCGAATAACTGGTTAGTCGGTTCGTAAAAATTCATCCCTGGTGAATACCCTACTGAGAGGCAGGAATACTGGCATGCAAATCTTCAACAGGGTTCAACTGCGACACAATTTATTTTAAACAGAACTTTATTTATTAAATAAATAATTAAATAAAATTTCTCTCAGACAAAACCTGGCGAAGAGATAAAATGAATTTTAGCATGTGGGTATTTGTCGAAATTGGCATATATGATTCATCGGGAACACCTTAAGGCAATGGAGACAACTGCAAGCAATATAGACACAAAACGATGCATTACTTTGAAAAGAATGAAATTTTTAAAAAGGGGTAGTCCCAGATTTCAGGGTGAAATCTGGGGACACCAATATATATACACATACATATATATATATATATATATTACATACACACACACATATATGATTCGTCTCATGTAGCTTTGATTGGATTATGTGTCTTTAATTTTGTATTTCTTGCATATATGTATGAATGCGAGTATGAGATGACTCACATATGATTTGTTTTGATTGCTTAATTGATGAATTCAAACCGCTTCAACAAGTTGAAAGTTTGACAAACATTGTCTCACAATTGTTAAAGAGTTTCTTGTGGGCATTTATTCCTATGTGGTACTTCCATCTATGTCTGAGGGATTCAGAAGCAAAGATGGATACAAATTTCTAGTTTTATGAAATTACCCCTCCATCAAATTTGGATTCAAATGCTGGCAAGATCATAAATATTGACTTAGGTCACATTAATATCAGCGAGTTTTGGACTCGTATTAATGCTGATTTCAAGATAGATTGGTTCAAGGGATCTTTAATAGTGGGATAGCCCTAGCTATTGCTTTTCCTATTTCAGCCCAATGTCCCGCAATCGTATTAGAGTTGGCTCATCACTGTGACCAGAACAAGGTCAGTCAGGAACTCACAAGGTGAAGTCCCTCTTTGGGTTGATGTATACTACGTTGATGATTTATTGAAACTTCCAAACTTCAATGATTATGTGGACATATCTCTAGAGTTTGCACAACGATTTTGGAACAAGCACACCACTTCATGCACAAAGGTAGTTAACAAACGGTAGTTGGTAAATCCAAAAGCTTCAGTCTCTAGGTATTCAAAGAATTTACCTAGAATTGATTTCGTTCACGAGGTTAATAAGAAATCACACTCTTTAATAAAGCAGTGAGTAACCCAACAGCTAGATATTTTGAAGAATGGATGTATAATACATCCACATCAAAAAGGACAAACAATATATCCTGGTCTGTATTGATCGACGACTCTATACATAGGTAGTTATGTGCAATGCAAACGACCAACAAATTCTACATGACTTCTAACCTTATGTATGTTGTTGCTAGAACAAGGTTGTTTCCTTGGTTGACACAAGTGGGAAATCTAAACATTGATAAGGTATATGACTTCTATTTGTAACTCCCACTTGTTGATAGAAGTTGGCATTTCCTCCACATCAACAAGACATTCTTTTATTACATCATTTGCAAGCTGAATGATGAATTGGTCAACACCATGCATTTTGTTGAGGCCTTAAACACCATCACTACATGGGGGTCTTTGTTCATCCAATTCCACACATTCTCTTACATATGGGTATGTGGCTTTGAAGGTGTACCGTATAACAAACGGGTTTTGATGGAGTTAGTATGTCAACTTGTTGAAGTACACAAGTGCCTGTCTAGTAAGCACAAGGTCCCAATTTCAATTGGCAGTTATACATGCACCTCCTTCGTAAAAACCAAGAGTATTGAGCCAAAAGTGCTTGGGGTCACCCTCCAGTCTATGCAAAAAAGCCATCATTTCATGTTCGAGGTGTGATGAATAGTGCCTTAGGATCCTCCTATGTTCATGTGCCATATTATGAGGGCCATTAGATGGATTGTGGTGGTAAGCCAACAGTAAGGAGACAAGATTGGGCTCATATGACCTTGTGACAAGTTTCAGATTTTGACATAGCGGATATTCTTGGGACAAAGGTAGATGTTGAACATGTTTTAGATCCGGTATATGTCCAGTCCCAAATTGAACTATGACCTATACCTCTTGTGGATTGAACCCTGGCAAAATTCACCTCACTTGAAGATTGAACAACTGTTGTGGTGGCATGAACTATGCATTTGCTTATTGACCAAGGAAACAAACCCAAGGGAGAAAAATTATAGATGCCAAAGAAGTTCTTCGATGTAGGTGACTGTAATGTCCCCTTCCCCGCGTCCAAGGCCTGAGGACCAGTGCGAGTCCTAACCCTAGTCATGCCCAAGGGGTTACAGACATTATGAGCTATTGGGTATGAATATCTAGTCCAGTTGTTATTAATTTCCATTAACTGGGTTATAAAGTGCTTTCGAAGGGACTAGATGTTATGTTTTATTGTTGGGAGGGGCCACTTAACTCCTAATGTTCTAATTTTGCGTTGGGGTCACCTTTTTGGGCCAAGGCGCCTTGAAGGGGAAAAAGTAACTTTAAGTTACTTTATTAATTGGGCCCTCTCTAGGAAAGTGCGACTTGGGGGTTTTAGGGTTTCCTTGGCAAGGAAAAGGTTATAAAAGGAGAAGAGGGGTGAAAAGATATTCACTCATGCATACACTTATATTTCTTTCATGTGCAACTGCTGTTTGCAACTATTTAGCTTGTGGAGTAAGATCCCACGGGAACCCTAGCTTCGGTGGTGAGAGATCCATCCCTAGCTAGCAGGGCATTCTTCGGTAGTGAGAGATCTACCCTAGCTTGTCATTTGGAGCTGATTTCAGGGCTGTTTTACAGAGATATTTTCAGGGTTTTCTGAGATAGGGTTTTGAGGGTTTTTGGTGAGTTTTGGTGGAGATTTTCAGCTGGATTTCGGATCAGACCTACGGCAGCAATAAAGGAAGGGTTTGGCATCATCTACAGAGATTTTCACAAGGGTTTTGGTCATCTACCAAAGAGGGTGACTTGTTTGGGAGTTTGCAGCCCTAATTTCTAGGGTTTCCAGTTGGCCGTTTTCAGATCTGAAGGTTGGAAAGTCATCTTCTATATTTATATATGTTATTTCCCAAGTTTCATAATTTTTGCACTTGTAATCGGGAAGATATGAATTTTAGAAGTTTTCCAACTGTTTTAGGCACGCTGTAATTTTCTTGCAACGTTATATTGACTGAAAAATTCCAAAAATATTTCCCTTGTGTTTTTTATATTATTATCTAGTTCTCTTTAAATTTTCAAGTGATTTGAGCGGATATTTTGGGAGTTATTCATATTTTACTGTTCGCTGCCCTAGCTGTAATTTTCTGCAAAAAACCAGATTTCTGTTCGGCTGTGTTTTGTCTATCTTTTGCATATTTTACAGTGATATCCTATAAGGGATATTTCAGTGACTCATCCAAAGCAAGTGAGGGGAAGCAAGAAATGGATTCCTTGCTGTAGGAGGCAAGCTCCTCCAAGGATGATCAACTTTGGATACCAACAAAGGAAAAGGTGTGGTCAAAGAGGGTCTAATCCCTTGCCCTTACTATAAATACTTCCCAATCTTTTCTGGTAGTCTATTCCACCATTCTCTGAACTCCTCTTCCAATTTCAACCATTCTCTCCTTTCTTCAGTTTTTGCTCCCTTTACTTTAGTGTCTTATCCCCCTAGGGAACAACCATCTCCAAAATTGGTTCTTTCTTCCAGGATTTCCACTTCTCCACCTCTTCCATTTTCACCTCCTAAACATCCTTCACCTTCTCCTCCATCTAGTCCTGTGATCATATCAACTTCTCCACCTGTTGCTTCAATAGTGGCTCCTACCATCCAAACCATCATGTCTTCTTCTGCTCTTTAGGCACTTCAAACCCTAGTGTTGGATTCAACAAAACTAGACTCACAACAACTAGTGTTAGCTTAGGACCCACAAGTTCCCAATTGGCTAAGCAATGTGATGTTTAAAAGGAGGAAGACATTGGTTTCGCAGAAGGTGATTGATTTCAGCTCCATAGATTTAGGGAAACCCTCTTCTAGAACAGCAAGGAAACCAAAAATGGTTTCTAGGATTAGGATAGATGAAAGTGGAGAGAAATATGCTGAAGTGGCTGTGCCTCTTGCAAACAAAGGGAAAGGAAAGATCTTGGATTCAAACTATCAGATCTCCAAAGTCCATTTAGGGAAAGTTACGAGAGGAGTAAAACAAAATGTATAGGTTGCCGTTGGCACCCTATTCGATAAAATGGACAAGGAGACAAAAGAACAACTTAAAGATAAGGTGGATCAATCATCTGGCATTATTCAAAAAATAACTAAGTGTGTCTAATCGTCCCTTCCCTCCCTAACTTTCATAGATTCAAAGACTATCATTGCAGTTGAAAGAATTGGAAATATGGGTTGCACCACAAGTGCCTAGTCTGATAGACTCATTGAACAAAATAAGGAGACCATTGAAGCTGCTGTGTTAGTGTATTCCAAAATTGAGACTGAATCTGAAGCTATTGGAGCTATTGAGGAACAACTTGAAGAAGTTGATTTGTGGAAGGCAAATTTACACAAGATGGAAGCTTTGCAGAAAGTAAAATTAGATGCCCTCATTAGTGAAATAGTGCTGATGGAAGATGAGTGGGGAAAGAGTTTCGAACTTCATGATGCTGTTATTTTCTGTATTCTCATCTTGCAGGAACACTTAGTCAAATTGAGAGAGGAATCAATTGAAGGAATCAAAGCTACAAATGATAGTGCTGAAGTAATTGAAAAACTTCCTTGTAGCTTCTATGATAAAGACATGTCACCGCTTCTTGTTGAAACACATGATTTTACTTTCAAGAGATATTACTAATTGCTTTGATTGTCAATTTGCAAGTTTTGAGCAAGTGTGAATTGACTTTGTCAATTTACAAGCCCAATACGGATTGATTTTGTCAATTTGTAAGTCAAGACAAGTACAAATTGACTTGCAACTCTCTATTATCAGAACTTTTGACTTTGTCAAGGTTGCATGTAGCCTTGTTTTAGGGACAATATTCATATAAGTACGTATTGACAAACTACTGGAAGGTATTTTTTGCCGATAAGAAATTTTGGAGAAAAAGACTATTGAAGCTTTGCATTCAACACCTTTTTCGAACAAGAGAATAAAGAGAGATTTTCAGATTTTGTGCTGTGGCTTTATCTTTTAGGATTATTATTTGTTCTTATCTTTGTTACCAGGAAACGCCTAGGGTGCCCCCGTTTCCGTTTCGGAAACGTTTCGGAAATGGAAACTCCTTTGAAACGTCCTAGTCTCCTAGAGATAAGTATACATGATAATAATGTATAATTTCAATGAATACAAAATATTTTGAGTGCTTTATCAATTATCTCTTATGGTCTACATTTATAAAATGAGTACTACAAATATTATATATATATATATATGATTATATATGCATATATTATATATATATATATATATATATATTGTACGGATGTTTCCGGCAATGTTTCGTATCCAAGGTTTTTTGAAAATTGTCGTTTCCCGCATTTCTTATCCGTTTCCGTTTCTGTTTCCGTGGCAACATAGTTTAAAACATAAAACTAGTCTACAAAAAAATAGCAGCTTAGCTGTTATGTGTCTCAAATTTATATGTAAACACTTTTTTATGCTATAAAACGGCCCGTTAAAAGTAACTTGCATCCTGACTTGTTTAGTTAGCAAACTCAACAAGCTGCTCCGTACAACCATTCAAATCTTCATTGCCCTATTGCAAATGTCTCAAAAATGTAAATATTCGTGAATTACATGAACAGTGCGGCAACTCACATGCCTTTCACCCTACACCATATTCTCCTTGATAGATGTATCTTCTCATGACCATATTTTTCCTTCTCCCTTTTCAACTACCGCGTGTCAGTCAATGACCTATCAGCCAGATTCCCACTTTTACTATCTTGGAATCACAACCATAGTAAAAGGGTTCACAGCTTCTACAAACCAGCCATTACACTGAGAAAGATGTGCCATTATTGACTGGCAGGTTGGAGTCTCACATTCTATAACATGTCTACAATCACATACCCTGCCAAGCAAAAACCAATGGAGAACTGATACGCTGGCAAATCAGAAACTAATCAGCTACATATCACAGGTACTTCAATGAAGTTCTACAAGACAGGGCTCGTTGATGACTAGCCAGGTTCCCAAGTCCATTGTCAAATATTGATCCAGGTCTTAAGCACCAGTACACTTGTGTTACTTTCCCCAAGACCAATACATTGCATTCTACTGATGATGTAGTGTTCTGGTTATGATTATTGCCGCTCTGTGTAGGAGCAATGTATAAAGGATTTAAACTATAAACTGGAGACAGGGCAGGGCTATATCTGCAATAAAAACAACTTATTTGAATAAGTCACATTACTTAGCAAATTGGTAGACAAACTTGCCATCCATAGTAAAATCATACAAGATATGGGTGATATTTGCAACATGACTAACAGTACACTGTCAGACCCTTGCCAATAGGCCACAGATGAGAGTATTCAAAGTTGCAATTTATTCAAAATGAAACTAAACCCTCTGTCAGAATTCCTCTGTGATTGTCGTAGGGAATGTGGCTCTACTGGGTCAGGTGCCGGAATAAATTGTGTTGACCATATGAAAGGGTCATATGGATTTCCTGGATGCCCCTATATTAACTGTATATTCATTGGGGTACCTGTTGCATTACATTCTAGTCGCAGATCTCTAAGCCACTCGTAATTCACTGTCAATGCTTGTTTTGCAATACCATATATTTGACGATGTTTCCTTAACTGGCTAATCAGCCATAGGATAACATGTCATTGGTTTCCGGCCGAACATTTTTCTGACTAACTTTGTTGTCGGCCAACCCTTTCCTCTGACATGCCTGATGTTAATCGCAGCTAACAGAAGACATGGGAATCCTGCACACATTGTTTGAATTTAGAAGTTACCAAATGCAATGTAGACATGTTGTCCAACCTCATCACATCCTCATCTGGAGCATTGTTGCCATTTCACTGACTGCAGCCAACAGGTGTACTGAAGATCTGACCTCGGGTCACCTTTGCCGTAGCTTGCTATCAGGTCCTGTCCATTTGTCCAGGAGCTTGCAACCAAGCTTCTGAAACCATTCTGCACCTATGCATCTTGGATGCCCAATGGCAGTCACTTCCTATGCAGGGAGAGTTGTAGTTGCTTGGTTTTACCCAGGAGAGATATGCAACTGCAAACATGTGAAAACAGTGCACAGGGCTTGTGAACCAAGCTCTACAAACATGCCAATAGATTCATCAACTGCACTTCAATAGACTGCAGGTCATGATTGCTTTGGTATTTGTGGAAGGAATGAAGTTCCCATGTTTTCAATAACTGCATTCGCGCACCATTCCGACCAGTCTTCACAGGCTTTGTAATACGGCTGGCAGGTTTGCCATTTCACACCCCTAAACCTTTGCTGCTAGTTTTCCCATCCTGTGCCAAGATGGGAAAATCTAGAACAGCATATGGACATCCATGCAAAGCATCATGGAAAGATAATTTTCCATTTCCACATGAGGTTGATTACAGTTAGTCCCAGATAATGCAATGGGATCTCCAAAATTCTGGATGGCATACACAACTGCAATTTTGATGAACTGTGGCCACAAAACAATCCTGGCAAAGCAAGCATGTGGTCTCCTGGCCATTTTGAAATGACCAAGGCTGCAGTATATGCAATAAAAAATGCCCACTGTTGATCATTAGCAAACAAATAATTATGCAGAGTTGTTCAGGTAAATGTCAGTATCAGCAGGTGTAGAACCAGTAGGCCACAACCTTTGTCCATGTCACTAAACTCAAAGCCTTTGGCAAAATGGGAGATTTAGAGCTAGAGCATTAATAAGATCCTTTCTGGCAGTTCATCTTTATAATCTGCTTGATGCTGTGCAATGCATGACAGTCCTCTCGATTGGAATAATGGCAAATGTAAGTCCATCAAATTGGTGCTACAAACATTCAGGAGTTTAAGTGCCATCATAAACTGTCTTCAATACAAAGCAAAAGAATGTGCAATCGAAAAAACAAATCCGTTGGCACAGAAACTCCTTACCGAGTCTGTTGAACAGATTGGTACTCGTCATCTATCCAAAGGCAAATAAAAGTGAAGCCTTAATTTCTGTTACCAATTATTAACCAACTCTGATGGTATCCTTACGAGAGTATTAGCTACCAACAAGATTCCAATTTAAATGATTTCCTCTCTACCCTGACCATATTACAGATCTCAAAGGAAACTGTTATGGAACTCCATATGCTATGCATAGCAATAGTGGAGTCTTTTTCTTGGGCCTTTGTGTTGGTTAGTTCAAATCTCTCATTTGAGTCAATCCATTCACGCATAGGAACAGAGTTACTAGTCATATGCTTGTCTCAAAATCAGAGTGCTGATGTGTTTTATTATCATGCTACCTTTGTTCCTCAGAGTCTTGCGGCTTGCTGTCTTATTATCCTCATCCCAGGTTTTGGGAAATTTATCTAGATTTTGTCTTATCCCCAGGAACCCTCAGTACTCTTGTTGGGTTTAACCCAGAACCTCTCACCTGATCATGAAATTCCTCCCAGCAGATTGCTCATTCGATTTGTCCAAGGTGAGGGAGGCTCTTTTTGTCATGACCATCCACTGCCCCCTATCTTAACATTGACAGTCGTTTACGCATGTGACATTCCCAGTTTTTAAGGATGAATATATTATACCTTCCCTCCCACTTGTCATAGTCTTCCATACTGAAGTGTTTTTGTCAGATGTCGTAGTTGTACCTGCAGCTTCTACACTCATCAGCCATCCCACATAACTTATCAGATTTATGCATAAAGATTGGCGGCATACAGAATATCTGATTATCACCTGTGGATTACAGTATCTCTGACACAAATCTTAACTTCCCTGTTGCTCAATCTACGGTATAGTTGGGCAACTCGTGGCACAGGAGTATCGGGCAGAGTGGGTAGGAGTTTATCGCATACTACTAATTAAAGACTAGTTTTAGATACATTAGATGGGTCCTGCTTTGCATATACAACCTATTTCAGTTGTAATCCCCACCTGTATCTTCTTCATTCTCCGAGTAGTCAATACGTATACTCTCCACAAGGCTATACATCACAGCATAAACTAAATTCAAAGTGCAGAGTCTCTGAGATTCACCAAAATCTTTACAATCTGCATGCAATACGCCACCTCATAAAGCTATCACTTATCCACACTTAATATTTATTGCATGTCACTAAAATGGATGTACTGCGGCAAAAAAGTGCCTATATGATGATATCTATGTACATAGGGGTAGCACTCATGCCATAGTAAGTATGTGTCACAGCATTCCAGACAATCAGGGGTTCGTGTGTACATCTGTAGGGAACACCTAAGGCATAGATACATCTATGTATATATACACCTAGCTCAGCAGCACTACATATATCTCCCCCATACCATCTACATGAAAAATACTGATAGATATCAACCTCAAGTCACTTATCTGAGGATGATGTCACATAGTTCCACATCCATGCACTAAAGATTCTCACATTAATGCAAGGCCAGCTCCACCTTTTTTTGAGCACCCACTTCCCATCAAACCAGGCCCATGGAAAAAGATCAGACAAAGACAGATGACCTATTTTCCTGCTACTGTTATTTCTATTTCTGTACACAATGTCTCCACTTCATCCATGAGTCTGTCCCTTGCTCCTCTTTACTTGTCAATATACATACTGTTATCCACAGAAATTGCAAAGGTTTTTGCCACCCTATGCATCCCTCTATATCCACAAGATATGGCTGTAATTTCCACTAGCTACAGATATAGGACGCACACATCCCCATCTGAAAAGCCATCCAATAGACATCCAAGACGTCTCAAGGATGCTTG
Organism: Taxus chinensis; assembly: GCA_019776745.2. NCBI lineage: Eukaryota > Viridiplantae > Streptophyta > Pinopsida > Cupressales > Taxaceae > Taxus > Taxus chinensis. The sequence goes on along the minus strand of CM034153.1, from coordinate 633,144,359 downwards.
GGGACAGGGATGAAACGTCCCCACCAGCGCGTGCCCCATTGATTAATAATTCTTAAGGGATCATCTGAAAATTTTGACGTTGACTGCTGACAAATGACATCATTCTAGGGAACGCACCTGAGATGCCCCAGGTTCTTCAAAACTTTGGGGACTCCAATGGGGAAGTCCCGAAGTCCCCAAAGGCTCCAAACTCCAGCATATCATAAAAACATTACAATATTATGACTATGACTTCTCAAAGCAAAATGGAATAGTAAAAAATGCAGTGATGCTAAGATGTAAAGTCAAATTCCCATGCAAGGTTACCTTCCCAAGAAATGGAATTACCCTGAGGCAGTTTTATGTAGGTTTTAAGAAAAGATATTCTTTATACCACACGTAGTTCTCCACCTAGCCCTGTAAAATCTGGTATGAATGCACCTAGTTGGTGTAACTTGAACCTGGATTACGATCGTGCTATACATAGAATTGTGCATCTTGTATACGCACATGTGGATATGGGATACATATGGTGTGCTTAGAATTGCCGGAAGCAAGACCCCTTGATCTAGGGTATGAGTGCTTCAGGTACGGTATAGTACCTGGAATGCTCTAAGTGGTAGGTGCATCACTTTTGCCGGGGGTACAGCCAAGATACGTCCAACAGTACCCGGGTATGTCGTGGGTGCCTTTTGTGAGTGTATGCAGACATACCCGAGTAATGTTGGACGTACACATAGGCCGTACCCACAGTAAAATGACAATGCTTAGGAAAGAAATGGCAACATGTAAATTGAGTGGCGATAAGAGGTGGATGTATTATTATTTAGAATTTGTCAACATATAAGTGTTTGAATAGATGAGCAAGTTAGGATAAGATGATGGCAACATGTACTGAGTGGGGATAAGAGGTGTGTGTTTGTCTTAGCCAAGAAGCACAATTGCAATAACCAGTGTCAAAAGGGAAAATTGCCAACATTTGAGATGTCTACAGTTCTGGGTCCTGGTATGATCAAATCAATGCAAGGTTGGCAGTCATCTCCATTGGCAAGTAAGACCACTGCGGGAATAATAAGAGATTAACCCCAGAGGAATCTGAACTGCCAGCATTATGAAGGGAGCTGGTCCATAACCAGGATATTCCAGTTGGGGATAATGTGCTTGGGCTAGAGGATGTTATGATTGCCATAATTGGACATTGTAATATTTGGATTTTGAACAATTTACTTGTTCGAAGCTTGAATCAATGAATATCACGACAAAATGGCATTGAATTATCAATATGTTATTTGGCTATTTCACTTGATAAGCTTAATTGTGTTTACTTTGTGCATATTGTAGGGTTGAATATTTTCTTATTTGGCTATATTTTTTAATATTTTTAATATATATATATATCATATATATATATATATATATATTGTACGGCTGTACCCAAGTGCCATACCCGAGCCCCCCAAAAAAATTGCCGTACCAGCATACCGGATCCCCGTACCCGTAACCGTACCCCATACCGGCTACCTAGCTTGTCAGAGATGCAGGTCTATTATAAAACTATAAATGACCCCATATTGCAGCAACGATGTGTTATACTTCACCAGATCTAGATACTGCACCTCCTGCCTTTCCTAATAGTCTGTATACCATTAGTGTAAAATAATATAAATCAAAGTACACATATAAACTCTTCACACATAATGATCTCTCATTAACTAGGGCAACCAGACATTGCAATGGCTCTGCCCCTTGACAATTAATATAAAATCTCCATTCCAAGAATCAGATGTTGCTGTGATACCAAATGATGGTACAACAACAGATCTACTCAGTGAAACAACACAATAATAATCTTTTACTTAGTTAAATGAACTTCTGTCATATACATACAAATATATAGGAAATAGTTTTTCTATAAAATTGGAGATCTAACAAACTCGCAATTACATTATTCTAAATATTACTCAATTTTATAATAATATCACAACCATACAAATTCATGGAGTGCAAACTTAGGATTATTCCTAACAGTTTTTGTACGGACTTAGGTAGGCTCCACAAGCTTGGTATTTTTTACATTGATCAACATCTCCAAGATTCTGGATTGAGAAGTATGGAGGTTGGGCTGAAGTTATCAACCAAAGATGATTCATCACCGGTCAATGAATCACCCTACAGTCAATCGATGGGTTCCCTGATACATCTTATGCCTTCACTACTGGATCTATGTGTTGCTATTAGTGATATTTCTTGAATTTTGTCTTAACCAAAGCTCATACATTTGACAACAACAAAACGTTAGAGGATTGCAAATTTCAAATTAATATTGAAGGAGCAGCCTGGTGATTTGATGATTAAATCCTTTGGTTCCATTGTGTTAGTAAATTTTTGGGACAAACCTGAAGTAGTTTTTGGATTAGTAACTAAGGTGGGGTATAAAACTTTTTTGGTTTAATATGTAAACCTTAATTGATTGAATATTAGTTAATATGCTTTTGCTATAACTACCTCTCTTGATGTAACTTCTTTTATGTTTAATAAATGACGGACACACACAAGATAAAAGTGATTATTTTCTAACATTTTCAATTTATTAGTGTTTTTGTGGTTATTTTGTTTTATATATGCATACTATATGGTTAATTCTTGTTTATTAGGCTACATTTTTATATTTTATATTTTTTATACAATTTTTTGTATGGCCGTACCCAAGCCGTTTCGGCGATTTAAAAAATTTTTGTAGTACCGACATTATTTGGCTGTGATTGATCACCATTGGGGTTGGCTGATGCTTGGCTTATTTTATAGTCAACATTACAACAAACAATATGAAGATTCAATGATTTCAACATTTCCTTGTGGTGTTCAACTGAGTTGCTTGATGCGAACAAGTGAGGCAATGAAAAGATCTTTTATTTTTCATGTTACCAAACATGAGAGTTTGCCAATCTTCGAAATGGGCTTCAACATTACGAATGTTGAGAAGCAGTTGGCGAAACAAGACTTGCGTTGGGTTGAAACCTTGTTGGTGGAAGATTGTTCGCAAAGAGATAAATGTTTGAAAGCTTCTCCAAAGGGTGCCCCATATGAAAGCCCAACATACAAAGGTATATTCTTGACAAGAGGTAATTGGTGCAAACCACCAACAAGAATGATATATCTATTACGAAAAGGGGTGGTTTTATGATGGGGGAAAGCCATTCGTAGACGCAAGTTCGCAAGATAAAACAATACGGGGCCAACGATGGGATGACGTTGAAGAAGTTAGAGTGGATGGAGCAAAGGTGAAAAAGTGCTGGAGGAAAAAGGGTCATGAAGATGTGGATTGAGGGAGAAAATTTACAGGGGAAGGAAAAATGTTGGAGGGAACGTAGGTGATTGTTTTCCTTCTCTCAATATGTTACATATGGATTGTGTGTCATTCATGCGCACCACTCAAAGGAGAAATGGGGTGTGATGTGCAAATCCTTGAGGCAACATACTCTAGAGGTAGCTATGAAAGTAAGCCCTTATTGTTCAGTACTCCCAATATCAACAATTACCTTTTGCAATGTTAGTCCTTTGTGTTTTGTGGATAGTGAGGGCCCACACAATTTTGTGGGGAATTTGCTTGCTGTTATTGTAGGAAATTATAGGGATAGGGACATGTTGGGGGGATCAAACATCCCATGTTGGTCGATACAGTTGTTAAATTCGATAAACACAAAACATGGGATGTCAAGTTTTTTTTACACCATCTTTATATACAATAGATTTAATTTGGCCGATTGTGTAACATTCCCAATTTAGTACATTAGAAACAAGAAAAAAATAAAATTGATAAGTGCTTCCTAGTTCTAAATACATAATTTAGAACTCACAGATCAAAACAATCATTCTTATATCAAATAACCATATGCAGCTGTAATGACTCGGTGTACCACCGATCTATTCATTCCATGACTCGGTGATCTACCGATCTATTCATGGGTATCATAGAGTTGGCGTTTTAATTTTAACACTTCACTCTTGCGGTTCTCTTCCCTAATCTGGGATTTCAGAATGCTCTGTCCAAGGAACCTATCTGAATAATTGTTACCATTATTCATCGGCATCACGTCCCTTAGACTCGGTGACATAGGACAACGCAATCAGCAACTTGTGATACTTTGGCCAAAGATTTGAAACATATTGTTTATGTCTCGTATTCCTTGACGACATACTCGTCAATCTGGAATACGTCCTTCACCCCACTCTGATGTTATATAGAATGTCTTACACTGACTTCTGTCAGCCTCCCCTGTCCCAAGTCATTCACTCAGGAATGGATTAATAACATGACAACGTTATAAGGATGCTCTTGAGGACTAGGGATAAGCTGACATACTGGGTCAACCCTAGTTAACCTTGTGTGTCAAGGTACCCCGAGTCTCCAAGGGTAGCCTTATAACATGACCATGTTCCTAACCAGTCCCAGAGTAAAAACTTGTTCAAGTTTAAGGTGTAAATCTTAACGACCAATGCAAAGGGTGTCCGCCATAAGTCACATGCATTGTTGTATCCTCGAGAAGATCCTAATCTTCTTGAAGGTACAACCTTGCAGTTGACATGTGCCGACATCCTACAAAACCACCTCGAAAAGATCTACTTAACTTTAAGGTGTTACTTACGTTGAGATGAAATTATACTTTAAGACTCTCCTTTCTGGGTAGTCTTTTCCCAACCCTTGGCTTCCTCCCTTTGAGTTGCCTTACTTATTTAAGATCCATTTCACAGAGAAAGTTTAATAGATTTACGATCTCGTCAAGGAGTTCATTGATTCATAATAATCTTAATCAACGAAATTGGGCAGTAGCCCTAAGTCCTCTCATAAGGATGCTAACTAAACCCCTATAAGTTTATATCAGTTCTCAAAACTGAAATATATCTTACTTATTGTTATTAAGATATAGTGATTAAAAATCATCAATTACGTTGTCTTGACTTAGGTTATGGATAGGAAGTAATAGATTACTCTTCCTGCTTCAGCTACCTATTGAGATGTAGTTTAACCTTAACTTCCCGTAAACAGTGGACCAATTTTCCAATTTAGCCTTATTCACAACATAAAAGAATTACTAATCATTCACGAAGTATTCAGTCACATAATGTTTACAAGGCCTACTTAGAGAATCCAAATAACTCTAAGGTATAAAATAATACAAATGCACTTAAAATCAATCAAACCTAAGAAGATCAATTCCCTCAATTTAAAAATACAGCCACATAAGCAACATCTTTTTCCCTTTTCATTTATTTCCAATCCATACAATTACAACTTATGCACTTCGGCATATTGGATACAATACTCATCAGCAAAAGAACAACTTTCTTACTATAGTACAATTAGAGATATCAAATAGAAATTCATCGCAAAACCAAATTAAACAATCTGAACATCATATCAGATCTGCGTGCCTTTATTACTTACAATGTCCATCTGCAAAATTGTTAGCACAGGTCAGTTTTGTGAACTGAGCATGATAAGCACTAATTCTTAAAACAATTGCATTCTACCAATTGCTCTCATTAAACAACCTGTTTAAATGAAATCATTTCTTCAAATCCTTAAACATAAATCAGGCTAATCATCTTTCTATAATTCTAGCATGACTTTTAACGCATGACTCCTATTATAGTTGCCAAATAATCCTAAATACTTTTCAGATGATTCATCATATATATAAGAGACTAAGAAGAACAAAATGAATACAAAACATCCCAAGGACAGCAATAATCCAACAAATTATTCCATTCAAAAATGAATTTCCTAACAGTTCGTGTATCCAACAAGTATGTTTTTAACAATTCCACAAAGGCAGATTATAACATCCAGCAAGCTCAACTGACGGGATTCTTTTATAATCATTACATTATTTCAATGGTATTGACATGTACACCAACTTATACTGCAATACAATTTTACCAGTCTCTCCATACAATTTAACAGACTTTTCTTCCTAAGCCCGTACCGTAGAGTTCACATAAGGGTACAAAGAAGAAAGCACTCAAAGTTTCTAGACAAGGAGAGATTATTTTCTTATTCCTATAGTTATATATCAACATATACTTTACAGCTTAGGAGAAGGAAACAGAGGCAATCAGATTTCCATTCCAATCATGTTCAGGACTGTACCGACTTCTCAAGAATAATGCAAATACATTATACGCATGCGACTAAATCAGTCGAGATCACAAGAAGAAACTACAGTTCCATCAAAATTCAATTATAAAATCACCTGTAGCTATTAAGCAATACAAGAGTTCTTGCGACCTAATAACAATCAATAAAACTACCAAATTAGACTCAACAATTCTTTCCATATCATTCTTCAAACATGAAATTACCCAACGCCATTGCCTGACATGGCACAGTTAGGAACTCATTATCTCAGTCAAACCAGAGACTAGATAACATCATAAACAGAAGACGTATCCATATGCGAACACAGCAAACATTTCAACTGAGTCGAACCACATACAAACACAACAAACATTTCAACTGAGTCAGTTTCATATGTATACACAGCAAATTTTAACTGAGTTGAATCCACATACGAATATACAGCAAGGACATTTCAACAGAGTCGAGTTTCAACATGTAAACACACCAAGGACTTCAACTGAGTCCATATCCCTACAAGTATTCACAGCAAAGGCTTCGAACAGAAGTCGAAATCAAGAAAGATAATCACAGCAAGGACTTCACAAAAGTCGCCTCCATAACATAAGCTCAGCAAAGATTCAACCGAAGTCGAACCAATACGAAAATACAGCCGGGACTCTAACAGAGTCGAGTTCGTATGTAAACCCAACACTCACTTCCACAGAATCGAACCAATATAAACACAACAACATTTTGACAGAGTCGAATCAATAAGTATTCACAACAAGGACTTACATCAGAAGTCGAGCCAACACACAAACACATCAAGGACTTCAACATGAGTCACATTCACATAAGAATACAACAAGGACTCCAACAGGGTCGTTTCCAACAAATACTCACAACCAGGCTTCGATAGAAGTCGAAATCATACGAAAACATTTCAAGGACTCCAACAGAGTCATTTCCAACAAGTATTCACAACAAAGCTTCGACAGAAGTCGATATCATACAAAACATTTCAAGGACTCCAACAGAGTCGTTTTCATATATAATCCTTACAAACATTTCAATGGAGTCTAACCAAAATGAAAACACAGTAAGGACTTCGACAGAAGTCGTATTCGTATGTAAACCTAGCAAGCATTTCAACAGAAGCCAAAATCTTTAAGTATACCCAGCAAAGATTCACAGAGTCGAAGCAAATGTAAACCTAGCAAGCATTCTAATCAAAGAATCTTTAAGTATATCCAGCAAGATTCAACACAAGTTCAACAACATGCTAACACAGCCGGGTCTTTAGCCGAAGATGAATCCAAAAAAAAAATAAAATACAGCAAAACATTTCAACAGAGTCTTCGCATAACCAGAGATTCCTAAATCCACAGGAAAAGAAGAACCAATACATTGCTTCAAACCAACTGAACTAAAATCACCTGAACAGAGTTGTTTTAATGAAAGCATTTGAAGTAAAGCAAGATTTTTAAAAGTTAGGGCCTATCATGCCTGATAGTGTCGCTTAAAAATCCGAAGAAGACCTCTGAATGTGCTCGCACCTTCTCTTCTTCTTCCACGATAAATTAAACAACAATAAATTGTCACCTTCATGCCTTATAAACTTTCCCTCGACAGAGAAAGGAGCTAGATATTCTCAAAGTTGCCATGCAACACAGAGTAGACTGGTTCGAAGAACCAGTGATCAAGCAGAGAGAAAAACGGAACGCATGGAAAACCAAAAACCAACCAATTTTCCATTTGCATGCCTTCCCAAGCAATCCGCGCTCGGGAACCGAAGTTCATCAATTGACATTAACTCCCATATTCCCGCCTATTCTCCATTGCCACCGACCGCCAAAGTTGGTGATTGCCAAATGAAAACAAACAACCATTCCCAAATTTGGTGATACTGCCACGTCAGGTCATAATAGCCATTTGTAACCTCCGCCAAATCCCAAGTCCTTCATCCTTATCCACCTCATAAATGCCATGGAAACCACCGCCCATGACTCGCGCCCCTTCATAGGTCCCCCTCCATCCATTATCATTAGTTAAGATAGGTTAGAAACATAGGTTAGATCATAAGGTAATACATTAGTCTTACTTCCATAGTGCTAGGTGTAGCTAACCTTAGGAGCATTAAGCTTATAGTTTAGGGCTAGGTTAGATTAGCAATAATTTAACCAATAGGTTATAGTTTAGGTTAAGGTTATTAACCTTACCAAATCCAGTCTAGGTCTCCCAAGTAGGACCGATCAGTATTAGAACCAAACAGGGTATAAACATTCCTGTAAAGGATCCTATCCGGACATTGCTAATTAAGCTTACAGTATACCCAGAACATCGTACCTGGCTTAAGGTCTAGGCCTTCCTGATGTTACGATATTTGGAACCAATTTCATTTAACATGATCAGCCTGAGTTAAACTCCGGAATTGCTCATTCAACTCATTCAGACCTTGCAACTTGCGTAAGGTCAATAATTTTTGTTCATCCTGAATAAACTTAAAACATCTCTTGGATCAATGCAACTGATCCAAGGCTGAGTCATAAAGATGGATAAATCCACCATTCATCCTGAAATCAAATTGAACTCAAGTGCTAAAAATGAAAGAAATAAAAGAGTCCAAGCATATTCTGACTCAGTCAAAGATCTTCAAGAACAAAGAAGATACAATCCATATCAAGCATGACTTCACAAATCAAAGGAACACGTCCTTATACAGAAGAAATCATATATCAACACTTGAATGCTCAAGAGGAAGTAACAATAGTTCAGGGTGTTACACTTGATTGCACCATTGACAAGCCCAACCTCTACCCACAAGTTGGTAGTAAGCATAATCTTTTAGTTATAGAGAAGAAATTTGGCTTGCAATTGATACTGAGGAGCAAAAAACAACTTTTTCTTCTAGAGACAAAAATACTCCAAATTTCGGACATGAGGCGCTATTATTATGAATTGAATACATTATTTAGGAGGATGTTCAACTAAGTTTCAAACATGGGGATTTTGGACTGACAACAAAATTTTCTATATCTTGCAAGCTTTTCATGACTCTCATGCTTAAGTTTACTTTGTCACCGCTATATCTAGGATTTCTATCATCTATATTTATTGAAATTAATTGGTTTAACTGCTGATTTAGTAAATGCTATTTTCTAATACTGTATATACCTTAATCACAAGAAGGGTAGTTGATTTTGGCAACACAGATGTTGTAGTTGATGAATATCATCATTATAGTGTAAGAAGGTTTCATAATAGACCTCGAGAAGAAACCAATTTGAATATGATTATTATAATATTATGAATTGAATGTATTTTTCACGAGGATTGTGACTATTCATGATACCAGTTTTCACTTAGATATTGGACCTAAAATCATACAAAATTGTTTCCGATATGGGACCTAAAATTGTATGGAGCTAGCACTTTGATGCGGGATCTCACGGTGAATTATATGTCGGGATTTTTACCAGACTAATACTGACTGCCACAGAATTTTGATAACATGAATAGTTTGTCGTGTTTTTTTCGGTTACATGAGAACGCAAGGTTTGGGACTCATCTTATGCAAGGTTCGATTACATGAGAATAATTTTTCAACATTGTTTTGTCGACTTGCTTATATAGAGCTAATGGACCAAATTGTCTCCCTCAACATCCAATAAACTTTTAGCCATCATTTAATGTTTTTCCCTTTTGATCCATCCCATTCAATGAGGTCGCATTTTGTAGGGGAAAAATAAACTTGATAAGGTGACTTTAGCTTTTTTCTAATATAATTTTATTGTTAATCTATGATAACTTTATTATAAGTGCCTTTAAATATTTTGTTTTTTTAATTGCACTTTATAATAAATTATTATTACTTAAGTTCCCCTTATGCTCATCCCTTAGCTGTCATTGGGTGTAGACAAAATGGGCTAAGAGTCTTCGACTGAGAAGGGGATATTACAATCCTCCCTTCCCAAAATTGCTGTCCTTCAAGCAATTCCAAACTCGTTTGTCCAAGTTCCATGCACAAGAGACAAAACATGCTTGAAATGATCCAAAACCCCTGGCCCCTGTACTTGTCAAGTGGGCTAAATCTTGCCACCATCTACCACTCACAAGATGATGATACACACACATTTGTATCAAATATATCACATACTTAAGATTGCAGATTTCATCCTCTAATTTATCATTTTTCTCAAAACAAATCTGAATATGCAATAATATATATGACATTATTTCACTTGTCCCATACCTTGTGATGCCTTCATGATCAACAATGGGCTGAATTATTTCACGAGACAACTGCTGCGCTAACATGCTCTTTTCTCTTCCCTCCTCGCGCTGTGTAATATGCCCTTCTTGGATTGATCCTTCCATGCTCTTGGCCGCCATAATTTGAGGAATACCATTCCTCATGCCTTGGATCCCACTAGTTGAAGAAGTCTTTGGCTGCCCCAAAGGTGTGGTTTGCTGCTTTTGGACTGAAACATCTTGTTCAATTTTGCATTCCTCTTTGCCTTGCCTACAACTATTTTGATCAATGGAAGTCATACCTTTTTCTCTAGAAGCTTCTTCTTCACTTGGATGTATATTTGATTTGTCTTCCTTCATGGGTGTAGACTCCACGGCTTCATTTCCTTGCTTACCACTGCCATTCTATACATCAAAATCTTTCTAGAAACTTTTGTGAGAAATATGCAAGTGAAGCAATGGATTCAACTCCTTGGGTCTTCAACTTTTGGTGCCAACATTTATCTGCTACTCCATCGATGTATCTAGAGATGAGCGTGAGGGCATCATCCTGACACAGGATTACAACACAAACATTATTCGAATTCCTTCAACCACGCTCTAACAGATATTTTAGTAGTGCCATAAAAAAATGGAACTTGGGTCCACTTCATTTTTTATTCTTGGTTGCATTCATATCTGATTTTTGAATGTTTCTTTTCCTCACAGGATGGGAGGATTAACTCTTTGATACTACTGTAATGTCCCCAAAAGGACACTTTGCAACCCCAAAGGGATTTGAAGCTAAGTCCCACATAGCAAAATCAAATTATAAAAGATAAGGGGAATATTTAGGATGCAAATTTGATTTATATAAGGAAAATGCAGACTAGGGCTGATTATGAAACTTATAAAAATCAGAAATAAATCATGATATTTTCCACCATAAACTGAGTTGAAACTTATAATATTTCACCCTCAATATATTCTTGTAAAGATCTGAATTTTTAGAGTCCATATACAGCTGAAATGAATTTATTTTGAAACCCTAGTCTGAAGATAAAAATTATGGCAACTTAAAAATTCATAACTCACTCAAAAATGCTCTGATCCACACAAATAAACTTATGCACAGACTCACAAAATAGGGAGAATGCAATGATGTTACCCATTCATACAAATGACCACCACAAGTGCCCTAAACAACCAAAACATCAATTCACCCTTCTGGTTTGGGGCTGGATATTACAATAGAAACATATGAAGATGTATTCAGTGAGTTTGATACTTCGGAAACTACTGGAAAATCAACAATCATAACAACAATCAGATCTGGTTTGTAGTAGCCCCAAAATACCTCAAAATAGTCCACTATGCAAATTGCACTTTTTAGTTGGAAACAAGGAGAAAACTCAGCCACCATGTTCCTCTTCAAGCACTTGGACCAAATCTGCACTTTTTACCCACTTCAACCGTAGGAAAAATACTAAAAAATACTACTAATCAAGTGATCTGCAACGGAAACCCCAGGGTGGAGAATCCTCTCAACTAGGAGAAGGGTTTTTGTCCTACTATACTCTTTGAGGGTTTTCAAGTCTTCAAGAGTAAATCTCTAAGGTTTTCGTCTTTAGAAGATTGAAGATGTAAGCTCAAAGCTCCAACATATAAATCTGATTTGAGAAAATAAACAAGTGATGCCCTCTTCAAGCAAGTCGACTTGCTTATATAGAGCTAATGAACCAACTTGCCTCCCTAAACATCCAATAAGTTTTTAGCCCCTCATTTAATGTTTTTCCCTTTTGATCCATCCCATAAGTTAAGTCGCATTTTCTAGGGGAAATCCCATAAACTTTATAAGGTGACTTTAGTTTTTTTTTTAAATTTTATTTTATTATTAAGTCTATAATAACTTTATTATAAGTGCCTTTATAAAATATATACTTTTTAATTGCACTTTATAATAAATTATTATGACTTAAGTTCCCCTTGTGCTCATCCGTCAGCGGCCAAAAAGACAAAATGGGCTAAGGCTCTTAGACCTTTTCAGAAGGGGAACATTACATAGGGCTTGTTCTGATCAAATTTAAGATGCTGTTCCATAATCAGATTTTTTAGAGTCAAGATCAGCTTCTTTGCACATTTTTTGGGCCAAGGAAATTGTATTTTAGTTGTGTTTGTGAGCTGTGCATCTGTAGATTTACTAATTAAATTCCAGCCTTCTATTTGGACCGAATCTGGTAGTTTTCAAGTGTTTTTCAATAATAAAATCATTGATCTATTTTGGGTAATATAATAGTGGTTTTACTTCATTTAGTGTTTTTTCCAACTACTTGTGCAAGTCGCCATTTATATAAATAATTCAGATCTGCAATTTTCTATCAAGTATATGTTCCATTATTTGATATTTTTAATCAGATTGCTTTGTTGTTCTGTTTTGAGGCATAATTTGTCCATTTGCTGGACATTACAATGGTATCAGGGCAATGATTCTCCTAGCCTATGAGGAAAAAAATTAGTTTTACATTGACGTAATCATGTGAAGAAGGTTTTAGATATCATTACTCAAGTAGAACTCCAGGAAAGGAAGGTATGGGTGACAGAGAAAGGCTTCCACCATAAAATAAAATGAGCTATTTGAATGAAGTGTTCACTAGAGGCAACAAAGAATTGCAAAACCGTTTGTTGGAATCTCAAATGGAAATGCGTGATGCATTGATCAATTCCATTAGAGATTTGGCTAGGGTTCTACAAGGGCACAACATATCGACAAATCAAGGAGCAACCAACAATGGTTGAATGAAGTTCAACTGGACCAATTAGGACATCCACCAAGCCTCCACATCAGATTTTCAGAGCCATGTTTCTACAAAAAGGGGAACAACCAATTGAGGAAGAAATTTTGAGCGATGTTGTTGACATAGAGGCATGGGGTAAAGAGTATGCAAGACTCAGTTACAAGGTGAGAGATATGTTGTCCTTCCAGAGATTTTGGCGAGTTGAAAGATAGTAAGGGCATTTGGTAAAAAAAGGTCTCAACATGGAGAATCCCACCATACAAAAATTTGAGAGGAAGCAACCCATAGAGTATTCCACCATGCAATTTCAAGAAGAAGAATCTCCAATGGAAAAAGGTATGACTTCTAATGAGCAAAATGTTTGTATTAGTGGAGAAGTCAAAGAGGAGAAAACATTACTTGTTGGATGCAAAATTGAAAAAGATGTTTCAGTCCAAAGGATACCTATCAATCTTCCAAAGAACGAGTCATTGTCATATGGGATGGATTTACCAAGCCGTAGTATTGATGGACATGAAATTGTGAAAGGTATTCATTCTTGTTCCACTTGTTTTATGTTTGAAATTACGAGTCATAATAAGGGTAGTGCCGTTTTAAATATTTTGGAGGTTTCCAAATCAACAGCAGAAGGTAAACGTTTTGATGATCTTCTTTATAAGGAGGTTAGTGGTAACAAGGATTTATTGCATCAACTTCATACTATGTTAATACAAAAGACATATCATGATGATATCCAGCCTATTGTGGACAAGAATGCCAAGGATTTGGTACGGCAAAGCCAAGATATCATGAAGGCAAAACGAAAACGAAAATCTTGATGACATTGTAAGGTATGAAAGAAATGACAATATGTCGTATTTATTGCTACATATTCATAATTATTTTCCTCATGAGAAGCATGATAAGTTAGAGGATCAAGTTTGCAAAATGGAGTATGTGGAATCCTTGATCCTAATTCATTTTTATGAGCATCATGAGAGTTGTGTATCTTAGCAAGAGCTCTCTCATTTAACAGGTACAAGATCTAGACTCTTGGAGCACTACAACATATTTTATCTCTTACATATGGCACTTGGGCGTAAGAGTTGCAATTGTTTGAGGGCAAACAATTTGGGGAAGGGAGGATTGTAATATCCCCTTTTTGGTTGAAGATCCTTAACCCATTCATTGTTTCCCAATGACTAAGGGATGAGAAAAAGGAAAACTAAGTCATAATAAATTAATTATTAAGTGCATCATAAAATTTTATTATAAACACTTAAATTAATTTATTGACAAAACAAAAAAAAGAAAAAAAAAATTCCTTTATATTTTTAATTTCCTTAGAGGAAAAATGTGACCCATGTGGAGAAGTAAATAAGCAAGGGAAAATATTAAATGTTGGGAAAGAAAGCTGACTGGCCCTTTTGGGTGGCAAAGAGGCCAAGAGATGTTATAAAAGCAAGTTGCCATGCATATGAGAGATCATCTTTTGATATCTTATAATTTTTGATATTTGGTTTAGGCTTGAATGCTTTCCAATTTTACTCCAAAGGACAAAAACCCTTTGTAGTTATCTTTAGAGGACAAAAACCCTCTTTAACATTGGAAGAAGAACGAAAAATCTTCTTCTCTTGTGTTTTCCAGCAGTGTTGAAGGCTTGATTTGTAGATTGGTAATGATTCTAGCTAGGGTTTGAAGGGAGTACATTGTTGTTGAGTTCTACCTTTAATTTCTAGCTTTTCCATGGTGGAGCAACCCACATTGTGTGCAGTTATAAGTGATCTAGGGTTTGTTCTAATCAAATTTGAGTTGTTCCATAATCAATTTTTTTTAGAGTCAAGATCAATATCTTTGCACTTTTTTGGGCTAAGAAAATTGTATTTTTAGCTGCGTCTGTGAGCTATGCATCTGCATATTTACTACTAAAATTCTAGCTTTCTATTGAAAGATCCTAAACACTGTTGCTTGATTTTTTTGTTTTTTTATATAACACCCTGGCTTGGATCTATGCTGGCAATGTCAATGGAGAATAATAGGAATACCATTCACACATTGCATACAATATAATAAAAACAAACCTTCCAGCACTGGATAACAAAAAGGAAATGTGCCTAGGGTTTAACAAGACAAATTTCTTCGCAAATAATTCAGCCGTGAATTTTATATTGATTTATAATGGCAAATATTTATGGCAAAACAACTAGAAGTCTGCAAATGGAATGATAACAAAATATTGCCTAAAACCCTGCTGGACATTTATTCAAATCAAATCGAGTTGGTATATATTTGATGCTGGAAGATACAATAATAAACTAACATGAAAAATACTTCAGATGCTGCATAAAACAATTGTAGAATAAGTCGCCCACACTTTGGAAGTTGTCTGAATGCCCACTGCTGCAATTTATTTCTCTTTTTGATATTGTCGGAATGATAAACAAAACCTGTGAATACAATGAAGCTTCCTGAATAGGAACCCCTCTCACTTCTCCTGGGGTTTTCGTCCACAAGAGGAATAATCCAGAGGGTTTTTGTACTTGGATTTGTCTGGAAAGTTGCAAGCTCCAACTGCTGGGAAAGAAAACAATAATAATCCGAATGAATGTTGGCACAAGTCACACTTTTCCCTTATAAGCCAAAAATCCTTCCAAAATGAAAGTCACACTTTTCCCAAGGAATATAATGTATTTTAAATTAATTTTCTCCATTCCCAAGGCAATTCGCACTTTTTTGGCTTATTTAATCACATCCCAACGCAAGTCGCACTTTTTACCTAGGAAAGCACATTAAATAATTTATAAATTTATTCCCATGTACTTTCCAAAGTCGAAGTGACTTATTAAGTCTATTAATTCTATTATATGTGCTTTAGTGATAATTTATTTTATTTTAAGCACAATATAATAAAATTAATAAACCTATGTCACCCTTGAACCCGCCCTTTGGTTGTCGGGTAGACAAAAAGGGCCAAAGGTCTTTGATCAAACTATTCGAGAAACAGGGACATTACATCTATTTGGCCCGAATCTGGTATTTTTCAAGTGGTTTTACAATAATAAAATCAGCTGATTTGTTTTGGGTAGTAAAATAGTGGTTCTACTTCATTTAGTGGTTTTTGCAACTACTTGTGTTAGTCGCCATTTATATAAATAATTCAGATCTGCAATTTTCTATCAAGTATATATTCCATTATTTGATATTTTTAATCAAATTCTCTGCCGTTCCGTTTGGGGGCATAATTTGTCCATTTGTGGACATTACACTGATCTAAACCCCACAAACTCACAAATTCAAATCTGCATTGAAGCCTTGCTTATATAAAGTGAAAACAACACAAAAAGTGTCCTAGATCTGAATCTTAACCTTCCAATTACTGCATATCTGAAGTGTAGCACAATAGTGAATGGCGGGTGGATTCACTTCACAAAATTGAAGAGTTTTCGTTTCCCAACCTTCAAACTTTGGAGTTTTTCGTCCCCAAAGCTTCTTCTCCTTAAGGGTTTTCGTCCTTAGAAGATTTGATGCAAACAAAATAACTTAACATGCAATGAGAGAAAATAGTTTGACAAAAGATGATCCCCCATGGCTCCCCACACCTCTATTTATCTTTTCTTTTGTCACAAACCGCAAGGAAAGCACCCATATGGTTTGCCCCCCTTCCTTTGGGTCTTATGTTTGCACTTTATCCCCTAGTAGTTTCGCTCCACTTTATATTTAATTTTTATGGTTAGCCAATTTTATTTCTGTGAAAGGAGCTAACTCACTCTAATTGTGACATGAGAGAGTCATCCTAAGCATGTTTCCATCATGAAGGAGACATCATCGTCACTAATCCTCTCTCCAAAGGTGAAGATCATATGAATCAGATTGGGATGAGAAACGGATCAGAGTGAGTCACTCTGCGTTAAAGACAATTACTTGGGCAATGGAAGAAACCATGAACATCTTGGGGTTTGAAAATGATCTGAAACATCAAGAGCCTCATTCAAGTCCAAGTTATCAAGAGGATGATTACTATGAGAATGATGTGAGAAGCTCACTATGAATGAGGAAGGAAGCCATCTCAAGCAATGCATACCTCGAGCAGTGTTTCAAAAAATTTGATCCATGCTTGATAGGCATCTCACATTTTGCAAGTTAGAGGAGGTGGAAATTGCAGTGTTTCAGTGTAGTGTGGGAGATGGGAACACATTAGTCATTCTTATTCATTCCTTTAGGTACCATTCCCGGATTAGTCTTGCTATTAAGAAGAGCTCACTTATTTCTATGAGAAACATGTGAGTGTTCAGTAGGAGGTGTATGAGTTGATCTCATTCAAGAAGTGCTCTAAAGTTTGGAAAGGAAAAAAGGTATGATCTTCATTCAGAGCATCATAGTCATGAAAATGGGAAATCAGCTCTGTTTCATGTGCTGTCACCCACTTGGTAGTATTCTTAAACACCCATTCAAAGCTTGTGGTGTTATCATGCCTTGAGGTGGAAGGATATTTCCATCACCTCATTCCATTCCAACCGGTGGCTACATCTCAAGAATTTCACTCAGGGGTAATCCTTTCACCCACATGATGAAGGCCTATTTCAAGAAGTGAAGAACAAGCATCAAGATGTCTTGAGCATCATAGAGTTGATTTGTGATCACAAGGGTCAATTGTGAAAGACTAAGAAACAAGAAAGTGATCCTCACTCTCATTGTGAGATTGGGAAAAAACCATCATGAATGATGCCCACAGTCATCTCAAGTTCACACTGGAATGTCTCACAATAGTGTTCTTAAACACTCATTTAGTAAGTTGAAGTGTTCATGCATCTTGCGGGAGGAGGAAATTGTGGTCAGCACGCTTCAAATCAGCAATTTCTCCGTTAGACAAGGCTTCATCTCCATCGGATCATTCAACCCTTCTCTCTCTCCTCCTCTCTCCATGTTCTAATTTCTCGTTAAGAATGTACTTTTTGCTATTTCGTCCTATTCACTTAAGTGACCCTCAATTAAACATTGTAAGAGTCCTTTTTCCAATAATAAGAAAAAGACTCACTTCCTAGGAATATGAAAGGTCACAAGTGATGGGGATAGGTGAAAGGTCATGTGGGGGGTAGATGAAGAGGCAATTTGAATGCTATAAATTGGAATGGCTTCTCCATTCCAAGGGGTTGGCAATTGTTGATTGAATGTATGTTGTTGAGATTACCACTACTACATCAAACAGTAAAACTTGCAATTCTTCTATTGTTTGTCTTATGTTCCTCTACTCTCTCTTTCCAACTTTGCATACATGATAATCTTGTAAAACTAAGAATGGTATCTACACCCTTGATAAATGAGTTAATGGAATTTTGTGTCTATGATTTTTTGATGTTATCATTGTTAGCATTGTTGTGTTCTTCTAATTGAATGTGGACCTACTCTGGTTATTGTATGTGAATTTTGTAAGCCTACTCACAACAGTAGCCCTCTCTCCACTACAAATTCCTCTCTTGTACTTCCTACAAGCATTTGCCACAGGTTCAGTGGAGTGTTCTTGTGTGATCCCCGGCCTATTGACCACCCCACAAGTTTTAGATAGTTTACATTCAATAATGGGATCCTTCCCATACACAAGGAGGGGCTTAGCTTCGTGACCGTTGGTGGAAACACATAATTTGTAACATGACAAATTCTTTCGCCAACATTGACAAATTAGAATCATATTAGTGAGAATAGTATATTGCACTTTTAGTCCTCATGAAATTGGGAACTAGTATATTGTCTGTTCGAAGTGTGAGAATGGCATTGGCCAAGGAATGGGTGTGGGTTCTATATTTATTTACTAAGGTTCTTGTTAGGATATATGATCATTTTGTCTAAGGTCAAATGTGTTATTGGTCTGTTAGTTTGTACTGAATGACATAAACATTGTAGCTAGTATGTAATAATAAGAAGACTTGACTATAAAATGAGAAAGAAAAGTCATTTATGGAGTCCAAATGGCTTGTGCGCTTGCATAAACATATGAGCTGTGTATGGTTTGAGGCTAATGAAGAAAGGGAAGATATTTGTGCTTCCATTCTGAATAAAAATAAAGTTGTGACAAATTCTGCTGTTTTATGATTTATCCTTTGTAACTACTGTCATCTACTATTTTCTTTAAGTTCTTTCATCTTCTATGGTGTCCAAATGGCTTGTGTGCTTGCATAAACATATGAGCTGTGTATGGTTTGAGGCTGATGAAGAAAGGGTAGATATTTGTGCTTCCATTTTAAATAAAAATAAAGTTGTGACAAATTCTGCTGTTTTATGATTTATTCTTTGTAACTGCTGTCATCTACTATTTTCTTTAAGTTCTTTCATCTTCTAGCAATCGTATGTGCACACGGTTAATAATTTGAATTTTGTTGCAAATTTGCTTTTGCAGAAAGATAATAATTGCCACAAATATTGCAGAGACCAGCATCACCATAGAGGATGTTGTATTTGTTGTTGATTGTGGTAAGGCAAAACAAAGTAGTTATGATGCTTTGAACAAACTATCATGCCTTTCTCCTTACTGGATTTCAAAGCTTCTGCTCATCAGGTATGGATTCATTTTCCCCATTAGGAATACTAAAATGTTAGGTGAATGATTTTATATCATGAAACGCATTTGTCCAAGAAATGCATGTTGCAATTGTTTTCTATTGATATGCTCTGCTGGCAAAGTGCTAATTAAAACACCATCTTGCTGGCTGCACAGAGAAGGGGGCATGCTGGGCGAGTGAGGCCTGGTGTTTACTTTCACCTGTATCCAAGAATTATTTCTGATGCCATGCCACAATTTCAGTTACCAGAAATCCTCCGAACACCTCTGGAAGGCCTTATGCTTACAAATCAAATGTCTGCGGATACAAAATGTAGCCAATTTCTTAGCCAAAGCCCTTCAACTGCCTGAACCTCTTGCTGTTCAAAATGCAATTGACCTTCTGAAGACCATAGGTGCATTAAATGATATGGAGAATCTAACTTCATTAGGTACTATTGTTTATGGTTTGGTTTATTGACACTTGTAAAGCGGTTCTTTGATGTATAAGGTTATTGAAATAGTATTGATTATTCATTTTGTTAGAAGAATTGACATTCCAAGTCAGATGTTAACATTAGAAAAAATTTGCTTTTGCTATATTAACCAGGACGCCATTTATCCACATTACCTTTGGATCCAAAGGTTGGGAAAATGTTGTTGATGGGAGTTGTTTTCCAGTGTCTGAGTCCGACATTAACAATTGCTGCCACTCTTTCATACCGGGATCCATTTATTCTTTCATTTGAAAGGAGATGCGAAGCTGATAAAGCAAGAAAAAAGTTTGCAGGAGATTCCAACAGGTATGTTATGCCATACCATATAATAATTTTCTTGAAATCAAGTCTGGCAGCATCCATCATTAATTGGCTATATCTGCAAAGTTCACTGCCTACTGATAAAGTAATGTCTATGTTTTTTATCTGCTAACATTTGTGTATGCATGTTCCTTTTACCTGGAATTTGAAGTCGCACAAGTCAGATTTGCACTTTAAAGCAAATTTACTGTACTTATGCTACATATTTGTTCCATAATGCCAAACAAATGATTATCTGCTTTTTTTATGTGATCCTTTGATTATACTTGTCACTCAAATCATATCAATATTCACTGGGTTTTTTCAGTGATCACATTGCACTTCTGAGGGCTTTTGAAGGTTGGCAGCTGGCCAAGCGTGATGGCCAGGAAAGGGAGTTCTCCTTGCAAAATTTCTTATCCACGCCAGCATTACAAACAATAGAGAAAACACAAATTTAGCTTTATGATCTCCTTGTTGACATTGGATTCATTAACAAAACTGTGAATATTCAGGTAGCCAGCCAACTGTAAATGTATGTCTTGGCTCTTAATAGATAAATTTTCCTGTTTTCTGGGGCACAATATTTTTTGTTGTACCTAGGTTGCAGTTTTTACATCGTTGCCATAAACTGTTGGAGAATGGTATATAGGAAAATATTTTGATCTGCAATGCTTGACACATGTGAACATTCTGGTTATTTGTAAGGCATAACATGCTGCATTACACTCATCTCCTCTTTTTCATTCTCTCCTCAGGTATATAATAGATACAGTGCAGATATGGAAATGATTTCTGCTGTTATATGTGCGGGTCTTTTTCCATGTGTTGGTCAGTGTAAGCAAGAAGGAATATTCACCAAAGATGATGGTAGAATTTATATCAGTCCATCATCAGTCAATGCAGGTGTATGGGTTTTTCCACAGCCATATTTGGTCTTTAGTGAAAAGGTAAAAACTTCTACGATCAAGATCAGAGACTGCACCAATATATCTGATTATGCTATACTTATGTTTGGGGGCACTCTTACACGAAGTCAAAGTGGGAAAGCCATAGAGATGCTTGGAGGTTATTTGCACTTTTCGGCATCAGAAAGAACATTAAAACTAATTCAGGTGAAGTCGAAAACTAAATGTCTGTTTTAATCCCATTTAACATTCAGTCAATTCAATTTTCTGATTTCTATTTCTCTTGCAACATCTTTAGCATTTAAGGGCACTTCTCGACAGTCTTTTGCAAAGAAAGATAGATGAACCTGCACTGGACATTCATGCAGAGGGAAAAGGGGTCGTTCCCTCTGTTATACAATTGCTGCATAGTAAGAATAGTTTTCAGTATCCCAATAGCCACGGTCCCAAATTGTTGGGCAATGCAAGATAACAAAAAGAGCTGTCCCTACTGTAATTATGTATCAAAATAATATGGGTAGAAAAATGTTGATTACTATGGTTCAACTAATTTGATTGGGAAGCTATGCATTGTACATGTTAAACGAACTCAGCACTATCGATTTAGCAACACATTATAACATTTTTGAGTCGTGATGTATTTTCTAAACATGGAAACTCGCCCATGATCTTGTACAGAATGGTGAAGTTTTCTTCCTCTGAACCCTGTTGAGCTTTGTGGTCCTCCCTGACTTTCTAATTATTTCCAATACGAACATTGTTCTAAAATTAAATCATTCAATAAAATATAGTGGCATATCCTTGATTGAGTCTTCAAAGGCTAGCCATTTGTATTTTGTGCAATCCTATAGCTCTTCTACAATTAAATCATTCAATAAAATATAGTGGCATATCCTTGATTGAGGATTTTGTTCAACATTAATATCCACCTATAGCTGATCTGACTTTTATAAAATTGACTAGCTAGTTTCTGCCTCAGCCCTGTTATACTTGTTCTAGCATGTGATATACCTTACGGTTTTACTGTGATTCTTGTCCTATATGGCGATAAATTGTTAATCTATGATGTGCTTATATATATATGTGATTTTATGTTTTCAATTAAGCTTTTTCCATCTGAATTGAACTGTTTTCAATGATTGAAGTAAACTCTTGTTGAAAATGCCATGTTACTAGCATGTTATCTTTATGTTTTCACATGAAGCTTTTCTCCCGAAGTCAAACATCTTGTTGCAAATGATAAATGTTAAAAGCATTAAAGTTAACTCTTGTTGAAATTGAATATTCCGCATTCAAGAAATGGCTGCATTCTTTGAGAGTATGTTGGAAAAATATTTGGTAGTTTGACAAATATTAGATTCTAACAATAAAGGAGGGGATGATGTGCTTCCTTTATCATGAGGGGAGGTTCCATTTACTGAAAACCACGTAAAACAAGAAAGGAATGGTTACACTATTTACACTAAACTAAATTGTGGGGGTGAGTTTGTATTGAATGCAAAAGAAATGAAAATGAATGAAAAAGGCGAGATTGGTAGAGAGGAATACACATGCAAATAAGCAAATATAGATTTTATTCTAATATGTAAGAAAAAACAGTCATAATCATAGAAGTACTATGTTAACATTGGAATTTTGCAATGCACGAAGGGGATAAGAAAGATTCTTTTGACATGAGAAATGATATCACCAAAGAAATTTAGAGATACAAAGTTCTGCAATACTCCTATTCCTTAAATGAGGTTGGGTACCAAGCTTCCAAACACTTCTTCCTAACAAAAATTCAAACATCAAAAAGTTCTCTTCTCTTGGCTACAACTTGTAAAAATAATGTGTGAGGGTAATCCATTCTTGGATGGCCTTCCACATTCATTTAATATACAAGTAATTACAAAAAAGAGGCGGAGACTTCAAAAACTAAAAGGAAAGTCACTTAAGTAATTGTCTATTTTTGAAAAGTAACTTCAAAGTAGGACACTATATCATGGGATGTTACCAATAGCCTTGCTTTTTTCTTTAGATTTTTTGATCTTGTAGGCTTGGAATTTGTGTAAGTTATGCATGATGAACTTTTGATCAAACCTTGTAGTGTTGTTACAACAAACAATCCAAGTGTCCTTTGTCTGATATTGATTGTTATATGTTGAAATTTAGTTAACTTTTTGCTCAAATCATGGAGTCGTGTAGTGTTGGAAATAAGAAAGGTCGAATGTGTTTGGACGAGGAACAAATAAATTAATCAATCAAATTAAATATTGCCATAAACATTATAAACCATGTAAGAAATAAAAAGTACACATGATAGAGGAGTTACGTGGAAAACCCCCGAGGGGGAAAAAATCACGGTAAATGAGATTTTCCATTTATCAGAGAAACAATTTACATTCCAACGAATAATCTCCCTCACTTCTCTCTCGATCAAATCCACATGAAGTGAATTAACACAATATGACCGATGGTCATATTTTTTTGACCCCACGGGTCACGAACCTTATTAAGTGACACGAGTGTACTCCGATTTAATAATTATTGATTAATTAACAATCAATTAACATAAACAAACTTAGTTTATATTAACTAATCAAGAATATAAGTATTCTTGATTATTTAATTACAAATTAAGATTTATAAGCACTTAATATTACGCTCTAACACACCCCTTTAATATTAGGTGGGGAACGTATGCCAACATTCCCTATTTATATAACACGATTTAGAAATTCATAAATTATAGTAAAGGTTTAGGCTATCATATCACATTTGAAGAATTTATACACCATCATGTTCAAATTACCTTTTTGTATAAAAGGATTTGAAATCCATAAATAAGTAGTGAATGATTTAGGCTTAACATGATTTGTGAGACTACATTTCATAGTTGCCCGTGGAAAATATCTCAACCAACATCTCTAGGAGCCTTTTATAAGACAAAAACATCCTTTACAGATAGATGCAACACACTGGATTGTACATCGAAAACTTAGAGTGATAAGTTTACATAGATCATAAGAATTTTTTTACAATGCTTTAGAGTGATAAGTTTACATAGATCATAAGAATCTTTTTACAATGCTTTACAATTGGAGAAGTGTAGAGGAGAAGGAGATATCAATCGGTCGGCCATTAAGAGATGACATTGCCATGCACACTCCCCCTCAATGACAACTTTGAAAGGTCAAACATTGCACGGACATTTGCAGAACTTTACATCACATAATGGCTTCATAAACATATCTGAAACTTGATCCTCAGTCGAACAATACCGGAGTTGTATATCATTGCAAAGAACCTTCTCTTGGATAAAGTGCATATGAATCTCTATATGCTTTGTCCTATGATGTTAAACTAGATTCTTAACAAGAAGAATATAACTCTAACTATCACATAAAAGATGAGTATTTCTTTTAGCTTCCATGTGTATCTCTTCCAATCACCGCTTTAGCCACATGGCTTCTTTCGCTGTTTCCATTGCACTTCTATACTCTGCCTCAGTAGAAGAAATGAAAATTGTTGGATATTTTTTACTACTCCAAATAATGACACCTGCACCAAACTTGAACACATGTCCAGTTGTAGACTTCTAGAATTACAATATCCATATAAATATGTATTGTTAGAAGAAGTATAATGTAAACCAAAATTAATTGTGTCTTTAATATAACACAATATTATTTTGACTAACATCCAATGATCCTAATATGGGCCCTGCATAAATATTAAAGTAGTACTTACTCATAAGCAATGTCATGTCTAGTAATAGTAAGATAAATCAAACTATCTACAAGTTGTCTGTACAAAGTAGGATGAATACGGTGCTATCTATTATCCGGTGTTCTTCTATTATCCTCTACTTTGGCACGCAACACAAGGTAGAGGAAAAAATGCGGTGTTCCTGACTGGTATGACAATCATGGAAAAAAATAACTTTTAGTCCTTTTCCGCATCAGTCCTCGAGTCGTTTTATTTTAGCAGGTGCGATTGAATTCTGTGGTTTGGGCAGAAAGCAGATTATCTGATCACCGATCTGTGTTGGCCATTTTTACCTTAGATATGGAGGTGCTTAGCCAACAAAAGTTAAAAAGGAATCTTAACCTCAACATCAACCTTTCCTTCAAATTACTCCAACCAAATGATCATCTTTCGGGAAAAACCATCCAGATTTAGTCGATAGGCCCATCACGATTCCTTGTCACTATAGTAAATCAATTTTTTACATAGTTTAAGGGTATGTTCTAGATTTTTGGTTCTTTTCAGTGGGTTTAGACACTGTAGAAAATGCTTAAGGAATTTTTACTTTGTAAACAGGAGAACAATTTCTTGTGTCCTTTGATTTGCAATTGCATGGTAAAAGTAAGAATTTTGTCACTTAGAGGTAAATGACATAAATATAGAAAATGGACTTTAAAAGCTTGTGACAAAAAACAAATCACAAGAACATGTCTTTTAAACATTTGTATATGACAAAAAAGTATCCCCATTATTCTGCAAGCATTCCATACAACAATTCCTTGTTTGCAATAATTATATTGCAATCAAGACTCAATCAAAGCCTTTGATAAAATCCAGAGCTGGCAAGAAGAGATTCCTTTCTTAGAAGACTACCTACATGTTACTTTAACAAACCGAAACAATCTTTATCTTAAAGCCTAGTTGTGCACATGAACACAGTGAACATATTATACATATCCTTCAGACGTCTGTTCTCTACAACCAGAAAAATAAACTGCAAAATCCATCAACTAACAAACATCCAAAAAACGCAAACAAATAGTTTCTGTTCTTTAGGGAAAATGATCTACAGGCAGAGCAAACATATAAACCCTGCATACTGGAACATCTTGCCCAATATCCATTGAAAAATACCAGGGTATTGTGCTGTAGAATCCCTCATTTTATAGACAGATTACTAACTTCACCGTGCTTGCACAATTTGGCAATTCTTGAAAAAATAAAAGTAATGCACGGAACAGCCTGCTGCTTAGAAGAACACGGATAATAGAATCCATCCCAATAGCCTCCACACTCCCCTCAACCAAACCCCGTGCCACGAGTAACGGGCAACAACAATGGCGAGATATTTGATGAAGCAGTGTACTACATGATAGCACACGTTCTGTTGCTCGACTGAAAGAAAATGGTATGACATGGATGCCTTGACACATAAACATCTGACCATGTCATTTTGTTAGTCGTGCTTCTGATCAGAAATAAAGAGCTCGAGACATACAAGTAATTAAAACCAAGAGAGGCAGAGATGGGTTCCCTTGCAAGAAAATACCAACACAACAAGTCAACTCCTAGTCAGGCACAATAGTGTAAGTATTTACTGTTAGACTTAGGAATATAATTTATTTGGGCGTATGGAAAAGGATAAATGCTAATGATTGTGGTGTTTGCAGAGCGATAGGTTTATTCCAGACAGAGGTTCGATGGATATGGATGTAGCTCGTGTGACTCTGAATGATGAGGAAAAAGAAAGCAACATTTGCCTTGATAGTCCATGTCTGTCTAAAGAAGCTTATAGGAAGGACCTCTTTGCAACAATGTTTCCTAAATCGAGGATTCTCGCTTTCCAAAGCAAGCCCCTGCGCCAGAAACCATACACAAGAACACCCTTTACTCTTCTGATCCGCTTCGTCCTCTGCCCATGTCCTCCATATCACATCGTTATATTCCACATGAGACCTAGAGAGACACGGAGAGGGAGACTACTATGTGTTGGTATTTTCTTCCATTTTTTTATTTACCTGTATGCTGAGGAAGATGCTCAAGGTTGTAGGTAAAATTTTGTTTTGGTTTGATTATTAATTAGTGTGTCTCTAGAATGAATTTCAATTTTATAGTTGTGTGATTATATTGATTGAAGTAGCCAAGCCGATATTCGTTCCACGAAATGATCTCACACATCTTTGTTGTACTCCGGAGGGTTAAAAATGCTTTCTTTTTCCTGGAAACTAGAGGCTCATGAAGCATCTCGATTATTTGCTTTTGGTTTCCTATCCTTACTCCTTTGAAACATGGCAAGAATTGTAACTTCTCTGCCCCCTTTTCATCGCGGAACAAGAAATTTTTACAAAGTTGCTTCATGATGCCTATCAACGCAACATTTTCTACGTGGCATCTCTCACTCGGGATGATATTGTTTATCTCTTTGCTTGTTTTAAAAGGAGAAGGTATATCATACTTTGGGTATCATGCACAGTGCACTGTTGCACCATTTCGCCTGTTTCTTGCATAAAACGAGTTCAAATTATTTGAACCGGTCATTGATGGAGGAAGGCACTTGATTTTTATACCAATCAATTTAGATATTAATCAGCCCAAACCTCCCGTCTCACTCGTTTGAACAAGAAATATGACCGACTTTAGAACTTAGCAGTATATTAGAAAACAAAGATAATAGACAAGGCACCTTAAGATGAGTGAAAACCACTCATCATGAAGATGATGTACCACATTTAAACAAATAAGGATGAAGACTAAGCCATACAATTTTAACGCTAGGACAATCCATAATCAAATTATGAGGGTCTAAATCATTCTTATAAAATATACATGTTAGGTTGATAAAATACGGTGAAAATAATGAGTAAATCTCGCCATACTACACCCATTTCTTTACTGATAGGCATGCCAAAGTAGAATAGGGGAGTTGCTTCTAATATGTCGCAACAATGCTCTATTATATGAGACATGATTTAATTTTCTTAGTGCAAATGTAATGCCCCACAAGTTAGCTTCTTCAGGCACACCGCAAATGCGGTTGCCATGTTACCTCACAATGAAAAATGTGGTAAGATCTCGACCCCTGTAAGTTGATCAAAATACATGAAAACATGTGTTGCATGTTTGCATGTAGGAGTTAGGGACCTCTGTGCTAGTATGGGTCAACCACCACTTGAATATGCAGATATGTCAATTAAGAGAAAAAGAAGTATCATTTTAGATTTGAGTCGAAGTAGTTTTGTATTGAGCTTGGCCGTCAGGTATGTAATGAGACTTGGGTCGTTGTACCATGGTCAATGCATGTAACGAGAAATAGATAGGATGATGTAGCCTAGAATTTAGTGACACAAACCCAATGAAGCCCTATGCGCGCTGGCACATCACTCAGCCTAGACTGAGCGCTCACCCCGAAGCGAGTAATGGTACCACGTCCCTCTTTAGGGTTGCTATGGCAGGAGGTTAGCATGACAAAGACTTAACATATATAGTTCTTATTTCTAGCACATCACTCTACAGGGCATACCAAATCTATATCCAAGGAAAAACAGAACTAAGTACTAACCATGCTGAGATCAAAAGCATACTAGATTCAGATTACTCATAGAACTAATACTTAGATTCAGTCAATATCCTCCATTATATTCAATGCATTAAGTTACAAAAGCTTCATTATAATATCAAAAGTATGCGCGTAGTAGCATAACAGTGTATGTCTCGGTCTCATCACCTCTCTGTCACGATCTCCTCTATATATCTTATGTCTATTACACAGTTTACTACATATATATAAGGGTGGGGACTTGCCCTTCACCGCTTATCCTTTCCAATAATAGGTCACATGTTATTCTTAATCACGCGCATTTACAAAACTAGCCACACATGCAAGTGCGCTAACAATAGATTACTACTAGCTAACTGACAATAGTCAGATCTATTTCCGGCTTGTGTCCATGCAAAGTACTTCGTATCTAATCCTCCAAAAATAGCCAATGCGTAGTGCGTGCACGGTCTTTGCCTTGTTTGTGTGCTTTGCACGCCATCTCTAAAAATAGACCTTTATGAGTGAAAACGGCCAAGTCCCGAAAAACTGAACTTCTATTCCGCACACGTATTCTCCCTATCCATTCGCGCCTTTGTGTATGACTTGCTTTCCCACGCGCAGACTTCTTGTGTGCTTTCTCTGTCAAGGGTTCTTTGATCAATATAGGAGTCAAGTCATGATAACTTTACTCTATAGGATGAAGATCATGGGGAACAGTGTAAGGAGCTCAGATTTATATGTAGCTTGCAAGGGTTTGGTATTCAATGTATGAAAATCTCAATAGGTTGAGGGGATCTCTTCTCGAGCTCATTAGGAGCTTGGTTTGGAAAATGATGATCTTAGATAGAGCTCAGTGCAAAGATGGATGAATTATCAGGATGTTTGCAATGTGGGGTGATCTAGAAGTTCGAGTTTCACATGCAAGGTATGCATGTTTTGCCACATGTTCATTATATTTCGGAAAACAATTGATGATTGTCTCTATTCTCTTCATATAAAAAAAATCCATTTTTTCTCTCGATTTTTCTACTTTCATTTCTCCTACTTAGGAATTTATTTATGTTCATGCCTCTATAGCCCATGAGCAGGATGACATGGTGAATAAGGAAAAATGTTTGAGGGGTTCACATATATACAATCATTAGTAAAGAAGGCTCTATGATTGTATACACCTAGAACTGCCTCTCCACACAAGACAACAACGTGGATGTTGGAATGTTTTTTGTTTTGATGGGGACCCACCAATATGATCAAAGAAGAGGATGCCATGTTGAAGATGATTATAAAAAATTCCATTGCAATGCAGCAACTATTGCAGAGGGTGTGTTGGATGCAGAATAACATCAGCATTACCAGAGGGGGAAGTGACACAAGATATTTTAGCGGGATAATATTCTATGGTCATTTTCATTTACTAATGTAGTAATGTCTCTCTTAATTGTTCTGATGTCGTAAATGCGCACTCATAAACAATTGATTTTTCCACGTTTTGTTTGATTTGTTTGCATTGACTTTTACATGCTTTACCTTTGTTAATATTTTTATAGGCCTCTTGCGCTATATATTATATATGGTAGAGTAAGAGTTGAAAATGACAGATCTATAATTTTAAATATTTTGCATAGTTCACATCTATTTATCCATTTACAATAAATTTAGGAGGATTGAAACTAGTTGTTTCGAGAGAATGTGAGGAATTGATTATTATTTCATAAAAATATCGAGGTACTACCATATTGTAATAAGACTATTACAATTCCTAACATGTATATTATATTTGCGTTGTATAAGGTAATTATCTATATTTTCCTTTTACAGTTTTGTTACATTTGAATGGAGGCTTGACAACATCAACATTATACCAGACACATAATAGATCCACCCACTTTATTTTTACGTTAGAAATATACATGGTTTAAAAGTTAAAATAAAATATTTTTAGAGCTATCCTCTATTTCACATTTTTTCATCCTAGGAGTAAGTGTCGTCCCTAATATTTTGATGTATGCAGCCTATTTTTTAGTATTAATGTTTATGTTTATTTAATTTTTGTGACCCTTACAATCTATGTTGAAATTTATCCTTTTTTTTATTGATAAGGAGGGTTGAAGGGACACGTTCCCTATTTACATAACGGAGGCGAAACCTCAAGTGTTTAAAATGAAAAAACAATCAGGTCACACTGACATACTAACAAAAACTAATATTTTATTCTATAGACTACTAACAAGACATGCAAGATTTTAATTATCGGATTCCACTGAGACATTGAGATTTTCTGCAGACAGATAATGGTATATCCCAAGATCGGCATCAAAGTCCCCAACATATCTGTTTTCTTTGAGCCAACCTCTCCAGAGATACTCGAAGGCGTCACTGGCAGAGGCCCGTAACTTCATCCACCAGCTTGGCACCAACTCCAATGGAAGACTAAGGGCTGTTCAAATTTGGGAGTTTAATGTCGAGCATGACCGGAGTTCTTTTCCCTCGCGAAGGCCTCCAAATTATCTATAAATTCCAACAGAACCTGAAACACTTCTCCAAATCAGTGAAAACACCAACATTAAAAGCAGAAGGACCCTGATTAACATCAACTATTGGAGAGGTTGTGTTGGATGCAGAATAACATCAACATTACCAGAGGGGGAAGTGACATGAGATATTTTAGCGGGATAATATTCTATGGTCATATTCATTTACTCAATGTAGTAATGTCTCTCTTCATTGTTTCGATATCGTAAATGCACACTCATAAACAACTGATTTTTCCATGTTTTGTTTGATTTGTTTGCATTGACTTTTACATGCTTTACCTTTGTTAATATTTTTATAGGCCTCTTGCGCTATATATTATATATGGTAGAGTAAGAGTTGAAAATGACAAATCTATAATTTTAAATATGTTGCACAGTTCACATCTATTTATCCATTTACAATAAATTTAGGAGGATTGAAACTAGTTGTTTTGAGAGAATGTGAGGAATTGATTATTATTTCATAAAAATACCAAGGTACTACCATATTGGTAATAAAACTATTAGGATTCCTAACATGTATATTATATTTGCGTTGTACAAGGTAATTATCTATATTTTCCTTTTAAAGTTTTGTTACATTTGAATGGAGGCTTGACAACATCAACATTATACCAGACACATAATAGATCCACCCACTTTATTTTTACGTTAGAAATATACATGGTTTAAAAGTTAAAATAAAATATTTTTAGAGCTATCCTCTATTTCACATTTTTTCGTCCTAGGAGTAAGTGTCGTCGCCCTAATATTTTGATGTATGCAACCTATTTTTTAATATTAATATTTATGTTTATTTAATTTTTGTGACCCTTACAATCTATGTTGAAATTTATCCTTTTTTTATTGATAAGGGCGGGGTGAAGGGACACGTTCCCTATTTACATAAACGGAAGCCAAACCTCAAGCGTTCAAAATGAAAAAACAATCAGGTCACACTGACATACTAACAAAAACTAGTATTTTATTCTATAGACTACTATACAAGACATGCAAGATTTTAATTATTAGATTCCATTGAGACATTGAGATTTTCTGCAGACAGATAATGGTATATCCCGAGATCGGCCATCAAAGTCCCCAACAGATTTGTTTTCTTTGAGCCAACCTCTCCAGAGATACTTGAAGGCGTCACTGGCAGAGGCCCCGCAACTTCATCCAAAAGCTTGGAACCAACTCCAATGGAAGACCAAGGGATTTCACATTTGGGAGTTTAATTCGAGCATGACCGGAGTTCTTTTCCCTCGCAAAGGCCACCAAATTATCTGTAAATTCCAACAGAACCTGAAACACTTCTCCAAATAAGTGAAAACACCAACATTAAAATCAGAAGGGACCCGGATTCTCGTCACTACGCCGACCAAGACAAAAGATTGAAATTTGCAACCTTGGAGGCCAAATTCCCGTAGAAAGAGGGCCACACCTAGTGAGTGGCAAGATTAACAACCTCTGCTTTTGAGGGACGAAGGACAAGCAAATTCTCGACAAAGATAAATGCAATGCCACTGTTGACCCTTGGCCACCTTTCCACATTTATAAAGTCTTCCCCCAGAATCGATTTAACAGCCACTAAATCTTCAACAGAAGAGATACGAAAAATATTTTTCAGTTTGGAATCAGAGACCATATTCCAGAATGCCATCGCCTTCATATCGCACAACAATGTAAGTCTGGGAGCTCGAGGAGTATCCATCGTAGTAGAAGCAAATCAAAATTAAACAAAGGCATCCAACATAACCTGCCTTAAGTAGATGCCCTATCCTTCGCACACGGGAGAGAACTGTCATCGTTTCCATGACAAGGAGAATCCCTCGAGACAATCATTTCAAGGCCCTCCCACGCATAGCAATTAAATTCCACTTCATCCAATTGATCTTGCTTGATCCCTTCATTAGTTAGCCAGTCGACACACTGATTGCCTTCCCTATACACATGCCTAATACTCTAGGTATTGAACTTAGATAGTTATCATAATACTTTTTGAATACCCAGATCAAGCTTCCACGATAAGGATCTTTTTTTAATGATGGCATTTATAATGACCAAGGAATATCCTTCTATCTCTAGATTCTCGATATTAAGAGAGGCGGCTAAGAGAAGACCCTTGCTAAGTGCTTACAGTTCAGCATAATTGCATGTGCCATCCTTGAGTGTATAGGAAGCCGCTCCCCACCACCTTACCTAATGAATTGCGAACCAAGCAACCCGCACTAGAAGCCCCGGGATTGCCTCTGGCAGCCCCATCAAAATCAATCTTAAAGAAGCTAGGGGGAGGGGGAGACCATTTAGAATTCCTCCTAGCCAAAGAAGAAGGAAGAGAAGATTTCAAAGCCTCATCCCTAGGTTTGATAATCTTAGGCCAACTCTTTTCCATCTCCATGTCATGTAAAGTAAAAGAGCAAGATCTAGACCAATTCGAGGACATTACTTTAGAGATAGCACCTTCCAACCTAAAAAATACCACTTTCATAGAGCTACTTTCTTCCCTAAAGATAATTTTATTCCTTTCCCACCAGATGTGCCAAATAAGAAGCATAAGGCTACTATGCCAAATGGAAGAAAGAGCTCCAGAGTGAAATTTAATAGGCCAAGCCTAAATGGCTTCAGGAAGGGAATTTCGCTGTACACAAGGGAGGTTGAGTTTGACACACAACCAATTGCAACATTTCATAGCAAAGGGGCAATGCAATAATAAATGATCCCTAGCTTCCTCTTTCTTCTCACACAAATAACATCTAGTGGGACCTTGAAATCCAAACTTTTTCCTCCTTTCCTGAGTAAGTATTTTGCCTTGGAAAGCCATCCAAGTGAAAAGGCCAGCCTTCGGAGGGAAAGAGGGCACCCAACAATCCTTCCAAATTCTATTCTTAGCAGCAACATCAGAATGCAATATAAGATAACCAAGATGCGGGGACTAAGAACCCGAGAAAGAAGCTGTCCAGACAATTTCATCCTGTTGATTAGACAACAGAACTTTTCTATCATGGAGAGCATAAATGAAATTATTTTTAGTTTCTTCAGGAAATCCAAAATGATCCAGGTTTTTCCATTGAATCACAGAGGGGGAGGCGATCAACGATCAGTCCATAGTTAGAAGACGACATGCTCCCATTTTTCTAGCAAAGTTCTTTTAATCCATTCAAACTCTGGAATGTCACCAAGGGAAGAGAAACCATTCCAAGGGTCATCCCAAAAAAGGGTTTTTTCTCCATTCATGAGTCCTCCACTCAACATTATTTAAAAACAAAGATCTACAATCAATCATAAAATTCCAAATATGGGAGCCCGTAGGAGGATTCACAATACAAAGGATAGATTCAGGAAGAGGGGCCCCCCAAATATTTCTTCTCGAACACCTAACTGAGATGACTGATGGGTTTGGAAATCAGATTCCAAACTAGCTTGGCACCAAGGGCCAAATTTTGTAAGCCAAGATTAAGAATCCCTGCTCCACCAAGCTCTTTGGGTTTAGCAAGAGTATCCCAACTGATCAGTGGAATTTTTATTTCTCCTGAGAGACCTTGCCAAAGGACCTTTCTCAATAGAACCTTTAATTTCTCCAAAACACTCTTGGTAATTTTAAGGACATAGAGAAAATACAAGAGAGAAGCACAAAGAACAAACTTAATTAGAATCAGTCTCCCAGCCAGGAAGAGCCATCTCCCTTTCCAAGAGTTTAATTTAACTTCCATAGAGGAGAGAAATTCCTTCCACAAAGAGGCCTTGCCTGAACCATTAAACAAGGGGATACCAAGATACTTTACTGACAAACTACCCTTTTTGAATCTGAAGATATTTAAAATTCGAGCTTCAAGATGTGGGGCGACATTGAAGAAGAAAATGCAGGATTTAAGGAGACTAACCTCTTGACCGGAAGCTAACGAGTATCCATCTAATGTAGCTTTTAATTCTTTAGCTTCGCAAATGCTAGCCTTACCAACACAAAAAAGTATCATCCACAAATTGTTTGGCGGGAGATGGGAGAAACTCCATGAGTAATTTTCAACCCCATAAGTTTGCCTTCCCACCATCTTTTTCTTGATAGACCTGCCAAGAGATTCAACAACTAGAATATAAAGAAAGGAAGACAAAGGGTCCCCATGTCTAATACCTCTATTGCTTACAAAAATACCTCAACACAACACCCATTAATCAAAATAGAGAAAGAAGGGCAGATATACAATTGAAGATCGAATCATGCAGAAGCTTGGAGAAACCAAATTTTCTGCGAGTTGTGATGAAAAACCTTCAGTTAATCTTATCATAAGACTTACTGATATCATGCTTTAACATCATACCCAGAACATTATTCGAAGAGAGGGAGTGAGTCAGCTCTTGGGACATAATTACTCCTTCGAAGATTGACCTACCAGGAAGAAAATCCGTTTGTTCCTGGGAGATAAGAGGATCCAAAAATTCTTTCAATCTAAGAGCTATAGGCCTTGGAAATAATTTTATATGGAGTGTTACAAAGGGAAATCGACCTAAAAATATGTAAAGGAGGAGGGCTGAAGCGTGTTTGGGGAAGAGGCAAACAAAGGTGCTATTCAACATTTTCAGCATAGAATGAGATCTCCTTGAATCTTCCACCGCCGCCCAAACATCATAACCAACGATTTTCCAAAATTTCTCAAAAAAATCAGCAAGGAAACCATCTGGACCTAGAGCCTTATTCTTTTCCATAGAGAAGACCAATTTTTCGATCTCAGAAAAGGAGAACAACTTCAAAAGGGAAACATTTTGATCCTCAATAATAAGAGAAGGGATACAATCTACAAGGGAAGACTGAACCTCTTGAAAGGAGGCAATATGCCCTCTTAGCAGGAAAGAGAAAAAACTAATGCCTTCATTCACAATGTCCTTCTACTTAACTAGTATATCCCCTTCGCTATTCTTAATTTCCGAAATGAAATTCAAATTTATTTTAGATTTAACTGAGGCATGGAAAAATTTAGTTTTTCTGTCCCCATCTTTAAGCCAAATCTCCCTTGATTTTTACTTCCAATAAATTTCCTCACTGAGGAGCAACTCACCCCAGTTCATCGAGAAGAGATTTCTCCATGACAAATTCCTCTTGACCCATACTGGAGTTGAAGACTTTTAGGTTGAGAGATTTCAGTTTGGATTCCACCCCGAACGTTTTCCTGGAAAATAATTTTGAAAAACTTACCATTCCACTCCAACAAATCCTTTTTCAGCCTCTTATGCTTTTGTGCTAGCACAAACATCTTAGAGCCATCAATTTGGTAAGAATAACAAATCAAGTTTAATCCATCCTTCAAGGGAGGCGTCTCTGAGCCACATAAGTTCAAACTTGAAAGGGGATTTATGAGGAGCTTCATCATAGCTAACCACGAGGGACACCGGAAAATGATCCGACCCAGACCAAGGAAGAAAAAAGCTCTCCAGAATAATGTCTCTAAGAGATCAATTAGGACTAGCAAGAAATCTATCTAATCGTTCATCAATATTACTAAAGCCCTTTCGTCCTATTACTCCACATGAACCAACCCTGCTTTAGGTTCCAAATCTAGCAAAGCGTTGTCCCTAATGAAGGAACAAAAGTCTAATTGTGACTAAAGGTTACTACTAATGCCCCCCTTTCTTAACCTTACATGTGGAGATGACATTAAAATTGCCCCCCAAAATGAACAATTGATCCCCCAGAGTAGAAGCAGATCGATAGATGATATCCGACTATAGATTTCTTTTTCCAAGAATACTATTAGGGGCATAGACATTAAAGAGATAGAAAACTAAGTGAGAGTATCGAGGGCTAACACATACTAGTTGCCAATTGGGATTTTGGGCTTACAACTCCTCCTTAACAATGCCATCCTTCCAAAGAATACCTAGACCACTGGAAGCACCAGTCGAACCCTATAAGACCCCTTTCTAACCTTTACTAGCTCTGCTCCACACATTATCAGCTTCAACAACAGATACTTTTTTTTTCCTACAACAGAACCAAACACACCTCCGAGGAGAGGAGATAATGCTTTAGCAAGTGTTGTTTGTCAGAGGTGTTGAGGCCTTTGACATTCCAGGAGAACAAATTCATCGTCGACAGGGAAGGATTTTCACCTTCCTAAAGTCAAAAACATCGAATTTCAGGGTACTCTGCTTTCCTAAATCAACTTCTAACTGTGCAACCTCTTGTTTTGAATTTCTACCTCTCTTTCTAGAATAACCACAGAAGGCTAAGACTAATCCTTCTTGACCAACGACTAATTTAGAAGGAGCTAAATTAGAAGCTAAAGCCCTCTGGTTCAAGCTCCCCATCCTCCAAGTCATCACTTGTGGCATCAGGTTGCTCTAAGAGCAGAGTCCCATTATTTGAAATCCAATAGTTAAGAGATTCCAAAGAAGAGGCATGCCCCTTCTCCATACCTTCCTTGATCAAGGAAGCAAGAGCCTCTAAGCCCTTGTGAACTTCTTCCGTTTCCTTCAAAAGAGAGAGAGGGAGTCAAATCCTGTGGGGGCCTAGAATTGGACAGAACTGAAAAGGATGTATGCCATTAGGATTGCCATCCTTAGAGAAGATCTGAGAGAGGGAGGGAATAAAAGAGAGAACCGGAGCAATCTACAACACATTAGTGAGAGGAGGAGGGAATCTGACAGTCCTCTTAATTTGTTTCCGGGAAATCCTTCCTTAGATGCCCCAATTTTCCACAATAAAAAACAATTAACATTCAAACCCTCACAATCAATTGCCCGAGCCTTGAGACCCCTAGTAGAATTCAAATTTATTGATCTTGGGAGAGGGGAGGTCATATCCTTTTTGACACAGACTTGAGCCAAAGGATTCCTCCAAGCCGAGAGAGAAGGATTATAAATCGACACCAATAAGCTGAGGGAATTTGCAATAGCCTTCAAAGCAGACTGATTCCAAAATTCAGAGGGAAAACTATGAACAAATCAACCAAAGCGGGGCTCGAAGGATTTTTCTGAATATGGTTTAAAATCCAGAGACTAAGGACGAATATACAAACTAGTGGAATTCAAAAACTAGGGTCCACCTTTATATAAATTTTCCAAAAAAGCCACTGAGTGAAACAAAACTTGGAAGAAACCATTCGTAAGAAAATTTATATTGGGTTTCCACTCCTTGCCCTAAAACCAAAAAACCCCAATTCAAAATTTTTTCTTCTAGAAAACCTAGCCCCCACAAATTTATAACAGATCACCCTTTGTAATCAGACATCCATGAATTTTTGTCCCGAGGCGGAATAAAGATCCACATTCCACCATTTCCGTGGATATTTTGAAGTCAATACCCTCCACCTTAATCTCCTCCAATTCCATCAAACCAACAACCCTAGTTTCAATTGGATTTGAAGAGACCTCCTCCATCACCACCAGGAAAGAATTACCCTTTCCCCTGACACAGTAAAGCTTCCACCACCACATTTTCCAAAGCTGAGATCCCTAACAACGAGGCCAGGGATTTGATCACTACTCTAGGGACAAATATATGAATCAAGGTAGAAATTTCTTCCTTCTCTTGAGCTGCCTGAACTTTACCCACCCACTCCTCACCGCTACCACTTCCAAGCAGAATCTTGTTCGCTCCAGAGGAATAATCCTGAATGCTAGGAAATTTTGTTGAGCCATGCTTTGCGGCAACGGTCACTTTCACATGCGAACGTTTAAAAATTTCACGGGGTTTCGCACGTTTGGCGCTCCATCTCCTCCCCATTCATTGCATCATCAGTTATTACATAAAAATTCGTTGAAATTTATTCTTAATATAGCATGTTTTAATTATTTTGAAGTACTTTCTATTTTCATTAAATAGAATATTTTAGATGTGTTTTTAAAGCACATATGTTATTAAAACATATAATTTAATATAGTTGAGTAATCCCAAAAAGTTTCGATGTCGTTAAAAAGGAAGGATTTGTTATGGAAATTAAGACATATTCAATACTCAATAAACAATGCATTAGATATGACAATTATTTGTATTTATTATTACCTAACTTTGTCAATTTATAGTCAAGAATGAATTTTCATTTAAATATTAATATGCTCGCGAGGCCAAGCATGGCTAATTAAATTTGAAATATTACAAAGGAAATACATATTTTTAATTAAATTAAATTACATTTGTTTTCCTTATGTACTCTCAAGATTGCTTTTTTAATTATTTAGTGTACATACAATTAGACATCATCACAACTCATGTTTATATGTTTACATGTTAATTTATTATCATTGTGATGGTTGCATCCCTTGGTTTCACTTTATGGAACCCATTTAAATCTAATCATGTTAAGCTCACCTTGTACCACACTTAACCTGATAACTGAACTAAAAAATAGTATTATCAAATTTTTGGTCTCTTGGTACTCGTAGTGAAAAATCACAGAAAACAATTTTTCATCTCACAACAAACTGATAACTCCATACAATTTCAAAGTCTGTTATCGAAAACATCTCCATATTATTTTGGGTCCCCTTTTTTGAATGAAAACTGACATCATGGATAACCACAATAATAATGGATTCATTTTCTCATTTATTTTTGGAAGGAAGAATGACAATATATAACATATAGGTCATTGATCTCGACGTGAACACATTTTTCCACATGTTATTCATATACTCTACACCCCCTTTCTTCCTTTTGGGGTGATTTAAACAAATGACACGTAGTCTATATGCGACTTATCAGAATATAGAAGAGGATAATATATGGAAGAGGTGAGATTTGAGTTGTTGGGGGATTTCAACTAGATTTACCATCTCCATTGACTTCGCTTTTCACAACCCCTTTGAATCCACTCATGTTGTGTGTGCCTCAAGTGTAGTGTGTGACTAACTTCGTTTAAAGTATAGTTTGAGGTGTGAATTCTCAAGTCTTCCACCAGAAAATTTATCACAATTTATTGTTGAATTCCTTAAAATTTTGTCGCTCATTTCTTTGACAAATTGATGTAGAACTGTGAAGAACAAAAACAACATAAAATCAAAGAATCATGTAATATTCTTTCTTCTTAATCCTCTCATTCTTTCATTTGATATGGAAAACCATCTGTCCATGGCATTTTAAGTTCCTAAAAAATGCTTTGCCCTTATGAAGGTGCGGAAAGTCACGAGCTTCACCTGAAAAAACAAGAAAACAATAAAAGCAATTCAGGATTTTATGTTTAAACACTATGGATAACAATCATATCAGTAGAAAACGGACTTTAAGCATTCAGAGTATTGAATGATAGGTATTTACTTTTACAACTATCTCTAGAGTATGTTGCCTCAAGGATTTGCAACTATCACCCCTTCCTCGTTCAAGAAAGTTGAAGCTACCTTGATTTTTAGGAAGCAAATTAACTTTGATCTAAGCGGGGCCATTGAACTTAGACCCCACATTTCACCAAATTTTCCATTGTACTCTTTAATTTTTTGACCTACACACAAATGGTAAATCATCCATATGTGACTTTGCAAAATAAAGAATAGGATCACCTAATTTTTCCTCCAATATTTTGCATACACATGTAATTATCTTCCTTGTATTCCTTTATTCATCTCTTAGCTTCCCCCTGCAATGTTTTTCCTTTCTTTTCCTTATTGGTGTATTCATTGCACCGCTTGCATGTGATTGCTAGTAATAAGTAAATTATCAACATATAATACAATGAGAATAATATATTTTTTTAAAATTTTACAAATAAATCGTTATCAAAAGAACAGTTAGTAAAACCAACTTCATGGAAAAAACTATCAATATTTGCATACCAAGATCTAGGAGCTTGTTTTAAACCATATAGAGATTTTTTTTAATTCACACATATACATTTCTTTACCAGGTTCTTCAAAGCCTTTAGGTCGGGTCATATAGATTTCCTCTTTTAAGTCACCATTCAGAAATGCATTCTTGACATCCATATGATGAATTTCTAAACCATATTGAGCAACTAAGACAATAAGAATCCTTATAGTGCTTATTTTTGCAACTGGTGCAAAATTTTCAACGTAGTCGATATCGTGTTTTTGAGTAAACCCTCAAGCTACTAATATGGTTTTGAATTTATTAACACTACCATCAGCTTTATATTTGATTTTGTATAGCCATCTAGATTCGACTATACTTCGTTTTACATGAGGGACTAAATCCCAAGTCTGATGTTTAATTAAGGCAGTGTATTCTGATTTCATTGCATCTACCTATCTTTTGTCAGAAGAAGCTTCTTCGGAAGATTAAGGTTCAGGTTCATACATAGTCATTAGGGCATGATATGTACATTGACTTCTAGTCATTTTATGAAGGTTTTCAAGATTAAAGTCTTGAATAATTGACGCAACCCATTTAAGTCTTTTAGTTACAAAGGAAACATGATCCGACTCTTTTTAAACTATGGATTCATTGCTAACTTTATCACAAATATCATTATCAATGTCATTATAATTATTTTATACTACATTAGATTCATCATAAACAAATTCAACAGACGGGAACAATGAGATTTTTAGTGATAACAGTTTAAGAATTCCGCTGTTGTTGTTCAAACACTGCCAGTCGTATTTCGTTGGATTCACGTTGAAAATAGACTTGTCAAACAAGTACTCTAGATATAAAATGTATTAGTTTGATAATAATGTTTATTCATTGAAATGTAAGTGATTTTGTTTAGTTTTACATGCAAACAATGACTTAGTCATTGTGTCGTAAAAAAATATATTTACATATTTTCGATTATTGAAAAAAGAATCTAATTAAAAAACTAATTTTTGACAAATTTTAGATAAGAAATATTTAAATTAATTTAATAATTTGATAAAAAAGAAAAACAATATAAAATGCATCTATAAACTTTTTTGGAGCATAGCTCCTATGAGGAGTTATAACTACTTTAGCCCAGTCGAGTTGGTTTTGCCAACTCGGCAAGATGAGTTAATTGACGAATGCTTTCGAGCGATCCGAGCTCACTAATATTCCAATTACTATTCAACCAACTGAACCATACTAACTCACCATATATTTACCAACAATGCCAATTCCAATCAAGTCATGGTAACTTGCCACGAATTATCACAAACTCACCACATTCTACCTTGCGGTCGAGCCACTTATATTTGCCAACAAAACAAATGGTGGTGTGACTAAAGTGGGACTAAGTCATAACATTAAAAAGAAAGCCATGGCACGATAAAGGTTTGTTGTCTTGCGTGGGGACATAGATGACACGTGGTGCTTGAAGGTTGGTTTGGTGAGAGGGAATGCAGAGCTCACCACATGTCACACAGGGGATGCGTCAAGTTGTGAAGGGGGGCGCTTAGTACAAGGTAGGCATAGGACATAGGTCGCATGGGTTAGTCTTAGGATTTAGATTATAAGGTTGCTTGACATAGGCTTTAGGCTATAGTCTAAATATAGACTATAGTTTTTAAAATTCAAATGTCACCCATTTATTTAAAGGGGTACCAATGACATAGAAAAATTATTTTATTGAATAAAAATGGTGAAATAACAAGTTGGAGTTTTACCACATGTCTCCCCGTAACTTGAGTTTAACCCTTTCGATATTAATTTCTTGCATTCTATTTTCCCAACACTCTTTAGAAACATTGGAACTTAATAAAATATTTTAAACAAACCTCAACCCTTACCTTTTATGTTGTATGTTCCTAGTAAGTTTTTTTTTCACCCCTGAGATTTCACGCGAGGGTAACAACCTTGAAAGTGTCATGTAATATAATTTTACCTGTGTGCAAAAAACATATAATGTATGTCTCGAAGGGGGGTGTATTTATTAACTACCCAACCACCCCAACCGACACACCA
The DNA here is from genome assembly GCA_019776745.2 of Taxus chinensis. NCBI lineage: Eukaryota > Viridiplantae > Streptophyta > Pinopsida > Cupressales > Taxaceae > Taxus > Taxus chinensis. The sequence goes on along the minus strand of CM034153.1, from coordinate 633,101,429 downwards.
GATTAGTTTAACTAAATTAGGATTTAATTATTTATCTTCCCACTCTAGTACCATGTTTGGATGAGGAACATTAAATTAACCAATCAAATTAAATATTGCTATAAACATTAACGTGAACATTATAAACCATGCAAGAAATAAAAAGTACACATGATAGGAATTACGTGGAAAACCCCCGAGGGGGAAAAACCCACGATAAATGAGATTTTCCACTTATCAAAGAAACAATTTATAGTCTAGCAAATAATATTCCTCCTCACTTCTCTCTTGATCAAATCCACACAATATGAATTAACACAATATGACCCATGGTCATATTTATTTGACCCCACGGGTCACACCTTATTAAGTGATGGGGTGTACCCCGATTTAATAATGATTGATTAATTAATAATAAATTAACATAAACAAATATAGTTTATATTAAATCATAAATAATATAAATATTCTTGATTATTTAATTATAAACTAAGGTTTATAGGCACTTAATATTATGTTCTAACATAAGGAGAGTGAACTCTCTAAAGCAATAAGTTTGAGAACCTGGACCTTTTCTTGAGAACCTGGACCTTTTCATCGATTTCTATTCCTTCCAAACCCTCGCATAGATGAGTTTTTCCTTCAAGTTCAGAGAATACTGGGAGTCTTGTTTTAAATTCTCTTCCTTTGCGACGCTCTCGTAGTCCACCCTAAGAGGTGTCCCACAACGTGTGAGGATATAATGGGGCCAAATGTTGCTCCATTCAAGTTGAGCTCTCTAATTCAGACAAGATCCCGCTTGTTAATAATTTTTCCATTCTTGGTTCGAAGGATGGTATTCCATACGGACAGGGGGAGTTTGATATGTCTGATTTTTCATGAATTTCATCTCATGAAACATAATAAGACCTTAAAGAAACATATATTTATTAAACAAATCAGATCCAAAAACTTATATTGATGCTCAAATCAGATCACAAGAGTAGTATCTTCAACAATGAATCACAAGATGCAACAAAGTCCTCACAATACAACCAAAAATGTCTCAAGACCACATATGAAGAAGTACAACTATAAGAAGGTCTTAAACTTCAATATTAGATATGAAAACACCTCAGAAACCTGAAAATAACATCAACATGCTATGAAGATAGCACCCAAAATTTCCCTCCTTCTCCAACTCATTTCCAAAGAAAATATACCAACTTTCTGTTGATGCAAAATCACAGCACCCCTGAACGCACATCAGGCTTCTAGGTTGATGTTCAGGCATCCAGTGTGATTGCACAACATGGAAACCTCTCTCCAAGCGTGGGACTTGTAAAACCGAGAGAGGAATCTCCAGAGAAGGCTGGTTCCTGCTCCTAAACTACCTGCCACAAGCTATTCTAGTGCAGGCAAGCTAATCTAATCCTAATCTAACCATGCCGAGGAGACAGAGAGAGAGAGAGAGGGGAAGAACAGCAAAAACCTACACTAAAACGGTGATACACCAGAGAAGGAGAATGTTGAACATCTATCAAAACTGCCATGATCAGTGCCAAATCAATTCCATGGCTGCCAATTTTGAAGAAAGGAAGCTATTTCTCACAACCAGTTGCAGGATTTGTTTAGCTTGCCTTTGCTTCCAGTTAGAGTAGAGTAATCAAAATTTCACCCCCCCTGGGTAAATTTCGATAACATGCATTAGATTCTCAGGTCCCAGGAAAATTGATTGATTCGGGGCCAAAATTCAGGCTTGCAGGGTCCCTTCAGGTAATTTTCTAACTCCCCTGGCCGAGGAAAAAAGAAAAGCTCTGAGAAAGTGCGGAGAAGGTTGCAGAAAGCAAGTAGTTCGGGCCAGGAAAATTTGTGAAAATCGGCTAAGTCCCAGTCCAGCACAAGTTGGGACAAATGGGATGAACCGCCCGAACCGCCCGAAATGAGTCCAACAAATGGGACAAGTGGGACTAAAGTAAAATGCCGGTTTAACCGAACTTCGGGATGAATGGAACAAATGAAAATGCCCAAAACGGCCGAATCGCGCGAAATCATCACAAGGAGCCCAAAAGCAATTGGGACGCGCGGGACAATAGGGCGCGAACCGGCCGAACCGGCCGAAAAGGGTCAAGTCAGTCCGAAGCAAAGTGGGACAAGCGGGCCAAAAATGCCCGAACCGGCCGAATCGGCCGAAATGAGCACAAAGGGTCCAAAATCAAATGGGACATCCGGGACAAATGGAGGCGAAGTACGTGAAGGAGCCAAGAGCCAATCAGAAGCTGCCACGTGTCCTCACAAGGGAAAAGGTCAAAAAGTCAAAGGGTGAGTTTTCGAGCGCTGATCCGAACCAATGAGAAGCTGCCACGTATCCAAGCGAAAACCCCACACAAAGGGATATGTCGTCGGGTCGTCCAAACCCGACGCACAAAGAAATCGGGTTTCATAGTCAGGAAAACACGATGGAGAAACATTGTCGGAAGGGTTGAAAAACCCGACACCTAAGAAATGTGTCGGAGGGGTTGGAAAGCAAGAAAATCGGAAAAACAAGTCAAAAGCATGGGGCGAAAACATATGTTGAGCCACCTCCCAAACCCGATGCAAATGGAGAGGAGAATCCCAAACCCGACGGGCTGAAGACCTTTCTCATCCAATCAGAGTCTGCCACGTGTCATCCAGGTGGCAATGCGCGGGAAAATATTTTAAAAATCTGTTTTCGCCTGTTCCGTGCCCTAAATCCTCAAATCGTCATATCTTTTGATCCAGAGCTCGGATTTGCATGTTCCTTATATCAACGGAAAGCTAGTGAAATCCTCTACATGATTATGGGGCTAATCTCGAGTTTTGGTGTAGTCTAGAGAGAGAAAATCGAGAAATGGCTCTGACGCGTGGTAATGACAGAAGTGACATTTCAGCGACCAGTTTTAATGCAGCAGACAGCCCGCCGTTTTGCCAGGATCCGTCGCTTCTACCATGATGAAATGATTTAAAATACGACCTGGAGGTGGTTGGAGGAGATCTGACTTTCCTCTTTCTTCCTTCTCTCATTCTTCCTATATATTGTAAGGAGTGGCAAAATATAAAAAAGAGTTGTTCATTCTTTCTGCTCGGCCCTCCCTTCTTTTCTTCTCTAGGGTTGAAAATGGAGTTCGAACCTCCTCCCTACTCTGTAATGGCATTTTTTGCCTTTTACTAATGGAATGATGTTCTGTGCAAACTTCTGAAGCAACAAAACGTGTTTTGTGATGCATTTGTCCATCCTTTCTCGTTTTTGCTTGTTTTCTTCTTGCCTCTCTTCATTGCAGGTGTCTGTGCATGTTTGAACGTTCATTGCAGATCTGGAGCTGTGTTCATGGAGTTTTGGGACATTTTCTGTGTGAAATCTATCCTTGGGGTTGTGATGCTTCTGTCCATCCTTCCCATTGCTCACCTCTCTTTGTCCCATGGCAGTTTTGATAGATGTTCAACATCCTCCTTCTCTGGTGTATCACCGTTTTAGTGTAGGCTTTTGTTCTTTTCCTTTCTCTCTCTCTCTCTGTCTCCTTGGCATGGTTAGATTAGGATTAGATTAGCTTGCCTGCACTGGAATAGCTTGTGGCAGGTAGTTTAGGAGCAGGAACCAGCCTTCTCTGGAGATTCCTCTCTCGGTTTTACAAGTCCCACGCTTGGAGAGAGGTTTCCATGTTGTGCAATCACACTGGATGCCTGAACATCAACCTAGAAGCCTGATGTGCGTCCAGGGGTGCTGTGATTTTGCATCAACAGTTTTGGCACGCCCGGTGGGACCTTAGAGGTCTTTCACTTCATCTTTTGCAGGTTGATGTGTTCCTGTGAAGATTTCAGCCTTTGGAGGCACTTGCAAACACATCTGGCGACTCCATCTGATCAGCAACCCATTTCTCTGAGCTTGCAGACCCGTTTCCATACATTTTCATCCATCTTTCTTTCCATCCCTTTCATTCTTTTCCATTCCATGAAGTTGTGCAATCATGACTTCATTTCCATCATGGATTTCACATCAACAATAGCAGTATATTCCACCTCCAACACGTTTTACAAATCCTCCAGATCAGCATGCATACTCATATGAACAGCAGTGCCAAAGTCAGTTTGGCTATGGAGCTTTCCAAGAGCAAGGGTGTGCATACAATGAAGACCATCAGATCCAAGATGCTGGTCTGTTGGAGAAAATCCAAAAGATGGAGGAGGGGATGGTGCAGTCCAGGGCTCAGGCACAGATGAGAGCATTTGGAATCGGTTGTGAAGCACCCTGTCCATGGGTGGGACCTTTTCCAAGTCATTACAGCCCTCAGGAGAAGCTTGACTTCATGATTGCAACGCTGCCTTTGCTTGCAAAGTGGATTGAAGAAATAGAAGTGTATGAGAGAAGTATTCAGCAACCTTGTCAACAGGTAAACACACCATCTCATGCCTTTTCTTTTCCTCTTTCCCAATCTGTTTCAGTTCAGCAGTGTCAAGTTTCAAACTCTCCATCTGCTGTCCCAAATGTTGAATCCATTTCTCCACCTCTCAGTCTTCCACCACACCTCGATTCTTCTTTCCTTTTTCCTTCCAAACAGTCATCCCCTCCACAAGAGCTAAAAGAAACACCCCCTCCTCCAAAGAAACAAGAGGTTTCACCTCCTCCACCACCACAAAAAATTGTCAAATCAGTGGAGTTTCAACCTATCCCTCCTTTTGCATTCCCAATTCCATGTGGGAAAGAAGAAATTGTAAAAATCAGTCATCAAGGACAGCAAGAGGAAGAGCCAAATAGAAAAGAAATGACAGACAGCTTGAAGGTTTGGGCTGCCAAATTTGGGATGACAAGGATCCCCTTGATGGTCAAGCCTACAGAAGAAGCTAGGGTTGGAGAACAAATGGTGGTCAGGACTGATTTTGTTGCAGCAGAAGAAGAAGATCTTGCAGCCCCAACTTGTCCTCTAGAGCAGCAGATTGAAGAGTTTGACTTGACAAACTTCATGCTGGAGAAGGAGTTCAATCAAGAGCAAGATTGCCTTCAAACATTGGAGGAAGGAGAAGCTGCTCCAAATCCAAAAGAAGAGGAGCACAATCTAGCTATGGAGGAGAAAAACGCAGATCCAAGGGCTTTGAGCACAAAGCAGGTTACAGAAGAACCTTCAGTTCTTCTTTCCACTTCATCTCTCTCAAGTTCTAGCACTGAAAAGGAGTTTGATCTCTCAAACTCAATATTGGAGAGTGAAGGAAACCATGGTGGTCAAGTTGCAGATCAAGAGGACACCATGGAGGAAGTTGAACACGAGCAGCAGGACAGCAATGAGGCAGTTTACCTGTCAGATTTGGAGGACTGTTTTGATGGAGAAGAGCCGGTTGAGTTTTCACCATTCTCTCTTTCATCATCCACATTCCAAACACAAGAGTCTGCTGTCATGAAGGAGAGCATTCATTTGCAGCAGCCTGCATCTTATAGCAGCCCTTTGGAACCAAAATTGGAAGATTTAAATCTTCCATGTTCTTCATCGGAGGAAGAGAAAGGGCAGAAGGGTCCTACCATTTCTTCCACGTCATCTATTCAGGTGGGTCTACAAGAAGACTCCATTCTTGGAGTTGAAAATCAGAGCTATGGGCATATCAAACGGATCAGACCTTGCCCAATCAGGTATTTGGCTTCATTGGAGCCAAAGGAGAAGCCACAACCAGTCATGCTTGCTTCTGAGCATGAGGACGAGCTACAAAGTACCAAGGATCAGCTGCCATACCTCTTCAATCCAAATGCAGAGCAACTAAAAGAGGTATTGGATTTTTCAGTTGATACCTTGATGATTTGGATAGAAGACCAGCTTCTTGTTGATTTTCCATCCATCCAAACAGCCATGATCAGTGCCAAATCAATTCCATGGCTGCCAATTTTGAAGAAAGGAAGCTATTTCTCACAACCAGTTGCAGGGTTTGTTTAGCTTGCCTTTGCTTCCAGTTAGAGTAGAGTAGCTAGGTTTGCTTTCAGCAGAAGAAGTGCTTGTGCACACTCTGCATGTTCCATTTGGGGCATGTATGATTTTCAGTTTTGTACATAGTTTTTGGTGTTGCTGGTTTTGCTCTTGCACAGTTCGTTTCAGTGGTTTTTGGTGAGAACAACTCCAGGTTCAATGGGTTTCCAAGTGGCTCAGAGGAGAGATTTTCAAAGTTCAGATCAGTTTTCAGGTTGCAACTCATGACTCCATGCCCAATGGATGCTTCAGGCTACTGATCATTCATCTAGCAGGCAGATGCCCCCACTGAGTCGCCAAACTGTTATCAAAATTTCACCCCCCTGGGTAAATTTCGATAACATGCATCAGATTCTCAGGTCCCAGGAAAATTGATTGATTCGGGGCCAAAATTCATGCTTGCAGGGTCCCTTCAGGTAATTTTCTAACTCCCCTGGTCTGAGGAAAAAAGGAGAAAGCTCTGAGAAAGTGCGGAGAAGGTTGCAGAAAGCAAGTAGTTCGGGCCAGGAAAATTTGTGAAAATCGGCTAATCCCAGGCTAAGTCCGAACCGCCCGAACCGCCCGAAATCCAGTCGGCCCACAGTTTGGGACAAGTGGACTAAAGAAAATGCCGGTTTGAACGGTCGAAATAAGCACAAAGGGGCAGTTCGGACGAATGGAACAAATGCCCCCGAACCGGCCGAATCGCGCGAAATCATCACAAGGAGCCCAAAAGCAATTGGGACGCGCGGGACAATAGGGCGCGAACCGGCCGAACCGGCCGAAAAGGGTCAAGTCAGTCCGAAGCAAAGTGGGACAAGCGGGCCAAAAATGCCCGAACCGGCGAATCGGCCGAAATGAGCACAAAGGGTCCAAAATCAAATGGGACATCCGGGACAAATGGAGGCGAAGTACGCGAAGGAGCCAAGAGCCAATCAGAAGCTGCCACGTGTCCTCACAAGGGAAAAGGTCAAAAAGTCAAAGGGCGAGTTTTCGAGCGCTGATCCGAACCAATGAGAAGCTGCCACGTATCCAAGCGAAAACCCCACACAAAGGGATATGTCGTCGGGTCGTCCAAACCCGACGCACAAAGGAAATCGGATTTCATAGTCGGGAAAACACGACAGAGAAACATGGCGCAAGAACATGTCGGAAGGGTTGAAAAACCCGACACCTAAGAAATGTGTCGGAGGGGTTGGAAAGCCCGACGCACAAAGAAAATCGGGTTTCATAGTCGGGGAAACAAGTCGGAAAAGCATGGGGCGAAAACATATGTTGAGCCACCTCCCAAACCCGATGCAAATGGAGAGGAGAATCCCGAACCCGACGGGCTGAAGACCTTTCTCATCCAATCAGAGTCTGCCACGTGTCATCCAGGTGGCAATGCGCGGGAAAATATTTTAAAAATCTGTTTTCGCCTGTTCCGTGCCCTAAATCCTCAAATCGTCATATCTTTTGATCCAGAGCTCAGATTTGCATGTTCCTTATATCAACGGAAAGCTAGTGAAATCCTCTACATGATTCTGGGGCTAATCTCGAGTTTTGGTGCAGTCTAGAGAGAGAAAATCGAGAAACGGCTCTGACATGTGGTAATGACAGAAGTGACATTTCAGCGACCAGTTTTAATGCAGCAGACAGCCCGCCGTTTTGCCAGGATCCGTCGCTTCTACCATGATGAAATGATTTAAAATACGACCTGGAGGTGGTTGGAGGAGATCTGACTTTCCTCTTTCTTCCTTCTCTCATTCTTCCTATATATTGTAAGGAGTGGCAAAATATAAAAAAGAGTTGTTCATTCTTTCTGCTCGGCCCTCCCTTCTTTTCTTCTCTAGGGTTGAAAATGGAGTTCGAACCTCCTCCCTACTCTGTAATGGCGTTTTTTTGCCTTTTACTAATGGAATGATGTTCTGTGCAAACTTCTGAAGCAACAAAACGTGTTTTGTGATGCATCTGTCCATCCTTTCTCGTTTTTGCTTGTTTTCTTCTTGCCTCTCTTCATTGCAGGTGTCTGTGCATGTTTGAATGTTCATTACAGGTCTGGAGCTGTGTTCATGGAGTTTTGGGACATTTTCTGTGTGAAATCTATCCTTGGGGTTGTGATGCTTCTGTCCATCCTTCCCATTGCTCACCTCTCTTTGTCCCATGGCAGTTTTGATAGATGTTCAACATCCTCCTTCTCTGGTGTATCACCGTTTTAGTGTAGGCTTTTGTTCTTTTCCTTTCTCTCTCTCTCTCTGTCTCCTTGGCATGGTTAGATTAGGATTAGATTAGCTTGCCTGCACTGGAATAGCTTGTGGCAGGTAGTTTAGGAGTAGGAACCAGCCTTCTCTAGAGATTCCTCTCTCGGTTTTACAAGTCCCACGCTTGGAGAGAGGTTTCCATGTTGTGCAATCACACTGGATGCCTGAACATCAACCTAGAAGCCTGATGTGCATCCTAACAGTCACATTTGAACCAAGTAGGTCGGCCTATCTAAAACCCTTCATCCATGCACCAAAACTCTCAAAAACCCCACAAGAACATTCTTAAAAATACCCTAACAATAGTACCATACTTTTTAATGACCCAAAAAACTTTACATATGAATAAAATATCACAAAAATACATACATGGATGCAATTAATATAAACCAATCAAATTATTTAATTTACTGGGCCCAGTTCCTGTCAACACCAATCCATCACTCTGATAATATTTTATCGAGAACTCCTTGTGCTATGATTATTTCAGTAATGCACAACTTTTGGTTTGGTGGTAGCAATCTGGAAACACAATAGCAGACATAACACAAGAATACCACGGACTATGACATAAAAGAATGATGATAAATATAAAATACAATTGTAAAATATATTATTAACATAAAATTCTTATAATCTTACCCATGAATTACTCCAAGTGTTACCAACTCCACTTGTTTTACAATAATAGTTATGGGAGAAACTTCACAATTACTCATCTTGATGGATTCCTTAACACACATTCACAATGTATCTTTTATTCATAAAATAATTATTACAACTTTGTTTTATGATAAATGAGAGGGGGGTGACCTCTCTAGTTATAGAAATTTAGGCTTATCCACCCTATCTCTAGGAAATCTCTTCCGGCTAATCATATTCTGTGCCTAAACTCTTACCTTTACATGTAGGCTTATCTTTTAAGATAAGATTACCTTATCATCTCACATGGGTTCCACCTTTATAGATATTACAAAAATTTAATATAAAAAAATATTTATGACATCATTCCTTGTCATTATTACAAATATAATATTTCTAATTCTAAATCATGTAGACCATACTTACCCATTTACCCTAACTTTGACATTTTAACATTACCGAGACCACTTACGACAAAGATTTATTTTTTACTACAACATTCTTATCGTACTTTGACTGTTACCGTACTGTACTTTATTGGCGGTGCCGTACTAGTAGCGCAGTTATCTTCTAGTGGAAGCTACTACTAACTATACTTAACAACACCTTATTCCTAATATATACATTAAGGAAATAATAAATCATGGAGGAAAATTTTAGTGTTGACATTTCCTTCATAAAATTCAAAACAAATGTTTTCTGCACCTTTCAACACCTTGGAAACTTAATTTGATCACCAAATCACTTATACTGATCAAAACACATGCCATGTGACAAATAAAAACAAATGTAATAACCTATAAAACACTTATAAGAAATTTATAAGTCATGAAACATACTTCACTTCAAACCATAACAACATTTTCCTTCACTAGATTAACCTGTGAAAAAACATTGTCTCCAAAGGTTAGCTTATAAAATCAACTATACATGAATTCAAGATCTTCAAATGGATTAATTAGATGCCAAAATAATACATATTCACTTTACAGGTTATATTAAGCATCACACAATCCATATCATGCTTAAAACAACATCAAACTTCCAAAAAAATAGATCCTGTCCTGAACTGCCAAAAACCTTCTTACTAAAAGAATGCCTTGTAAACCCTGTCAAATCACCTCATCATGAGAAAATACATATATCAATAGAAATATATCTGAATCTACTTTCCAACACAACTTAAATCACCTCAACATTCCACATGTAGCTCAATTTATGGCTAAAACATTGGACCCTGCTATTTGAGACCCCAAAACTGCCCTTTGACCAATCAACCTGTTTGGACCTTGAAACATCATCAAATTGCATGAAAATGTCCTAAAAAATACATGGATATCAAGATAAACTCCCAATAATTATGCAACATAAATTTCACATCCTACTCCTTCAAACCATCTTGTCCTAAAACCTTCTTCTCCATAAACTTGTATTTTTATTTGGGGTCCAAATATCACCATGAACTCAAAAATACATTTCTAGAAATATTGAGCAGTCCTCTACAACATCCAATCTTCATTTTGTATGAACCAATCAAAACTGGGTCACAGAACTTCACCTTTTGTAAACTGCACCTAGCTAGGATTTAACTAGGGTTTTAAACCTCTTTACCTTTTAACATTCGTTCATAAAAACATGACAATAAAATGATCCCATTATTTTTGGGAAACCTTATAAACTAACTTTAGAAGCATCCCTAGAAATCAATTTTTTTGATGGAAATCAAACCATTCAGAACGAGCATTTGAAGTTGCACTTTGAGCTGGATTTTACATTGTTTTTCACCCTGTCTCACTAAAATAGTCATATCTTACAAAATTCAAATCATGGGCACCTGAATTTTTTTTGAGATCATAATCACTCATCCCTATAACTTCTCAAATAATCATAATATAAATTCCATGGTTCAATCTCTCAAGTCATTAAGACTTACCTATTCCTGCATGCTAGATCCTCATAGTAACAACTAGGGCCAACTGAAATAATGCAATAACTAAGAAATAAACCTCTAAAAATGACCTAAAAATACCTCATATACTATGATATACCTAATTTCATTCTTCCATGAACTCAAGTAGCTCCAAACCACTCTGTCACACTTCCAAGCAAAGCATATCTACTCCCAATAAGTACATGTGACATGGAAAATCACATGTACCTACACTATTCCAATGTGTGTGAGTTCTCTAGAACCCTCAAATCATGTTATTAATCATTCCAACATGATTCCCAAGCATCTAAGAAGCTCACACTACCAATCAACACATCTTAGTCACTTGTATAGGCTTGCTAGAGCAAGCACACATCATTGAATCCCGCTGTACCAATTGATATACATCTGAACCATCATGTTATATTTACAAAATACATCATGACATCATTCTACAATATTAAATTTTTCATTAATATGGTTTTGCATCAATGAGAAAACTTACTAGGACACCATGCCAACAAGTTCAACTTCACCACTATTTTCGTTTCAACACCTTATTACTCAAGCTTACAAGGTTATTTAGTTCAAGTACTAGAACCTCCGGCTCAAAATTTCACCTCCATACAACATTCTATGTGACTGTGATAGAGTGTTATAGCCATGACAGTCAAAATATATAAACTATTTGCAATGACCTTGACCCTATAACCTTTGTGAATCACTGAGAAATAAACCTCAAGAATAATAACTCAAAATATCTTTACTCAATTCAGTTTCTAATCATTTTGTTTATGGTCTTATCTCTCTTTACATTGTATCAATCCTTTGAAAACTTGCTGTTAGGGACTATTCTTGCATAAGAATTCTTTGAAATTTCAAGATCATCAATACATATTCACATGGAGTCAAACAACATACCTTGGGGATCAAAGTATTCTTCTTATGCCACAAGGTCTCCATCATTTATGCTCACTGTGATATCTCATTCCTAGAATAAAACTTTGAACATATACTCCCTTCAAGAAAAATAATGATATAAAACTTCATTAACCTTGTTTGAGGAACACTCTAGGTGGTTGTTTCATAATCCTAATGTTTCCCCTTTTGAATCACTCCTTCAACCTTCCACTGATCCTTAACCCTCTAAGCCACTATACACCTCTATTTCATAATGTTATAAAGTTAAGAGATTTTGAACTAAATTAGAATTTGGTTTCTTTAAGGAATTGTTGTAGAATCTATTAATATCAAGGTATTAAGTCTCAGGGCTTACCTTCACCTTTAGAATACACTAAATGCTCATTCTTACAAATTATGTGTCTTTACTAGTCTATCCACCCTATGCCCAATCGACTGTCAGCCTCTCAGGAATATATAGAAAACCAACCAATTAAATTAAAATTATCCTCTTGAATCAATAGTTTCTTCTCTTCATTTTCATTAGTAAAAATTCTCAGGTAAAAATAACAAATTTTGATAGTTAAATTATCATGTCCTAGCTCCAATAGGATTGTAATCTATAGTTCAGGAAAAGACAATTATTTTAGTTTGAACTTCACTCATAGATTAAACCAAAACACAATATTTTGGTCTAAGCTCTGTCTTGAAGAGTTTCATAAAAAATTCCTTACCAATGATTGATAACAACAAGCCAATCTTCATTAAATTAACAAAACCTACCTTTGATGCATGTTAGAAAACACAGATCTTCCTCAGCTTGTAAGGTTAGGTATTTACCAGGAAGGAAATATTTTTGTTTGTTTGAATCACTTGTTCCTATGTTAAAATTAATGATGTTGAGCCCTTGTCTATTGAATGTAGTGCCAAAAAGGCCTTCAATTGATGGCATTAGCCAACACAATTTCAGTTTAGGTATTTCAGGAAAACCCTAGCAAGCAAGATAGTCACAGTTATGTCCCTTAGACTTTATACAATTGCTTGACCACTTTTAACCAATTTATTGATCCTCAAGACCACATACACATTCTCTGGGTTCAATAAAACATATAACTCCTCACTATCATTCACAGTTACAGTCGTTTCACGAGTTCTAACATAAAAGGTATCAAAAGCTTACTTGAAGGAATTTGGTTAACATAATCATTTAACCTTACTCGAGGATATGTCTGAAATTAGAAAGGAAATGCATATGTATGTGCGAGTAATGCCCTCAAACTTCAAGATCTATTGTGACCATTCTCTATTTTCCCTACTACTAATACTGAGACCAACCTTTCTTAAATATATATAATCATCCAATGAACCCTTCACACTATAAGATACCAGACATTAATGATTGCAATCACACAAATTACAAATATAAAGTCATCCCGAAGAAACATATGCAAGGCACAAACCGAGTTTCCTCTTGAAACTTTGTCTCTTGATTTATATCCAGATAGGAATACCTTGAATCAGTTACAAAATGGATTTTATATCCCAATAAGTCAGTTTTTGACCGAACTAGACCCACATCATGGCCTTAAACCCCCATTATAAGCTTTATTCAAGTGACTAGGATACTTTAATTAACTAGTCATGAGGATTCTAGGCTTATAACCTAATTTATAATCGAATGACACTCATTTGACCTCTTTCCACATTTTTAACAAGTTTACAATCTCATGGCCTTATGAAAATAACAATTAAAAGTTATAAATGCCCTCCACATTCAAGTTTTACATTTTGGAGGGAAAGTGAGATTTTCAAATTTTGAACAACCTAGACTCCAACTAGCTCACTTAGCTGACATTTAATGATCTTTAGGACCTTGGACCATTCCTAACAAGAAAATTTTTTATACCTTCATGACTTAGTCATGTACATGGAGTGATGCTCCTGCATCATACTCCAGGGGTAGGAAAAGGTTAGGACTCATAACTTTGTCTTCTTCTTCTTCTTTTTCCAATTTCTTTGTTTCTTTGTCTTCAATCTGATCTTATCTTTGTCCTTGCTCTTCTCATCCTCCATTTTCTTAGTCCTACACATTGTTTGTATCTCATTTGATGCTTGGTATTCATAAAGGAGGTATGGTTCTCCATAGACTTCTTCTTCTCCATTCTCTTGTTTAGTCTTCATATCTTCCTCTTTAGCTTGTAATATCTCCTCAAGTTCTTCTTTTGCTCTCTCGTAGTCTTCATAATTCTCAAACAACTATGAAATTTTAGGTCCTTGCATGATTTTCTTCCACAACAACACCTGACTAATTGTAAACTTCTCTTCTTCATCATTTCTTTCTTTGTTTTCAGTTTCTTCATCCTTTCAATTAGCAAATTTCTTCATTTCGTGACTTTCATCTTTAACACCTACATGCACACACTCAAATGAAACATTAGAACAAAAATAAGGAGGCCTTTTAGCCTCACATGATGCTTCATCCACGATCTCGTTCTCAAATTCACTCTACTGCTCCATTTCATCTTCCTCTCTTTCATCATTTCCAAGGCAAGCCAAGAATATTGCAATTATTTCTTCCTCATCTAGATCTTGAACTTCTTCATAGACCATATCTTTGTCAACCTATCTCTCTTGTCTTATCATTCTATTTTCTTCTTGTTTCAACTTTCTCTTTTCTTCTCTTATCTCTCTTCTCATTTGCTCTCTCTTTTTATTCCTCAAAAGTAGCTCTAATGACCACTTAACCTTCTTGTTTACCACAATTATAATTGGTTCTTCTACTTCTCTTTGACTCTCTATCATTTCCATCAACTGTGCCACTTCCCTTTTCAAATCTTGTATCTCCTCTTGCATTTTAAAATCTCTTTCTTTTTCCAACTACTTCTTTCTTTCCTCTTTCCTTTTCGTCTATTTATCTTCTTGTTTTATTTTTCTTTGATTCATCAACTTCAAAAGTTCCTTTACCAGTTCCTCTTTATCCATATCCACTGCTGATTCTTTTTCATTTTCATCATCTACCAAATATGCTCCATGAGGCTTAATAACCTTCAATCCTCTTTCTCTGCATGTTTTCCTTTATTCCATCATCCTGGCTATTCCTCTCATGAACTTGAATTTTCTTGACCTCTTCTCTTGGTGATACTGATTCTTTCATCCACTCTAGAAATTTGTATCCACGGTCCATGACTGATTTCACATTCTTCTCTTCTCTCATCTCCTTGTCAATATTCATTTCACACTCACAAAGCACTGTGAGTAACAACAACTATTCACTCAATATCAATTCTATTTTTGATACCAAAATTATGTAGTCACTATTTCAATTTCAAGGATTAAGAATACTTCTTGTCTTCAACCAAGTTCAACTTCACCACTATTTGTTTCAACACCTTATTACTCAAGCTTACAAGGTAATTTAGTTCAAGTACTAGAACCATCCTGGCTCAAAATTTCACCTCCATACAACATTCTATGTGACTGTGACAGAGTGTTATAGCCATGACAGTCAAAATATATAAACTATTTGTAATGACCTTGACCCTAGAACCTATGTGAATCACTTAGAAATAGACCTCAAGAATAATAGCTCAAAATATCTTCACTCAATTCAATTTCTAATAATTTTCTTTATGGTCTTATCTCTCTCTACACTGTATTAGTCCTTTGAAAACTTGTTGTTAGGGACTATTCTTGCATAAGGATTCTCTGAACTTTTAAGATCATCAATACATATTCAAATGGAGTCAAAAAACATACCTTGGGGATTAAATTATTCTTCTTATGCCACAAGGTCTCCTTCACTTATGCTCACCGTGATATCTCATTCCTAGAATAAAATTTTCAACATACACTCCCTTCAGGTATATAATGATCTAAAATTCCTTAACCTTGTTTGAGGATCACTCTAGGTGGTGTTTTCACAATCCTAAGGTTTCCCCTTTTGAATTACTCCTTCAACCTTCCATTGATCCTTAACCCTCTAAGCCACTATACACCTCTTGTTTCATATTGTTATAAAGCTATGGGATTTTGAACTAACTTAGAATTTGGTTTCTTTAAGGAATTTTTGTAGAAGATATTAAGATCAAGGTATTAAGTCTCTGGTCTTACCTTCACCTTTAGACTCCACCGAAATGCTCATTCTTACCAATTCTATGTCTTTACTAGTCTATCTACCTTGTACCCAATTGACTATCAACCTATTAGGAATATATATAAAACTAACCAATGAGATTTAAATTATCCTCTTGAATTAATCTCTTCTCCTCTTAATTGTCATTAGTACAAATTCTTAGGAAAAAAGAACAAAGTTTTATGGTTAAATTATGATGTCCTAGCTCCAAGATGACTGTAATCTACAGTCCAAGCAGAGAGAGTTATTTTAGTTTGAACTTCACTTATAGATTAAACCAAAGCACAATATTTTGATCTAAGCTCTCTCTTTTAGAGTGACATACAAATTACTTACCAACTATTGATGAAAACAAGCCAATATTCATTAAATTAATAAAACCCATCTGTGATGCATGTTAGAAAACATACATATGAGATATGGTAAATATCTCATATATTTACCAGGAAGGAAATCTTTTTGTTTGTTCGAATCAATTGTTCATATGTGCAAATTAATGATGTCGAGCCCTTGTCCATTGAATGTAGTGCCAAAAAGGCCTTCACTTGATGGAATTAGCCAACATAGTTTCAGTTTAGGTTTTTCAGGAAAACCCTAGCAAGTAAGTAAGTCGTAGTTATACCCCTTAGACTTTATACAATTTCTTGACCACTTTTAACCATTTATTGATCCTTAAGACCACATACACATTCTCAGGTTCAAGCAAACATACAAATCCTTACTATCATTCATAGTTACAGTCCTTTCATGAGTTCTAACATAAAAGGGTATCTAAAGCTTACTTGAAGGAATTTGGTTGACATAATCATTTAACCTTACTCGAGGATATCTCTGAAATTATAAAGGAAATGCATATGTATGTGTGAGTAATGCCCTCAAACTTCAAGATCTTTTGTGACAATTATCTATTTGCCCCTACTACCAAGACTAAGACCAACCTTTCTTAAATATATATAATCATCCAATGAACCCTTCACAATATAAAATATTAGACATTAATGATTGTAATCACACAAATTACAAATATAAAGTCATCCAAAGACACATATGCAAGGCACAAACCGAGTTTCCACTTTCCAAACCTATTGAAAGTTTTTCTCTTGATTCATATCTATATGGAATACCCTCGAATCAGTTACAAAATGGATTTTATATCCAAATAAGTTAGTTTCCCACCAAACTAGACCCACATCATGGCGTTAAACCCTTAGTTTATAAGCTTTATTCAAGTGACTAGGAGACTCTAATTAACTAGTCATGAGGATTTTAGGCTTATAACCTAATTTATGACCTAATGACACTCATTTTACCTTTTTCCACCTTTTTTACAAGTTTACAAGCCCATGGCCTTATGAAAATAACAATGAAAAAGCTAGAAATGTTATCCACATTCAAGTTTTACATTTTGGAGGGAAAGTGAGATTTTCAAAATTTTGAACAACCTAGATTATAATTAGCTCACCTTAACCAACATTTAATCACCTTAAGGACCTTGGACCCATACCTAACAAGCCAAAATTTTATACCGTCATGACTTATTCATGTACATGAAGTGATGCTTCCTACATCACTTTCTCATAAAGGGATACATACCATTTAGAATTTGGTCTCTCGCAAATACTGGGTTCCCTGGCCTGAGATTAAGAAAAAAATTTAATCTTTCCAATTCAGACATCATGTCTATCTATATTATTCAAGAATTGATGCCAAATTTTATGATCCACAAACTTGGGCTTAAACCTCTAAATGATTGGTGGCACGATTGGCAGTGGAATCATGATATTGCATTTCTCCGGTACAACTCCGACAACCATTTTATCAACTATTGAGACCCATCACACCTGCCATTGCTGAAATCAACACCCGTTGGGGTTTGAATTCTGTGCATTCCACCTAGATTTATAGGCTTTCCTGAATTTGGATCTCCCCTTCTTGAGTCCAAAAGTTAACCATTTTCTTTGGTGCCTTATTTATCAGAGCCTTCCCCGTAAGAGATCCGACTAAGTCAGCATTGGCATCTTCAATCTTAAAATTACCTTTCTGTTCCAAACTTGAATCTTTTAAGAATTTATTTTGGTCTTTCCCCTGCGCTCAATCCATTTGGTCTTTGATACCTTATTTTTTCAACCTTAGCACCTTGACTTCTTTCATTGGTGTCTAGATTTTTTTGGCAACTTCAACATTGTGGCCTTATTATACTGATACTCTATGGCAATTTTTTAGAGCTTGTACTCTATTTGATATTTGGAAAGCTCAAAATTCTATGATATTACAAAACGATCAATCTCCTGCTTTATTTTCCAATAATGACAAAGTGGTTATATTTTCTATTATGCGCATACATATTCAATCTGAAGCCTAAGAAAGTTACCATGGAGTTCGTTCATTTACAAGAGTTTGTCACACACTTGAGGAGTGCACTATGCACTATAAGTTGGGTCCCTCCAAACCTTTTGCCACCACAACCTCAGCCATCTCCACCTCGGTGGCCACTGCCACTAGGACTACGTCACATAATCTACTCTTGTAACGACCGATTTGCCTCTCCTCGGGGGTCACCCTTCAGTTGCATCTTCCTCTGGACTAGGCTAGAGCCCTCCTTTGAGGGCGTGGCTAGCTTTCTATAGTGGGCCTCTCCTCTTTCTTGTTGTGTAGAAAATTGCTGGCTCTCTACCCCCTAGTTGGGGATAATTATTCCTTTACAGATGTAGATGCCATGACCAAGACGGTTGGTAGGTTGATCCTCCCTCGGCCGAGCTGTCAAAAGGAATGTTTATCCCTCCTTAGAATGATTTTCCTCCTCCTCCCAGAGTGGCAGCATGTGCACACTGATCTCTATTTTTTGTATTTCTCATGATTTCTGATGCCCTCTAGGTGTTTTCTATTTCCCACATGATGTTTTGGTGGGACCGTGAGTTCTCTGGTCACCACTGCTAATGTATTTCTCTCTCTATTTATTAATATAAAGGCAGTTCTAATGGTAAATTGTTTGAGAGGTGTTTATTGAGTGTATTCATTTTTTAAAGTTCTTTCAAGGTATTTTTACCTAGATATTGTAATTGGATTCCATCCATGACTTCCAATCTCATGTAGACAAATAATAACCTACATTTTGAAAACACCATGCTCTTTTAAGAAGTTGTTCACTTTAAGAAGACATGGTTAGATTTGTTGAAGTGAATAGGAAAATAAAAAACACAATTCTCTATTACTCTCACTAATTTATGTAATATATGTCCTCCTTTCGTTATTGTAGGATATTGTTGCATGCTTACAACATCATATTGACACCATGGATGTACCTCTCATTGAGCATAGTCTACCTTATGTCATTGATTCTTGTTCTTGTTAGTGTAGGTTATTTTTTTTTCTTTTATCTGATTATTAGGACAAGTCTTGCACTTATGTTATCTCTACACTTGTTGTGTTAGCTCATTTAGGTGTATTACTTGTGTCGAGTTAGCTTACAAGTTATGTTGAGTTAGCTTACTAGTTGTGTGGAGTCGGCTCTACTGCCAATATCAGTTAATGAAAGTTATTCACCACTGATCTAGGTAGTAGTTGCACTTTCCTACTCCTATAAGTGCATATCTTACATCATTCTATAATGAAACTTTCGAGTTGATTTTTTGTGCACTTTCATGGTTTTGGCAATGTTTATTCTACTAGAGTGATTGTGGGATGAGAAGAATTAACTTCTTTGACTTGGTATTAAAGAATGCTTCAACAACCATTACTCAATTTTTGTGAAAGCATTTAGAAGGGTTCTATTGGATTGCAAGTATTTCTTACCTAGATGTGAATGGTTTATATTTTGGCTATTTCATCCTCAACATTTGGTGAAATCACCTACTAATGTATCAAGCTTGGATAAAATCTCATCTTGTCTATCGCCCTGCTACTCTTGTGTTGGGATTAGCTCGTATATTACTCTGTCTTGGATCTTACTTATCAAATCTACTCTTTGGGTGATTGATCGATTCATTTAGGCTTGGTATCACCTTGACTCCTCCACCATTAATAGGTACACACTTTATTTGGGTGTTAATCCCTACACATATCGGCTTAAATGCTAGCTTGGCATGGTCGTGGGTTGTTGAGATTCTCAACATGAATATATTCATCTTTTCAATTGAATTTGGATCCTGATTATTAGACTCACCCTTGTATTCAAAATCCCGGCTCGGTATCAAGATTTCTCATCTTGGATTTAATAGCAACGGATCTCCTCTTCTTGATCTATTTTTCTTTCTTGGCCGTGCACTTAACATATATAAGGCATTAGTTATTGACAAACCATATTGTTGGGCACTGTCATTTTTGGTGATTCAAAAAAGATCTTGGTTGTTTTTTTCCTCTCCGATGAGCTCGTGTATTCAGGTTGATCTCAGATCTTCTTATTTTGGCTTATGGTTTTGGCTCACCCATCTTTGTTCATGACCCGACATTGTCTTCCAACTCAACTCTGGTTTTTCCTACACGACAGTGTCTTGGCGGCGATTGGGTAGCGAATCAGCGGTGACTCCTGATGACTTAGTTTGGTATGTTCTTTCTTAAGATTGATCACTCCCTCCATATCGGCTGTTATTAGCTCCATTGGGTTGCACCTCATATTTATCTCGGCCTTGACTCTTTATATCAATGTGGCCTCTGTCTAGCTACAGAAAACTTATTTCAGCCATTTTTCTAAGCCCTTGGCTATATTCTAATCATCCACATAAGGCTCCACTTGACCACCTTCCTTTTAAGGCTCAACTGATTAGGGTTTATACCATAATTCGGTCCCTCTCTTATTTTTTTGTTTTTCAACTCAAATGAGAATATAGAAAATATATTGGTTAGATTGGAGCATGTGCTCGGTGTTTGGCATATTGGTGAAGGCACTTGGACATTGTTTGCATGGTTGCATGTTCGAAGCCGCTACACGGTTGATTTTTGGATTATATCGTCTGAATGAGACCTCACCTAGTTTGCTTATCCCATCTCGAGTGATTGAGCTCTCCTTCAACTCCCCACTAGCTCACTTCATAACTCGCTCGATCGAGCTAGAAATTATTTTTGGACATAAAGTTTTTAGAGTAATGTTTTGTAAGGGAGAGAAAATTATCATTTTGAAGGGAGCTAATTTTATCAAGGGGCACATTATTTTGAAGTAAATATTGTAATAAAACAGTGTGATTATAAGTAGTTTGGGGAGTTTAATTTGTGGTGGAAAATTAATTTTTTGAGCCATTTCAACAGTTATTTAAAAATGTAATTTGTGTTTGGCTTAGGGGCACTGCCACTTGATCGTGCTAAGGGCTACAACCCCCAGACCCATGTTGTCTTGTCCGCTATAGAGTATATTCTTGGTGCTCTTTTGTTATTGAGTGTCTAAGAATGAGATGTTGTTCATTGAAGTTTGTTCCATTCAAGAGGACCTAATAATTTTTTTGGAAGAAAATAGATTTCTCAAATAGCAAAATTCTCTTCTACAAGAACTCATTCATGATAAGGATACACTTCATATACTCCCTTAAACAATAGATACTTTATTGCACTGCAAGCATCACTGCTCAAATTGTAGACTAGTCATATACATTGCTCATAGTCCACTTGCAGACTATCTTCTCCAGCACCCGCTGACCTTGATCTGGTAGTTTATGTGCCTGTTCTTAGTCTCTTAATGCTCATAAGATCTACTGAGGATTGTAAGTGCATGTTCTTCTACATTTGTTCCTATTTCAGTTACAGAGTCTAAGTATCACAAATCAGCTCCTTCTGCTCAGATGCATGGCTTTTTCGAGAAGCATACCACTGTAGTTAGGTTCTTATATGCTCTATTCTATGGGTTTTACTGGTAGAGGTATTGACAAGACATTTACAGTGGTATTGCTTCCCCTATTCCTCATATGTTAAGTGGAATTCTCACCACGAAATCAGTTTTTAAGCATGGTACTTCATTGGGATAAGACATTGACAAAGCTCTTATTTTTGTTTTCACTCGACTCTTTCTGAGAATCATGAGCTACACATGAGTTTTGTACCTTAACTAAGGCTTGAGAAACCTAAGATATTTCAGTTGTCAAACATGATCGATCTAGAAACACATTCCATGATATTCCTTTACATGAACCCATTGCGAATTTTATACTGATGTCATATAAAGGCATCTTCTTCATTTGACCTATGTTGATTTAGGCTAGATTTCTGATCACTTGTTGGCAGCCGACATAGACAATTCATTGAGAGGCCACTACAAGGCATGGCTCCTCCACCATTTGGCCTCTTGTACTAATTTATACACCTTCTACATTTTAATGTCTCCTTGTTTTGAGCTACTTTTTCTTTAGCATGATGTAGTATATCCCCCTTATTTGTTGAGAGATTCTATATCTTTATTTTCGACACGTTTTGGGCATGTTGACAGTCTCTGTTGTGGGTGAGTTGTTCTGGTGAAGCCCAGTGTTAGTTCAATCAGTGTTCAAGTAGTTTCTTTTGACAACTCATACAAAATTGTAGTGCCATTCCACCCATTCAACAATATCAGAGGGTGTCAGTGATGATCCTACTAAGTCAAGTTTTATGTCCTTGCCTTAGTTACCTTGAGCTTTTCTTAGATCATGAAACTCCTATTTCTTGGTATCTTGTATACTTTGCCTTGTTAGCTAGGCTATTATTCTTGGATCATGGGAGTCCTATTTTTAGCAGTCTGATTGAATTAGTTTTTATGTTTTGTTTCACTTTCGACATCACTCTGTTGACATTCTACTTGTATGGAGATATTATGGTGAAGCCCAGTATCAGTTGTTTTTGATTTTTGTGATCGAGAAATGGATTTAGAACATAGTACACTAAAATTCTTTAGCATTATATAATTTTTTTGAGTTGAGCTTATTGGGATTCCTTGCAACGGGATTTTACTCTCTCTAATTTTTTTTTATTACTGGTTTTTGGGTACCTTGTGGTGTTCCCTTTTTCCCAATTATTGTATGTGGGTACCTCACCAGGCCTTGTTTATGGGACCTACCTTATTTTCTTCCCACCTAAGCTATGATTACGTGAGGGTGTTAGTGTAGGTTATTATTTATCCTTTTATTTTTTATTAGTATAATTCTTGCACTTATGTTATGTCTACACTTGTGTTAGCTTGCTTAGGTGTACTAGTTGTGTAGTTAACTTACTAGTTGTGTTGAGTTAGCTTACTAGTTGTGTGGAGTCAACTCTATTATTAGTATCAATTAGTGAGAGATATTCACCATTTATCTCGGTAGTAGTTTTACTTTCCTCCTCTATATGTACATGTCTTACATCAATCTATAATGAATATTTTGAGTTGATTTTGTGTGCAATTTCATGGTTGTGGTAATGTTTATTCTGCTAGAGTGATCCTTGGATGAGAAGAATTAGATTCTTAGACTGTTCTATTGACATATTTTAATTTATCTCATTTACCTAATCATGAGTTGATCCTTGAATATGAAGCACTTATTATTTCATATGTTACTAAATCACACTTTAGATTCACCCACCATTGTGTTTGGCTTCATTTGAGAAGCACATTTCAACTAGTTTTGGATCTCGCACTCTCCATTCCATGGGCCATTTTGGTGGAGGCATAGGAAAAATTTACATGCATCACTTTTCCTATCCAACCTATTCATCACATTTTCACCACGACATTAGATATAGAGAAACTATTTTTCATCGGGTTCAAAACTTCATGCACACTTACATGTTTTTTTGGCTCCATTATTCGTGAGGATATTGAGCAACACATGAGTCATTCTACACATATTATTAGGCAGGAAAACCTAAGACAACAGTCAGACATGAGAGTCATGAAACTTATAGAGATGATTCCTCACATGTATTGTTTGTGCACATGTCACCATATCACATCCATATATCCTCATCTACAACCATATTCACGAAAGATGGATTTCAGACTAATCATAGCGACATCAAGGGTCAACATTCTTTGTGTAGGCTCTACATGCATAAATACTATACTATTAAGCTACATTATCCACATACTCTTCATTCTACAAGGGGAGTAACACTCCCTTTGTTTTGGATCAACTCTTGTTTTGTTATTTGGCCTTTCTTCAACATTCAGAAAAATCCTTGTTTTGAGTTATTATGGCATATACAATATCTTACTTATGTTTATTTGGATCTTTTGGGACGTATACTTGTAATAATTTATAAAGTTCCATGAGGGGTTTAATTTTCACAACCTAGTCTAGGGTAAGTGCATGAAGTTGGGGGGCCAAAAAGTGGACAAGAATCTGAAAAAAAGCAAAACACACTTGCATTTTGTTAAAATGCACTCGCGTTTTATTTTTTTGGCTCGGGAATCACCAAATCATAACGCGTAAGCATTACATAACACATACGCGTTATGCTACTATAAATTTAAAAAAAGAGGCCCGAGCCTCTATCATTTCACCTCCCTCAAATGCGAGTTTCAGAGCTTAACCGTGCCCTCACATTTTTTCATTCAGCTAGATCTCAAGCTCAAAGGATCATTTCTAGATCGCCAGGAAGATCTGAATCGACGATGGCGCCACATAGAAGAGGTAAGCACAATTATTTTCTCAAAATTGCATTGAAATATGATAATTATAGATTAAAATTTGAATTGAATACATATTTTTTATTGTTACAGTTAGAGGTCGAGGGAATCAACCACAACCAAACCTCTGTTATTCCTGTCATCCCTCCCGACACTCCCATAATTGCTCAACATCCCTCGGGTAGTCAAGAAGATTTAGCAGCCCAAATAGTTGAAAACAAAATTGAAATTGAGGATTTAATCAAAACAATGAGGGATGCACAATCTACAAACCCCCACCGCGCCTCTCTTGCAAACACATTGGAGGCATTACTTGTTCAAATTCACACATGAAACGGGGCAAATTGATCATTGGAAAACTTACAGAGAGGGTTGTAGGGTTTATTATTCCAACAAATTGTCATATGTGGATGTAAAGAAAAAATAAATTTCAAAAGATCTCATATGCGCCTTATTCACGGACCCCCACACTAATTTTCCTATTCCGTTGACATGTAAATGATTTCCCATCCATTGGTGCAATAATAATTTGATTAAAAATAATTTTTGGGACTGATGGTGGATGGTGTTTGATTTTCCACCTTGTAATAACAATGAGGTGCCACTATACTTTCTGAGGAAACTCTATTGCGAGTTTATCCTCAACAAGATCCCAAATTATTTTGATTTCTGATATTTCCAGGGCTGAGGAAAAGGATCTGCATAGGATCAACCAGGTGCACAACATGCACCTATTCAGCAGGTTGATTCCCCACACAGAATCCCCCTCACCCTTGAGATTGTCCCTCAAGCAGTGAAGGAGACAATAGAGATTGATACACTCCACGCGCTTTAGGGGCTATCTGCGACCTTGTTCAACATACGAGGAAGATTTCTAAGCCAGATGCTCGCGGAGGTACACAGAGTATTCCCTCAGGGAGTACTAGCATGAGGCCACATCTTTTCTCGTCATGTGGTAGCATATGTTTGGGGCCCGAGGAGGATGATACTTTCATGCATACTGATTTTGGTGCACCTGGTGCTAGGGGTGAACACGATAATGTCACTATGTCAGATGTCCTTTTGAGTGAGACATTTGGATTACATTCATCGGCATCACCTTCGCAGGTAAATTTGTTATGTTTTGTTATGTGTGTTACAAAAATTTTGGAGTACTTGATTTACTTATATATGTTAAATTTTTGAAATAATTGTATTTGTACATGTACATGCATTGATATTACAGCACGCGGGAGGTGCATCTTCATCCCGACCATAGGCGGCGAGCACCATGCATACACATACATTCACAGAGGTAATTTAGAATGTTAATTATGTAAAATTTTCACATACATGTGTGTGTGTGTGTGTGTGTGTGTGTGTGTGTGTGTGTGTGTGTGTGTGTATATATATATATGTATATATATATATATAGTTTTGAAGTCAAATATATGTATGTTCTTGTATGTCCATCTAACTCACGTGATATACATGTTTGATAAAGATGTTGAATTCACTAGACACCCCACCATCTCTGCTAACAAGTAGATAAAGGTGTTGCCACTGTGATTTCATCTGTGCAGCAACTCACTGAGGTATTCAAACAACACATAAATTTTGTTAAATTTCTCGTGTAATTCATATTATGTTAAATTACATGTTAGTAATGTCTTTCATTGTAGAATTATTAAATTATGTTAATAATGCCCTTCATTGTGTATATGCAGGAGTTACCTGCGATAGGTAGCAACCCTGTTCATTTGATTCACAGGCGTGGCAGGGTAAAAACAATAGTTCTATATTGATAAAATTAGTTAAAATATTGTCATTATGTAGATACATGTACTTAGCTCTATTTTCACTAATTCTGATGTTAGATTTTCTGATCTTATGTGTATGTAGGGAACTTCAACCCCCTCCATTTTGACTTCGAGGGCATAGAATCCTCCATCTCGTCATCTTCGTACCCCCGTTCGTACTGTAGGAGCTCTCGATGACTCATCTGAGCGTGAGATGCAAATTCGGCATGATCGATAACTTGCGGTAAGTTTTGTATTTATGTAAATACTTTCATTCTAGCATGGTCTTAAATACATGTTGAAAACATATATAAATTAAGTTTTGACAAAAAAAACATTGTTTGCATTTACAGGATCATCTACAGGAGAGTATTCAGTGGAAGAGGACTCAAAGCATGGGCTCAGATGATCCAAAGTCATCTCATGGATCTCCATCTTCATCTAAGGGAGGGCCTTCTTCGAGCAAGGCCAAGAGAGGGATAGATTTTGATGAGTAGGAAATATATATGTCTTACATGACATTGTTTTTGTATGCCTATGTGCATGGCATTGTATGTACACCTATATGGCATTTGAACTTGATGGTATATGACCTATTTGGGAATTTTTGTATTTATTATGCACATTAAAATACTATTTGGAACTTGATAATTTTGTATGAGACCTTACATTTCTGAGATTATTTTCGCATGAATCTAATATGATGTGCACTTGACAATATTTAAGACATTATGGATTATTTTTTCATTTATTGGTGATGTACATGTACTAGCATTTTCAATGTATAATATGCATCAAACTTTGGAAATCAATATTTATATAATGTATGTATATAAAGAGTTACCTAATCTGAGTAATTATTCATTCAATTTATCAATGTGTATATGTGTATTTACCTTACTTGCGCTTCTTCTTGCTCATGGTCTCTTTGTACTGGTTCCTATCTTATCATGCACTTACTACATTCTTCTATGCTTCGTAGTCTTCTCCCCTGTTAAAACACCTGACAGTCGTCACAATTTGATGCCTTTCATCTGTTGATATTTTGAGAATGTCTCTCCATATACATTACTCCAATGCTTGAGAATGTCTCCAGATGCAATGACATTCTGATTCAGACACTCAATGATTCTTGATTGTCTAATCCTGTCCAATTCATGTTATTACCTTTAAATTTATAGGTATTTCAATTTATTTGGAAATCACATCACACCCTTCACTAGGCTTGATGACTACCCCTATCCTTTTTAAGGCACTTTTGAAAGCATCCATGGGTTTATCATAGCATAAATTATCAATGAATGGAAGGTCACTAAGCCATAGGCCAGCTGACTCCCATCTAGAACTAAACAAGAAAGATTTACTAGGTGATTGATAACTCCTTGTGTTCTTAGACATACCCCTATCAAATTCATTCTTAAGCCAATCTAGTCATTCAGGGCTCTTAAGCGACTACGCCTGGACGAGGTAGCCCGAAAGCATGGGGAGTGTAGGGAACCAAAATAAAGCTCTCACCTAGCATTCACCTAGCCACCCTGAATGTGTTGGCATAGTTGGTTTAGTCCCATGAACTTCCGTTTGCAAACTACAGCGTCTGGCAAGCCCT
Source organism: Taxus chinensis (assembly GCA_019776745.2). NCBI lineage: Eukaryota > Viridiplantae > Streptophyta > Pinopsida > Cupressales > Taxaceae > Taxus > Taxus chinensis. The sequence goes on along the minus strand of CM034153.1, from coordinate 633,073,741 downwards.
ACACTGACTCAGACTGCACTATTTCACGTGCCTTTGCAAACAATAGCACAGCGAGAGAACCGGATGGAGATGGAGAAAACCATGAGAGGATTTCATAGAGGGCCCCAATGTGGAGGTCTTAGATCTGACGATATGTCTCTAAGTGCCATAGAGTTTGAGAAATCACCCGTCAAAGATATGGCGTGTTTGGGCCTCCTCTTAAGCTAACTACTCCCGGACGAGGTAGCCCGAAAGCATGGTGAGCATAGGGAACCAAAATGAAATCCAGTGCATTCACTTGGCCAGTCAGTGTTGGGCTAGAGGTTTGGTCCCACGAGTAGTTTGCAAACTACAGCCTCTGGCAACCCTACACTAACTCTGCACTATTTCACGACTGAAACAACTATGCACAACGAGAGAACCTAGGAGATGGATAAACCATGAGAGGCTTTCGTAGAGGGCCCCGAGTGGAGGTCTTGAGCATCTGACGAGACATTCTAGGTGCCATAGAGTTCGAGAAATCACTCCATCAAAGATATGCTGTTTGGGCCTCAGGGCTCTTAAGGGACTACATACGAGGTAGCCCGAAAGCACGAGGAGTGTAGGGAACCAAAAATGAATATCTCCAAGCAGTTCACCTTAGCCACCTCGATGTGTTGGCACCTAGATGGTTTGGTCCCATGAGCTTCTGTTTGCAAACTACATGTCTGGCAACCCTACCTCTAACTCAAATCCACTATTTCGGTTTTGCAAACAATAGATCACATCCAGAGAAGTACGGATGGAGACATGGATAATACCATGTGTTATTGTTTCGTAACTACGAGACTAACTCTTTAAGTGCAAATCAAAATTCTTATTTAGGGCTGCCAGAGGCTTTCTTCCTTGCAAAAAAAAGCTATGTGAATGCTCACCAAAAATTAAATTACACCTAACACATTGGGGTCATGCTAAATATCAATACTTCATTGTGTTTTTTCTTGCCAATATTTCTTTTGGAACTACCTACGCTCCTTTGTGCTTTCAGAAGCATACTGGGATTAATAAAAATAATCAACTTGGCATGTAGTCACTTAAGAGCCCTAACGATTCTATCGACAACATCACATAGATCCATCCATTCCATTCGACAGGTGATTTACGCTCCCATTTTTCCTTTTCTTTCGTGGTACCTTCTCTTTATGTCTCTTCCAGATGTTTTGAGGCTTGACCATATGACTTTCAGGGGTGATTTCTTCTATGAATCATAGTGACATCTTCACCTAATTCCATTTCTTCACGATGTTCATTGTCATCTAAAGTTGAAGACTGAATATTTATATGGCCTTCTGGCTTCTTTTTGTGCTATTGTTTGTCCAAACACGAAAATTAGTGCAGTCTGAGTCAATGTAGGGCTGCCAGATATTGTAGTTTGCAAACAGAAGCTGGAACATGGGACTAAACAAACTACGTTCAAGTCTACATCAAGGAAGCCTAGTGAATGATATTGAGCATTATTTTGGTTCCCTACACTCCCCGTGCTTTCGGGCTACCTCGTCCGGGCGTAGTCACTTAAGAGCCCTGAGGCCCAATCACACCATATCTTTGATGGGTGATTTCTCAGACTCTGTGGCACCTAGAGATGTCTCATTAAATCTGAAGACCTCCATGTTGGGGCCCTCTAAGAAATAATCTCATGGTTTTTTATCCATCTCTATCTGGTTCTCTCGCTGTGCTATTGTTTGTAAACATCATGAAATAGTGCAGTCTGAGTCAGTGTAGGGCTGCCAGACGATTGTAGTTTGTAAACAAAAGCTTGTGGGACCAAACCAACTATGCCAACACATCCAAGGTGGCTTGGTGAACACTAGTGGAGGCTTATTTTTGGTTCCCTACACTCCCCGTGCTTTCGGGCTACCTCGTATCGGGCGTAGTCACTTAAGAGCCTTGAGGCCCAAACATGCCATATCTTCGACGGGTGATTTCTCAGACTCCGTGTCACCTAGAGACATCTTGTCAGATCCGAGACCTCCACATCGGGGCCCTCTACGAAATTAACTCTTGTGGTTTTCTCCCTCTCCATCTAATTCTCTCGCTGTGCTATTGTTTGCAAATGCGTGAAATAGTGCAGTCTGAGTCAGTGTAGGGCTACCAGATGATGTAGTTTACAAATGGAAGCTCGTGGGACCAAACCAACTATGACAACACATCCAAGGTGGCGTAGGTGAATTCTAGTGGAGGTTTTGTTTTGGTTCCCTACACTCCTCGTGCTTTCAGGCTACCTCGTCCGGGCGTAGTCGCTTAAGAGCCCTGAGGCCCAAACACCCATATCTTTGACGGGTGATTTCTTAGACTCCGTGGCACCTAGAGACATCTCATTCAGATCCAAGACCTCCATGTTGAAGGCCCTCTACAAAATCCTCTCATATTTTTCTTCGTCTCCATCTGGTTCTCTCGTTGTGCTATTGTTTGCAAACGCGTGAAATAGTGCAGTCTGAGTCAGTGTAGGGCTGCCAGAGGTTGTAGTTTGCAAACGGAAGCTCGTGGGACCAAACCAACTATGCCAACATGTCAGGGTGGCCTGGTGAACACTAGTGGAGGCTTCATTTTGGTTCCCTACACTCCCCGTGCTTTCGGGCTACCTCGTCTGGGTGTAGTCCCTTAAGAGCCCTGAGGCCCAAACACGCCATATCTTCGATGGGTGATTTCTCAGACTCCATGGCACCTAGAGATGTCTCGTCAGATCTAAGACCTCCATGTTGGGGCCCTCTACGAAATTCTCTCATGGTTTTCTCTCTCCATCTAGTTCTCTCACTTGTGCTATTATTTGCAAACGTGCAAGAAATAGTGCAGTTCTAAGTCAATGTAGGGCTGCCAGAGGTTGTAGTTTGCAAACAGAAGCTTGTGGGATTGAACCAACTATGCCAACACATCAAGGTGGCCTAGTGAATGCTAGTGGAGGCTTCATTTTGGTTCCCTATGCTCCCTGTGCTTTTGGGCTACCCCGTCCGGGCGTAGTCCCTTAAGAGCCCTGAGGCCCAAACACGCCATATCTTCGACGAGGTGATTTCTTGGACTCTGTGGCACCTAGAGACATCTCATAAGATCCAAGACCTCCATGTTGGGGCCCTCTACATAAATCCTCTCGTGGTTTTCTCCGTCTCCATTTGGATCTCTCGTTGTTCTATTGTTTGCAAACGTAAGCGAAATAGTGTAGTCTGAGTTAGTGTAGGGCTGCCAGAGGCTGTAGTTTGCAAATAGAAGCTCATGGGACTGAACCAACTACGTAAACACGTCGGGGTGGCCTAGGTGAATGCTAGTGGAGGCATTCATTTTGATTCCCTACGCTCCCCGTTCTTTCAGGCTACCCCGTCCGAGCGTAGTCTCTTAAGAGCCCTGAGGCCCAAATCACGCCATATCTTCAATGGGTGATTTCTCAAACTCCGTGGCACCTAGAGATGTCATCATCAGATCCAAGAGCTCCACATTAGGGCCCTGTATGAAATCCTCTCACGATTTTCTCTGTCTCCATTTAGACTAAGTCAATGTAAGGTTGTCCATTTCCCATCACCTGAATAATATAGGTGGTTCAGAATTTTAATAAGATATGTTTACAATATAGGTGGTGAAATGAGAATTTTCTGTTTGTTGTTCCTTTCTAATATTTAATTTTTCGTAACTTCACTTAGCTTCAAGAATAATAAATTCTCTACTAATAGTGTCAACCATGTGAAGGTGGAAGCTTTTTTTGGCACCACTAACCTACATAAACATGTTAGTAAGCAAATTAAATAGAATTTTAAATCATTCAAAAAAACAAAATCATTTAAGTAAATATTCAAATTAAATTCATGAAGAACATACCTTTAAAAATTTAATCCAATGAACTGTAAGGATCAACTCTATTCTTAAAAGTAGCAAGAATTGTTTCATGATCTGATTCACGAACCTTCCACAAATTTTTGTTTGATGTCCGACTTCGATATTTAAACAATTTAATATTTTTTGTAAGGACCAAATTTGAATAGTGAAGTATCTTCCGATGTACTTCATAGTCTTCAAACAACCAAATGTTTAATTTTTTGATAGGACATCATCGAAGCCAATTTCCAGTGACTACCACTAATCCAGTGGGATACTCAAGGTCTTCACCATCAATGACTATGGAAGTCAAATTTTTTCCCCTCTACACAACAAGATAAGAAGTAGTTTGTTCCCTCTTTGTTAAATTCTATCGTCACAATAACTGCAAAAACGTGCCCTATGTGTCACAAAATAAAACTTTTCAGTCAATTTATAAATACATTAAGAGTTGACCATTTAATAATTTATAAATCTAAAACATGACATGTACATATATGTATGTACCTTATTGCACTAAATCAGAGACTTGGTCAAAGTCAGGTGATGTTTTCATTTGATCTGAAGACCCTACAAGTTGTAATGCTCGTGGAACTTGATATGTGTCGACTGGAATTAGAGGTCTACAACTCCATTCATCCACCCACTATTGTGACTCACATTCATTACACACAAAATCAATGCATGATATACAAAAACATGTCATGCACCTAGTATAAATAATCCAAGCATTTGCATCTGAACTACAGAATGAGTGCATATCACTTGATCCTGCAACTATCATACAATCTTCAAATTTTGTCAGATGTTGTTGCTCTATCAACAAAAAATATCTACGAACCGTTGATCTCTCTTGAGATTCATGGCCCATATTCTTGACACACCAATCAACAATACTTTTTACATCTGTAAATTTAGCACCATCCTTGAACTTTAACTCTTCTCTTGCAAGTGCTCTTTTCACACATGCTCCTACACCATCATGCTCTCCTTTTCCATGCCCTACCTTCAGTAAAACTCAATATATGTTGTATATTTGTTTCTTTATGCATCCTGCTTAGCCAATAAAACATCCATTTATTCTTGAATTATGATGTGCAGTTGTCTGACCAAATGTAATGTTGATCGAAACTAATGTTCCTCTCATTCAAGTTCGCATAAAACACCTGGAAACACCCTTGTACATATTTTTTAGAATGTGTCCGATCATCATTGATGTAGACATGATACTCTCTTAATATTTTTCGATCTTTCTCAGTGCTTTCAGGAGAGTGCATGAATGTTATATGCACGAAAATAGAAACTTTCACTGAGTTATAATATTAAGACTCAACCTCCATTTGTGGCTGCAATGTGTAATTATCTGTAAAGTCAACTACTGAAACAATAGTACCAAGTGGGAATCTGTCATTGCTTAACTTGAATTGTTCATCCAACCGTCAAGCTCTATGTGTGTGCCTTGCATACTCATAAAAAATGTCCTCTCTGAATTTGACCATATATTCTGATACAGGTAATTGTTTTGTAATAATCTCACACCTCTTAGATTATTTTCCATCTTTTAATTGGTATGCCACTGATTTATATTTGGTGAAATTAACCAATTCTTTTCCTATTGAATATGTACTCTCCTTGTGGATACAACTTTTCAGATTTGGCAAGCCACCGCATACATTGCACGTTCCATTCAAACATGCTTTGTTATAAAAAAAATTGTCTTGTTGATTTTTTCACAAAATATTGTCAAATAAATTCCCTTGAATATTTTTGTGGGAAATTTATTCCACACTCCTGCAACATGATGTCAGTATACAAAACACTACGTATTTGACAAAAATCATCATAATGCATTGAAAATTCAACATGATGCCTGCAACAACAAGTGGTATGTGAGTGATTGATTTTCACATAAAAGGGTTTGCTCATTTCAAAAGAATCTTTGGCTAATGTTAATTTGTGGATTTTCATTTTTAAACTTAGAGAACAATTCTATTTGAGTCATATCTAAGAAATGTTTTTGCACACAATTCACGATTACAAGAACCTATTCTTCTTTTTAATGTATCTCTTCTATTCAGTGACACCCTTGTGTTCTCATTCCAAAATTTTACAATTAATTCTTTTAGAATTATCAGATGTATTCTTGTCTTTTCATGGAAGTCTGCTAGAGAAAGCCCAATAGTCAGTGTTATTGACTAACTCAAGACGTTTTTGTCTCTCTATTGCTTTCATTAGTATTTTTCTATTTAGCTTCAAAGCACTGCTTGTTTTATTAACTGTTTTATCACTTACTATACAATTAGTTAGTGCACGTCGTGTAACATTACTATCTTTGGTGCATCTTTTGCCACCTATAATTTGGTATGCTTTATGCATGTTTTCAACAATTGACGTATTTTGATAAACAACATTAGATGTTCTTAACCCTAGGGTCTTCATTATAGGTCTCATCTTAATTAATTTCATCAATGAAACAAATAATTGACATCTTTGTGTGTCATTTAAATTCTCAAAGTAATTATCCCAAATTCCACTAGCTTTTCTTCTCGCATTTCTTTCAGACATTTTGTTAGGCATTGGTTTTATAATGTTTTCATCAATTTCAATTAAGTGAATTGGTTTTCTTCGTGAAATGGAAGGAGGTGTTCTTAGAGGTGAAGATTCGTTTACAAGGTTACTTTCTTCATTCAGTGTTTTCATACAAATTTCAGGGTTAACATTTGGATTCTCAAGTAAGGGTTCAACAATTGGATTCATATCAATTTCTTCATCCATACCAACATTATCATTCAATTCAATATCATTATTCATTGCAAAATCATTATTCTCTACATTTTCATTATGTATTTCATCCCAATTTTCTAATACATTAGCTAAATTTGATATAGCGGATGTACCTTGCCCTGCTCGAAGTTTTTGCATTCACTTCAATTTCTTTATTCTCTTCTCTTCCAATTGCTCCGGTATCTTATTCTTGACTTTCCTCTTGTCCTTAGCTCGACGTTTATCGCCCATGATTAGAAAAAATCAACTAGTGGGGTAGGGGACAAAATGAAATACTAAAAAATCGTGCAAGAATGTAGAGAAAATTACAGACAAAACAAAATGTTTGCAGAATTCCCGTGAAAGAGATGAAAGGGACGTTGGGGGGCCACAATATATATATATATATAAATGTGTACGCGTTATGTAACACATACACGTTACATAACGCATACGCGTTTTACATTTTCTCTTTTCCCAAGCCATGCCTCAAGGCTCGAGATCTGGTTTGGATCCCCAAGCCTGAGGCATGGACCTGCACAAACACAACAAATAACAATTTTTTACAAGAAAATGTAAAAATGACACTTCCTCTATGATAAATCAAAATAAAACAATTGATCCATTTTAAAAAAATTATACCACGACGTAGAGCAAGGTCTCTTCTTTCTAAAAATATAATTTTTCAAATTTTCTGACTAATATAAGGTTTCCATATTATTTATTTTCTAACTATGCCTTTTTATAGCTATTTTTTGAAGTGTAAATATGTCTATATTTCATGGTGTATCTTTTTTTTTGGGTGATCGAAATTAGAAAACAATAATACTAGCCCAAACTAGGCATAATTCTATACATATTACAAAAAAAAAATCTAATTTTTGATATTTTTTGAGGTAGTTAGGGTGGGACACGGTCGAAGATCCATTATATTTCAAAATATAAAATTTCTGTACTAGAAAAATCACAAATAAAAAAATTTTCTCTAAAAAAAATGGAGCCCAAACTAGATGCTCCTAGCTATTTTTCTACCAAAGGGTTTTCAAAAATACTAAATGGTGCTAAAAAAATGGTGGGGGGGCACGGAAGTCACTCTATTTTGTTTTTTAAACAAAAATAGGAGCATATGTTGGTATTTTAGTTGTTTGACTCACTTAAATTTATCCGTTTTCAATAAAATTTAGTAGCTTAGAAAATAGACTCAAAATTCTACGATTCATATTTCTACAGCATCTTCCAATTTTGAGTGTAACTATTTTGAAAAACTCGTACAAGTTAAAGATTTTTTTTTTTCCAAAAAAATGCGTCCACTTAAGACCCCCTTTTGGCCTCCCAACTTGGTCCACTTACCCTCTACCTTCATGCTTGTGTTCCTTGTTTTGCACACCCTTTTCTTAGTTATTTATTATTGCCACTATTAGTGTGATGTTATTTTTGGGAGACCCTTTTTATGTATTGTTCGAAAACCTTGACAGTTGGACCATCTCCTTTCGTTGAGAATTTTCAAGCATACCCAACTTTTGTCATTGTTCGGTGCTCGAGTAGTGGATTTAGACCACTCATGCAGATATATTATTTTGTCCACTCCACCCATTAAACATTATGGGGGGTGTGTAGTCATATTTCTTATTTGGGTGTCATGCCATTTGCTTACCCTTGACACATCATATCATCTACTTAAAGAAGTTGATGACATTCTTGGTGTATACATTTGTACTTTTATCACTTCATTTGAAAAGTAAAAAGTCTCGTTGTAGTTATTCTTATACATATAATGTTATCTTGCATTCTTTAATGATTGAATAATGAATTCAGACCACTCGTGTAGATTTGAATTCTTTGCCATTATTTTCACTTGCAATTATTGTATATTCTTCAATGATGTCTTTCATCCTATCCTATGCTTTTTTAGTGATGGCTTCCATCTCATCTAGTGCGTTTTTCATATTGCTTAGTCTAATTTTTTGAGAGACCTTGTTTTGTATCTCATTTTTTTTTTCCAATTTGTAGTTATTGTACATAGGGTACCTTATCAGGCCTAGTTATCAAGATCCATTTCTTTTTTACTTTTTTACTTACCTAAGTATAACTTAAGGGAGGGTGTTGGTGTAATGTTTATATATATGCAACTTTTATTTTAAGTTTATTTAGTTTGCCTATATTTATTTAAGCCTTGTTGACTTAGTCTACTTTGCACACCTCCTAGGCTAAGATACAGATAAGTGGCACCCATAGTTTGACCACTTATTTCATGTGTTCATATTCATGTGGAGGTTGTTGCACACATCTTTAAGAAAATTTGGATGACAAATATTTCTTTTGCTATATATAGAACATGTCTATTTGTAAAAAAAAGAGGCTTGTGGATATCAAATTCATTTCATTAATGGTAGATGTAGGATAATGGGGATTACAAGGGGTGGGGGGATAAGTGGCCACTTTTTTCTTTTGAAAAATAGCTATATGTGAACTTGGAGAGACTTTTAAGGGAACCTAGTCAAATCATTTTGAGATATTGTAAGAAGATAAATTATGACATTTTGAATCTAGTTTCTAAATATGTAACTTTTTTCAATACCTAGATGAGATAATTATGTCAAATTTATGTATTTCTAATAATGATATAGTAAGTTTTTGTGAAAACATAACAAAAGTGCATGTGTACAGACACACTTTTTGGAAGCAAATGAATGAATTTTTAAATGAAATTTCATATACGAGTTCAGTTTTTTTTGGCTATTTTGAAAATATTTGTTCATATCTATTCAATTAATATAATAATTTTCAATAATTTTAAAACTCAAGAAAGATGGAAAAATGAAAATAGAAGTGTATGGAAATTTTTTTAAGTTTGACTTTATGGATTTGATTTTTTTGAATTATAGCCAATAATATGCAGATTGTTGAGATATAAATTTTGTAATGTGTTGGTTGATTTTCAAAAATTTATTAAACTATTAGTAATGATATATGAACAAATCATAATAAGTTACATTGTTTATAAATTATGTAATAATTTAAAATACTAATCTAATATGTCAAAAAAATATTTTCAAAAAAATATTTTTCCCTGTACAAACTCATATAATTTGTTTTTTAAAACACATAAATATGAAGACAAAAAAATTAGGTTCTAGGCGGATTGCAATGACGAATCAGTTGCAATTTCTAACACAAAAAACCATAAAAAATAGTTACATGGAAGTCACAACTACGACTGTGTTGTAATTTTGTTTATGTAAAAACTTAAATAACACATTTTTTCTTAAATGAATGAATTGGGAATGAACCAACAATTTTATCATAGGTCTAGATAAGGGTAAATATATATCTACATAACTGTTGTTAGTGCAAAAACTCATTGTGAGGAGTACCACAGGAACCCTAGAGTAGTTGACACATTGAGGGAACTAGTTGATAAAACGAGTGCCCATAATACTTGACTAGTACACTCATGAGGATTAGAGCCCAGATTATCTTTGGTGACAGTCCTAGTTTTATTATTTGAACGGATTAAAATCCATCTTGGTTATCAAGGGGGTAAAGTAATGATGACGACTAGATATTTTCTAGTGTACCGTGCTCATTCAGGTATCTCTTGATATTTAGGGAGAGAACCTTTTATAAGAAGCCAAAAGTCTGAGACCCTTTATTCCACCTTGAGATAAACAAACATTACTGTTTCTGAGTCACTCATGTGTGAATGTTTCTATTTTATGAGTTGCCCCTATGACTATTTTTGTTCTTTACAAACCCTCTCAAACTGCAATATATCTATTTCTGTCATCCACTTTGCATTGTGTTTTTCCTAGTCTCAGTCACAACTGCAACCTTACTATGTTTTTCCATCACATATTTTTCCTAAGTCAGTTGCAACTGCGACTGGCCTGTCATCTTTTATATCATTCATTCTACAATCTATCCTGATTACTAATTTTATTGTTAGAGTCAGTTGTAACTGTGACTAACCTTTTATCTATTAACTCATTTATTATATCATGATTCCATACTTATCTCAGAATCAATCATAAATGCGACTAGCCTATTCTGATTTACACATTTTGTATTATGTTTTGATTTATTATTCACCCCAGAGTAGTCACAACTGCGACTAGGTTGTGATTTCCAATTTACTTCTTTTTTTCACATCATCAGTTTTTCCAATTCATCTCACATATTCATTATGTTAAAGCCATTTTAGGATTAACCTTTCTTATTTTCTATCCGCACACATTCATATTTTCCCCATACCATGGACCACTTATCTCATTCACATGATGACATCTTTATTCATAGGATATTTTGAAGAAAATTCTATATCTACCGCTCCTCCCCCAAAAAAGATGAGGAATTTTACAAGATTCAACCTTTTGATTCCAAATTTGAAGAGGCCTTAGATCATAATCCATAGGATCTCATGGAATATATTAATATATACTATTACAAACTTGATGCCTACAGTTTGAAGATCTACTCTGTAAAACCTGAACCTTTCTCATCCAGCACCAAACCACCTCATACTACTATCACGTCCATTGGTACCACAAACTCTACTATCATCCACACACAAATTATATTCCTTATACAAGCATCACATAACCTCTTGGGTTGTATTCTCATAGTACCTTACCTCCTTCTGATCATAAAATTCCATCTAATTCTGTCATCTTTCTCTTACGTGACCCCTTCATCCTCTCACCCTTACAATCATATACCATATCATTACTCTACACACTCATTTACTCCACCACTTCAAAACGATAACACTCAATAGACACTAAACATCAACCAAAGCCTAATGGATAGAATTCATAACCTTGAGCTTCAAAATCAAGGCATGGGGATTCTTGAGCTCACATAAAATCATCTTTGTAATGAACCTATTCATCCATCAATGCCTATGAGAATATATATGCCTCATTTTGAGATTCCTAAATTTGATAAATTCAATGGTAAAGAAGACCCTCAAAATCATTTGCGCATGTTAAAGTACGCTTGCTATCTCATTAGTCATGATGACATACCTATGTTACGAAAATTTCCTTTATCATTAGGTGGTCAAGCTTTAGATTGATATACTAACCTTACTCAATATAACATCATCACATTCGAACAACTGGCCAAACTATTCCTTGATCATTTTTCAGTCAATGTTGCCAAGCGTAGTACCTTATCCAACCTCTACAATTTGAAACAAATTTGATGATGAGCCCATAAATGATTATGTATCACATCGGAGATCCAATATTCATGAACTTAATTTCCCCATTCCTTAACCAAAAATTACTTAATTGTTCACTAAGATTTGTGCCAAAAATATATCTCAAACTCTTCAAAATCAATAGTTTTTGTCATTTGAGAAACCCATACTGATGGCCAAGAGAATCGAAGATGTCCATGTTAGTACTGGAGATGATCAAGCTTCGCAAGAAAAATGATTTCTCTAAGTTCACTAAAAAAAATTCCTCAATTAAATCAGGTCATCCTCTAATCTAATCAAGGCTCTACATCAAACACCTTCAAGAAAACTTCCATGGCCCCTTGTAGGTGAGAAAATTTGTTGGTTGGGAAAATTATGCATCTCCACCAACATTCATGGGGGCTACGCCCCTCTGCATTGAATGGTAAAACCTCCCATTATTTAATATAATTAATCATAATCCTATCTAAATGTTGTGGGTGGCCAAATTGGCCAAGGATCGCATAGGGATACTCCACTGAACTTGTGACAAAGTGCTTGTACGAGGTAGAAGAGATGAAATTACAACGATGGGGGAAAAGAGAGAAATTATGAAAGGAATATCACTTCCATGAGTAAGATTCCAGAGCTCACACCTAGTAACTAGGAGTAGTTCAACATTCAATATAGAGGAAACAAAATGAAGACTATCTAGTGAGATGTACAAATTGAGACAACAAGTTCTCAAATTCATCTATCAAAGATACAAAGTTCTTGCGTCATTATGCTAAAAATTTGTATAAAATAGGGAAATAGAAGAACCATGAGATGCCTATAACAACCATGCTTATCATGTCAACGATGAGAGGAAACCATGCATAAAAATCTGCACACATTCATACATCTTGGAAATCAGAAACTCTATTCCTTAATTGACATTTACACTAGCTGTAGAAAGCAAGGGAAAAGGAAAAAGTGGAAGAAATTGTAGCTTTTATTTCTTGTGCATTGATACAAAGCTCAACAACTACAATTCACAATTGCTACAGAGTGAAAGTCTTCAAAATAGGGAAATATTTTGGAATGGAGAATTCATCCCAATTTAAAAAAAATATGAATTGACTCTTCACCTACCCCCACATGACTCTTCATTGTCTCATTCAACTCGTGACTTTTCACCTTCCTAGGAAGTGAGAAATAAGTTCCCTTTTTATAAATTAAAGGGACTTATACAATGTATCTTTATAAAGTCACTTAAGTGAATGGGACAGAATACAATGATTATTCCTATCAATTTGGTCTAAGATTTTGCATATGAATATAATAATAATCACAGTATTACCAATATATTATCTGTTTGAGTATCTTGTGCAGTACACTAGGCTATTATATAGCCATCATAATAGAAAACCAATACCCTATAAAATAGGAACCCATACAAACAAATAACCCATTAATAGATTTACGGGTACAACCATATTCTTTTGTATATATAATAAAATGATAATGTTTGTTTTATTATATTTATATACGAACCACTCACTAACCATATATTTACCGTTTTAACCATACGATAATTATAAAAACATGTAAATAATAATTACCCATGTAAATATTAATATCCTAACATTCTCCCCCTTAATGTTTACATGGTAGCAAACAACTTTTGCACTTCCTCTACAACTTGTTGCCTCTACGCGCTCATGATCTTTGCATACACTCAAACTGAAGGTAGAATAAGGAACACAAAATTTTTATTGACCATGAAATGTTGGGAACACTTCTAACTGAAGATGATGGGAACATGCTCAAGAATCATCTGCTTATCAACCAGTCACTCTAGGGAACACATCTGACCTAATAGTGTGGGAACTCAAGAAGGAACACATTTGAGCAACCTTTAATGGTTTTCAGGAGGCTAACCACAAACCTACGTACGAATAAGAACACATCTTACTGTTCTACCTCATCAAGACTCATGATGTTGATTTTCATTGTGCTCTCTGTTCTTCACTATGTTCTAGCATTGGGGAACTATGTAGGAATAACCACATACCAGTGAAAAAGAACATACCACATCTGTTCTTATTTTTCACACCATGCTGAAATGTTGAAATCCACACTATACTGCAAAACATATACCATGAAACTGAAGCACAAAACTGAAAGTAAACTCACACCGCAAAATGTCACCACAACTCCATGCGGCTCCATCGCTGCTGATTGACGAGAGTTCGTTGTTTGACCTCCAGCCTCCGTTGCCTCCATCCTCCAATGAAATGCTGCTAACTCAGCCGAATTTGATCATGATGCTCAATTGTTTCCACATTGTGATTATTCCTTTCTTCCCTCTTGCAATGTGAAACACTCTTTTTTTGGATGTCGGGTAACACCGAAAATACATCCGTGAGGCAATTTTTTTTATTTTTAATACTTTTACAATGACTGACTAACAATGAATTTTTGATGATTAAACAAATTTAGTGATACTTTTGACAAAAACAACTTAATATTATTTTTGAACAAGAGACTATTTGACACTATAAAATGAAAATCTATTACTAAAAAAGTAATATTTAATTACTTTCTAAAGTGATTGATCTACGAATTCTAAATATCATATTATAATATTGACCATTAAAACAATTTAGTCACACTCAACTACAATAATATGTTTAAGTGACTCTTTACCTAAGACTATAAACTAGACCAATTCACTTGAGTAATCTTCTCGATGACTAACATTGAATGACACTAACTTTAATAACAAAACTCGACTTATGGACTTCTCCGTGCCACCTTCATTCACCTTCCTTACACGTTACCGATCTATGCAAGTCAAGTTCCTCGATGCTATGAATAGGAAATTTGGAGAATAACACGATGGAGAAACAACTGTTTCCTCTACACGTCTATAAGAAATAGCCTAGTTCCAGAAAACATGGTGAGCACTAACCATTGATTTAAAGAGCTATTTTTAGGCTAAATTGATGGTGGAATGCATGGACGATCTTGTGTAGCTCCAAGGATTTCTTGATCGCCAAATGAAGGAAGCTAGCAGTTGTGTCATGCTCGGAAATTTGAAGCAGTTTAATATGCGACTGGATCAAAGCTTGCAAAGAAGAGATCTTCAGAATTCTACGTACTGAGAAACAACAATTATACCATCATTTTCCAAGAAAACAATAATAGATGTGTCTCACGGTGAACTCACGTTTGTAATAATGTAGTGATACACTGAAGATGGAATTATTAAATATTGAGAGACAAATCCGGAACAAACCTGACTGGTGCAAGGTATCTTTCACATACGTTGATAGAAATCCCAGATAGAGACCGTGAAATCTAAACACCAACTCGATCCAAATCATGAGAGAATTTTTGAGAATGGTCAGGTCGATGATCTGTAACAGAGGAGTCTATGAGATTTGACTTACGCTAAGTATTGAGGATAATTTCCATTCAGATCTCACATTTTTATTTTTGAGCCAACAAATTGAATTTGATTTGAGAATTCCATCCACCAAGAATACCACACAAACTTCCAGGGTGACCTATGTAATTCATGGAACTATGATGTAATCAGAGCACGCGGGCGAATCAAACTAGTGCATGATTTTTTTAAAATTTTTTTAAATTTCCTTGCAAATCAATCTTAAGACAGGTTCTCAGGTTTCTAACTACAGATAGAAATGAGGCACATAACTATAGTCTATAAAATGATCGCCATTTTGTTGTTGCACTGGACAAAGCACACATATAAAAAAACAAGGAACTACCAGAAACTTGATTACAAAAAATGCATATTAAAACACTATCCTAGGATCTCTTTTCAACACTGGCTTCTCATTCACAGAGGCAACAGAGAGTATAGCTTCCCCTTAAAACATCAATATGCTTCCATGATAAGCAGGATCATAAACTGTTTCTGATACCAAATATCAATTTGGTCTAAGCTTTTGCACACGAATATAATAATAATCACAGTATTACCAATATTATCTGTTTGAGTATCTCATGTAAAACATTAGGCTATTATATAGCCATCATAATATAAAACCAATACCCTATAAAATAGAAACCCATACAAACAAATAACGTGTTAATAGATTTATGGGTATAACAATATTCTTTCGTATATATAAAAAAAGAATAATGTTTGTTTTATTATATTTATTTATGAACCACTCACTAACCATATATTTACTGTTTCAACCATACGATAATTATAAACACATGTAAATAATAATTACCCATGTAAATAATAATATCCTAACAATTCCCAACGAAGAATTAGAAAGGGGAGAGAAAAAAGAGGAAGAAAGAGAGAAGAAACGATAGGTTGCTCCATATCATGACTGAGGACACATATGTTTTTGATGAAGAACTTATCGACAATGATGATGCACGGACAACTTGGACCACAAAAAGAGTGTTTAAAAACACTGTTTCACGACCTTCTAATGTGATTCTAGGATGAACACGGATAATGCCCAAGACAATCCTCCTTGACACTTGATTGATGCACTCCTTTAGCTCATTGGGCTCACTTCGACCAACTTGTTTCAAAGACAATTTTTTTCCTAGTGAAGCTTCAAACATGAAGCTACCATGGCGGCCATCAATGGAATCTTGAGATTTTTTACAAGGTATTTTTCCACCTTCGATTGAAATGAACTCAAATCCATCGGGATAGGTTTTTCTCCTAGAGTTTGTGTTCACAATTTTAGCTTCTCCCGCTCTCTGGATTGATGGGAAATCTAAGAAAGAGGAAGCTAGGGCAAAAATTTTGATTTTGGTGCCATTAATAATTTGAGGTATATTTGAATTTTGTAGTTTTTCATCTTGGAGGAATTTGGGAGGAAGAGATGTGGCAAAAATTTTAAGGGCATTCGATTCATGGTTCATGAGTTATGAAGATTTCTTCGTTTCTTGCTCATGGAAGCTTCTGGCAAAAAATGGCCATGATGCCGGATGAAAAAGTGAGGGTTTAGAGGATTTTGTATAAATGGAGAAATGGAAAAGGATATCAAATGAAGGAATAACAGAAATGTCCATGGAGAAAAAATCTTCTTTCCGACAGTGGAGTTTCTCGCACGCACAAGGAGGAAGCAACACAACAGTGATAAAATTACAAAATTTTAACTTTTCAAAACTTCATGAATTTGGGTGAATTTTTTTGTCCCAAGTGTTTGGGAAATTTGGTGCACAAAAATTCGACCTCACCCTAGCTTGACAAGTGGCAGAGCGTGATTCCATGATGGAGGATGCTAAGGAATGGTGAACAAAGGCTAAACTGGCTTGCTTAGGCTCCATAGAGGTCATATGAGGGTCCTAGGGTCTAAAATGAGGTTGGGTGCAATTTTTTGCACCTTATGTCCCTTTTCAAATGTGCAATGGGGACATGGAAATCCTCCTTAACCTAGTTATGCCACGTGTCCCTTTGGAAATTTGTTTAAGTACCGAAGAGTGTACCTTGAGAGCTGACTTGGGAAGGTCATAACTTGAGCTCTCAGATGAGTTTTTGGGAGCTTATTTATATGATTTTGCATGAAAAACACATTATGAGAATAATTTTGGGGTAATAAGGATTGAATCTTAATGAAACACTTCCAAATTGATCTTTTTTTCTCAGGATCGCTTGTTGTGCATGGAAAGAATGAGATGGCCCAAAAAATGCATGGTGTTTGAAGATGATATATTTTCTCCATGATGCGGGGGACTGAAATAGATTTATAATGATATATTTTTTGTACCATAACTCATTTCGGAGCTCTCAAAATTGTTCCTTGAAGATTTGGCTTTTTTTGGTGCAAGCTCCTTAGGCCTCAAAAACCCGGTTTTAGTGCATTGGCTCCTAAACCTCTGAAACTTCCCAAAATATTCCTAAATTAGTTCCATGTTATTTTTATATCCTTGATACACCTCCATTATGAATATTGGTCTTCCGTTCCACTCCGATGATAGTGCAACTGACTTAGAAATGCTGATGAAAGCCCCTTCTAAGTATGAGTGTAAACTTGCTTTGAAAACCATTTCTCCAACATGATTGAATGATCATGTTTTCTCCTAAATCACCTAGGGGAGGACTGATGACACCACAAATGGACTCCTGGGATACAATAATAGACTCCACACTGAGGGGTAGGTTGATTTGGGGGTTCCTAGAGAGGTATGACATGAAAATTTTGACATTAGGGTGTAGTTTTCCTCTTTTCTAGTGAATTTTGCCTCTACAAAAAAAAAATGCAACACCTGTAATAACCCACAACTGCAAATCACACAGATTACATCATGAGATCAATTTATAACAAATCACCAATACACTCATTTGATTGAATCACTATCTAACATTCTATAAAAATGCTTTAATGTTCAACTAATCTCTCTGTCACCGATACAACAAGAAGATCCGAATGCACCAAAACCACTGTGGCGTCAACAATCTACTAATAAATGCACCTACCATAGAATCATGGGTCACACAACAAATAAGTGTTGACAATTGTGCAATGTTATTTAAGACTTAATTGAAAAAGGTGTTATTCAAGTTAATAATGCATGACATTGCAAAATAAAAATTTAGACGTCTTCAAGAATCCACTCCCATCACATACATGGCTTCAACCAACCAAGTCAGTAATGACGTGTCATCTTCATCTCACCAATATTTTATTGGTATGATTCACATTGTAACAAGAAACCAATATGCCAATACAAACCTAAATCTACACCCGAAATGACACCCGCGATTTCTCAATCACCAAATGTGGCATCGTACTTCACAACCAGTCATTAATCTCAAGAATAATTTGATTAATCAATTAAAGAGTACATTGACTAAGATCTCACTTAAATGATCTCATTGTTCAATATTCTAATCATCGTGAATTGCTTACTGAGGCTTTAAAATCGATTGAATTGACCACACAAAATCCCAATGCTTTTTTTACATTTCATGGGCAATGTTCGTACTGTGGCTTCATCATCAATCATGTTCTATGACTATGAGATCAAGTCTGAATCACCTCTTGTCATGCCGGGGGGAATTGAGCCCCGTGATCCACCCTTATTTATCATCACTGAAATTGAAATACAAAAAATTCAAATGTGTCTTGATTGACAATGGATCAAACATCAATATCATATCATGCACTACCCTTACATCATCTCAACATACCACTATCACATCTTTCAGCCTCAACATTACAATTACACGCATTCAATGATGCCCCTTACGCTGCATTGGGCACTATTGTTTTTCTGATGAAATTTGGATCTAAGTCACTCCATACCCTTTTATATGTCATAAAAGGATAACTACAATACAACATCTTATTGGGACATCCTTGGATTCATGAAATGAAATGTATTTTGTCCACCCTTCATCAATGTCTCAAATACACACAAGAAGGAGTCACACATTGTTTCACTTTTGATGCCGAACCATTTAAATATTGCAATAATATCACTTTTTTCATTCAGAAGAGTGTTTCCCAATTACACCTAGTCACACCAATCGTTTCATCTCTCCATGGACGTATCCAACACATCCACACATGTACCTACTACAGTTGAACCCATCATCATCAACACAACATTCTGACCCATAAAATCACATGACACACCTACTTTTCATCATCATCTCACGATCAACCTTCAACATCACTACCAGAAGTCATCATACTTCCCTCCTCCACCCTCATCATCTTCGTCCATCGATGGAGTTTGAGTTCTATTCCTTCTAGTAGTAAAACTCATACCTAGTAGTATACCTCAAGATTGTGGTAAAGCTCCCATGACAAATGACACATAATTTGTTGGCCTTAGGGAATAAAACTTCCGTATGTCACAGTTTCTCTACCTAATATGCCAACTGTCAAAGAAATGGGTAGACCATCCCCTACACAACATGTCAAAGGGTATTTGGTATCTTTTGGAATCCCTCCCAAGAATAATTATTTCATGTATGGGGGATATGATACTGCAGCTCATCCACCTGTCAACAACGTATCTACTACAAAATATCGATTCACATATGACATCTCATATCTTTCAAAAATAGATTTCACAATGCATTTCCTACTCGACCAAGGATGGAAAGGTTACCGATTGGGAAAGTTTGAACAAGGAATTTCCACTCCTATTCACCCTCATTATAAACTGGCCTATGACAAATCTAGATTAGGATATACCAAGCTTGATGATGATATTGAAAACCTCACAGAAGCTTTTATTGACATGAGTTTCCAATCTAGATGGACAGAGCCTGTCATTCATATTCATGCAGTTCTTAGTCACTCTTTCATACCTGATCATTCACACATATTCCTTAATGAAGCCAAATGGTTCAATTTTTCAGAATTATTCCATGAATTTGGAAACATTTTGATTGGTCTATCGATCATCCCTATTCCCTACCATTTACCTTCACATCACAATGACATTGGTCAATCTCCCACTTCACCTCCTACAGATTGTCTTATCCTTCGAAATAACATTACCATCAATAGAATAAAGACATTTCATATTAATTATCATCTTGTAGACAATCCACATGCCCTTGGATCTATTCACTTCAAAGGAAGCTATCTTATGTCACTTGGGTGCCATGGATAAGGAACCCTACAAATCCATTACACAAGACACTCAATTTCACAACAAAGCATATTTTAGACACTGATGACATACCCTAGAGCCTACTAATGAGCTTCCCAATTTTGATCATCTTGACGAAACATCACACATGTTTATCGAAGAAACTATTGAAGTCAACATAGGTACTCCTAAATAACCTCACATAGTCCTCCTTAGAAAGTGATTATCAAATGAGGAACGTGCCTAGTACACATCACTCTTATGAGATTTTTTTAGATGTCTTTGTTTGGTCATATGTTGATATGCCAGGAATGGATCCAGATACAATTGTTCACAACTTGGTGTTAAAACCTGATGCAAAACCTGTCAAATAGAAGTTACGTAAGATGTACCATGTTTTGCATTACTAGTCAAGGAAGAGCTACAAAAACTTCTTGATGTCAGTTTCATCAAACCAATTAACTATATAGAATGGGTCTCTAACATGGTCCCCATGGGACAAGAAAACTTGGTGGTCTTTGTGTTTGCACTGACTTTATGGATGTCAATAAAGCTTGTCCTAAGGATGAATTTCCCTTATCTGAATATTGACACTATTGTCAACAATACTGCCGGTCACAAAATGTTCTCTTTCATGGATGATTTCTCCAGTTATAATTAGATTACAATTTCTCTCGAAGACCAACATAAGACTACTTTCACCACTCCTTGGGGACATTTTTCTATAAAGTGACGCCCTTTGGACTAAAAAATGTTGGTGCGACCTATCAACATGTTATGACCTATGTATTCCATGACTACATTCATGACATTGTAAATATTATGTTGATGATCTTCTCACCAAGTCCAAGCTATGTTCTGACCACATAAAATTTCTACAAAATATTTGTGCATGCCTTATTAGAATACAAAATTTGGTTGAATCCCAAGAAATGTATTTTCAGAGTAACATCAGGAAAGTTACTTGGATTCATTGTCTCAAGTCAAGGCATTGAGGTAGGATCCAGCTAAAGTTAAAGCCATCATTTATGGCCTCCCCTTATAAAAACACATGTCCTCAAGTAAAGATCCAAGCTACAAACATCGTTGACGTCTAAACAATTTATGTAGCCTTCAAGGAAAGATTTGAGGATATTTTGACGCTTTATCACGTACAACTTTCTAATTGTTGCCATATATTTAATCAACTCCTTAGAAAAGGTGTTACCTTTGACTGGGGGAGGAGTGTTCACATTGCATTTGAACAACTTAAAAAGTATCTTCTCACTCCTCCTATGTTATCACCTCCACAACCTGAAATTCCATTTTATCTGTATATTACCGGTACTAACTTCACTCTGGGAAGTATGTTAGCTCAAAAAAATGTCAGACAATTCATGAATCACCCATCTATTACATCAGTTGCACACTCGTTGTTTATGAGCTTAACTATGCACACATCGAGAAGCTTTGTTTGGCCATAGTGTTCTCCACACAGAAACTCATACATTAAATGCTCAATCATGCATGACGTATGTTATTTCTAAAATAGACCCTTTGCTTTATATGATGAGAAAGACATATCACAATATCCGCACATCTAAATGGATCATGTTACTCATTGAATTCGATCTACATTTCATTTCACAAAAAGATATTAAAGGTCAAGTGATTTCGAATCGGTTAGTTGAAGCCCCTCTTCATGATTCAAGACCACTCAATATTGATCTACTAGATGATTCCATCTTTACTGTATCTGAAAGTGAGGATTATATTGATGCCAACGAGGAATTTGATATGAATTTACATTTTGATGGATCCAAAACTGACCAAGGAGGAGACACAAGAGTAGTTTTTGTCACACCCCAAGGAGCCTCTATTCCATTATCATTTAAACTTGATTTTCCATGCACAAACAACATGGCTGAGTATGAATGCCCTTGTCATTGTATTTCCAATTAGCTATCACTCTCAAAATCAAACAATTGTGAATTATTGGTGATTCTCAATTAGTTCTCAATCAAATCTTAGGGTCCTACCAGTGTCGTAATGATCACATTGCAACAATACAAGACTCTTGTTGATTCATTGCTCACTCAATTTTACCATTTTGAGATCGAGACCATGCCACATTCTACCAATCATTTTATAGACACCATGGCCTCTTTAGGATCATATATACCTTTAGAAAAAGAAGTTGACATTATCCACGTTCTCCATTTGTGTGCTAATGCAACCATCCTTTGATCGTACTCAAACACTCAACATTTTTCAAATTGAAACTACGCCACTACCACTTTGGTATGAAGAGCTTGTTACATATTTGAAATTCAATACTCTACCACCTAGGATTAATAAAGTTGGATGACGTATTTTTTGACAACGAGCTACTCACTTTGTCCTCATTGGGGACCTTCTCTACAAATGTGGTTATGATGGTATATTACTACGATGTTTTCTACCTCAAGAGACTATCATTGTGCTTGCTGAAGTCACATGATGGTACACGTGGAGGTCACTTTAGTGGCATGACTATCATTAAATGCATCCTCCGTATGGGTTATTATTGGCCTTCTTTAGAACAAGATGCCTTGCATATGTTCATTGTTGTGAGAAATTTCAAAAAGTTTGACAAATCTATCACATCTTCCCACACAAGATTTACAACC
Organism: Taxus chinensis; assembly: GCA_019776745.2. Lineage (NCBI taxonomy): Eukaryota > Viridiplantae > Streptophyta > Pinopsida > Cupressales > Taxaceae > Taxus > Taxus chinensis. The sequence continues at coordinate 633,050,734 of CM034153.1, read as the reverse complement.
TCTTCAATCCATTTGGCCCTTTTCCCAATGGGGACTTGACCTTATGGGAAAGTTTTCCCCACTATATTTTGACAGTCACGCATTTATTATTAATGCTACCGAATACTTCATGAAGTGGGTTGAGGCTGCACTACTTGCACGTACCACAAGACCCCAAATTGTCAAATCATTGTCCAACATATCATTTGTCATTTCGCATCCCCACTAAGATCATTTAAGATAATGGAAGTCTCGTTCAAGAATAAGGATTTCAAGGCATTGTGTGATAAGTACAAAATTCAACATATATTTTCCACACTATACTATCCATAAGCTAATGGAATAGGAAAAAGCTTCTAATAAAACCATTAAAAAGATCCTACAAAAATTGGTCAATGCTTCCCATAGAACATTGGCATATGTAATTATCTTATGCACTTTGGGTATATCACACTAGTATCTGCACACCTATAGGAGCTACACCTTTTCCCCTAGTATATGGGGCTGAAGTTTTTATGCCCCTTGAGCTTGAAATCTCATCCTTGTGTGTCACTCTACAAGAATTCATTATTGATGATGATTACCATCATGAATGACTTACCCAACTTGATCTACTTGATGAAAGGTATGTTAATTGCTCTCAAACATCTCCAAGTCTACTGCAATCGTATATTAAGAGATTATCACAAGAAGGTTCATATTCATGAGTTTGAGTTAGGTGATCTTGTTCTCAAAGAGAATCAACAAAATTCATCTCAAGCACCTGACCAACAGGATAAATTTTCCCCTAACTGGTTTGGGCCATATGTGATCATTCAAAAATATGGGTTAAAGGCTTACAAGTTAGTTGACATGGATGGTAATGAATAAATTGAGTTGTTAAATGTCATGCATTTGCAGACGCTTTTATGCCTAAAATCACATAAAAAAAATAAAATATTTTTGAAAAAATTCCAAAAAAAATCAAAAACTTTTAAAATTAAAAAAAAAATATTAAATATACAAAATACAAAAAAAGAGTCGTGTGACTATCTATATGCATTGTTGATTTTGTTTGATCCATGTGTACCTATTAATTCATCCACAAAACCATCTTTTCACAATTCATTTGTATATAGGTGTCTCAATGCTTTTAGGCATGAAGCAATCAGCATGGACACCCTCATGTTAGTTTTCATATGGGTAACTCCATGGTATTTTGAACCTAGTATTCTTTCGCTTGGTGGATTTAAGAACAACATTTATATTTTGCAATATCCCCACATTTTACACATTAAAAATATCATTGCAAACACTCAAGGACCTTATTTTTTGTACACTAGCCAATGACATCTCATACTCACTTTTACCTCCTCCATCAAGTCATATTGGTTCTAAACCCCCTAAGAGAGAATAACATTATGTCAAAAAGAAAGAAAAGAATGAAAAATCAATAGAAAAAAGGACACAAAAGAGAAAAACAAAGAAATATTAGCAAAATAAAAGTGATATCAATAACTATCTCAAAGGGGTATTTCTAACATCTCTATTGGGGCTATGATGCTTTGGCTTACAATAGAGCAATGTTGTACGATTAGAATCAAATGTATCTCCATCGAGGCTATGGACACTTGGCTGGCAGCAAAGCAAATGCACAACTCAAATTTACCTTCCACTATACACATTACACACCAGATGTTTTCTTACACACACCCACACATTGGCTAGCATCCTCATATATAACCTCTTGATAGTTTGCTTCGAGTGGTAATCAACTCACATATGCACACATTGGATCTTGATGAAATGAAGGGCTAGTATGTCACCTTGTGTTCATTAGACTTTGTTCAAATCACTGGTTTTCTCTATATTGATCTCGCACACGTTTGTGTCCACTCGTGAGTTATAGTACACCTATAAGCATTGTGTCATGTTCACACCATAATAAACTACACCCACATTTTCATCACTCCATTTGTATATACCATAGCCTTGCATATCTATAGTCACATGTCCTTGCAAGAATACAAGAAAAGTAAAAAGTGAATAGTAATTCACCATTGTATATGTCCATTTCATTAACATCATCACAAGCACACACACACACACATTCACTGAGCACTAGATGAGTCATTTTTATACCATGAAAAAGGGTGAGATCGATGTCTCATGTATATATAACATCATTATATGTATGTACATATAAAATCATGAGTAGATGTCACTACAATCATGGGACTAGTCCTACATCAAGCCCTGACATATTGTCACCTATATGTGATTCTAGGTCCCAGAGCATACTAATATATACATGATTTCCAAGTGAGAAAACTAATAATTGACAACATATTTTGGGCATTTTGATTTTTATCTTATACTTTTATTGACCTTACACACCCTACAACAATGTTGGTATTTGGCTGATTTATCTTTTATGGCCTCATACATTAGTGCCCATTTAGGAAATAAGCTGCCAAGAACTCTTATCCCTTCTGGGCGCTCCTAACATTATTGCCTTTCTTCTTACTCTTTTAGGTCTATTTTACTTTGGGTTCATATTTTACAGCTTTGGGTCGGCATTTTAGATGTCAGTTACGAAATTCAAAGAAGGGAATCATATATATACATAGTTATATCTCTCAAATAAGGGGCCAAACACCGAGCATTACCTATCATCACCTAATCTTACATCTAAAGGCATAAAGAGAACTTCAAAGGAATCCATATAGCACACTCATACAAGGGACAAGGGATGCATCACTGTGCATACAAAAAATAGGAGGGGGAAGTTCATTTTATTTCATTACACACATTCTATACATTACTACATTCTAGATCTATCCCGTTATCACTGTGCAAATTCCACGAGGGCATCCTAGGGAATAATTAAAAACACACACAAAAAAAACTACATGGAGTATAAAATTTAGTGCATCACTCAGTCTAAGTTCACTCTTTGGGTGACCACCAAGGTTAGTCTAATTCCACATTCTGCATCTTCTTTTTTTAGGTTTGATCTGGTTTTGGGTATGTTCAGCTAGATATCCCTCTTTTCAGGTTACCTATACTATCAACAATAGTACATCAAAACTAAAGTGATAAAAGGGAGCTACAAAAAAATATCTTCCTACACAGAAGAAGATAGAATTTGAGCACCTGATTGGAAACTAGCGCACAAATCAGTCACTAGCACCCGAGTACTCCCATCCTCCCATAGGTGATTCTATCCTATACATTTATGAATCCCAAGATCTCTAGTGAATCTTGATGACACTTCTCTTAGTATGTTTCAGTAATACCTCAGTCCAAACCAATTCCCGATCACTCAAAAATACAGTAAGTCACTCAATCACTCCCTCTTTCTTAACGTTTCATATTATTGTATGTTTGTTGCTTGTCCACTTAATGTATATTATCATTATATCATTCATTATAGTAGCTACTCTGAATTTATATTTAATTCAATTTATATTAAATCATTTGGTGAACCCTACCTTCTTAAGATGCATGAGATTCTCTATCCTTCCTATGAATTTATGGACCAATCCTCATATCCATCTTATGCACCCACTAGGGTTCCTACCATAACTACTATCACTACTGAATTTATCTAGGTATGTACTTAACATCCTCCCCACTTTAACACTCCCATGACTGACCTAACTATTAATGTAATCTCCACTTGTCGCAATAAGAAACCCACAACTCCACCTATTTCTATTCCACCACCAATTACCTCTACAGTTCCTACTGACACATCAAAAGCTTATGATGTCATTAAAAAAATAAAGAATACACCTACCAAAATATATATTTATGATGTTTTACACAATGCATCATATTACTGCCATACATTAGAGGCTTCCTTACGTTCCATTCACATTGCAAGTGGAAATTCCTAGTTTTCCTTCACACATCTTATCCACTCCCTTAAAAGCCTACCACATGACATATTATTCAGTAATGAAGATATCCTTTCTATTGTAATTTCTAATCCTTTAACACCTCTACTTATCACCACTATTATTGGTTGATATTATATCAAGCATGTATTAATTGACAATTGATCCATTGTTAATCTATGTTCTCTCTCATTACTCACACAATTACAAATGTCACATAGTCAAATAACCCAATCCTTTAATCTTCTTCATGGCTATGATTCTACGAGTCACAAATATATTGGCACCATCACCGTACCTTTACAAGTTGGTCCCAAAACCTTGTCCACTTTTTTCTATATCATCGATACATCATTTCAGTTCAATTATTTACTTGGTTGACCATGGATCCACGCTATACAGGATGTTTAGTGCGTAAAATTCTTACATGATGGGTATGAGCATACCATTTCCAATGACCCATACCCATTCAAATATTGTCACATAGACCCTGTAACTTCCATGCCTATACCCCTACTGAATCAAATTCCATACAATAATATCAATATGTATGATGTCGGTGAATCAAACACCCCCATTACTTCTCCTTTTACCTCCACATTCACCCCCTCTATCCTTACACACAACAATGATCTCACTTCCCCTACAATAGCCCCCTATGCTACTCCTACTCATCCACTTGGTATTGCTTCCCTTTATCCTACATCCATTGCTTCTCCACATAACATCCTTAATAATTCTACTCAACACGATAATGTCAACACCGATGATTCTGATGATGAAGTCGATGTTGTAGAACTCACCGATGAAAATTTATGCAATCTTAACTTTACCCCTCTTAAGACAGATGGGACCTACTTCTAAGTTGTAGCCACTGGTAGATGTGAATATTAATTAAAGCAATCTCCTCCTTCTGCTACAACCATGATCCCTTTCCAGGCTACTATACATACATTGTATCTCATTCCTTCTCCTATGGTTACATCTTCCCCGCCACTCAATCCATTTACATGTAGCTTATTCATACATGAATATTATTGGCCTTATATTCCATTTGATACCACTTAGGTGCTGACACTCTTTTCACACATGAATGATTAGCATGATTTGGATTCACACTAGATGATCTCCTCCCTTCATCTCACTCTTCCCACCGGTATCATGGATATGTAATCATTACTGCTGCTTATGGCCTCTGTGTCTTCCACTTTTTAGTATTCCTTACATGTACTCTCCATTCCTCTCCACTCACCATTAGAAAATCTTGGATCAACTATATTATTGGTCTTCTTGACCCCAATCATGTTGATATTACCTTTCCCATGCCATTTCTCCACGTCTATGTTTGCAATGATTATTTCCTTTGCATACCCAAAATCTATCTTGTTGGTAAGCACATGAATTTCTGAAACTCCCTTTTACTAACGAAAAATATGTTGTGGGCATGTATAATATATGCCGGAATGGATCTTTCTATGATCAACCTCACACGATAGCTTATTATGTCTCCAATCCAAACCATATTGGTTGTGAACCTAACACTGATGATATATTTAACGAATTTACTTGATTCCATAACTTGTAAACTTATGATACATCACACTATTTCCCCTTCTCTCCATCACCATTTGATAGCTCTACTTTCTACTCCTAGTTCACTTGCTACATCATATGCTCTGTGCTGCACACTAACACTTATTTAACAACTATTTTCAGCACTCTTCCTATACTTTAATTACCTGATGACACACTCTAGTACTAAAGTTCACACTTGAATATTTAGAGCACACTTCATCAATGAACCTCACATCATCTACCCTTGATACACTTTAATCTCAATAATTCATGGTACATCTTTCATTACATCTACTACTTTGTTTCGTTCCACACTTTATGACTATCTTTTCAAGCATCACCACCTCGTTGGTTCACATACTTTCTCATCAACACCTGATGACACACTCTTGTTCTATTGTTCATGCTTGAAATTTGAGGGTACAATTCCTTCATGAACCTCACTTGTCACATCCTTTGTAATCACGCTTCATTCTTCATGTCTATATTTTTTTAACTTTACATCACCTTTGGAATTTCACATTGTACCATCATTTCCCAATGAAACACTCTAGTTCCTTGGTTCATAATTAACTATTGAGGTAACATTCCTAAATGAACCTCATCACACACATATTAAGGGGAAAAGTAAACCCTCTCATATACATACAAAAAAAATCACAACATACCATCACATATACACCACATTTACACATCTTGGTTGGATTTACTCTTGTTATCTTACTCTACTTACATGTTACACTTTAGTTTCAATGCTAGTTAGATACTTAGTACGTCATTTATCTTTTTATATATACACATGCGTGTTCATTTGGTATCTTGAGGTGAATGTAAGACCTTTCATAGATTCATAGATGATGCATGATGCTCGATACTGCTCTTTAAAGTCCTATTGAGGCTTCTGGAAGCATCTACCTTTACTACTCTTATACTCTACACTTCACAAATTCTATCGATACATTATTTACTATTTATCATTATGGTCACTTTACTTTTCACTTATCTATACACTCTTTGGCATAATATTTATCTGTCTAACATGCTAATAGGTGCTTCATGTGTAGCATTTTCCTTGCAGGATCGATATAACCATGGTTATTTGTTACCTTTTTCTTACTACTTGCTTACTGTTGTTTTCAGGCTATGCCCTATGTATTTTTTGGTCATTGTTTTCTTTTGGCCATTTTAGCCCTGATTGTCTTGTGATATTGTGAGTGATGTCCCATGTATGAAACACTCTTTTTGTAGTCCATATTGTTTTCCTAGTTACTTGTTACATTTTATTCTAGTGCATGCTAGATTAGTTTCACTAACACTTGTTTACTAGTCCATATTATTTTCATGTGCCTTGGTTTCTACCATACACATCCCCACCCCCTATAGGTATACACTTTAGATATGCATATAAGTATCAAGTCGTTTCATTTGGGCCATATTCTCCTACATTCGTCGCATGTACCCAAAATGAGGGGGGAATATATTGGGTGAAAAAATCACCCCTAAAATAACTCAAAGATTCAACACATCACAACACAACATATAATCAACATAAGAACATAGTTATAGATTGGCTTGGAATCAGAATTGGGCCCAAAATATAGAGTACAAACTAGCACCCAGTCCTAGACCATAGTAGTGGGCACTTGTGTCCTCCTAGGTGCTAGTGTCATGGAGGTGTAAAAGATAGTTTCTCAAATCATCTCAATTTCTAGTAGTTCATAACACAGTTCCCCAGTAGCAGTCACTTGACACCAATTTCGAAATGTAGTTTACATCTAGTTTATATATACAGTTACATTAAATTACATATAACGACATACGATCTGCAGTGGAACTTTAAGAAGCTTTATGGGTGGAGAGAAAAACTACACCTCTCTCCCCAACACTCTTCTCTTGGCGTGAGATCACCCAAAAAACTCACCTTTGGCATGAGATCACCCAAAAAATCATCTTTGTCATGAGATCTCCCAAAAAACTCGTTATTGGCGTGAGATTGCCCTAAAAATTTCTTTTGGTGTGAGGTAACTGTTGATGCATAATCAAAACACCCCTGAATGTATGCAACTCAATGGGTTGAAAATATCAGTGTGATTGCATAATATGGAGCTTTTCCCAAAGTGTGGGACTTTGCAATTAGGAAATATCTCTGGATGAAGGCCAGTTCCTATTCCTCTATTATGATGCACACATTCAAATTATAGAGGATCTATTCTAAAACCTACTCTAACTTTCCAAGGATACGGGGTTAAGGAGATGCAAGAAAATAAACCTAAATTAATAGAGGTGATGCACTAAAGGAATGTTGAACACTTGCTTTGCAATTAAACACAAACCATTAAAAATATAATACAACCACCATGCACAAATAACCAAGATTGCAATGAGATATCAGGAAGATGCAATGAACATAAGAGAGGGTTGAAATCATCCACAGACTTATTTTATTGCTTCAAAAATTTGATACAGTCCATTAAAATGGCCAAGGGGCAAGATTGCATTTAAAATTTAGATGGGAGGTTTGAACTCCTTAAGATCATTTACAGACAAAAAATAAGGGAGGGTGCAAAGCCACAATGTCAAACCCCTTAAAAAATGCCCCTCCTTACAATATATATGAATAAAATGAGAGAAGGAGATTAGAAGAATTCAAATTCTTGCTTCAACCACCCAAAAATGCATTGAATTCTCCTGCAACAATGATGGGTTCTACTGCAAAACCCATGCCTCCATGTAATATTCCTTGTTGGGCAAGAAAGAAAGCCCATAATTTTATTATTGGGGTAGGTGGGAAGCTTGACACCTTTAAAAATGGTGGACTATATTTCTTAATTTTGAATAACTTAGTCTCACTTAAATTAAGGTAACCAGTTCTGGTTGTGTAGCAGATGGTGAGAGATTTCCAAATAGTCCTTTCTTGTGCAAATCTGAGCTCCTAGTCAAATGTTATGGCCATATGAAAGTTGAGGTGTCATTATGTAAAAATGGAAGGTGGTTGGCTCTATCCTCTTTTAGAGTCCAAAATGCATGCAACCTCCGAAACCCTGAAATTTAGAATTTCAGACATTTGGGTTTCAAAATTTGAGCTACTGTTCACTGCTCAAAATGGCCTGAGAGTTTCGAAAGTCCGAAACCTGAAAGTCTGAAATTTCAGAATTTCAGAGATCAGGATTTTGGACATTGTGCCATACTTTTTATGTTTTGGGGCTTGAGAGTTTTGAAACTCTAAAACCTAAAAGTTCAAAATTTTGGACTTTCAGAGTTCCGCATTTTAGATATGGAGTCTTCGGACCTTTTGGCACTATTCACTTTAAAACCCTCTGAGACTTCTGAAACCTCGAAACCTGAAAGTTCAGACTTTGTTGATCCCTTTTCCGTTCCTGCACACTGAGATCCCCGAAACCCCAAAACATGAAATTCTGAATTTTTGGAATTTTGGACTTCAGGATTTCAAACTTTTGGGGTCATTTTTTCCAACTTCGCGCCTAAGAACTCTGAAACCCCGAAACCCAAAAGTATGAAATTTTGGACTTTCAATGTTTCAGGTTTCAGAAAACTTTTTCCTTTTTTCCAACTTTGGTCACCGAGAACTCTGAAACCCTAAAACCCGAAAGTCCAAAATTTTAGAGTTTTAGAGTTTTAGGTTTAAGAGATTTTTATTTTTTCCAAGTCCCCGATATACATCCTAGCCCAGCTTCGAAAAGCTCCACCTCCGAAGTCCGAAACCCAAATTTTTGACATCTTCCTTTCCCAAAATATTTGCAACTTGCTCTGGCTATTTCCTACCTTTTAGACTAACTTTGAAATGCAAGCTCACTTGATGGATCAACTCTTTTATTTTTGCTGCGTGCAAGTTCATGTTGGTCTAATTTTTCCCAAGGGGCAAAATTGGATAATAGTCACCCAGAAACATCACCCTTCAACAAAAAATTCAGTAACATCTCCTAGAAAATCAGAATAATTCTCTATATCTTACACTCTTATACATTAGGTGCACACTTTCCTTTTATATATTTGTACACTTTTACTTATACACATGTTTCTTTGATTTCTCATATACAAAATTTTGACTATTCTCTCTCTCTCTTCTTTTTCAGGTCTATCCTTATGCGTAACAAGAAACATCTCACATCACTAAGCACAAGCTCTAACAACATGCTACTATGCATATACTTTACACCTAGGGTCTACCTCCCCTTCCTAGTTTCCATGCTTCACATTACGGTCACTTCATGCTTCACTTGTCCACTCAACATGCTATTAGCTACTCTTTACTAAAGGAGAAAAAGGTTCACATCTTCTATCTACTTTATACTATCAAGTATTTAATAAACATTGCGGAAAATGTAGACAAAAATTCTATGCACTTGGGTACATTTCTAGGTCCTATAGCATAATAATATATACATAATTCCCAAGTGAGAAAACTAATAATTTACAACATATTTTGGGCCTTTTTATTTAACTCTTATACATTTGTTGACCTTACACACCCTACATCCATGTCAGTATTTGACTAATTTATATTTAATGGCTTGGGACACTAACTCCCATTTAGAAAAGAAGTGCCCATGTGCTTCTGTCCCTTTTGGATGCTCCTGACCTTCTTTCCTTTCTTCTTACTCTTTTGGGTATACTTTACTCTTGGGTCATATTTTACAACTTTGGGTCAGCCTTTTAGTTATCAATTACAAAATTCAAACAAGGGAATCATACACACACACACACACACACACACACACACACACACACACACACACACACACACACACACACACACACACACACACACACAGTTATATCTCTCAAATAAGGGGCCAAGTACTAAGCATTGCCTATCATCACCTAAGCCTGAATCCAAAGGAAAAAAGATCAATTCAAAGACATCCATCTAATGCACTCATATAAGGGACAAGGGCTGCATCACTCTACATGCACAACATAGGATGGGGAGGTTCATTTTATTCTATCACACACATTCTATACATTGTTACATTCTAGATCTAGCCCGCTATCACTGTGCAACTTTCATGGGAGAATATTAGGGCATCATTATACATAAATTCACACAAAACTACATGGATTCAGAAATGTAGTATAATGCTTGGTACCAAGTTCACTCTTTAGGTGACCATCGGGGTTAGTCAAACTCCAAATTCTACATCTTCTTTTTGTAGGTTTGATGTGGTTTGTGGGCATATGCAGCTAGAAATATCTTTTTACGTGTTATAGGTACAATCAATGATAGTACATCAAAACTAGAGTGATAAAAAAGAGCTAACATCGAAGCTCCTCTTGCAAAAAAGAGGACAAACCAAAGAACCTAACTGGACACTAGTGCCCATATCAATCAATAATGTCTGAGAGCTCCCATCCTCTCGTAGGCACTTTCATCTTGTAAATTTAGGAGTCCCAGGATATCAATTGAAGCTTGATGAAACTTATCTTAGTATGTTCCAGTAGTACCTAAGTCCAGACCACTTCCTAATCACTCAGAAATCAGCTATGTCACTCACTCACTCCCTCTTTCTTAGGGTTTCATATTTTTTAATGCTTGTTTCTTATCCACTTACTATATATTGTCATTATATATCATTCATTACAGTAGCTACTTTGAAATTAGATTTAATGTAAATCAATAATAACCAACATGTGTACCCTCTCTAGTAATACATTGACTAACACATGTCAATTACTCCTCTACAATCTCTCAACTACCTCGCTCATGCTCATGTGTAACTACCATTGCCTCTATTTGAGTGAATCTATCTCGATCGTGCTCCCAGTCTGCCACTATAGTCTCTAGCTCATGGATACGTTTCAAAACATTTGACTTTACTAACATGTAACGCTCTAACTCATCAACACATGCTTGATCAAAATCATGAAACCTCTTTAACTCAGTCACCTCTATCTGTAATCTATCCTGCGTTGTCATCACCTCACCCAAAGAATCCAATGGTAACTTCACCATACTCTCTCCATTTTAGCCTTTGGATCAACATAGTGGCTCTAATTCCACATGATTCCAAATAAAGTCTCCCATCTCTATATATGCTACCTGTTCCTTCTTCCACCTCCTCCCGCATGTCTTCCCTAACACTTTATCAATCTCAAGAAAAGGCTCATATATCCTAACTAAGCCTCCACTATCCTCCTCCACTAGTGTCTCTTGAATCTCTATCACATCCTTAACATCACCACCCCTCTGTATACTGACATTATCTGAATGCACTACCCTATGCCTCTGGCTTCATCCTAGGTTATTATTTACCTCTGTTTATGTTTTCTCTATCTCATCAGCATCCTCTGTACTACTATCATCCCATGGCTCTCTCCTCTCTCAAGTCATTGCCATTGCATACCCTGTGGACCCATCCACTACCCAACATGTATCAACATATCATGTGGTTCTTGAATCATAACCCATGGCAAGCTCTAATGAGGCATCAGTCATCTCATAAAACGGAATTGGTTTCCCATCTCCACTCTAGTGTGAGTATCTAATAGGATTTGGTGACACTCCCCAGTGTATTCCAAACTACCTCATCACACACCCATACTAGAATAGCTCTGTCTCCCGTACTGACCTCCCAATCACCCGTTTATCCAGCCACACTTAGGGTAGCTATGTTATATCCTCTCTGCATTAAAATAAACCTTCCATCTCCCTGTAGGACCTTCATAAAATGTCACTTGGCTCCAAAATCATTACCATCTTCTGATAGTGATCCATCATACCGTCATATGGCTTATTCCTAAATACCTCTCTATCTACCATCGATCGCAAGTATAAAGGTTCCTTAATTGAGAATTTCTCATGGATCAAATAAGGTAACCCACGTGGCTTATCCACTGTAATATGTTCCCATGCTCACACCTGTAATAACACCCTTATACTCAAGCCCACCCTTAACCTGATTGTATACTACTGTAACTCTGAATAGGTATGTTCCCATAGTGCTTGACGTGATACATATATAATCCCATGCTCTATCATCTCTGCCAATAACTCACCTAGACCCCACATAAATGTGTATCCTAATGAATCTTGCAATATACTTCTACAAATCACGCTGCAAAAATATGCCATTACTTGTGTACCTAAACCCTGATCATATAACTCACAATATCAGAATCCTATACTCTCCACCTCAATCCCCTCATCCATGGGCAAGTACAATCTCTACAAAATACTATCCCTCATAGTAAAATTTTCGACTAACACCACCTACTCACTCTCAATCGGAATGTGAAATATCCTCCATTAATACTCAAGGGTGATGGTTATCTCTCTAGTAACAAGATTAAATGTATTGGTATTACTATCCCATCTCTTAATTAGTGCTATTAGTAAACATATTTCCATCCTCAAATGGTCAATCCATGTAATATAAAATAACCCCACACTTTGTAATATCTCCATATCTGGTTGTGTCATCTCTCACCATAATCTGTATGTAAAAATAGAAATCTATGTTGCAACGTCAATAACGACAAGCCCTACACCCAAAAATCATTTCCTTCATCAGTATCATACTTCATCAAATCACCCTCAAAATTTTACCCATGGTGGTTATGGGCTGGCCTTAGAGTACTTGCGGCATGGTCACAGGGTGATTAAAACAATCTCCACACTCAATAAAAATCTACATGTTCATAAAAATAAAAATATAACACAAAATATGCTTAACTCTGATAGGGTGGCCCTTTACCTTGGTGTTAGTTTCTCACAAGCACGTTTCATTTCCACTCCACCTCATGCTCCTTCAATATCTAAGTAGCTAAATGGTCCCTTCTCTCCACCAACCTTAATCTATATGTTGTGCTTGTACCAGAAACACGTGGTGATTTTTGCACGATTGTATCTATGTCTCCTTATTCACTTCACCTAAATCGAACACCAAACATCCCCACCTCTTGAAATCATCCATTTCTTGTAGATTCACCCCCTTTTCCAATGGGTTGTGCCTACGAACCTCTCTAAGATGCCATCTTTGACTATTTTATCCCTTTCGGTCATCCCAATCCATTACACGTGTAACCCACTATAGTCACTTTTACCAACCCTTTAATTCTCAGGCGCGCCGACACATCACCCAACCTAAACTGAGAACTCACCCGAGGCACGTGAAGGCACTAGGCCCCTCTTCGATGTGAAATTTATCAAAAATGTACCATGAATGGAAGAACACTACACAAACATAAATGCATACATCTTATGACAGAGATAAAGAAACTAGATCTGAGCTTAAATGATCCATATTATGACTATGAATATTAAATAGAACATATAGGAACCAAATCTGAACCATGAACATAATAAATAACACAAACATTCAGATCCATTAAGTATTGATATTCAGAACAACACCATTATATTAATCCTCCATTGTTATAGTAGCCAAATACATGATAAGATCCATAAAACAGACCAGATACATTAACAGAATTCTCATCCTAAAAATGACTCTACTCCTAGAAGTTACAACAACATTCCCATGCATTTCACTCCTAACTCTCTCTACTTCCTTGCACACATTCATTTTCACACATCCATTCTCATCGCCCTCCCCTGTTTCCATGCAAATCAATACATATCAAGAGACTGGTAGGGAATCTTCCCTTCACCACCTATTCATCATTCAAGAGAAAACCACATGCCAAATGTCATCATACCCCACCATACTCAAGTACCCTAAACATGCAAGTGCCAGCTAAACCATAACTAACTCTACTTTACAACTCTTAATCTCATCATGATAACCATATCCTAGAATATGATTTCCTTGGGCTACAAGTCTCTATGTTTTATCCTTATCCATAATAATATATGGTCACATCTCCATGTGTCCCTTATCACAACTCTAAATGTGGTCCAAAATGCGGTTAAGTCCCGAGCCTGTTCTTCCTGGGTGTGAACCTTCACGTTGTTCCTAAAGTTACTTCTGTGTGAGCCTTTACACCCTACTGGCGCATGAAAAAACCCTTCTGCGCCTTAGGTACTTAGTCTTCTTAGGGTCTCAACATTACCCCACACTAGTTTGATTGTCCTCCCATAGAAATTATTCATACCCCTCGAACAAAAACTCCATGATCCAAAAATTGGCTAAGGTAAAAAACATTGTATACTTTAACAGTCTAAATGGTTAACTAGAGGAGTTTAGGGAACTCCGCATCTATTTCCCCCTTTAATTTCTTCCATGCCTCCAGTTCATGGCCATAGCATTTCCTGGAGCTTCCTCCACTATGCTGGGTACTTGGTCTAGTGTAATCTCTTCAACCTTCCCCTTGAGCTCCTCTATGACCACCACCAGCTCTGTACAAACTCCCTCGAACTCATCCATACATTCTGTGATAGAATCCCAGAGTTCACCAACCCAAAATTCTAGTTTCTCACACTTGGTTTTTTTATCTTATCCTTCTACATTTGTGGTGTCAATTATCAACTTGGGCATGCTCAATATTATTCATTGGGACCTTCTCCTATAAGGACTTAAGGATGGCCTCTTCATCTGTAACATGTGCACATCAATAATGGGCTCACACTTCTGAAAACTGTTGAAGCCCCTGTCTACCAATATGTTTACCTCCTTGAGTTGGGTGAGCAAGTCCTCCAACTCAGTAATCTGAGCCTCAACAAAAATCTTGTTGTTTTCTTTCTCCTTTGCATGATCTCCTCAGTTGTGGTCTCGCTTCCATCCTTGATGTTGACCAACAACATCCTCACCAAGTCCTCCAAATACTCCATTTCATCACCATAATCTGTCCTAGCTTGGCTCACTAATGTCAGACATTGTTCCAGGACCTTCTTAACCAAGGTGCCAACTCAATCATATGCTTCCTTAGTCCACACCTTCTCACCCTTCAAATCATTACGCATAGTATTTCTATCTCTTTATATTTTCCCTTCTTGATCTGCGACCAAGGTTTAAATAGTTTCTCCTGCATCCAAGCTCCATCTTACAACTTCTAAGGACATCTTCTATAGCACGTTACATGCTTTCTCATCTATAAGGTGGCTTGGATCCACCACTTTATAAGTTTCCCCTTTCTTCTTCTTCAAATGGATGGTCTCGATCACATGATCATTGACCTTGAACTCGGGCTCCTCTGCATGACAATGCAAAGATTCCAACTTATCATCTTCTTTATCCTCAACTCACCCCCATCTTGGTCTAAGATATCCCAAGCATGTAACTTCTCTAGGGAAAGGGTTTCTAGAAACCTTGCACACAATACCTTCGTGGATTATCCATGAATTCCATGTGAGGGGACATAGGTGTCCACTTCTTCCTCTTTTCCTTGTGCTTTGAACGTTGCTTCTGTGGGGTGCTTGTTCTTGTAGGAAAACCCCTTATCCTCCTTAATGACAAAAGAGTCTCCCTTATTCTCCTCTTCTGGCTTGGTGGGATGGGTGGGTGAATTTCCTTACACTGGATTCTTCACAGGCCCCTCTGCAGTAGGCATATTTACCTTTGCACACATGTCTACTGCTGCCTTGGCCTCCTTCTCAGCCCTTCTCTTCTCCTCCTCTTCAATCTCTACCTCGAGTTCCTCTCTGAATGTGGAGTTATCCTCTTTTGAGCCTGTCTCCGATCGCAGAACTGGAGACATCATGTACCTTGGAATTTTTCTTCTTCTAGATCTTCTTCCTCAGGTTGTTTATCTTCTTCATTCTCTGGTTGTGAAGCCTCGGTGCTACCTTGTTATGACGTACCTATGTCCCCACTACTATGTTTGGGCCATGTGTATAATACTTCCTCTTCCTAGAAGTGTCCAATTTCTCCTCACTTCCTTCCTCTTCTTCCTCTCCTTCTTCTCCCACCTATACCACTCTCATAGGTGGGATCGGACTAGTGCCTCTCTTAGCTTTGGAAATGTGGAGTCTATAACCTCCACTTCAACTCCTCCTTGTGTCTTAGGATGCATCTACACAAACACTTGGTGGATGAAACCCTTGATGGTGACATTGATCTGTAGATGCAGATCCAAGGAATTCTGTTCCAATACTTCAACATATTTCTGGCCTCGTATCATACTTGTAGGTCACATGAAGAGTGTGAACATCAGAGTCCACTTTGTTGGCATCAATGGTCAGCTTCTGCACATCCTTCAACCTATTGATGGCACACTTCAAATATTTCACAGTGAATGCAAATGGAATTTTTCACCATGGTCCCATTTCTCCATTGGCCATTTTAAATTTCACCAAGCTGAAGTGTTGCATAACTACAAACTTCACCCTGGTCCCCTATAACTGTTGGCAATTCAAGTGGAATACACCACTCATTCTCAAAGTCCACACATAGTCTCTCATACCACTTGTTCATCTGGGCCTTATAGGTGTTTGTAATGGATCCATCACAAGTGAACTATGAAAATTACACCATAGGAGATGAGTGCACTGGTGGTAAACCCACATGTTCCCATCTAGTCCATCAGGGATACCAATTTCCCAAAAATATGATCAACAATAGAATGGACCCCCACATTATCTTTTCTCCAACTTCATTTTTCACCTACACTTCCTTAATGATACTCTTCACAATGAATTATGTGAAGTTATAGTGTGCTCTCGCTTTGATACTATGTATGCAATGTACAGGAATATTCTTGTTTATATCTATCCACCATTCTTATGTGCACCTAATTTGTAGCTGATAAGGTGGGTTATAACCCTTAACATTGGGTCATCAAGATCTGAGATAACTTGAGCCCTTCCTCCCTTCTCATAATTCAACTGCTTCACCAATTCCTCAATTTTTACATTGGCACATAGGTCAAGTGCCATATCTTCACCAGTGTTCCACAAGCCTTATCACTCTCCTTGATCAACTGGCCTATAATTCTCATTCTCCTCCTGTAAAAGTAGAAAAAATCCTCGTGCACCCGTGAACATTAACCACCTGAAGAGTGGGGTAGGTTTAGCAAAGAAAGGTAGCTCCCATAGCTGAAAAACTCTATTTTTATGCAACTCATGTTAAACTGAGTCATCCACCCTAGGGTTTTCTGAGCTCATCTAACCATAGAACATCTTTGACTAGATCCTCCCACATCAATTTTTTCTGTGTTCATATTTCCTGTGGTTGAACTCACTAATCTTGCACCTATACATCTTCGAACTCCACTTCTCTACTTTTATCACACCCAGAGGGTACTGCATTTCTGAGTATATCTCAACTGGTTCCTCCTTCTCCACCACCGGTCTCTTGGTTCGTGCCTTCTTTGGTGTCATCCTCATTTCTTCACTTCATGCCCTAGGTGTTCACTTCTCCTTATCTTCCCGAGCTCTCAACTTTGATAGCTTCACTTTTACACAACCCCCTGCTGCCTCCCTATCTACTCCACTTGCCACTCCGCAAGGTCTTGTTATAGTTTGCACAATGCCCACTGGTTCGTAAAAATTACTTCACTTCCTATCACACCCTTGTCACACTTCAATAGCTCAGGAGCACAAAAATTTCCAAAGGAAAGGTAGTTAAAATGACTACTCCTCACCCCCTATTTATACTTTTTCCAAGACTTCACCATCCTTTTGACCCACACGTCTTAACGTTACTTTTTAATAAAGTACCTTTTCCACTTAATTAAACTTTCAGCGACTTCACCTCACATGCTACAGTCATAACCTTCTGGCATGCTAACATTACTTTACTGGCACATAGACCTCCTCCATGCACCTTACTATGTCAAAGTACTTAACCTCCATGTCAACCACTAAGTAATTTCCAAGCCTCCACCTACCTCACATTACACTGAGTGATCTATTTTTCTCTCCAATGTGGTCTTCGATCATCTCAACTTCTCTTAGAACACCTTTCACATATCATAAACCATTTTTCTACCTTTTTGCCAATATCCCCATAATGATGTTTTCAGTCAGACCAACCTCCCTTAGAAATGTGCCAATAATTTTATGCACACTATACTCCAATCCACCCCACACTAAAGGTATGTGTGGTCCTCTACACATGGAATCACTTAAAATTTAATTAGCTACTACGTGTGCCAACGTGTAACACAACACAGGACTAAAAAGACAAAGCATTGTGAAGATGAAAGGAAACACATATAAAGGAAAATTCATTAAAGGGAAACCTAAGCTAAATGGAAACACTACCTTATTACAAACACCAAGAAGACTTATTTATAGTAGGGCTTCAACCTACTCCCATTAAAGAAACTGGGAAACCATGTGCCATCCAAAGCTTCTAACTGGACAAGTGCCTGAGTCAAGTATATAGGTCACAACATATGGTCCCAACCAATGCACTTGGAACTTCCCAGGGTGGTGCAAAAACTTGGAATCATACAGAAGAACCATTTGTCCAACCTCCAGCTTCTTATTTTTAATGTGTCAATCATGTCAGGCCTTTTGTCTTTCTTTCTCTATCTTTTGCTCCATCAGGATATGGTGCACCTCTCATCCAACTACATCAGTTTTTCTATGCACTCTTCAAGTGCTTTCTCATCAGCCAATCCTCCTGTGTGACGCACAATATGTAGGGATGGTAACATAAATTCAACCAGTAAAACAACCTCGGTGCTAAACACCAACTGAAAGGGTGTTTCTTTATTTAGTCTCTTATAGGTTGTTCTATAAGACCAAAGTACAACAAAGACTTTATCATCCAATCCTTCCTTCCAACATCACAGATCTTTGTCAATGTGTGGCTCAAAATCTTGTTGAAATATTCAGCAGTTCCATTAGCTTGTGGGTGATAGGGTGTAGTCTTATGATGGGCTACCATAAATTCCATCCAATAATATCCTAATAGTCTCATTTAAGAAATGAGTACCCCTATCACTTGTTAAACTCAATAGACATCCATACCTACTTATGATATTCTCCCAAAGGAACCTTGCTGTAGTAGATGCAGTGTAATCCTTCATAGGTGTTGCTTCCACCCACCATGTAAGATAGTTTGTACAAGTAATGATGTAGTGCGACCCTGTCCTATGCATCGGGGGGAAATAGGGCCCACGAAGTCAATTTCCCATTTTTCAAAGGGTTTCCACACTTATATAGGCCTCAATGGTATTTCATCTCTATTCCTAGGCTTCCCAAGGCACTGTCAATGATCACAACCCCTGGCATATTCTTGGCAATCCTTGTACAATGTCTCCCACCACAAACCAGCCATCAAAATCTTACACTGCGTGTGGTGGTTGACCTGCATAATGTCCACTAGCAATCCCTCCATGAGATTCCTCCATAATACCCACGTGCTCATGCTCTAGTACACACTGGCGCAAAACCTCATCCTGACCAAGTTTGTATAGATCTCCACCAATTAACATATAAGGCATGACACGAATGGAAAGTTGTTTCCTTTCTATACTCTTTATTCCATCAGGTGCCACACCTATTCGTAAAAAGATAGCAATATCCTCCAAATTAGTGGGTGCACATTGTAATCTAAACAACTGTGCATCTAACATTGTGTCTTCAATGCTCTTTGTGTCCTCACCTGAATTAATTCTAAAAATATGGTCAGGTACTTGAATTACACTTTCCTGGTTTTACCATGACTAAAAAGTCAAACTCCTGAAATAACAAGATCCAATGGCATATGCACCCCTGCACAAATAGGCTTGTTTACCAAATACTTAATTTCATGTGATCCTATGTAAAATATAAATGGATTAGCCAACAAGTACTCTGCCTAAACTTATGTAGTGCATAAATCATAGACAACATGCTTTGTGCTCATTGTTGTGTAATTCTACTCATCTTGAGTTAGTTTTCTTGCTTACAAAACACAAAGGGTGATCAACAATCCCTTCCCCAGGATGTGCTAGAACTACTCCAATTTCCATACCTAATGCATCCATATGCACATGAAAGGGCTTGTCCCAAGATGGAAAGTGTAAAATGGGCGTAGTAGTAAGCTTCTCCTTCAGCGTATCAAAATGCCACCTGTTGCGCCTCACCCCAGTGAAATTTGCTTTATGCCTCAATAGTTCTTCCAAGGGCACACAAATCTTTGGCATAACCTTTGATGAATTATTTTTAGTAACCCATATGCCCTAAAAATCTGCACACTGTGCTTTGATTGGTAGGCTCCTCTAAACCCAAAATAAAAACAACTTTGGTAGGATCTACCAATAAACCTTCCTTACAAATAATATGACCTAGCAATGTGCCAAAAAGGAGTAGAAAAGACACATTTCTTAATGTTTAGAGAGAAACTTAACTATCTACACCTCTCAAATATCAATCTTAAGTTTTCACAACGATCTTTCACTAATCCATACATTGTCCAATCATCTAGGTAGACTTGTAGAAACTTATGAATAAATTCTTGAAATGCTTGCACCACAATGCACGAAAATACAAAAGGTGCATTCTTAAGTCTGAATGGCATAACCATATAATAAAAATTTCCCCATTTAGTGGTGAAAGTAGTCTTCTCCTGGTCTTCTTTTACAATCCTTACCTAGTGATACCTTGAGAATCCATCCGTAAAAGAGTAGATCTCATGCCCAGCAATACCCTCCAATATTTCCTCAGTAAAAGGATGATTGGAAAATAGATCTATACCACATGCAGTATTCAACTCTCTATAGTCTACACAGATCCATATCCTTCCATCCTTTCTTGATAGTAATCACCATTAGAATAACGCATTCAAATCCTTCAATAGCACTTCAATGATCCCATATTCTAACATTTTATCAATCTCTTCTTTCACCTTTACGAGTAAGATTAGGATTCATCCTATAAGGCCTTTTCCTAATCAGGCACAAACCTTCCTTCAAATTAATCCTCATTTCTCCCAATGAGTGATGAACTATTTTTAATTCATGGTATCCACATGGGAACAAATCCTATAAGTCACAAGCAACTCAATTATATTTGAGACCTCTTGGTCTATCCAGTAATCACCAATGATTTCTTCTTTTGGTTCTTGTTTTGTGCCAATGTTAACCTTATTTATCTTTAATGGCTCATGGTAGGTGCATGTCCTTCTCATATGTACTATCCAAGTACGTTGCATGTATACCCTCTCATATGATCAACATAAAGGTTATCTATTTCTTCATCTTCTATCAGGTACACCATTTTTCCTTTCTCTTTTTCTAGGAAAGCAAACTCAAACTGTATTTCATCTGTTTCTTTTCTTTCCTCAAAGCACACCTCCAAATCAGGATCCCCTAGAAAATATAGGATGAGGTCCTCAGCTTTGGCACTATCTCCTAGAGTAAGGTGCTTGACTACCTCTGCAAAGCTTCATTCACTGATGGTTTAGAAGATAGATACTCAAAAGTCTGAATAATACCTATTGTCAACTCTCTACCAATTATTTTCTGATGACATAACTCTGAATATAAATACCATATGTGTGCACAACCCTACAAGGTGGAATAGAACTTATGCACCAAGAGTGAAGGAGGTAAATATTTCAAGCCTTCCATCCAGGATTTCTCACATTCTTGAACGTGGTATAAGGCTAATTCCTTCCCATGATAGTCATATCCTTGAAGGTGCATTGGTCTATAGAATATAATAGAGAACATGATTCTTACCTCGCGCCACTCTATAAGATTATCATGATGAGTCATCCACCAATGCATGGCTTTCCCACATAAGGTTTAAATAAGCATATTCCTCCATTCTACTTCACAAGTCCACTGGACTTTCATAGCACGAAAAAATACATCAGGGGGACCTTCTCTAGTGTAACTTGGTAATTTTCTTCCCTCCCAAATCCTAACTGAATGCACCTTGAACAAAATGAGTCATAGTGCCATTCAATTCTCTTCCAACCAACTCATAAGTCATATGCACCCAATTATCACATGCAATGCTAGTCGTATCACTCAAGGACTGGGCATCATCCCACTGAATGAATCCTTCTCTCGATCGCTCATCCTCTAGTTCTCTGATGGTGTGCACATAAATTCTATTTATGTATTTTTCTCCCAAAGGCTCAACATAAGGTATAGACCTGTCATCTGTTAGTGGAATAATTATTTCCTTCTTATTATCAAATCTTATATATCCCTTGTTGAAGTGCAAATCAACATTATTTACATAACACCAAGGGCGTAAAATTAATGTTGGAAAAATATCTACATCAAAATTGCTAAGACTTTGAATTCCCCAGTGAACTTAGCCCCTTGAATGGTTATGGAAGCACCCTTCAAGACTCTGATGGGTGTAGATTTAGTTTATATTTTCCATGTACATCACATTCAAAGATGGCTACAATGGTGGTCTTCCCATCTGATTCTACGCATATAAATTAATAACATTAACCTTTGCACCTATGTCAATTAGTATGTTACTCAGAGAGCCATCCATCAATTACTGCATTCAACGTGATTTCAATACTATGAGGGGGAAAATTAGCATGCAAGATCCACTTCTCGCGCTCATTATCAGTGTGTGGTATCTTTCATCTCAACCAATCTCCTAATAGGGGAATGATATTATCATGGTGTAACATCTTACATACCTATTTGACATCATTAATTTCCTTCTGAGGGATCTCAACATTCTTCTCTTGTTCCAACTTTCATGACTGCTCTTTCAAGCACTAGATCTCTCCTTGAAAACTCCTAATCACCTCCAATAGTCTCTTAGTAAACCTCCTTCTGATAAGTCAGATGAGGGTACTTTCCATGAAATACATTCTTCTCTTGTAATGAGAGGCCTCTGCTTTGGGATTTCTCTGGCACGTGCAACTTTAGTGCATGTAGTTACTAATACAGGATCCTAACTCTAGATTAGATGCATACTGTAGGCATGAAAAGGGGTTCAACGTGCTTCACACTAACCATTCCCACCCTTTTAATTCTTATGATTCTAGCTCATGTGATCATACCAATTAGGGCACTCCTCATACTTATGTTTCTTTCCACACCATGAGCATTACAAAAAATCTGGGCACTCACACTTATAGTGATCCGTAGATCCACAATTGAAACAAGTTCCAAGGGGGAATTCACTCCTTCCTCCACTGTGACCACTATGACCCCTGAATCCTCTACGAAATATTCTTCCCCCTTCCTCTTCATCATCTTCATGCCCTTCATGGTGACACCCCTTGTTTTTAGAACTGTTCGTAATGCTGGTGAGGCACACATCAATATCAATTACATCATGAATCTATCTATCAACCGACAAGTACTTTCATGTCATGAGTAGTAGATGTAAAAATGTTATAATAGTAAGAAAAATTCTTATGGATCACATGTTATAACAAAGGGAATCTACTTGGATCATGATCCCTGTGATAGATTTCACAGTCTAATGACATGGTGCCACACCAAATTTTAAAGGAAAATATCCTTGGTTTTTCCTTCTACTTCATAATCTATACACCAAATTACGTTGCGAGTGTCATTTGCTGAATCCACAGACAAATTTTCAAGTTATTTCACCATGGAAGCAATCTGTGCCTCTAAAAAGGGACTTACCCCAGTATAAATTCTCCCCATGGCCTCAGTGCACAAATAAGGTTCCAAGGCCTTGCACGTATATGTGAAAGTATTATGTGAAAGAAACCATCTGAAAGGTGTTATCAAGCCTCCAAAAAACCATTGAGCATGCTGAGAAGGATGTATATCATAAGATAATTTTGACAAAAGGGTCTTAAAGCGTGCATCATACTCCTGCACACTTTCTACCATACCCTGTTGAATCTCCTTGAGCGTGTTGATGCTCTTTTACTCAAACTCAGGAATATGAAGTTATGAAAAGAGGCATCACACAATGCCATATAATCCACCACCATCTGATGTGGGTCATACTTTTGGTACCATCTATACGTGTGCCCTTCCAACGTAGCTGCAAAATGGCTTTCCTTCCACTCCGGGGTAGTGATCCCTTTAGCACGCCATAGCAATTCACACTTGTGTACATGCTCTGCAGCATCCTCATCACCTTTATAATTAGGAAAATAATGAGACATATCATAAAAAACCTATTGATGAGGTTGCTTTCCTTTTCCACCAGATACAGAACCTTGATTCCCTCTTATGGTTCCTCCACCACCAGATCCACTATCCCCACTAGCCCCTGACCCTCCAGACCCACAAAATACTCTAGATCCTCCTCCTATAGTAGGTACAAGGCCTAAAATAGTGCTACTCTATGCGTACCCACCATTGTGCTAAATTGATCTCCAACATTCTACGAAGTTTAAGTACTTCCATATGTGATACCCACATTCTATGAGCCCACACCTTGTCCAAATGACATGCCTATCGGGATACCACCAAGCAAAAGAAATTTCTACATGGCCATAAATGAATTCAATGAGAAATGATATCTACCTGATGTTTCTTGCTTACCAAGACTAATACCAACCAGACTAGCGATACTTGTCTCAGAGATTTGAAAACTAAGCTCAAGGGCTTGGTCACCAGGTGGGTTTAAATGTGTGCTTATGGTCCATCTCCTTTCTCCATTTAACAATATCTCATCAGAATCTGAGGGGGTTCTCTTTCCATGTTTTCCAAGATGTGGTAGCACAAAATTCTCTGGTTCTACGTCCTTTACGTGAACCTCAAATCCTTCCCACAATGTTTTCCTCCAAACATCCATCACTCCTGTAATCTCACGTTGTCTCATAAATTCCCTCTCACAAGCGTCATTATACTTATGCCACCTCTCTTCTCTCTCTACCTCTTCCATAGGATCTGCCATTTCTTGCCGCACCTGCTTCTACACCCTGTGCCTAGTGGGAGTTTAGATAGCCATAGGAAAGACTTCTAAACTTAGAGTGATGATCAGGATCTTGACGGATAATCATAAAGCACAAAAGAAAGATCCTATCAATTCTCACAATAACTTGATATCAGTAACCTCTGGGAAAGAATAAGTAGAAACTACGTATTCCAATGTATAGCTAGTCAAAACACTACCCCATCAATGATCAATAACACAATTCATGGATAATATCAACATCATGAAGTCAATGATAATATTCCCGAGTCTAGGAATGAGGTCGATAATACCAACTCTTCCTTGATGCATAAGTAGATAACCATTCATATAGTTCTATTGGAAAACAACAAAAGAACATTTCATAGAGCTCATGATACAGATGCTCCTTGACCCAAATACATGCATGAAACTCAGGTATAATGTTGAATCTCTGTGTAAATTCATCCTTCGTGTTCTTAAGCCAATTCTCCATGCTGTCCAAGGTCAAGCATTCTACCATCATACACCATTTTTACAACAAATTCAAAAGAGGTCCTGATAACTGAACCAATATGTAGTCACTTTTCTCAACCCTTTAATTCCTAGGTGCACTGGCACATCACCCAGCCTAAACTAGGTGCTCACCCGAGGCACGTGAAGGCACCAAGCCCCTCTTCTATGTGATATTTTTCAAGAATGTACAATGAATGGTAGAACAATGCACAAACATAAATACATATGTCTTAAAACAGAGATAAAGAAACTAGATCCAAGCTTAAATGTTCCATATAATGAATCTGAATATTAAATAGAACATACAGGAACCATATATAAACCATGAATACAATAAAGAACATAAACAATTAGATCCATTGAACACTGATACCTAGAACAACACCATTATATTAATCCACCATTGTTACAATAGCCAAATACATGATAAGATACATAAAATAGACTAGATACATCAACAAAATTCCCCTCCTAAACACGACTCTACTCCAAAAGTTAGAACAACATCCCCATGCATTTCACTCCGAACTCTCTCTACTCCCTTACACACACACACAAATCTCTTGTTTTCGCTCAAATCAACACATATTAAGAGATTGGTAGGAATATTCCCTTGACCACCTATTCATCATTCAAGATCAAACCGAATGCCAAATGTCATCATATCCTGCCATACTCAAGTACCCTAAACATGCAAGTGCCAGCTAAATCGTAAATAACTCCACTTTATAGTTCTTAATCTTATCATGATAACCATATCCTAGAATATGCTTTCCTTGGGCTGAAATTCTTCATGTTTTACCTTATCCATAATCAGATTTGTCCGCATCTCCACATGTTCCTTATCGAAACTCTAACTGTGGTCAAGAATACAGTTAAGTACCGTGTCTGTTTTGCCTGGGCTTGAACCTCCACTCCACTCTTGAATTTACTTCCGCATGAGCATTTGTGCCCTTTTGGCACATGAAAAAATCTTATGTGCCTTAGGTACTTAGTCTTATTAGGGGTTTAACACCCACACCTATGCCCTTCCTAGATACTCTACCTTTTTGGTCGCTATAGTGATTGACGTGACTCCCTCTACTCACCTCCTTATGCACCCTCCCCCACAACCCACCACGATATCCTTACTCCCTCTACTACCCCAACTCCCTACTGTCACACTTCCTTTGATCTACGGATGGGTCAAACCTGCCACTCGTTGTCCTTCTGACCTTTCTTGCAGATCATCCATGTGTTCACTCCCATATCCCCTTTTAACCAGGATCTTCTCCCTCCCAACCTTTCTAGTTTCTATAGCAACTAAATGTGACTATTAGTTCCATTTTTCCACAGCCCAACCTCCCCTTCTCCTGAAATTCACCCTTGTAAACCGCTGCCCGACCCCCTTCCTCCTTTCCCATGGACACTATCTTTCTCACCACCAACTCCCTTGCCCTCTACCATGGTTTTCCCTCCCTTTAATCCTTTGTAGTCATTGCCCCCATACACATTCCTTACCTTCCCTACCACCCCTCTGTCACCCCTATGGTTCCCTTCACCCTCTCTTCTTATGCTTGCCATGGCCTCTGCCCTCAATATTCTCTGCCCTCCCTAGAAGATTCATTTGCTATTACGACCTAGGTCCCCCTCCCCCTTATCATTACCATCCAATGCCATATCTCCCCTTTAAGTTATTAATGTGACTCCTTTTGAATCTATTTATTCACATGATTATTTTCCCAACCCACACCGATATTCCCACACCCCATCTTGTTTCTATCCACCCATAATCCACCCCCTCTCCTAGACGCTACATTACTCTACCACAACCCAACGAGTTGCTAAAGTGAATTTCAACACCCACCAAACCACTTCCTATAGCATCTATCATGTACTATTTCCAACCACTACACAAGTCACCATTGAAAATTGCACAATACTCCACCACCAATATTTTTTCGTGACTCCCCATCCCTTACTGAGTAACTCTAGTGACTCAAACAAGCCATGTTACGCAACCCAACCAACCTTTCATCTCCAAGATCACACCGTCACCTAATTTTAGCCATCCCTCCTTATTTTTGACTCTTTCCTACCACAAATAACCCCCTCGATGAGTCGCTCTTATAACTCATCATGTCCTGTTCACCTTGACTTGTCCCCTTACCAATGATTTGTTATTCAATTCCTTGCTATATCCTGACGAAGCCCTCTGATTCACTAACCCAACACCTCTCACCTCGCCTTTACCCCAAATCGGTGAGACACATACCTTGCCCCAATGAGTCTCCCTTTAAAATCATATCCTAACTCATTCTAACCCCCTAGTTCCCTTCTAACTCAGTCATACTTGTTATTGAGCTCGATCCTCATGATATCCTCACCTCACCTCCCCTAACTTGCTCTCCTAGCTGAATGACCTAGCTCATCGAACTCACCAACTCAACTTTATTACCAGTCAACTCAGTGACCCAACTCACAAAGTTCATCTTTTCAGTTTGCTCCGTTTGTTCCCAACCATTTTACAACTCGTCCAGATTGATCTCCCATTCTCCCAAATAGTCCAATACAAAAATTTCCTCCTTCAAATTACCTACGCTGCTCAAAATATCATTGCATGATTCATCACCTCACTTACACCACATCACTCTCTATCTCATTTGTTCCATTTCACTCATCAAATACACTTCCAAGCCCATTCATTGTCAATTTACAATCAACCAACTCAAACACCTCACAATGTGTCATGCTTGCATCTACCTTTATACATACCCGACATCTAGTTTTATTTTAAACATGACGGGGGTATCATTGGAATCATTTTCACTCATCATACATTTGTCGAGGATCAATTTATATCATCTCTAGTCACCACTTCTTGTCCCTCATTACACTGGGGAAACATGTGGTACTTAAAACTGTCACTTATGGGGTGAATCAAAAAAATGTTTATCATCTCATTCTGTGAAAATCAATCAACATTCATCAATCAAATGGATCTATAGTATCTTACTCACAAAATAAACATATTTATCCCTTTACATACTACTACTAAAGTGGCCTATCAATCACATTTCTAGGTTCTATCTATCCAGTCAACCATCTAACATTTCATCGTCATAGGGTTAAACTAATCCCCATCTTGTCTTCATTTTTTCTGTTGTATCTTTCCTGCTTTCCTGCAACATGTAGCTTAAAAAGGGGAAAAATGTAGACACTAGAAAATGCACCTTGTGTATAAGGTCCCTTATTCAAAAACAAAAACATTATAAAATTAAAAAAAGACCAAAAAAATAATAAAACCCCATAAAATGGAGCTAAAACACACCTCACCACCCATTTACTAACTCTCACCCACTCACATTTAATTCTATCCCATCACACCTTTTCATGTGCATGCCTAATGAACATTTCACACATGTGTGTCCCATTCCTCTATGCACTCAAAATCTATAAAAGCACCCTCACCCCATCATTCTAACCCCTAGATCTTATTGCACAATGTTTATACTTGAGTTTTCTTACTCTCTTGCTCACATATCTTGTTTTTACAGGTTTTGAAGAAGAAAAGGTGAAGTAAAAAGGATAGATCTAACTTGCTCCAACACTGTTTTAATGAAATTTCAACATAGGAGGGAATCAAAAATTCTATTGGCTTGCGATCTCCATGCAATTCTCAGTGAAACACAACTGCGATTGTCCTGCGATTTGAGTCAAGTTCAGATTTAGATTTGAAAGAGTTTTTCCCACTTTATTCAATGAAAGAAACCAAAATTTCCCCTCTCTTAATGATGACATCATAATCCCATTATATTTTAGTAGCATTGATTTGGTTGTTATTATTTGACTAATCCATCTTGCGGGTGATCCAAATCTAGGCATACACATACTTCTTTCCTTTTGGAAAATTACCAATCTTTTAGAGAAATTTTCATAGAACATTTTAAATTCAAAATTAACATGTGTTGATTAGTATTATGCCCCATTTTGATGATTATTAATTTTTTACAACAATTCACATAATACTTTATGAATTTAGAGTTTATTTCTATTGATTATAATCTAATGTCTTCAATTCACACCCCTTATAGGAATTTGTATTGGAATTTTTTTGGTGCACTATATCCTATTATAAACCATATAAGACCATACAATAATGTACTATTTGATATTCATTTGAAAAAAAAAACTCTATTAGTCAATAATACTTCTTGGGGTACAATATTTTTGTTAACTTTTGTTTGGAGATAATAACTCTAAGAAGTGCAAGCTACAAATAACTTTAGTAATTTCCTTATTTATTAAGAATCCTTAAAATATTTCTTGTGTAACTAATGAATGAATGATTTTTCTATTAATATCCATGCTATTAAGTGAAGTAGAATAAGATATGAATCGAAATAAACCCATGCTAACACATCCACTTACTCTAAGGGCTGTCCAACTAGTCTTGCAAAAATTTCAATCCCTTTTTGATGTTGGATCTTCTACTACAAAACTTTATAAAATATATTTCGGGTTTTTTTAGCCTCACATCCTTAAAAAAATGTGGTTAGGTTAGGTTATTAAATTTCCATGTCAAAACTTTCTCTATAATATAGTTTCAATATTTGTGACATGTCAATATTTACACATTATACATAATTGTACGAAAATCAAGATATATCTACATAAAATCAAGATAATTCAAGAAAAGAACATTTATTTTGAGACACCATAGTTTGAGATGTTTGTTTTACATTATTTTCAAACAAGTGATTCCATTGTTAGAAACCAAAACTCCATATGAAATGCTAATAACTGATCATATTATTAATTGAAATGAGTTGCAATGCTTTTAGAAATTGGAAAATTTAAGTACATTGATTTACACCATCATATCATATGAGATAAGAATCCATACCAGGCGGAGATGAAAGGACAACAATATTAGTCTAAAATAGTCAACTAAACACTTAAATAAATTGACACATTATTGACTTACTAGTAACACTTGGTTAAAACTGCATATTAAGATGTGTGTTATTATCCTTAATATTAAAAATGAATTTATAAATTAACCATTACAATACCATTTTTATCACCCCCTTAATTTTTCATTGATTATATTGAATGGAGAGGAAATATTTGATTTGGTTTATGCACAAGTTCTTGTAATGAAAAGTTTCACATGTAGTTTAGTTGATGGAGAAAATTGGAGTAGTGGGATGCGCTCATGATAGGATGGTTTTATAGAATATACAACCTGGTGTCCCCAAGATTTCACTTAGAAATCTTGGGGTGCCCCTTTAAAATTTTAAGTCTTCTTGCCTTGTGAAGATTTGTGTTCATGTTTTTTATGTTCTCTTGGGTTAGTCTTAGTTTGTTTAGGTTGTTACCTTGACTCATTCCGTTTGCATGATTGGCCTAAAATTCTCTAGAATTTTGCAAGAGGTTTCTTGGAAGTAATTGAAGAAAAACCCTTTTTTCCAAAATGTCTTGAAGTTCCTAACAAAACTAACTGTTTATCCAGTTAAGAAATCAGGTTTTTCAAATTACTTTACTTCAAAGTTGTAGTAAGTTTCCCTCCTAAACCCAATTTGAAATACTTCACATTTGGAGGGTTTTCTTAGTCACTTTACTTCTTAAAAAGAGCTAATAAAATTTGTTGAAAAACCACACAAACCAAAAAAACTCTACTTCCTTCTTTGCTCTTGAATGACACCAATCTACTTCTGAAAAGTAGCCAAGCTAGGCCGTTTCTCAAACCCACAAAACTAAGGTACTTAGTTTATCAGTCTTTTGGACCTACTTTTCTTCTTTCACATTAAACAAGTAAAGATGATGTGAAACCCCGCAAACAAGGAACATCGATTACTCAAGTTTTTCCAACTACTTTACTCCTCAATCCAAAAATAAGTAAGTTAAGCTAACCCAAAACCCCACGATAATTTTTACTTCACGATCTAGTCAATTTTGTGATTACTCATTACTTCAAAAGATACAATAATCTAAGTCTTTTGCCAAACCCACATTTAGCCAAGCGATGACATGGAATCCATACCAGACATATTAACGAGGTGGAATATTTAAAATTCTAAGTAAGTCCACATCATTTTCATGCATCCAGATCACTCAAAGAGAAGTAATTGACCTTGCAAACCCCGAGAAATTTCATGAATACCAATTGGAGAAGTTTTTGAGTGATTCAAACTTAAAACATTTGTAGTCGAGGTAAGCTATTTTTTCTTCTTCTTTCATTTCAAGTTTTCACTTTTCATTTTCATGGGTTTTCGGCCATTTTTCGTTTCTCATTGTTTGTGCAATTTCTCATTTATGTGGATCTATTTTCTTGTGGAATTCTTTGAGTTTAGGTTAGTTTGTTTCAATGAACTTGTGAATGGAATTTACATTATTGAACTTGTGTTTACCCTATGTCAAAATTGCCCATATCTTGTCATATGAGAAACCCTAGTTTTTCCCTAGCTCATTCGGGAAAAATAACAACTGATGTTTCCTCTTTGCAAAAAATCAGAGTTGCATAACTCCTAAACAATGCTTTGCGAGTTTCCCAATGGCTGTTACTTGCTTGTGCTTTGTGGGTTTCTGACCTACTACTAATTTCATGTGCCTTGCAGGTTTCTTGATTGCTATTGCTTAAGATTGGTGCTTTGTGAGTTTATGCCCCCCACTACTTCTCTATGTTTTACGGACTTTTGACTACTTGCTACTTAAACTATGTTATACGCTAAATCAACCCCCTACTACTTAAAATAATGTTTGCGGGTTTCTGAGGTATCATTACTGTACATATTTTGTGGTGTTTTAAAACACTATTATTGGCAGGAAACTAAACCTCTTCTACTTTTGTTGTCATACTAAATTTCTAGCATAAAAATTTAAATTTTTTTCCATGACAATCAAGCCCACACTCAAAGAATCCTCGAACTAGGTAATGTGAACATGCCCTCTACCCAATATCTGAATATGTAAACCCCATCATGGCCAAGAGGGATGTGCTAACTATATTTTTAAATTTTGTTTCATGTGTAGGTAAGTTGGTGAGAAATAATTCATGAGTTCATTATGATTCACCTGGAAGGAGTTGCTCCCAGAGGCCTAAAAAGGGTCTATTTTTTAGACTTCTTTGCACCTATAGAGCACCCTTGAGGATTTCCCAAGAAGATATAATGCCTTCAAGAAGTGTGTGATAGAGTTGTGAAATCATCTAAGGTATTTTAGGAAGGTTTTGGAAGAAAATCAACATTTAAGGAATAAGTTATGTGAAGTTAGGTCTTTGGGAGCAGGGTATTGGGAAATGCATGTCCTAAAAAAGCTAGTCACCTTGTTTGAAGAGTTTTGGGAGCCTTTGAATATTTATAGAAGCTCATACCCTAGGAATTGGAGAGATAAAATATCCTACTTCATGTTGAAATCATCAAGGAAAGGTTATGGGAAACATTGAGAGGTGAAAACTTGTCTGATAGTGTGACACAAAGGTCCTGGTACAAGCTATAACTTTCTCAAAAGGTTTCATGAGCCTATGTGAATATTTGAGAGCCTAACCAAATCAAAAATTGAAATTATATTTATTTCTCTTCATAACCCATATGATGTGTTAGTATGTGGTGATCGTAAACTCTTTCTACCACTCAGTCTATCGGCACACACCTTGAGAAAAAAGTGAAAATATGGGTAAACATATGATGAATAATTCATTTTCAGGACTTATAGATATTCTCATTGGATTAATTTTCCTTTTCCATAAATATTCATATATTGTATGACCTATTTTCATTGAAAATTTCTCTCGAAATGGTGAAAACAAGTTCGCAGTGAAACTGCCAATTGTTGTTGTATGACAACAAACCCATTGCCACACGAATTGTTGAACGAAAAATTGTAATGACTCAAAATAAGCATATTGTTGATGCCAAAATCAAGGTGTTGTTACATGACACTCATTTTGGTTTCCCGACAATGAATTTTTAGGCATTTGGAAGGCTTGAGACATGTGACAACAAAGGCGTTGATTGACACGCGACAACAAGGTTTTTGATGCACAACAGTAAGGTTTTTGAAACGTGAAAACAAGGTTCTGATGCAAGACATAGAAAGGTTAACATGTGACACAATAACTGTTTTCGGAGTGACAGAAATTTAAGATGCGATGTTGTAAGATTACGGAAAATTTTGTTATGTGACAAGAAAGTCAAGATGCTAACGTGCAACAAGGAAGTTGTTATGTTGTCGTGTGACAATGAAAACAAGGTCATTTTTTTTCAAGGAGATTTTTAGTTACCCAGTCAGATGTCAAGCATCAAGAAGATGATGTCATGTACAGAGGGGATTTTTTGTGGCATGAAAAATGATGTTATGCATCAAACATATTTTTGGTGGCACAGAAAATGATGTCACGCGGAGGAGATTTTGAGCAACCTGAAGATGATGTGATCAGAAGATGTAGGAAGATGAAAGGTTACAGGTGATGAAGGAACATCAAAGGTCATGACAGGAACCCGAAAGGTCAACATTCATGGAGGAAGGTGAAAGGTCATGTAGGGGAGATGAAAGGATAGTCATGGCACTATAAATATGAATGACACCCTCATTTCAAGGGGATGGTTAATGCTTGTTTACTAGCTCTCAATGTCCTTTCTAGAAGAAAAGTACCTTAATTTATTGTACTCCTTATCTACTATTGTTCTATCTCCATCTCAACTTGTACTCCAGGAGCATTGTAAATTGTGAAACATGATGCAATAATAATTTGTGTTTCTTGTTGATTGTTCCTCTTTCTTTGCAAATGGTTTCTTCTTATTGATGCAAGTGAAATGTTCTGATTTTAATGCAAAAAACTTGCTATGCTATTTTTTGGTTGAAATAATTTCTTTAGTTTTCTTTCTTATCTCCCTCACTAAGAAATTTTCTTCTCTTGTATTGAATACAAGCAATTGCCACAGGTTTAGGGAAGTATTCCTGTGTGATCCTCGGTCTTCAGATCACCTCAAAAATTAGTTTAGATTGTTTTCATTTCCTTGTTTTCAATAAATGGAAATTGCCCCATTCAAGCAGAGGGACTCAGTCCTGTACACTGTTGGTGAGAACCCACTAATTTTCCCACTTGAAAAATTATTTCACCAACAAGTTTTTGGCACCCACCATGGGGTATATTTAGCATATCTATGTGCCCAATTTTGATTCCACAAAATCCAAAAAAATGTATATTCCAAAAATAAAAAAATATAGAATTTGAAAAGTCATTGAGCCTTATGTCCTCCATTGATATGGCTATTCTTGTAATCCCCCAGTCTTGAGGCCTGAGATTCTATTCCATATATAAGAAGATATTGCATCATATTTGAGGGAAACTATTTGGCACAACAGAGAAATATTCACTCATTACTTCACTGTTATGAGAGTTCTAGATTCTAAAGAAGAATGTGTAGAAGCCTTGGAAAGAGAGAGAAAGTTCAGAACCAGTAGAGGAGAGCCTAGAGGAGTCTTGTGTGAATTGTGCATTCAAGTTGGTTGACAGAAGGTATACAAGATCTTCAAGAGCTAATGGTGTGTCTGATCCCAACTTTGAAGAATAGTTGCAAGCTAATTTCAGACTTCCTATCAGTTAAATTGCAAGAAAACATGTCGAAAATACCCATGTAATTTGATTCTACTTTGTATTTTGAGTCCCCTACTGACAGGAGTTGTAGTTGAACCTTTAAACTATGTTCCTCCACAAGAGGAAATTACTGAAGAAGATCTCAAAAGAATTGAAGTCATCCTCAAAGGATTTGAAGAAGAAGTTGAAGAGGAAGAACTACCAATGTCTAAACAACACCACTACCTTGGGGGAAAAATAATGTCCCTTTAGCTCTCACCCGCCTCTGCATGATCTACCTAGAGGGTCAAGAAATAATTTTTCCAAGTTCCATGGTGATGGGAAGCAACATCTAGATGACCACATTGTGGCCTTCATCATGGCTTGTGGATTACTAGGAGTTGGATATGAAGATGTATCATTCCACCTTTTTATAGAATCTTTGCAAGATGTAGCAGCGAACTGGTTCTATCACTTGCCTTACTAGATCAATAACCAATTGGAATGACATGAAGACAAAGTTTGAAACAAGATTCAAACCTTTAGAAGATTCTCATGCAATTTTGGCCCAGTGGTCTCAACTAAAGAAAGATCCCTTCAAACCAATGAGGGAGTTCATGGAAAATTTCAACAGGATGCTTTACAAGATACCTGAGGTGGCCCGACCTACCGAAGACAACAAGCTAAGATTTCTTCACAAATTCCCAACTCCCTGAGGTGAGTTTTATGCTAAGAAGAACTCAACCAGTGGATTTGGACGAAGCACAAAATTTTGAAATTGAAGTGGAAGATGATCTGATCATGTTGGGAAAAATTAAAAAGGGTCTAAAGGAGAAATCCCAAAGCTCCAATGTAGGTACAACAAATTCATTAGTTCAGAAATTGGCTAATGATGTCTTGTCTCTCAAGAATTATTGGCTCAAGTTTTGTGAGTAGAGAGGAACCTAATAAGAACTTTCAAAATAGACAAAGGATCAGTCCCACCGCCTCAAAGACTTTATTCTAGAGGTTCCCCCTGTCAATGCAACCTGTGATACACAGGGTGATGATGAGGATGAGATTGTTGAATAAGATGATGATGATGAAGAAGAATATGAACTTGGAATTGAATAAGTCAATGATGGAGATTTGGTATTTCGAGTACTCATACAAATATGAAAGTGAATAAGGTGATGCACAAGTTTCTCTTGTGTGGTTTTCACTCGTTCTCAATCAAAAAATAAAAGTTCTTCTGTTGGTACTCTTAAGAAGAAGAAAGATGTAAATTCTCCCTGTGGTGACTCCATCTAATAAAATAATCAACAGAGGAGTTGTCACTTCCTCCTTGTATGGAATTTGCTAAAGAAAAACTATACCTTGTGGAAGCCAAGAGGACCACTGATGAAACAATAAGTCTCCTAAGTCTACATTTGTTAAAGCATCTTCTTCTAAGGTTTCTAATGCTACTTCCAAAATGGTAAACATGTCTAGAAAAACTTCTGAGGTTCCTAATAAGCCTACAATAGCTTCCAAGTATTCCTCTATTGCCAAAATAACCCCTTCTCCCAAAGTAGTGTCTTCTTCCAAATAAAACTTCCACCACCTCAGATACATGTTTACTTCATCCTCTTTTGATATTATAGATCATGTCAAAAGGTCTAAGGTCCAAATATCTAAGTTTGAATATTTGCAAACCCATCCAGAACAGTTTGATAAAATAGTCCATTTTATCAAAGGTAGTAATCCAAAGCCCAATTCTGTCCATGCCCTCTTCCAAAGGGTCTACTACCAAATCCTCCTTCCCCATCATCTCAAAACTATGCTAGCCCTAAGTGCATCCAAGACTGACAAGATTGAAAGCATTCTACCTTTCTCTTCTGATTGGAGGCTACCAATTAAATAATTGTATCATAGACTCAGGTGCTTCTAATAATGTAATGCCAATAAAACTAGCTAATGCCCTTGGTATGACTCTAACACAGGTATAAAGGTCAGTGTTATTACATGGAAACTAAATAATTCCCACTTGGTAGGGAGAATAAAGGATGCCCAAGTATCTTTAGCTGATTTCCCTGAGAAGAAAGTGTTATTGACTATCCTGGTAGCAGACATTCCAACCTCATACGGGATGTTGTTGAGAAAAATATTCTGCAGATATTTGGGTGGAAAATTCAAGATGGAAGAATTATAGTCAAGGGATAGATGAAGAATCTATTGCCCATGGAAAGAATCTACATGGTTTAAAATCAAAGATCAAGAGAAAATTCCTTTCAAGATAGTGGTCAAATTAAAAAGGGATGAGATGTGCCTCTTATATCAGAATAAGATGAAGATAGACTATGGACTATGGAGTTTTATGAAAGTCATTCTAGTTCAGATTCCGGAGCTGGTGTGGTTTT
Source organism: Taxus chinensis (assembly GCA_019776745.2). Classification (NCBI taxonomy): domain Eukaryota; kingdom Viridiplantae; phylum Streptophyta; class Pinopsida; order Cupressales; family Taxaceae; genus Taxus; species Taxus chinensis. Next base: position 633,013,192 of record CM034153.1, on the reverse strand, counting down.
TTATTTCCCCATTAGGTGAGTTATTTCCTTTCGCTTTCAAGCTCCAATTTGAAAATACAAACAGCATACTACAGAATATCAAGCCCTTCTATTAGGAATGGATATAGCTGAGTCCATGGGAATCAAACAATTGAGATGCCTAGGAGATGTAGAGGTAATTGTGAAACAAGTTTAGGAATCAATACCAAGTGAAGAAATTCAAGGCTAAAAAATTACAAGAAACAGAGTATGGGATTGAATTGAATCCTTTGATGCTTTTTCTATACAAATTGTTCCCTCGTGAACATAATGAAAAGGCTGATTCTCTTGTTGTGTCAGGTTCTTTGATGATTCCACACCCCTATTTTGGTAAAGAGAAATATTCCATAGAGATGGTTTTCAAACCCAGTGTGCCCAATAATGTGAATCATTGATAAGTTTTCAATGATGATAATCAGCTCTTGGCCTTCTTAGAACAAAGAGATAATTTCAACAACCTCTTCTTTGAAGGAAGTGAGAACCCACATAGGGATTTGTGGAATTTAGAAGAAGATAAAGAAGTGAAGTCGAAGTTTGATTGATGATGTAGGGCTTACTGCTTAAAAGGTAATAATATTTCTAAGGGCCTAGTATCGTTTGAAGAATTTTTTGATAGGCATGATAGATATGTGAAAGATAAATCTAAGGAATCTCCCAAGAGCATCAACTGATTTTGAGAAGGTAAACATTAGAACAGAGAAGCAACCCCTGTTTGTGAATATAGGGAAATATTTCTCACCTAGAGGAAAAGAGAAGATTTGTTTCATTATTGAAAAAGTATTCAGATGTACTTACATACTCTTATGATGAACTGAAATATTTCAAACCGAAAGAGATACAACACACAATACCACTGAAGTCTGAAGTGCAAATCCATTATAATAAAAACAAAGACAATATAATCTAAATATTGTTGGAACAATCCAAGAGGAAGTGTTGAAAATGTTGAATGCAAGGATCATTTTTCCAATCCATCATTCTACATGGGTGGAAAATATTGTCCTTGTCTGGAAGAAAAATGGAGAAATAAGGATTTGTGTAGACTTTTGAAATTTGAACCAAGCTTCTCTAAAGGAAAATTATCCACTTCCAATCATGGATAATATTTTACAAGAAGTCACAGGTTCAAAAATATCTTTCCATGCTCGATGGATTCTTCGGCTACAATCAAATTGAAGTTTCTCAAGAAGATCAATATAAGACTTCTTTTACAACTTTATGGGGAACTTTTCCTATAGGAGGATGTCCTTTGGTCTCATCAATGTTGGGGCCACATTTCAAAGAGAAATGGACTTGGATTTCAAGGACTTGAAGAACAAATGTATTGTCATTTATCTAGATGATCTTGAAATTCTTTTCCAAGAAGAGGAAGGAACATTTGATACACCTTGAAAAAGTTTTGCTAAGGTGTCGAGAACATGGCATATCACTAGATCTGAAAAATGCAATCTTTGGAGTGACTGAAGGAAAGCTCTCAGGACATATTGTGAACAAGGAGGGAACAAAGATTGATCCAGAAAGAGTACAAGCCATTCAAAACCTCTCTTTACCCACAAACAAAAAAGGAGTCCATTCATTCTTTGGTAAGGTCAACTTCCTTCTCCATTTTGTTCTAGATTTTACTGAATTGACCAAGCATATTACATAAATGATGAAGCCCCAAGAGAGTTTCAAGTGGAGTAAGGAGGGAAAATAATATTTTTAGAATATCAAGAAGGCCATAGCCAAATCTCCAACCCTAGTATGTCCTGATTTCAGTAAATATTTCATTGTGTATTTTTATGCATCTGAGCACACTATTTCAAATATTTTAGTTCAGAAGAATGAGGAAGGGCTTGAGGTTCCTATTGCCTTCATGAGTTTCCTGTTGAATAATCATGAGTTCAAATACTCCTCCATAGAAAATCACACTTATGTGGTGGTCAAGGAAGTCAAGAATTTCATATTCTACATCCTACACTCTCACACCATTGTAATGGTTCCTAGATCATCTATAAAGTCTATCTTGACTCAACAAGATCTTGGAGAAAAAAGAGGAAACTGGGTGTCAAAGATTCAAGAGTATGACCTGGAGATAAGGTCCATCTAATCTAGTTAGAGGAAATGGGTTATGCAAGTTGATAGCTAAAGATGAGTCTCTCGTGAATAAGTATGAAGACAAAGAATTCCATTGTCTATGGGTGCGTAAGTAAGGACCTACCCCAAGTACTCCTTGTAAATACTACCAATGAAGTGGTACAGTGATATTGATTACTTCCTCACTTATGGTGATTTTCTGAAACATATGGATTACAAGAAAAGGAGGACCCTCAAGCTCAAATATGCAAGGTATGTGATTTGGAACCATGTATTATATAAGAGAGCCCTTGATGGATGTTTCTTAAGGTGTGTTGATAAGGAGCAACAAGAGAAGTTGCTAAAAGCATATCATGACCAAGCATGTGGTGGACATTTCTTTGCCATGGTCAATTGCACACATAAGATACTTTAAGGGAGGTACTACTGGCCTACTCTCTTTCAGGATGCTCAAAAATGGGTATCTAAGTGTGAGCCTTGCCGAACAGTTTGTGGGAAGACCACAACTCGTTGCACTTCCGCTCAGACCGGTGGTGATTGAAGAACCTTTCCAAAAATGGGGTCTGGAATTCATCAATGTTCTTAATCCTCATTCTAGTGTAGGTCATATCTTTGTGCTCACATCAATGAATTACTTCACTAAGTGGGTGGAGGCCATACCAGTAAAGCAAGCCAATTCAGAAATAGTATGTAACTTCATCAAGGAAAATATTATTGTTCGTTTTGGCATTCCACAAAAGATAGTTGTTGATAATGCCACTTATTTCTCTTCTATGGAATTAACTGAGTTCTGCTATAGATACGAAATACCCTTAGCCCATGCATCCAACTATTATCCTTAGGGAATGGTCAAGCAAAATCTAGTAATAAAATCTTCATGATAATTGTGAGGAAGCTTGTAGATCAAAATCAGAGAAATTGGCACAAGAAGCTATATAATGCACTATGGGCTGATCGGATTACTCCAAAAAGAGCTATTGGTATGTCTCCATTCCAAATCCTATATGGGATAAATGTAAAGGTTCCAATAACTATAGAGTTTCCAGCATTGCAATTGATCAAAGCAGTAGAAGATGGTGAGTTTCAAGACTCACTGGATAAAAGGATTTTATACTTGGAGAAGTTATGTGAAGATAGGGTATTGGTCGTTGATCGAATAAAGGACCATCAATTGAAAGTAAAAAAAAAAATTGATAAGAAGGCAAACGAAAAGAGATTTTCAGATTGGTGATCTTGTCCTACTATGGGATAAAAGGAGAGAACCAAAAGGAAGCCATGGAAATTTTGATTCATTATGGCTTGGCCCATTTCAGATATGGGACACATGTGGAGAGAATACTTTCCAACTATCTTATCTAGATGGTACTCACTTGGAATTTCCTCGCAGTGGGAAATACCTGAAATTATACAAACAGTGAAAGCATGGGTTGTCCCCCACATGTACCATAGGTGAATATAGGTTTGTGTGTTTCCCTTTTTGTTGTGTGTTTCCCCTTTATCATTTTTTCTTGTTTGTCTCGTGTTGTGTTCAATAAATAAGGTTTTGTTGTATCCACCCTTGTTTTGCAATGACTCCTATAGCCCAATGGATAAGGCACTAGTCCTCTTAGTGTCTTGAGATTCTGGGATTCCTACTTGCCCCATATTCACTTTGTTCAATCTGAGACAAGTCCCCAAGCTAGAGCCAACTATTGTCATGCTAAATGTCATAGCATAAAAATTTAAAATTTTGGCCATGAAAATCAACCCCACACTCAAAGAATCCTCGAACCAGGTAATGTGAACCTGCCCTCTGGCCAATCTATGACTATGTAAACCCCATCATGGATGAGAGGGATGTGCTAACTAGTTTTTTAAATTTTTTTCATGTGCAGGTAAGTTGGTGAGAAACAATTCATGAGTTCATTATGATTCACCTGGAAGGAGTTGCTCCTCAGAGGCCTAAAAAGGGCCTATTTTCAAGACTTCTTGCACCTGCAAAGCACCCCCGAGGATTTCCCAAGAAGATATAATGCCTTCAAGAAGTGTGTGATAGAGCTGTGAAATCATTTCTGAGGTAGTTTAGGAAGGTTTTGGAAGAAAATAAGTGTTTAAGAACAAGTTATGTGAAGTTGGGTTTTGGGAGCAAGGTATTGGGAAATGCACATCCTGAAAAATATAGTCACCTTGTTCGAAGAGTTTTGGGAGCCTCGTGAAAATTCAGAAGCTCATACCCTAGGAATTGGAGAGATAAAATATCCTATTTCATGTTGAAATCATCAAGGAAAGGTTTTGGGAATATTGAGAGGTGAAAACATTGTCTGACAATGCAACACAAAGGTCCTCGTACAAGTTATAACTTTCCCAAATATTTTAAGAGCATCATGAAGGTTTAAGAGCCTAAAAAAATCTAAATGAAATTATATTTAATTCTCTTCATGGCCCATATGATGTGTTAGTTTTTGGTGATTGTAAACTCTTCCTATCACTTGGTCTATCGACACGTACCTTGAGGAAAAGTGAAAATATGGGTAAAAACATGATGAATACTTCATTTTAAAGGACTTATAAATATTCTTCATTGGATTATTTGTTCCCTTTTCAATAAATATTAATATATTGGATGACCTATTTTTGTTGAAAATTTCTCCCAAAATGGTGAAAACAAGTTCACAGTGAAACTGCCAACTGCTGACGGGCGACAACAAGCCCATTGTAAATGCACATCAAAAAAACGTTGTTGACGCATGAAAAAAAAATCATTATCACATGCACATCAGCAAATTTTTGATCACTTGACAACAACTTTTTGATGCACTTGAAATAACAATGTTTTGACGATCTGTCCGCGAAAACAAGGTTTTCAGGTGCACAACAACAAGTTTTTGATGCACGACGACAATAAGGTTTTGATGTGCGACATGGAAACATAGGGGAAGAAAACAATATTGACATGCAATAGAAAGGTTTTGATGTGTAACACGAAAACTAGGAGACAAAAAAAGGGTCGTAGCAAGACATGAAAGTCAAGTGATGACGTGCGACAGGAGGGTCAAGATGTTGTCATGCAACATGAAAAATGAGGTCATTTTTTCAAGTAGATTCTTTGGTGACCCAGTCAAATGTCACACGTCAGGAAGATGATGTCATGTCACAGAGGGGATTTTTTGTGGCACAGAGAAATGATGTCATGCATCAAGGATATTTTGAGCAACCTAAAGATGATGTGATCAGAAGATGTAGGTAGATGATAGGTAACAGGTGACAAAGGAACATCAAAAGATCATGACAGGAAACTGAAAGGTCAACAATCATGATGGAAGGTGAAAGGTCATGTGGGGGAGATGAAAGGAAAATCATGAAACTATAAATATGAATGGAACCCTCATTTCAAAGGATGGTTAATGCTTGTTTTAATAGCTCTCACTGTCTTTCTAGAAGCAAGTGCCTCCATTTCTTCTGTTCCCTATCTACTAATGTTCTATCTCCATCTCAACTTGTACTCCATGAGCATTGTAAATTGTGTACAACATGATGCAATAAGACTTTGTGTTTCTTATTGATTGTTCCTCTTTCTTTGCAAATGGTTTCTTCTGATTTGATGTACAAGTGAAATGTTATGATTTTAATGCAACAAACTCTGTTATGCTATTTTTTGGTTGAAATCCTTTTCTCAATTTTCTTTCCTATCTCCCTCACTAAGTAATTTTCTTCTCTTGTATTGAATACAAGAAATTGCCATAGGTTTAGGGAAGTTTTCCTGTGTGATCCCCAGTCTTCAAGACCACCTTGAAAATTAGTTTAGATTGTTTTCATTTCCTTATTTTCAATAAATGGAGTTGTCCCATTCAAGTAGAGGGGCTTAGTCTCATACACTGTTGGTGAAAACCTACTAATTTTCCCACTTGAAAAATTATTTCTCCAACAACTTGCTTATTCAAAACTTCAAGCAGAAGCACCCTGAAAGCCCACACTGCATTATAAAAATAAGTTGTTTTAACAACTTACTTGATGTAAGCTTATAACTTCATTTCTAAAAGGATTTTTGTGTACTTTCATGACCATATTAACTTTGGATGTGCTCATAGATTTGAATCTTCTTAACTTAACTTGAATTCTACATTTTAAGTAAGGATTGTTGTTAATAGTACAGTAGTTAGAACACACTGTTCACTTGAAGAAAAGAAAAGAAAATGTTTGAGACAAGAGAGGGATCACTTGAAGCAAGGGAAATGTCATTAAAATTTGAGGAAGTCACCATTATTTAGGAGGATCCTAATCTTTGGATTGAAGAGACCTTAAAGGATAGGAAGGGAAAAGGGAAATCTAGATCCATGTTAGTTAGTGAAACACGAGGGGGTAAGATGAAGTATGAATATAAAGGTTTTCCAGTTGATCTTTTATTGCATCTAATCTTGTTGAAATTAGTGACAAATACATGGGGCATGTGTCCACAACTAAGAATACAGAAATATCTAAGGCCATAAGGTAGACACCTCTTATGCAAGCCTTTAATAATTATGGATTGATATTTTCTAGTGCTGCTCAGTTACCTGAGTTTGTTATGGAATGTGCCAAGTATTATGATCCTCTAACAAGGTCACTCAAAGATACCTCAAGAAACCTAGTGGTGAGACTTGATGCTCAATTTTTCAATTATAGATTAAATATCTCCACAAAGGCAAATGTGTTGGAAGTAGATACGTAAAAGGAAATTTAGAAATAGGAAGATAATCCATGTGACAGTATTAGGATTATGAATCTTAACTATTTGAAGAAACCTAAGTAGCCTTCCAGGTTTCCTAAAACCATTATGAGGTCAGATCTTGTTCACGAGCCTGATGACATAACTTAGTTGTTATGTAGAATTAATGGATAAATTGATACTAAGAATTTATTCACTTGGATGTATTATTTCATAATAACAATTGAGATTAATAAGACCAGTGCATTGATTAATTGGGATGAGTTGATAAACATCAACATTGATCATCAACTGCAGGAGGTCAAAAAAACTTTAAATTTTAAAATAACCTCTTATCTAGTTAATGTTGTAGCAAAAAATGACACTTTTTCTAGGTTGCATAGCAAAGTAATTTTGGCTTCAATTTTTTTATGTGTATTAACCTCAACTGGTATTGTCAGAATATTTTAAGAAATACAGGAAAGTAAATTATTTCTTCTTATATGAAATTATTTTCAAGCTCAATACTGAAGTAGGAAAAAAAAGAGTAACCAATGAAGCATCGAATACAAATACCCAATATGAGTGTATATTCATTCAATTCTCTACTTTCACTTATCTTAGAGTCCATGGTTTCTCAGGAAAATGACTTCAACTCCCAAGATATCCTAATGATAAGTGGATACTACTGGAACTATGTAGACAACTAGTGAAGCTACATGACCTACAATCAACACTTCATAGACCAATGCTTATCTTCCCAATTGTCATTGTCCATTATCATTATGCTAACATCCACAAGGATGGGAATATTTCAAAGGTTCATAATTATACCCAAGAGCTCTATGATCCTAGAACAAATTTTGACTTCAGAAATATTACACAAAAGATAGTCACAATGGACTACATGCACCTCCTGACACTTGAAGATTTCAGAATTGACTATAGGGATGAATTTGAATCTAGAAGAAGAGACTATAACACATTGATAGTCTAGAAAGTTATTGACTTTGGCTTAACAAAAATTCCTAAAAATATCCATGATGATGGGAATGCAAATTTTGATTCCTAAAATCATATGGGAGGAGATAATTCTCCACTCCCATCCATAATAAATAAAGCTAAAATAGTTGAGGATAGAACATCAAGGGTCTTGGTTTACACCTCAAATTGGATCTTTCAAAGAGGTTATTTTATAGAAGAATTAGTATTGAATAAGATGAGTGAAAAGAACACCACAAGGAAAGAAGGACCGGGTGAAACTATTAAGGGACCTAAGAGGTGACCACCAACCAAGAAGCCTGGAATATAACAACCATCATCCAAACAAACATCAACTCCTGAAGTCACTCAAATTGAAGCTTCTCACTCATCAACACAAGTGGTATCTTCATCAGTTGCTTCCCCTTCCATACAAATTCCTTCTACATAAGTAGGGGTTATCATACCACCCTTGAACCTTGATACATTCATTTTTCCCTCAATAAGGGTAGACACTTCGTCTCCCCATCCCCCCCTTTGTCTCCACCAATAAATCCTCCTCCTCCACCATCATATTATTGGTGTAGTACTCAACATGAGAAGGGACATGATGCTACCATAAATATTTCTTCTCTCATGAAGTATCACAATCAAAAGGGAGAGGTAAAGCTGTAATAGAATATGGTGCAATGGAAGAAGGAGAAATTGAGAAATAAAATTAAGAGAACACTCAGCCAGAGACCGTGTAGAAGCCCCAAGTGTATAAAGAGGTTCATAATGGAAAAGAAATTGATTTGGATTCTAGCAACAAAACTGTTGAGGCTAAGGAGATTGAAAATTAGTTGGTAACTCAGAAAATGGATGAATTGGAGAAAGTACTGTTACAAGGTACTACATCTGAAGCACAAAAATAAATGGTTGTACACCCTACCATAGATACTAGTTAGAAAATGGTCATGCATTCCAGTGCTTCTACCTCTTTGGGACAATATTTCTCATCATGGTTAGCATTGCAGATAGTATCGAATGCCAAAAAGATAATAAATCTAGAGTAAATGGATTTACAGTTGCTTAAGAGTATTGATAAAAGAGGTAAGAAATCTAAAGCTATTAAAGTTACTTATAAGTTGATAATTAAGTCATCAGGACATAAATTTATTGAAGTGTCCACCCTAGTAGTAGGAAAGCAAAAAAGAGAATTAACCAAAGAGGATTTAACTATGAAAAGAGTGCTTTTGGGAGAAGTAAATATTGAAGGGATTAAAAAAGACACCTATACCATGATTGATAGTCTCTTCCTCAATCTTGATGAAGACAATGACGAGAAAGCTAATATGAAGGAACAAATATATAAATTGTGTGAGATAATTACCGGAGTTTCTAAGACTTCCTCTCAACCTGTACTTTTAGGGGAGCAATTAAAACCTCAAGTTATCATAGTAATGGAAGAAACATGTGACAAATCAAAGGCTGTGGATGATTGGATAATTAAAATTATTGATGAAGCAACAAAGGATTTCTTGGAAGTTCCAAACAACTTGAATATTCTTAAAGGCAATACGAAAAAACTTAGGGATTTAGCTATAGAAATGAATAATGAAAATGGAATTGCTGAACTTCAACTAGAGGCTCTCGAAGGAATATATTCATTATCAGAGAAGGTGTTTATTGAGGAACACATTATTCCAGATGGGTCATTACAAAAAGGAAATCAACAGAAGTTAATTTTATCCTTCCGTATGAAGATTCTCAAGAAAATGATGGAGGAAATGAATGTATTAGAGGAAGAGGCTGATGAGGCTTTGGATTATCTTGATGACAATATCTATTTTTTTACAAATTAAAAAGAAGCCAAACCACCAGGAGCTACAGAGAAATTTCTTGAGATTATTAAACAAATAATGGATAAAGCCACTACTCCTTTCACTAGTGACTCACTTGAGAAATTAGAAAAGCTCTACGGGGATGTTAAAAATCTAGTGACAAACTTGGTAAAAACTAAGGGATTCAACAACATCTTGAAAAATAAAATATTTAGGTATGAAATTGAGATGCAAGATATTGCCAAACAAGATGAAAAGGAAATACAATATATGTTGGATTAACATGCCATATACCAGGAAAAAACCAAGGGTAAGGCTGAGGAGTTAGGCAAGGATGATGCTAAGGATCAAAGTGATGATGAGGCTGAATAGAAAAACAAGAAGGAGAATATGGTTCTTCAATTGTAATAACTTCTTCTTATTTCTTGATGATGTAATTAAGTAATGTAAATTTATTGTATAACTTAAGTAATTCGGTTAAACACCATTACTTCAAGTTGTTTGAAAAATTAAATTACTTATGAATATGTGACACAATATGAGAAATAGTTGAGGTTATTTAGTATTGAGGAACATTCCAATGTCATACATGCCAATCAATAATAATTTCGAGGAGTGAAATACTCAAATTCTTGCAGTTTTGTAGCTAGGCACATGTATAGAATTTAATTAATGAATCCTATTTGTATTTTCCTTCTGAAGGCTATAAATAGTGAGAGATGCCTATGAGCTAGATCATCTATTTTTTTGGTAAACAACTTCTATAGTTTATGCATTAATATTTGAAATTTTGTGTTGAAGTAATCACATGTTCATTTTGTAAACCGGTTGGGCTTGAATAAGAAGAAGGAATATTTTATGGAACTTTGTGTATTATAAAGTCTTGTTGTGCACACTATGGATGTTTATGGTAAACTATATTTTATCTTGAATTTCCATTTGAATTCATTTCTTTTCATTTGCTGGAAATGGTTAAAATCATCAAGTATTTTTTTACTCTATGCAGCTGTAACAAGTTATGTAAATTACTTGTTATGAAGGACATTTCTTTTATATAATTGTTGTTATCCCCCATGCATTATTTTTTCACTTCTCTTAACTACTACTTTTCCATATAGTTTCTTACTTGCTGTAGTGTTGTTTGGATATGGTTCACGAGCCATGAAATTAAAGTTATATCCTGAATATAAATCAGTAGAATAAATAAATACATCACATGGGAGCTTCATTGTTAAATGAAGGGAATTTATCCCATGACTACCTAGTTTTATGCATCTAACTGAGAAAAAATCTAGCCAACACAACCATTCATGAATGCTACCTAGTTTGTTTTTTGATAACTACTTTTACCATGTTGATTACCATATCCCCCATTATTATTTTAGGCTGAGACTCGTTTCACCTAGACTCTTTGGAGATACATTGTGCTTAAGATGTTATTCAAACTTAATTTTCCAGACTTGAGAAGCCTATATAAGGATTTTAATTTTATTATCAATGGTTCTATGAATCTCACATCTTATCGAGTGATTCTACATTTTGAATCTAATGATTAGTAAATTTTTAAACTTTTTTTTACTCATTAAATCCATGTTGAATTCTTCAAAATATTTTCTATGAGTCATTGATCTAGGAGAATATATGTCTATGATTCCATATATTTTTGCATATTTAAACATATTGGTACACCATTTTGGCATACTTTGATAAATGTGTGAATAATAGAAACTATATTTCCAATCTAAACATTCCTAAACACATAGATTTAATTTATAATGTTTTCCTTATACAAAACTTGTTTCCAAGATCCATGAGCTTCTTGAATGAGGAAACTCTTCCTTTAGGTTCTCTTTTCTAGAAAAAACTTACAAAGATCATAAGGGGCCTAGATAAGGGTTGTAAGTGGTAGCTTAGAAGTGGCGAGGATATTCACTTCTAGAAGGAAAAATGGGTGGAATTTCAGGGCTTAAAAAGTAACAATGTTTTGGAACAACTTCAAGGCAACCTCACTGCAGAACATGAGTATAAGGTCAGTGAATACATGACTTATGTAGATAGTATGCTTCAATGGAATGTTTTGCACATTGATTGGCCCTCCTCTAGAAGCCTTATTGATGGAATTCACATAATGACTTCTGATAGCTAGATTATCAAGACTCATGCTAAGGATGAATTTATTTGGGTTGACTCTTTTGATGGTTCCTACTCTGTCAACTCAGGATATAAGGTTTTCTCTGGTGATGTTAGTTGTGATTTTAACTAGAGAAATATTTGGCATAAATATATTACCCACAAAATTAATCACTTTTTATGACAGGTCCCCAACAGAAAAATTATTACTATTAACAATGTAATCAAGAGGGGCTCCACCTTACCTAATAGGTGACATCTTTTTAGGGAAGAAGCTGATACTATTCACCATCTTCTTCTTCACTACCCTTTCACCTCTAGTCTCTAGGAGCTCATCCTCTCTAGATTTGAGGTTGTTTGGACCTTCCCAGAAGACATTCTTCAGGCTTAGGAGTAGTGAAATCATCCTTTTAATCAAAACATACTAAAAAATCTTTGGAGGGTTACTTTCCCCCATGTTATTTGGAGAATTTGGAAAGCAAAAATTTACCTCATCTTTAGGAATACTAAAAGAAATAGAAAAATAATTCTAAAAGATATTACCAGTGATATTAAAGAAAATATTTTGAAATTAAAACCTCCTAAGAACCAATTTTTTCCTAAAAGTGAGGAGAGAATTCTTCTTAATTGGAGCATAGATTTGGAGAACCTCTAAGTTAGGCCCACCATTATTGAAATATCACCAGTACAATGTATCCCCCATCAGTTAATTGGTGCAAACTAAATTTTGATGGTGCCTCCAAGGGAAACCTTGGTGCAGCGGGTGGAGGCGGGATTATCATAAATTAGTATGGTAAGCTTATTGTTGCTTATATTGGTCCTATGGGGTCCTAGACCAATCATTATTCAGAGGCTCTAGCTGCATTATGGGGGCTTAGAGAAGCCAAAAATCATAACATCTCCAAGATCATAGTTAATGGGGGCTCGCTTAATATCATAAATAATGTTAATGAAAACAAACCTCCTAATTAGTCTATTAAGAATGTCACCCAAGAGGCTAAAAATATATATGATAACCTTGATAATGTTAGCATTTTCCATACTTATAGAGAGGGAAATAAAACAATGGAATCCTTTTCTAACATTGGTGTGATTAACAATCATTATAAGTGTTGGTTTAGAAATGAGGAAATCCTAAAGATTGCGAATGTAATTATTATCAAGGACACCCTGGACAAATGTCCCCATGGATAGTACAAATCTCAATTTAGGGAAAATTTCCTCTCTCCAGCATGAGTATCCCACACACTTGAGTGGCCTCTTCACACATTGGATATATCATGGCTTTTCCCCTTAATTTTTTAGTCATTTCTATATGTGTGGCTTTATTGCTCTCGGTTTGTTGTCTTCTTCTTGCTAATCCCCTGCTTTCTGATGACTTGAGCTCTGTAATCATGGGGGGACCTCATGGTAGGACTGAACTTGTCTTTGATCTAGATTGGGAATCTAATGTAGACCTTTGGAAAATGTTGGACATAGATGGATTCAATACGTTCATTCAGAGGATTAAGGGCTTTGATAAGCATATCTCCATTCTCTTTGCCAAATATTAGAAAGACAATGTTTTTAATTACAAAGGAAAATATTTCCCAATAAAGGAAACTTTGATCTCTTTTATCACTTGGTTTAGCTAAGAGGTAATTAAGTTCTATAAAAATAATTTCGACAAGGATGGAGAGGAGAATAAATTTCTCCAGGGCTTAGAAAAATGTAAATTGGCAAGGTGGGTATTCTCTATTCCTCTATTCTAACCCCTACGATGATGTTGCTTGAATGGTGGTGAGGTATGTTACTCTTGAAGGACGTTTTTATACCCTACCCCTACAACATTTGGTGATTTTGAATAATTTTAGAAGATCTCCTAGGGTTAGTCCTTCGTATTACATGATCCATTCCCTTGAAATATCTATTCAGGAGGTTCACTCCTATAGGAGAGCTATTCCCCTTTACCAAGGTGTTATTCTCCTTATTTTCCTATACTATCATGACATGGTTGCTAATAATCCCTTAAGATTTATCCCACCTCCTCCTTTGCAACCCAAAAAATCTAAAATACTTAGATAGCCTTCCCCCCCATCAAAAGGATTATCAGAAGCTCTGTTAGAGGGAATGAATTGGATGTGGTGAAAATATTTCTCACCATCAGCTAGACTAACCTCCTATCGACCGCCAAAACCTAATCTCAAGTCCTACCTAAAAATTCACAAGCCTCAGGGGAGGATGTGTCTCTCATGGTTAACACTAATGATAAGGGGAAACAACCTTATGATATGGACATTGAGAAAAAGCTTGAAGAGCTTAATAGGACACAAAATGAACTAGATGCCACTCTGGACAAGATTGTTTCTAAACAAATAAATCACCTCACCATACAACATGATTTTCTTGAGTTCCTGCATATTTAGGTAAAAAAAATTTGTGATGTGAGTGGATCTTTGGAAAGGTAGAAAAGCTACAAAGAAGGTGTTCTCACATAGTAGCAAGGAACCCATGATGCAAACTATTGTGAATCTCTTCACAACTCTGGAGGAAGTGAAAAAAGTGTTTTAAAATGTCTCAATTAATTGGATCGGGATCCTCCTGGTTTTTGTGTTTTTTTTCTATTTTTATTGGTTGTGCATTTGTTGATGGGCTATAGTATTGTTGTTCTCCTTCTCCTTTCTAGTAGTAAGTCTATGCCTTTTTTTATTTTTGTTATATTCAGCTTGTAGGCATTTTTGATGGGGTTTGGCCCCCACTTATAAAAAAACATGGTCTTTATTCTTGCTTCATGTGGTAGTTATAACTTTTTGTTGGGGTGTGGCCCCCACCTATAAAAAAACCACATTGTTTCTCTCACTTATCTGGCCATTGGAATTTTCGTACTACGGGGTATAGTCCCCCCAAAACCATTTACCACATTTTTTTTTTACAAAAACTTAAAGATGAGCAATTGATGGTTTCTTCCTTAAATAAGCTTCATGTGAAGCCATGTTCTCAAGAGGAATTATCGATGAATTGCTAAGGAGGTATATTGTTATTCTTATGGTGTCTTCCTAGTAAGAGTTATCTAAGACTACATCCTTTATCATAAACCACAACATTTCTAAAATTGTGTGGTTTCACCATTCTACAACATTATTTTGTTATACAATCAATTGATCTGATGAATTCCCTATTCCATAAAGTATGTTGTGAATACATTACTAGTGAATTTTTCTCTCGAATTGAGTGAATGAATTTTATATGATGCCTTATTTGTGTTTCAAAAAGAGATTTGAACTCTTTGAAAGCTTGGAATAATTTATCCCTTGTCTTCATTAGGCAGGTCCAGATTTTCCTTGAGTAGTCATCAAAAAATAGCTAAAAGTATTGGTACTTTGAATAGGTCTCTATAATTTTTCTATAAATATGGGTATAAAATAGGTATGACATGATTTTAGATCTGTAAAAATTATTTGGAATTGGTGCTTAATTTTATATCCCCGTTGGAAAATTGGTAGATATTTTAGTATGTATTTTATATGTGGAAAGTTTCAAACAATTTAATTTAGGTTGATATTTACTAGGTAACCAAAACTTTTATTCATATATCTTCAGTGTCATAAATGTGTAGAATTGGTGTCTCTAACTATTATTTCTTGATTTTTAGATGACTCAAAATTCAAATGAAACATTTAGTTTATGTTAGTAGCTCATGCAGTAACTTGAGACTTATTATTTTTATCCCAAATAAGGAACAACTTATTATCACTTAAATAGTCAAATGCAACACAAGGATTGAGATCAAATAATCAGAACACTGATAGAATATTATTGGTTAGTCCTAGAACATATATGATATTGGTGATTATGCATTTTCTAGGGTCATGGGGAAATATTACATCTCTATTACCCTCAAATTTGTAGGAATAACTATCCCCCAACGCAACTTTATTTTTATTGAAAGATGCCATGATTTTGAAGAACCAATTCTTGTGCTCATCCATTTACTTGGTTACACTAGAGCCTACACACTAGATAGAATTTTTTTAAGAGGTTTATTTCCATATTTTTTAAGTTAATAATTCCCCATAAGAATTTTCATCTTCATCAAATGTATCACCATATTTCTACCACTATTACATCTACTTCCAATTCTTATTTTTTCCTTGGGATTGTTGATTAGATTACTACTTTTTTATTGCATTTTGAATATTTTGATTTCTTTGTCAACCCATTACACCTAAAATTATTGATCTCATGACCTTTATTACAAATAACACTTTTTAATTTTCGTCCATATACTTAGACATTCTATTTTTGATTGGATTATTGCTTCTTGTTGAACTTTTTCTTATTCTTATCTTTTTATTTAGAAGTAAGTTCATGGTAAAATTTAGTATAAAATTCACATTTCATAGGATCCTCTTAGTGTAATATGTTAACCAAACTTCAGAATGTTACTTTTGCTATGTGACATTGATTATAAACAAAAACATCCTAAATGTGGGAGAAGACCTCTCAAGGTAATGGGTATAATATATTCATCTACAACTTATTTTATAAGAGATAATTTTTAAAGGAATGCCTCAATGTTGCAATTATTTGAAAAAATTATTCTATGGACTCACATGATTTTAGATTCAAAAGGTGAAATTGAAAATGCAAGTGGTGGATGTTATTCTGACTCTACATCTCTTATGTGAGGATGGAACTCATCTGTAAATATGAACATGATGATGATATTGGATTTTTTAATTTTCCTTGTCCCACTTTCATTGTAGGTCCACATCATTTGCATCTTAAAGAAAATTTATATTCACAACATAATACATCTCTTTAAACTCTAAACATGTATTTAATTTTTTCTAGCATACATCATAATTTTCTACTCTTAGAAGTTGTGAATCTGATTGCAAAAACTTTGGACCATTTTACATTGTGTAGAAATTGAATTGAAATATAGGAGATGAATTTTTTTCCCTATAACTCCATATAGGTTTCCCTTTCTACTCTCATGACAATATACAAAACCACTTTATATGCATGCCCTTCCGATATACCTATCAGTACATGGAAACAAATTATCCTCTTGATATATGTGATAAATGCTATTGCACATGAGATAATAATGGTATGTGGTACATATAAAATATGTTAAAGGGATATGTTCAATCAATGATAAATTCTTAGAGTGAAATGGAAATGAGTGCAATTTCCTTATTTCTACGTTAAGAATTATTGGGACTATTTCGAAGACATATTTATTGCTTCCATGTTAGGCATTAAATGTAGTAGTTCAAGTGTGAAAGCATGAGCTATAGACATGAATCAGAGGCACCATTATTACCAAACATTGTGATGAGATTAAAGATATCATGTTTGTGTTTTAAAGTTTTTATTATTTTCCATGCACATTGGTTTTTTGATTTATGGGTAGCTGCAGATTAACACAATTTTTTTTACAAAAAATAATGGACTACAGAAAAAAAGTCCCCTCCTAGTTGGGAAAAATCAAAATTTAGGATTTTTAATTTTTTTTTTAAGTGATTGTGCCTATGGGTGTTTGCGGAAGTAAAATATCCCTTTTTTGTTATTGAAAAACTTGTATTGTTCTTTTAATTTTTGTCTTATTTTTCCTAGATGTGGCCCCCTCCCCCTCCATGGTTTTATAATGTTTGTAAAGATAATTTGTTTGCAATTTTTTCAATAACTGCAAAAATTTGAAATGTTCCTTTGGTAAACAAAATGATTTATTTTGTTTTTTTAATTCCTTATGAAAAACATGTTTAGTGAAAATTGTAACAAAATTATATAACCTCCTATTTTATTGGTTCTAAATTCTTATTAGAATCCATTTAATAAACTTTTCCTTTATGAAATATAAAAATAATTTTTTTATATAAACATCAAAAGAATTCAAGGTTAGAATAAAATAAAAATTTAAGAGAAAGGTCTACCAAACTTGACCCCTCAACCTTTATCCTCAATGTGCATTTATGCCACTAAGATAACTATGTGGGAATTTTTTTGTTTTGAGATATGGCATGAGATAAAATTTACTTAAATTTTTAAAATCCTACAAATTATACTTTAAAAAAGACAGAAGGTATATTTATCCTTGATCAAGCTCTTAGGGTTTTAGCAATGGAAAATTAGACTCACTACTTCATTTTTTTATCTCTATCACTAAGGTATGGTTTGTTCCACCTCTATTTGCTTGGCATGGGATAGACTATGTGTGACTGAGTGATAACTTTAGTGTAGTTTATTATCATCTCCTATCCTTGGAATTTATTTAGGAGGGGATGCGTAGGGGATTTAGTGAGCTTTTAACTAAATGCATATTGTAAGGAGAAAATAAAGCATCTAATTGAGGATGGATGTAGAATAAGTGTGCTTTCCTTATGAGATAATTTTGATAAGTTTGAGTAGTGATTCAAATACTATTAGAATTTTTTTGAGAATATTTGAGATAATTGAGATCTAATGAATGCATGCTAGGAGTGTTTAATTAGTAAGAGACTAGGTTAGAGATGATTTCTTATGAGATTGGGGTAGAGGTTTCCTAGCTCGTAGATCAATCTTCTCAAGTTGGGATGTGAATTTAGTGTAAGGGTAAATGAGATTAGAGATGGCGGTGAGGTGGCTCATAATGTTCTTGGGTTAGAGATCTCGGTATGTGTGATGAGCTCATGCATGAGATTTGTGTAGATCTCGGTGTTGTTGACATTGGGTTTTCTTGAGAGGAGTGATGTAAGAATATTGATGGATTGAAATTTTGAGGTTTGAGTTATATAGAGCTCAATATGTAATGTAGCTTGATAACCAATATAGATATGAAACACCATTTTGAAAAACAACCTTATAAGTTGTAAAAAACACATAAACTTACAATCACAAAAATGAAGAGTTGTGGAGTGGGGAGTTCCCAATGATCCTTAGCTATTTTTTTCCTAAAAAAAATATTATTTTAAATTAAAAAAATTGGTAGATTTTAATTTTAGACACCACATTATTTATCTCTCATCTATCCTTTTTCTCACCTTATAAGATCAACAACTTGCATTATAGACTTTGATACCAAATGTTAGAAATCAAATAATCTATATGCTATGTTAATAAATGATCATATTATTAATTGAAATGATTTACAATGTTTATATACATTGATCAAATGAATAAAATTAATTGAAATAACTACACTAGTGTAAATAATTCAACTGAACACTTCAATAAATTGGACACACTAGTGAACTACTAGTAACACCTGGTTATAAATACACATTGAGAGGTATATTATTATCCATAAAATTATCTAATACATTTTAAATTATTTGTGAAAATACTATAATTTATCATCCGTCATATCAAGATAGAAATCATTGGGAGGAAGAATTGGTTTTATTATTAGCCTCTATCGAAGGAACTGTAACTATAAAATTTAGTTTTGATTAACAGTTATTATTACTTCATGCTTTCATCCAATTGGAAACTAGTATTATTAAATTGTGTTTTGAAATTTTTATGTCTTAATTCTTGGAATTGCATATTTTTTTATCCAATAATACTTAAAAATTCATTTATCTTCTTCTAGATTTGTTGAATTTTTTTTTTTGACAATATTTTCCTCTTATTCCTATTGATTGTTACGATAATTATTTAAAAACAAAATACCATCAAATGACACCTCAACCTCTATTAATAATTATGATGTGATATACTATTGAATTACTAAATAAAATAATACAAAATTACATATGAACTTATATTTAAAAAAATCCACCAAAAAACACCTTGACCTATATTAAATAATTATGATGTGGCCATACAATATTGAAGTACTAAATAATTTAGTATAATATGACACATTAATCTATATTAAAAAAAATGAAACCTCAACCTATATCAGTATCGATAAAGCTGCCAAGAAGTAGTTCTGGATGCTTCTGCTGCTTTTAGTTGTTTTTTTGCTGTTTCTTTGTGGTCGGTTTACTATTTTTTTGCTGTTGTTTTGCTGTTTTGTCTCGTTTGAGTAGCTGTTTCTGAGCTACTTTGAGCTTCATTGTAACACTTGGATCTTGATCCATTCTCTATGTTTCTCACTCTTATTCCGGCTCTCAGGCCTTCTTTTGTATTCAAGGGTATAGTCCCTTTCAAAAAACTATTTGCCAATAATAATAAAAAAAATAGTTGTGATTTCATGTAAAACATTTAATTACTAGATTATTTAATATAAATACAAGACACATCAACCTATATTAGTAATTATGACTAAAACACTTTTTATACAATGTGACATATTAAACCCTATTTAAAAAACCATAAAATGACACCTCAACCTATATTATATTTTTGATGTTACTAAACAATTTCTTTCTAGTACTAAGCCATGCTCTCAATAGTTTTTTATAATTTTTATCAATCAATTAATTTTTAATTACATGAAACTACCTCTAATAACATAGATTGTATGTCAGGTATATACAACAATTAAATTACCCCTCAACACACCTATTTTCATGTATCATCATCTATGAGGAAACAACTATAATTTATTACTTACCCTAGAAATCTCTAAATTTTACTCTCTATGCAGTCAAAATATTTTGTTATCTTATATATCCATTTTTCTATTATTCAATTAACATTTCTTCATGTTAAGGTGTGGACTAGTCGTACTACAACCTTGTTTTATAGAAACATACTATTAATTGATGCTAATGTGGCATAAATAAATGTTATTAAGAAAACAAAATAGAAAAATCTATCTTTTGATGGGGTAAGATACATTATTTGATGAGAAGGTTGTATTAATTATGCTATCAATGTTTATTAGTGGGAGTGTGGGGGTAGGAAAGGGGCATGAGTATGGTGAGGTGAGGTATATATGTGCCCCTTCTTAAATGTAGAATGGGATAAAATTGGACATGAATCCACATAACTACTAAATGTAATTGAGGATAAGAAAAGTATTTATCTTGTGTATGAAGAATCTTAAGGCACTTGAGATCACAAGTTTTGGACAAAAGATTCACTAATATTCATTAAGCAATCCAAGTTGAAGAAGACTAAAAAATTTCTTAAATGATCACAGATATATGAACATATTTCTACAAAGGTTTTTGGATACCTAATGCCAGGGTATAAGGGTATGTCATTGGTATCATATTGTTAGGCTTGGGTTGGTTAATTCCATTTGAAAAAAATTCTTTCTATGTGGAGGTGATGGGGGGGGATTATCTCCTTCACCTCATATTAAACTATATTCTCATTTTATTTTTTACAATTAATGTAGGTTATATTTTATAATGTAATTAAAATAGTTAATGGGTTTTCCTTCAAAAAAATATGAGAAGGTTTCACATTAGTCCTTGGTAGGGAGTCTAGAGGATGAAAAATAAAGAATTAAATAGGCAATATTTTATATAAGAGGAGAACTACATGTTTCATGAATGTGGTGAGCCTCATGGTTGTGGTACTAACTTTGCATTGAGATTCCCTCATGAATTAGAACATTCAAGGAGGGGAACATGATATGGCCTAGTTGTGTAGGGAAATCCATTTTGTTGGGTATACAAAGGTAAAATTTTTTGGGTTTTATCGAGAACATATGGAGGACAAATTGTAGCAATACCTCCTTTCTTTCATCTCTATGCTAGTGAAATAATTGGTTGAGTGGGATTATATGTAGGCTATAAGTGATTTAAGAAAAATATAATTTTGTAAATCCCTAATTACAGAGTCATGTATGATAAATAAATGCTAAATTACATATTTGTCACAAGTAATAAGCTAGATAAATATAAAAACCTAACTATAAGAGAGGGAGGAATGAATTAGCTAATTTATACCTGATGTCGAGACTATGCAAACTGGAGAAATTGATAAATAGGAAGGGTAGATTATTGGAACTCTACACAAACAATTATGGAGCCATCAGATGAGCTTGGACTATGACACCTAGACTGGGGTGAGCTCGCTAAGGTGCTAGAGACCTCTACTTGGTGCATGTGACTGTGCAGGAGCTTGGAAATTAGTTTTTCTAGTGTCACAAGGTGGTCATTGATAGTCATTGATGGTCACCTGCATGTCACAATATGATTACTGAATGTTCATGTATCTTGCAAAGAGATGATGACCTACAAAACCCTCAAACTACATCAAATCCAAAAAATAAAATATGCAATATGGAGAGTAAGAATGACCCTGGAAATCACCTAGATGAGTGGACTTATGACCAATTGTTGCACTACATCTCAGATTCCAAGTAGTTCTTATGTGTGTGTGATAGAATCGTGCCCTAGGAAGCCCTTGTGCAAGTGTACGTGACAACGGGTGATAGCTAGATGTAATAATGTAAATATATGTGTGGATGGAAAAATGAAACTTCCCCTTTCTATGAAGTGTATACAGAAAATGCATTCCCTTGTCCCTTGAATGCAAGCTAGATGAATGCTTTTGGTGTTCTTAGATGCATTTGGATACAACCTTAGGTGATGATAATAGATCCTCAAAGCTTGGTCCTTTATTTTTGTAACATATCTTTATATTTATATGATTCCCTTGGTTGAATTTCATAATTAACAACTGTAAGGTTGACTCATAAGAAAATAAGATGTCCAAAAGATAAAAGAGACCTAAAAGAAGTGAGTAATATAGAAAAGGGTCAGGGGTGCCCTGAAGGATAAGGGCATTGGTGTTTAAAGCCATAAAAGATAAGAAAGTGAAGTAAAAAATGGGATGTAGGGTGTAAAAGACTAGAAAGAAGACTCAAAACAAATAAAAGAGGCCAAAGATAGATGTAAATTATTAGTTTTCTCGCTTAGGGATCATATGGATGCAAATATTCTTTTAGGACCTAGAAATGTACCCAAGTGCATGATTTTGTGTCTAAATTTTCCCCCACTTTATGTTGTTGAGTGAATACTTGTCAACATAAAGTAGATAAGAGATGCGTACCTAATAACCATGTATATTATTATGGCGATAGTATGCCAAAGAGACAAGTGAAAGCTTGAAGTGATAAAAATTAAGTGTGGAAGCTACGAAAGAGAAATTGACCCTAGGGGTGGAGTGTATTATGTTGTACCTATTATTGTGATTTATGTAGGGATGATTTTTGTTGCGTATTAAGGATGAACATGTAAAATAATAGTGAAATAGTAGGTAAATTCATGTATTCTGAGAAATCTGTAAAAGCATGTAAAAGTATGTAAATGTGAAAAAGTAGTAAAAGGAAAGTATGTATCTGATGATCACGAGTGTAAAAGGATAGAAAATGTCCTGAAAATGCCATAGAAGAGTGAGTTTTTAGGTGATATCATGCTAAGAGTGATTTTTTTTGTGATCTCACACCAAGAACAAGTTTTTTTCTGATCTCACACCAAGTGTAAGTTTTTTAGGTGATCTTATGCCATGACAGAAGAATGTCGGGGAGAGAGGTCTAGTGTTACTCTCCTTGCATGAATGCTTCTCAAATTATACACCACTTTATATGGTATGATCCGTGTTTAGTTACAAGTTGTATTGTATTTAGTTCCATATTTGTTACATGTAGAAATGGAGAGAGAGTGCATTTTTTTTGCTAGAGGATTGTTCCTATAGTGTGAAAATTGATCTGTGAAATCTTGAAAAATATGCTGATATGAGAAAGTAAATCTATCTTCCCCCAAGACATAGGCACCCAGGAGAGGTCAGAAGCACCCAAGATCTAACGTCTATATGTGGGTGCTAGATTCTATCCTTGATTGAGGACTGAAGCTAGATTTTGGGCCATTTTTGTAACTGTAATCTATTATGTTCTTGTATTGTACATGCATATACTGAAACTCTGAGCTGTTGTATGGGGTTACTGATTCACCCAATGTATGCCCCCCTCATTTAGGATGCATGCGATGTCCCTAGGAGAATGATGCCTAAAGGAGAGGACCTAATGCAGATCTAAAACTGATGTGATGTAAGAGGGAGGGAATGTGCATGGTAGAAACAAAGGAACATGAAAAATAAGTGGCTACATGCATATGTTAGTAGAAAAGTAGAAAACATATAATATAAAAATAATATAACAAGAAAATGTACATACAATATGGACTATGGAAAGTGAATTTCAAAGATGGGATATCACTCACAATGTCACAAAACAATCAGGGCCAAAGCATACAAGTAATGATAAAAAGATACATAGGGCATAACCCGTAAACAATGGCATATAATAACAAATAGTGGAAAGCAAAGAGTAGAAAACAACCATTGTGAAAAATATTCCTGCAAGGAAAATGTTGCACATGAAGCACCCATTAGCATGTTAGAAAGATAAAAACTATGTCAAAGCATGTATGTACCAATGGAATAAGTAGTGTGATAGGAAGTGAAAGTAGTAACAAATGAAACAATAACACATGTATTGTGTGAGAACATAGATGCCCCACGAGCCTCAGTGGGAATGGTAAGAGGCACAGTTTCAAACATCATTCCAGAGTGTAAAGATTTATAAGAAGTCTACATTCAAAACTAAAGAACAAGTGAACACACATGTGTATATATAAAATATATTGACATACTAAGTATACATCTAGCATTGGAAACAAAGTCTACATGTAATTATAAGCAAGCAAGAATAAATGCAACCTAGATATGTAGTATGTTGTGAATGAGTGAGATGGAATGGTATGTAATATGAATATGATAGGAGTAACATGCCCCCAGTGGATTTGGATGAGTATGAGATGAGTTTCATTTATAAAATACCCCTCAAAAAACAATAATAAACCATAGAACAAGAGCGCATCATCGAGAAATGGTTTGAAAGTGAGATGTTAGAAAAATGTATCATGAAGTATAGAGCATGGACTATAGAAAGGTGTGATCTTCATTGGATATAATATTCCCTCAACAGTCAAGTGTGAACCTTAGCACAAGAGTGCATCATAGGGTAATGAATATATTTACAAATAATATAATTTGAGATGCATTATGTTTAGCGGGTTTTTTAGTGGCTTGCTAAGGAAAGTGGTGAGACGATAGATGCTCCCTAGTCTTTCTTTGACAACATAAGGTCTGAGCTAATAAGGTTTGATTTTTTCTTTGAGATGGGCTTCGACCATTGTGTTTTTATGATTTTCATTTAATATAAGGTCACAGATATTGAAATATCGTGGATGAATCTTATTATTGTAATCTTGTGCAATGTGATTCTGATATACTCAGAGGTGTTAGAGAGATTTCACACAACGAGAGTAAAATATCTCAAGATCATGGAGTTGGTTTTCATGATATTCATTACCTTTGATAATTCATTGAAGTGATATCTGCAAGGAGGGTATTTCTAGCTCTAAGGGGATTACTGCTTCATTACTATACATGAGTGAAAAAGGTGTAGCATTGGTAGGGTTACACACACTGGTGTGGTAGGCCCAAAGAGTTTATCAAATTTTATTATGTCAATCATTTCCTTTAACATCAACAATATTTCATAGTATTTTAAAAATTGTATTATTTGTGGCTTCAACATGGCAATTTCCCTACAAATAATAAGGATTGGAGAATGTTTGCTTGATCTTGAATTTGACACAGAGATGCTTAACATCCTTATTTTAAAAAGGCGAGACATTATCAGTGATAATGGAAAAGAGAATAATAAAACATGTAATGATGTGGGAAGTAATAAAATGACAATTGTTAGGGCCAATGATAGTTTGTAGGGTTGCAAATTTAACCCATTTAGTAAATTATTTTGTATTAGTAATGATGTATTTATGACCATCAGTTGATTCGAGGTTAATTTTTATGACAAAATTGAAACCCCATAAGGAAAAGGGCCATGATGGAGCAATAGGCTGGAGGTCATATGTAGGCACATGATGGATATTGCTATATTTTTGACACTTATCAAAATGTTTGGCATATTATAAACAATCTTGTTCTATAGTAGGACAATATTAGCCCTCGTGTAGAAGCTTGTGTGACATGGATTTTCCTAAGAAGTTACCACCACATAGACTATCAAGAATGTGACAAACAACTATGGGGATGTCTTAGAATCCCAAACATCACAATGAATGACCATCGAATGAGGTTTTGAATAAAAAATAACCAATGATTACATATCATGTGGCCTTGCATCGCAAATAATGAGCTTCGTGAGGTTGAAAGATGTTGGAAATGGATTGTCAATATAGAAAGTTATAAATTTGAGTAAACCATTCAGGACGATCATTGTTACGTGTGATAGCACATTATCTGAAAGGCATACTATTTTTAGATGGATGTCGTAAGTGGAAAATGATGGAGGTGTCCTACTCATTAGTGATATCTTGGGGAATGAATGATGCCTGGTGTCCCCAAAGATTTCACTTAGAAATATTAGGAGACACCTTTTAATTTTTTTTTTTGATTTTCTTTAGTATTCTCCAGAAGGTTGCAAAAGGTTGATTAGAAGAAGTCGGAGAAATAATCATTTTCCTCAAATGACTGAAAATACCTAAAACTATTTACTTCATGTTTTTCCCCTTTTTTCCGAAGAATAAATCTTCCCATACTACAGTAGCACTATTGCCTGAAACTATTTACTTCATGTTGAAGGTGGTTTATTTTCTTTTTTTATCCTCTCAAATACTCCCACTAAAAACTTATTTTCATGATTCCATTGTGTAGAAGAGGTAAAGATATTTCCAGAAAGTCCAAGATCTTGAAAAATGGACCATTTGGTCAAACATTATGGCCCATTATTGTTTTCATTTGTTAAGTGGTGAATTGGAGCTGCTTTACTTATTTTAATTAAAAGGAGTAAAGTAATGTGAAATCACTGTATAACAAAGGAATGGAAATGAAATGTTAAGTGGTGAATTAGAACTAATTTACTTATTTTAAGTAAAAGTAGTAAGTAATGTGAAATCACCACATAACAAAGTAATGGAAAAACAATGTTAAGTGGTGAATTAGAACTACTTTCCTTCTTTGAAGTAAAAGTAGTAAAGTAATGTGAAATCACCACATAACAAAGGAATGTAAAAGTAGTGTTAAGTGGTGAATTGGAACTACTTTACTTATTTTAAGTAAGAGCAGTAAAGTAATTTGAAATCACTGAATAATAAAGGAATGGAAAAGTATTGTTAAGAGGTGAATTGAAACTACTTTACTTATTTTCCAAAGTAGTAAAGCAATATGAAATCAACGCACGTAAGGGGGTCCAAATATGAGTAAAGCGGTGAATTCAAACTGCTTTACTTATTTTCCAAAGTAGTAAAGTGGTATGAAATCAACATAGGTAAGGGGGAGAAAATGTGAGTAAAGTGGTGAATTCAAACTACTTATTTTCCAAAGAAATAAAGAAGTATGAAATCAACACAGGTAAGGATAAATTACAAAACTTCAAATGGCCATAAATTTCCACGCGGAGCTCCCTTTTGAGCATTATTTGATTGCTTAGAAATTATCAGAGCCCTCTATGCACAACCAACATAAGATTTTAAATTTGGAAAGTGTAAGGCGGTGAAAATTTTAATTAAGTCTGCTACACGCCTAGACACAGTAACAACCAACCACCAGAAATTAATGCAGTATGGGAAGAAATATTCTTCTTCTTCTTCTTCTTCTTCTTCTCCTCTTTACTCCTCAAGTATATTCATTGTAAGACTTATGTAATTCGGTGGTTAATCACCATTACTTCAAGTTTTTTGATAAAGTCAAATTCTTAGTGGTAGTTAAGAGGTAGTTATTCTAGTTTTAAAAGATGGAACATTTCAAATTTCTATGTAGCATGTAAAGAAGAATTTAAAGAGAAAAGTTCTCAACTCCTAATGTTTTGTAGTTATTCATTGATTGAAGTATAATGGATATTGCTTCCTTGTACTTAAGATTACTATAAATAGAGGAAGAGACCTACAAGGTCAGGGATCTTAGAAATTTTGGAAAAATGTTGTTTCACGTTGTATGTGGTTGTTTCAGAATTTTTGTTGAAATAATTAGATGTGCATATTGTAAATGGTTAAAATTTGAATAAGAAGTAAGGAGGATATTGGTTGAACTTTGTGTCTACTAAAGTTTGACTGTTTAATTTGTGACTGTTAATGATAGATTTTGTGTTATCTTGGCTTTCATAATAAGAATTCTTCTGTTATTTTGCTAAAGTTGTAAGAATTACTTAATATTTTTTCATTCCATGTGGCCGTAACTTTATCTGATAACTACTTGTTACCACACATGTTCCATTTGCATAACTACTTCCAGTTTCCTCTTTCCATTTCTACTTCTTCTAGTTACCGTACAACTACTGGCTTGTTTAGTTATTTTCATGAGCTATTCAATTAAAGCAATACCCAAAATTTAGTTTAAATATGCCATAGAATAAATGAATAAATCACACAAAAGCTTCACCATTAAATGAAGGGTATTTATCCCATGACTCCCTAGGTTTGTGTATCTAATTGTGCATAAAATCTAGCCAACAATGTCACACTAGCCATAGCATCCACATGTTGATTGTCTTTACGCGAAATGACAAAAAGAGAATAGGATTCTTAAATGTAGCTAGGATTATTTTTACCAATTTATTATATGGAACAAGTGTAGACACCTAAATTCGGTATTTATACCTCGTCTGCCCGCATGTGCGTATTTCACCTTGATCCTAGCTAGGTCCCCTTACTTTTATTTAATTTAAAATTCCCACTTAATTATCCTATCACCTTTAATGCCCATCCAATTCCCATTAATTAATTAATCAAGCCACATTAATTAATTAAATAATCAATTAATATCTCATATGCCCTAAAAAACTTTCTATTTAGGATGTTTTTATCCTAACACATACATCTCCTTTCTTTTCTAGATTTTTTATCTTTCCTATCTTTATCCCTTAACATGCCTAAAAATCCCTTTCCTGCCTATATGCTTTAAAGCACCCTTCCAATCCTTAAGAAATCCCAAATCTTGATCAAAGCATAAAAGCAACCCCATTGGGGAAACTTTCCTTATAGTTGGTGGCGACCCATCCCAGTCATTGTCGAGCCTATAAAATTGAGTCCTTTCTTTCTATAATCATCAGATGCATGTAATTATTGGAGCTTTCATGTGACATGAGAAGTTAGAGCCTGAGAATTCCTGCAACAGTTACAGACCTTCTAAACCTTCTTCGAACGTTCTTTCATCACTCACGATTATCCTTTGGGATATTTATCATCAATTTTGTTTTTTTATGCAATATTTTTATCATATTATCTTCGAATTGTTTTCATCTAACATTTTACAGGTTCATATCAACTTCTACAACACATAGAATTTTGCTATCGACCTTCTTTTCCAGCCTCTTCACTTATAGGTCTCCCATTTCATCCTTTTTGACCTTGGCCTTATCTACCTCTGTTACAGTCATTGTCACCTCACCCTGGTCTCCGTCGACTAGAGTCATGATTCATAATCTATCCTTTTACAATCCTAGTTTCCTACCATTTCTTGGTGTTTTCTACCTCTAGTTCTTCCTATAGGTTGACTCCAACATAAATAGACTTCCACAAGTTCCTTTTTTAAATCTAGACTCTTACAGGTCTACATATTCAGCTTACAGTCCAAATCCACTCTCTCAAGTCACCGTCAACTTGCTTCTGCACAATCTAGGTCATCGTTGACTCAGATTAGGTAACATTTAATTTACATTTCTTTCAGTCAAATAAGCTTTTAGATCAATTTCAGTCAATTTTCAAATTTAGTAGTACTTCTGAGTTTGCATGCTATTTGTTGTTTCATCAGTTACTTCACTTTCTTCTATCAAATGGGGGTTTACATTCACTAAGGAAGTTAACACTTTTAGGATCTTATTTATTAGGAAACCCCCACATATCCTATCTAATCCATTTTCATGTTAGTGATTATCATTTATAGGTTATCAACTTGTAGTAGTGGGGATCCATCATCACTTTGCACCCATCTCCATCACATCGCATTAGAGGTTCCATAAACCCTCCATCATTTCTAAGTTGTGTACTTTCTTTAGTAGCTAACTCATTAACTTTAAATGAACAAGAAAATACTACAAAATTCTTGGCACACCCAGTGGGACCACCCTTTAGGTCATCTCTTTCATCTCTTTCATATTTTCTATTTCTTCTATCTTCTACTAACACTGCAGCACAAGGCTTCACTTTTTTCTTGCTCGTGTTGATTTGGTTGTTGGATTACTCTTCCCATTAGAGTTTAGATAAAAAGGAAAATCTATATCTAGGTATTCCTCATTTCCCCCTATTTCCTCCTTTCTACATCGTAATTCCCTTTCTTATGTGTGTTCTCATCAGAAAATCACATTTTGAGTTGGTTTAAAAAAACCTTTCTTTTCTACATCTTGCTTGCTCACATAGTTTAAGTAGGGGTAAAATTTATGCATCTAACATTTTCACACACAACCAAACTTTTTATGTGTAATCACAACACCCCTAAACATCTGTAACTCGATGGGTTGATACTCTCAGTGTGATTGCATAACGTGGATATTTTCCCAAAGTGTGGGACTTTGTAATCGAGAAAGCTCTTTGGATGAAGGTCAGTTCCTATTCCTTTGTTCAGATGAACACATTCAAATTGTAGAGGATCTAGTCTAAAACCTACTCTAAATTGCCAAGGAGACAGGGTTAAGAAGATGCAAGAAAATAAACCTAAACTAATAGAGGTGATGCACCAAAGCAATGTTAAACACTTGCTTTGCCATTAAACACAAACCATTAAAAATGTGATATAATATCCATGCACAGATAACCAAAATTGCAAAGAGAGATCAAGAAGATGCAATGAACATAAGAGAGGGTTGAAATCATCCACAGACTTATTTTATTGCTCCAAAGATTTTATACAGTCCATTACAATGGCTAAGAGGAAAAAATTTCATTACAGTTTGAAAGGGAGGTTTAAACTCCACAAACTCACTTGCAAACAAGAGAAGAAGGGAGGGTGCAAAGAAAAACTGTCCAAACTTTTAGAAAATTCCCCTCCTTACAATATATAGGAAGAATGAAAGAGAAGGGGGAAGAGAATAATTCAAATTCTTGCTTCAACCACCTAAAATTGCATTGAATTATTCTGTAAAAAATGATGAGTTCCATGACAAAACCCATGCCTCCACATACTCTTTCTTGTTGGGAGAGAAAGGGAGCCCATACTTCATTATAGTGGTAGGTGAGAAACCTAGGACACCTCAAAAAATGGAAAACTATATTTTTCATTTTTAAGAACTTAGTCGTAGTTGTGTAGCAGACGTCAAGAGCTTTCAAAAATGTCCTTTCTTGTGTAAATCTGAGCTCCCAATCAAAAGTTATGATCATCTGAAGGTCGAGGTATCATTTTGCAAAAATGGCGGGTTCTTGATTTGTCTTTTTCGGAGTCCAAAATGCATGCAACCTCTGAAATCTTGAAATTCAGACTTTTAGACATTTCCTTTTCAAAAGTTGAAACACTGTTCATCTCTCAAAATGACCTAAGAGTTCTGAAATTCTGAAACCCGAAAGTTTGAAATTTTGGACTTTCGGAATTCAAATTTTTTGACATTGACTTGTATTTTTCCATCTTTGCTAACCGAAGACTCCAAAGTCTGAAAATGCCACCACGTTGACCCCAAAACCTACGTTGACTTTTGAATTCCAAAAGTATGAAATTTTGGACTTTCGGACTTCAGAATTTTGGACATTGTTGGAAATTTTTATTATTTTTCCGCCGAAAGTTAAAAAACCTGAATTTCACACCTCCAAAACTCTGAAACCTGAAAGTTTGAAATTTTAGACTTTCGGATTTTCAGATTTTAGGATTTTTTCTCTCACCGAGATCCCCAAAACCCCAAAACCCAAAAGTTTGAAATTTTAGACTTTCAGAGTTTTGGGTTTTAGAACTGTTCTTTTCATTTTTCCAATTTCGCGCATCAAGATCTCTGAAACCCTGAAACCTGAAAGTCAAAAATTTATGACTTTAAGAGTTTTGGACATTTTTTTTTGCCAAGATCCTTGAAAATCTCCACCTTCGAAGTCCAAAAATTTGGACTTTCAAACTTCTTGATTCTTTGAAATAGCTTGAACTCCTGAACTTCCCTACAAATTGCCTAACCTGTTTTAAATTTATTCACCTAACTTCAAAATTCAAGCCTTTCTCCATTGAATCAACTCCATTTTTATAGAATGCAAGGTCTTGTTTGTTCAATTTTGCCTAAGGGGAAAAATTTGATAACACAAACCTCACAAATCTAAATCATACATCAAAACATCCTCCTACGTGGTTGACTAATTGGGATTTCATCACATAATAGGAAGTTTCTTGAGACTTCCCTAGCCATAAAAAACCTGAAACCATACACAAATTTCCTTCTCCTAGGTCCCTCATTATCCACCCCCTTTTCTTTTTCACACATTCATAATAAAAAACATAAAAAAAATTGTTTTCTTGACTTGTTTGATTTAAAATTGAATAAAAATTTTCCTCGAACAGTTCTGCACAAAAATACACCATGACCAATATCCCATCCAAACCCTTGGTTGGTTCGAGGCCTTCTCCTATCCATATATATGAATTATTACATAGTAATCCTACCAACTCTTGATCATTTTGATCAACGGATCCTATTCCATCTCCATCACCTTATATCATCCTTTCTTCATCTGACATCACCATGCCCAACCAATCTATTGACATTACCATACCCCATATATCATATCCTCCCATCCAATCCATACCATCCTACCATGTTCCTATTTCTCCACATCATATATCTCCCCAACCAATCTACTCTTCATCACTCGACATCTTCAATCAACCATTCCCTAATCCACCACCAAAAAATTTGTCTTCACCTTCTACACCATATCAATTTAACACATTTTTAATCAACACCATACATAAGACACCTCTCTCCACATCTATTTTATCTACCTCATCATCTACTACCATCCTAGATACTATGCCTACGCATCCTTCGAGGGTTATCCCCACATTATCCATACCCAAAGTTACATTACCTACCACCTTAACTTCCACCGTGTCTCTTTTGTCTACATTTAGTCCTACTCTTACCACATGCACACTAGCATTATCTGCACCTGCCTCCTTATCTACACCTATTATCCCTTCCCATTATCCATACCAATCCCAAGCACACCCATCACTACACTTATATCTACTACATCAAAAAATCTTCCCATGTATACCTTAACGTCATTATCACATATTTCTATACCAATGCCCACATCATCCATTCCCACATCTACATCCCCTATCACATCTTCTCAATCCAGATCCACATCCATAATGCCTCTTGAAACACCTAATAAAAACACAAAATGATTTCATACCTCTTCTACAATACCCTCCATTTCTACTCCACCCATGCACAATCTACATCATCTCCCTCTCACATAGACCTAATCAACCACATCATCCAAACACCACTCTCTCTTTCTGTATCCACACCTTTCATTGATTCCACACCCACATATATCTCATCTACTTCATTAGAGTCTCCCACCTTATCCACACCTATTCAACCTTTTTCCTTTGTACCATCTTTAGAATGCATATCGGTTCCTCTTTCCGTACTCTTTCCTTCACTGACCCTATCGATCATCGTGACCACATCTCCATTATCCCCCTCTTCTTCCAAACCACCACCATCATTTGAAGAATATTGGAGAGCACTACAACTTGCAGAAACCATAGGTGACCCTCCCGTCTCATCTACACAACCAAACATTTCTTCACCTTCCTTAAACCAAATCATGCAAAAATTACTTCCCCCATCAGCCACAACAATAGCTTTAGATCCGCTAGTTGAAATCATTGTCATCCTTGCCAATGGTACTCCTCAATAATACAAATCCAAAAACCTTGGCACTCTTCCAAAATGATCCCTTTTGCGTCCCCATAGAAAGATCAACATTCCTCTAACCAAGACCAAATCTACATCATCCATCCTATGACCACCACCTTCATCATGATGAATCAACCAATATAAATCCAAACAGTCTAATTCCCTCTCAGGACCAACTCCATTAAGATCACCTCCACTTCCACCTACCAATAAATCCAATCCTAAATCATCCAACCCTTCTTCTTCCAGACCACCAATCATAACCAAAACACCAAGATCTTGAAAAAATCCACCATCAACATCCGCATCATCTCACACGATCCCTTCTAACACATATATCGAATCATATACAGAATTCCTCCAATATTTACTCCAAACTTCCACCATCACGCTTCCACCCATCACAGCCTTTGATCTAAACTGTTTGAATCCCTCATGGTTTAATTCCCACTGCATCTGTGCCTATCATCATACACAGGGTCATGACACCAAAAATTGTAAGGCCCTTCAAACCATCATCCATAACCTTATTAAGAGGGATGATCTTCTTGAGGCCTCTTCCTCTTCTTCTTCCATTTCATCCACGACTGATTCAATCCTTGTTTCTACATCCCCATCCATCCAAATTACCAAGTCTCCTCATTTTTCCACATCATCCTCTATCATCCTTTCTCCACACATCACTCCTCTTGATGAGGCTCCTCCCTTATTCTTTGATTCTGTTGGCCTTTCTATACCACCCTTTTGAAATCCATTTCATCTCTTCTGACATCCATTATATTATACATATCCTCTCGCTGGGGGAGCATCCCCCTTACTCATTGATCCTTTCACATCTTCTTCCTAATCCATTCATTCTATCCCCATTGCTCTTTCGACGTTATAGGGACTTCTTTCTAGGATCAGTCTGCTTGAATATTGGTTCCTCTCCATACTGGACATAATCTTATCTCATCCAACCATATTCATCTGATCTTATCCAGCTTATCCATCTATCATCGTCTCCTCTATGACCACCTATGTGGCCATATCTATACTCCCCTTAGGAGCACCATGGCTTACCTAAAGACTATTATTGTGGCCATATTCATGCCTATCTTAGAGACACCATATCCTTACTCTAAGTCCAATTTTGTGGCCATTATTCTCACCTCATCATTTCTAAGGTGTTGTGCATATTTTATAATCTTTATCCAAGTCATCTCATTCAATCCTATCTAAACTTATCTTCTCCATACTTGACCTTCTCTTGGGGGACCATTTCGTCTCATTCAAAGTCCATATTTATGGCCATATTTTCCCCTCTCTTGGGGGACATTCACTATCATCCATAGTCCACTTTCGTGGCCATACTTGTGCTCCCCTTGGGTCATCATACTTTCAATTTAATTAACCATCTTTTCCTCTCATTAGGGATGCATATTTTCCTCACTTCCTTAGTAGAGTGCATAATTTTCATCTCCACTCGTCTACAAATCTAATCATATCCCATCCTAACATGAATTTAATGTGAGAAAAACTTGTCATCAGAATGCCATCACTCTAGAAAGGAGCCAACACAGAAAATTTTCCCCTAACTGGATTAGAATATACATTATCATTCACAAGTATGGGTTGGGAGCCTATCGATTGGCATCCCTTGATGGTAAACTAGAAGTAGAACCTCTTAATGCATTGCACTTGTGACCATTATACTATTAGCATGTTTACTAGTGCTCATAGTCATATCCCTAGATCATTCCTATACCTTAGCCTTTTCCATCTCTCATTATAATGATTTGAAATTATGTGGTCTACTATCACTTTCTAGATGTGACCTTAAATATGGGAACCATGAATCTTCCCATAGAATTTTCCTTATGGATAGGTTCTCCATTCTTGGTGAGAGCTTTGTGATCATTACATCCATCACCCTATTATTCACCTATTGGAACCATGCAAAGTGTTCGAGGGTGTCTCTTAAACATTCATTATCCCCTCTTAAGTGGTCTACTTTGATATTCCTAGCTCCCCCCATGTAAAAAATCATAAATTATGGATGCTCAAAAATCAAAGTTATAAAAAATAGACTGCTCCCTTGAAGGAAAATTTTTCATGCAAAAAAAGAAAAAAAACATGAAATCAAAAGAAAATAAAATAAATAGACAGATCCCTCGAAGGACGGATATCATATATTTTACTCTTGTCATATATATTATGTATAAAGTATACCATACCCTTAAAGGATGGCTGCTCCTCATGGAATTTGATAGATTCCCGCATTGACCAACCTTCCATTTTATTATCATCCTAAGAAATCTTCCCACATTGATAAGATTTCTTCTAGAAAACTTCCTGCATTGATCAACTTTCTTCTAGAAAACTTCCTGCATTCATCAATTTTCTCTTTCCCCTTCCCAGAGCTAGGGCATAGTCTTAGGGAACACCAATTTTGGAGAACCCTCTTCCCATCTACAAGTTACATCTCAAACCCCTTTATTGTGTCAACACTAGGTGTATGAGTTCATTTCATCCATTGCTTCCTTATGATCTTTGGTATGACCAAATGTCATTGGTTGCATGATAACATCTGCTTTGGTCACATGTGCCTTACATTACCTGGATCCCATTCTTGTTTACCTCCAATGCAGTTAGAGGAATATTTTCCCCACACATGTTCCTTGATATGACATAGTGTTGTTCACACCTATAGGTCACCACCATTGCATGCCATGTTATATCCTTTATCTTATCACATTTATATTTCATTCCTATTTTGTTCTACCACAAACACACCTTTCTTTATATCAATGACTTATATGTTCTCCATCTATCCTACAAATATCTACTCTTACTTATGTTTATATTTAATCACATCCATTTTAAAATTATTTTCATTAAAATTACATTTTACCATATGCATTCTATCACCACGATTGAATTTAAATGCAATACATATAATCATAATCCTCAATGCATTTATATCGTCACCTTATCCATACACATACATATCCAAAATAACCATATTATCATTAAACATCATCCTCAAATCAACTATTTCATCATACATTCAACATTTTAATCAAACATAAAGGAATGTACACATAATCATCACCATCACATCAAAAACCCATAATTCATCACATCCTATAATAAACACATAATAATCCACGACAAAATTATATATCATGTATATCAAAAAAATGTATCTCAATACATCATAATTAGCCTCTAAGGGCCCTCTCTCAAAGCTGAGGTATTATAAAAATATGTAAACTATACATCTGAAATCCTCAAATCCTCTCCTCCAAGGGTAGGTACAACACATGATCCTTGTGCATCACTGCCACCCTCATGGCCTCCCTCTACTTGTTGCGGCTACGCCACACCCTTCATGCTCCTAAATGACCCTACTACTCCTGTCATTGTCCTCTGAAGATGTTCTCAGTAGCACAGTGTCTTCGAAAACTTCTCGAACAAGATCCCCCTCATAATACCTAACCTCTGTAGATAGGGATCTGTACCTATCCATCAAAATCATACTAAGAGTTGTCACTTTTAATGACCCTTGTGGTGCTTCTTAGGCATCAATAACTGACTATGTCACCAGTATGGTCGATAGATATCTAAAAAATTAGCCCTATAGGACACTCTCTATATGCGGTAGCGATCTATATCCTAGACAACTTGGTCTCTCTCCTCTGTGATTGTATCTTGATGATGTACAGTTGTGTCCCTCTCCACCCTCATCTGATCCAACTCAACACGTAATCATGCCACCTCCGTGGACTCTCCAGCACCACCATCTCCACCACCTCTAGGAGCCACCTCAATCTCAATATCCATCTCCTCTACCTCCTCCTCTCCTCCCTCCTCAACCACCTAAGCTACCCACGTTGTAGTATACCAGTCAGAGTATCCCACTTCCATGCATACATCAGCATTGTCATCCCATGGTCCAACCTCCTCCTCCACTGGGTCTTCTATAATAGAACTTGATAACTCTCTATTAAGATCCTCCCTCCTATACAAAATCAGATCCTGCGACATCTCTGCATGACTCTAAAATTCCCTCTCACTAGATCAAAATGAATGAACTCAATCATCTACGGTAATATCCCCTGTACCCATCTTGTCCTCCTTATCCCTTCCAACTCTGTGTCAACCCTAAGCCATGTAGGGAACTCTCGGTATGACTGCCATCTAATCTGATCAACATATAACTCAGCCAACCGGTCCACATACCAGTCCACCCTCCTCTCACTCTTGTCTTCAAATACCTGATCGACCCTCCATATTAGTTTTCCTACTGCAAGCTCTATATGGTCTTCAGCAACCCATGGAATCCTTGGTGGCTGGATCACTACAATTTTCTCATAGGCCCAACAATGTAATATGAATCCCACATCCAATCCTAACCTCCTACCTTCCCTGTACATGGATAGCTCGTGGTACACCTGAGCTAACAAGGAAGTCCCAAAATAAAATTTTGTCTTATGCTCCACTATGTCTGCCACCACCCCAACTAGTGCCCATGGAAACTGAGCTCCTCCTAAGTCCAAAAAAGCATAGAATAACACAACCATCATAACCAAGAAAATCAATTAGTTGCGTGGCACCCAAGCCTCATACCTCAGCTCATAATAAGAATCCCCTTAAAAGAATCTGATATGGGGCACATCGGCTCCAAATATCCACATCAAC
This sequence comes from Taxus chinensis, assembly GCA_019776745.2. Lineage (NCBI taxonomy): Eukaryota > Viridiplantae > Streptophyta > Pinopsida > Cupressales > Taxaceae > Taxus > Taxus chinensis. Next base: position 632,975,022 of record CM034153.1, on the reverse strand, counting down.
ACTACCAGGTTGGTGTCATATATAATGGGGACTATCTGCTCCCCCTGAGTAGGCAGCTCGAGGATGCGATATACATCCTCCAGGGTGATGGTCATCTCCCCTGTACTGAACCAAAATGTCCATGTCTATCAATCCCATCTCTCCACTAATGATATCATCAATCCCATGTTCTATGGGATCCTCTGGTAATGCTTGAATCTACCCAACCCCATTGCTACCAAGTGATCCCACTCAACATCTATCACATCTCCTTTGATCTAATCATTTAGAGCTTACACTCGATCTATCAAGTACATGGTCTCTCTGGCATGCAATCATAAATAAAACATATATACATCGGATCCATAATTCCTAAGTCCATTCAAATTCATTAAATATTATCTAAAAATCCAATCCAACCCTAAATCCTTCCATTTAACCCTAGTCGACGCTGACCTAGGTTGGGTCAATGTTTATAGGGTTAGATCAACACATTTTAGGGATGGATCGACACCGACCCATCTCAGTCACCTCCGAACACCCCTGTCATCATCCACTTTTTATAAAAAATGCAAATAAATAATAAAACATAAAAATTAACTCAAAAAATGTGTGGGTTTTATTACTCACCATCCTCTGCACCCTCTAGTCGTTTCCTCTCTACTCCAGTGACCTCCATTATGCACTTTTCTCTTTAATCCCTCTAGTCTCACTCCTCAAAATTGTGTGTGAAAATGAGATTTTTCGACCAAACCTTGGGCTTATATATCCCCGACACTTGGTCGTCATCGACCTCCTGGGGTCAGTTTCGATTGGCCTCAATCACCGTCGACTGGCCTTTGCAATAATTGTTTTGAGCTTTCCCTCATCTTCCTTGCTTCCTTTCCTTTTGGAATTCTTCACAAGTCCACCTTGGTTTCCACACTCTTTTCCCCTTGGGGCATTCTATTCCATTCCAATCTTGAAGTCCACCTTTGTGGCAATATCGATTTTCCCCTTCAGGCATTCCAATCTTAAAGTCCACATTTGTGTCCATATCTATTTCCCCTCTGGGTATTTTTTATACATTTAAAGTCCCATTGGGCCATACCTATTCCTTCATCGAGGATTTTCATCCAATTTCAAACTCCACCATTATGGCCATATTTATTTTTTCCTTTAGTCATGTTTATACTCTTAATGTCCACTTTTTATGGCCATACTTACATTTCCTTCGGGAATTTTACCTCACAATATGATCCGATCAACGCACAAAGTCCACCTTGTGGCCATATCATTCCCCCCTTGGGTGATTTTTTTTTCATTTCGTTGTTTTCCTTTAGGGTAATATTTGTGCCTCTTTTGAGGCACCATTATTTTTCATCAAAGTCCACCTTTGTGGCCATATTTTTTCCTCCTTTGGGGAACCATTATTTTTCATCAAAGTCCACCTTTGTGGCTATAATTGTGCCTCTTTTGGGGCACCATCTATGTTCTCAAATTCCACCTTTATGGCCATACGTAATCCACCTTGGGGCATATTATCTCATCACCCCACTTTTTCATTTTGACTTCTCGGCCATTTTTCATTTCATGTGATGGGGAGCCATAACCTTTTATCCTCGTCCCTTATGGACGCATACCTATTCATTTGATTCCTTGTGTGTGAAGGATTTCACATACCTTTCACATTTAGTTACATAAAATTTGATGTTTTCCGATGACCCATTGGTCATCACGGTTTGTATCCATACTGCAGTGATATTCACTCACTCATTGGCCTGTAGAACATTGTCACCCATCTCCGTTGAGATCACAATTTTCCTCTAGCGATGTGATATTAAAGTCACCATCATAGATTTTATTTTTATTGCGATCCCTTTTTTCTTGGGGCATCTTGCCTTGCTAATCATTTTACCCATTTTTCTTCACCCACCCACCCTTTATCATCTACCTTTTTCAAACGTGTCATCGATTTCCCTTGGTGTCATCCAACCCCCATTTTAGGGGGAGCTCATCATCTACCTTTCGTAAATCCTCATTTACCCTTAATCTCCCATAATTTTTGTCTCATGGATTGCTAGCGAAAACCACTCAACAAAAGGGGAAAATGTATACACCTAAATTTGGTATCTATACCTCGTCTTCCCATGTGCACATAATTTACCTTGGTCCTAGCTATACCCCCTTAATTTAATTCATCCCCCCCTTTTATTTAATATAAAATTCCCATTTAATTATCTTGTCACCTTTAATGCCCATCCAATTCCCATTAATTAATTAAGCCACATTAATTAATTAGTTAATCAATTAATATCTCATATGCCCAAACAAACCTTCTATTTAGGATGATTTTATCCTAATACATCTCCTTGCTTTTCTCGATTTTTTTTTATCTTACCTATCTTTATCCCTTAACATCCCTAAAAATCCATTTCCCACCTACATGCTTTAAAGCACCCTTCCAATCCTTAAGAAAGCCCAAATACCAATCAAAGCAAAAAAGCAGCCCCATTAGGGAAACTTTCCCCATAGTTGGTGATGACCTAGCCCAATCTCCATCAACCCTATAAAAATGAGTCCTTTTTTTTCCATAATCATCAGATGCATATAAGTATTGGAGATTTTGTGTGACATGTGAAGTTTATCTAGAGCCTGAGTATTCCTACAACAGTTACAAACCTCCCGGACCTTCTTTGAATGTGTTTACATTAATCACAATTATCATTTGGGAGATTTATCATCATATTTTTGTTGTTTATGTGATATGTTTATCATATTATCTTTGTATTGATTGCATCATATGTTTTTGAGGTTCAGATCAACTTCTGAAACACTTAGATTTTTGCTATTTACCTTCTTTTCCATCCTCTTCACTTGCAAGTCTCCTATTTCATCCCTTTTGACCTCGGCCTTATCTACCTATGCTATAGTTACCATCGCCCCACCATAGTCGCCGTCAACCAGGGTCTTGATTCACAATCTATCCTTTTCCAATCCTTGTTTCCTACCATTTCTTAGTGTTTTCTACCTCTTGTTCCTCCTGTGGGTTGATTCGGGAATAATTAGACTTCCACATGTTCTTGTTTTGCATCCAGACTCGTCAAGTCTACGTATTAAGCTTACAGTCCAAATCCACTCTCCTGGGTCTTCGTTGACCTACTCCTGCACAGTCTGGGTCACCATCGACTCAGACCAGGTAACATTTAATTTACATTAATTTCAGTCAAATCAGCTTTTAAATCAATTTCAGTCATTTCTTAGATTCAATAGTACTTTTGTTTCTACATGCTATATGTTGTTTCATCCTTTACTTCACTTTCTTTTATCAAATGAGGGTTGAAATCCACCAAGTAAGTTAACACTTCTTAGATCCACTTTTTCGGGTGATCCCCACATATCCTTTCTAATCCATTTATGTGTTAGTGATTCTCATTTGTAGGTTATTAGCTTGTAGCGATGGTGATCCATCATCACTTTGCACCCATCTCCATCACATCGCATTAGAGGTACCATAAATCCTCCATCACTTCTAAGTTGTGTAATTTATTTAGTAGCTAACTCATTAAGTTGAAATGAATGAGAAAATGCTACAAAAATAAGACACTCCTCTTTCATTTTATATGTATCATTAACTTGATTTAAAATAAGTTGTAAATCACCATGTATGTGGATATTGCAAATAATAAGTTTACTTGTCATGGTGAGGACGAGAATGAGGGCCACATATTCGGTAATGTTATTTATACATGAGAACCCTAAGTGATAAGAGAATGAGATATGATATCCATGTGGATTGATAAACATAATTCCAGCCCCCTCTCTTGAGAGGCAATAAGACCCATCAAAGTACATAGTCAAAGTGTCAATATCAATGGTGTACATAGTGAAATCATATAAAAAAGAATCACAAACAGGTGATGTATTTGAAAGATGTGTGTCATCTAGTTGATCAACAATAACTTGGCCTTTGATTTATTTTTTCTGGAATAAATTTGAAGTCAAAATTTGTAATTAGCATGATCCATCATGCAAGATTTCCTAAGAGATGTGTGTGAGACAAGATGTATTGTAGAGGATCTAGTTTGGTGATGATATGCACCTCATTTTTAAGAAGGTAGTAGTGCAACTTTTCTGTGAAAAAGATGATGCCAAGGCATAATTTATCAATGTAGATGTAATTGCATTCACAAGAGAGAAAATTCTGACTAATGTAATAGACAACTCTCTCACGTTGAGAATCATCGCGTTGCACTAGAAGGGTCCCTAATTAATGGAATATAGTAGAAATAAATAATAAGAAATGCCTCACAACTGTGGGAGGTACTAGGACATGAGAATTTAATGGATATGATTTAATAACATCGAATTCCCTTTGGCAATGGTCGTCCTAGAAAAATTTAACATCTTCTTTCATTAAATGTGTGAATGGCTAGGTTTTGTTAGCAAGTTGTGTTATAAAATAGAGGATGGTCTAGATTTTACGTTGCAGTGAGCATAAATGATGCAAATTTCGAGGTGGAGGCATGTCAATAATGGCACATATTTTATCGGTATCCATTTTAGTACCCCATTGGGAAATAAATTACCTAAGGATCTTACTAGTTATAACCCAAAAAAAAACACTTCTTTGGATTTAGGCATACTTAATATTGTCATAAACATTCAAAGAGTGTGTGGAGATCTTGATCGTGTGCGGAATGATGTCGTGATTTGACAAGTATATCATCAACATAATCTTCAAGGATTTTATGAATATATTCATGGAAGATATGCATAATTTCTCGTTGGTAAGTGGCCCCAAAATTTTTAAGGATGAAGGGCACGATAGTGTAACAAAATGTTCCCCATGGCTTACTAAATGAAGTTTTTTCTTGATCTGATGGATTGATTTTGATTTGATTATAACCAACAAAGCCATCCATGAAATAAAGGATATCATATCAAGCAGTGGAGTAAAAAATGGCGTCAATGTACGGGAATGTGAAACTATCCTTGGGAAAAACCTTGTTGAGATCCTAAAAATTAGTGATACACTGGACCGTACCATCTGGCTTCATAATTGGCATGATGTTAGACACCCACTCACCTGATAACCCAAATCATGAATAAAGCCAACATATAATAGGAGTTGTATTTTTCCTTGACTAACAATGCAACCTTTAGATGTATTTTGTGATTTTTTTGTTAAACAGGTATTACACCAGGGTGAAGGAAAATATTGTGCATGGTTATAGAAGGATTAATACCAGGCATATCACTATAGTCCCATGCACATTAGTTGGATAATGCATGAAGAAATTGTTTGATATCATCTTTCTCGGCAGGTGTAACTGAAGCAGCTAACAAAACCATTTTTAGGTTAGTAGGAGTGATGAGGTTATATTGAACGGTTTCTTTGTTTAGAAGAGTTGACCAGTCCTCTATGTATGGGTCAATAGGAATGGTGTTAGGGGCATCAAAATTTTCATGAGGCATATCTGATTCACCAAAGTAAGTAGTAGAATTAATAACTAGAATGAAGATAATTTCTTATGATGGAAATAGGGGAGGTGATCATAAGTCCCCATGTATTCTGAAAGAGAATTATCAGTAGTAACCACATCCAAATCCGGCCAAGTAGCAAAAGTAGATTCACTGATGAGTTCTAGATATAAGAGAGGTAGTGAATAAGTATTCAGAACAACATAAGCCTCCAAATAATATGTAGAGGGAAGATGAATCTAAAGAAAATCTTGTTAGATTGAATGGGGAGAGCTCATGGTTTTGTAAATCTTTGACCATGCTGGCCTAAATCCTTACAAAAAAACATAAAGAAGTAAGTATTTATAGCCAATACCATATTTGGAGAAATGATAATTAGATGCAGAAGAGATTGTGGTTTCTGCGGAATGATCAACATAATTATAATATGCGAAAGGGGATGGATTAATTAGAACATCGTAGAAAACTCCTTGATAAAATAATTTAAGCCGTGTATAAAAAGTGGAAGTAACTCGTATGCATGACATGGATCTAAGGATTCCCAAGAAGAATGTTATAATTAAGATTATTAGGCATCACGTGACATGGAATAGGTAGCGTAAATGGCGGGACAATAATGGGGAGTGTGATAGTACCTAAGAAACCATTAGGAATATTATCAATTCCACAAATAAAAATAGACGAAGGAGCCAAAGAGGCCTTAGAGAGGAAAAGTTGGTGGAGAAATGTTATATTACAAATATTAAACCTTGATCCATTATCAACTAAGGCACATTTAACCCCAACATTATTGATGTAAACATGAAATTAAAGGGAGGGATCATTCTCTAACATTGCTTGAGAAGGAAAGTCATCTAGATGTGAAAGTAATATGCTCTTCATTGGGAGATATAACTGAAGTAAACTTATGATACACATAGTCATGTGAAGTATGAGGATGAATATAAGTATTAGCCATATAAGATCTGATTTTATTTACATAATTAGGATTATCCTGTAAAAAGGCATGGATGGGGATATCCACGTGGGAATAAGCTTAGGATATTGAAGCAATAAGAAGAAAGAAAGATATGAGGGTGTTTGGAAGACAGGTTCACCAAATGATTTAACAAAAACATAATTTTGTAAAACCCTAATTATAGAGTAATATATGGTAAATAAATGTTAAAGTACAAATTTGACATAAGAAATAAGCTAGATAAATATTAATCCATAAGTGGAAGAGAGGGAAATAATGACTTAGCTAATATATACCTGATGTTGGGATTGTGTAGACTAAAGAAACTAATAAACAAGAAGGGCAGACTGTCACAATTATACAAAAATAAATTTTGAAACCGTCAGATGATCCTGGAATATGGTGCTCGGACTAGGGAGAGGGTTCCTAGGCACCATAGACCTCTACTAGGTTCCTTTGACTATGCAGGATCTTAGAACCTCATTTTTCTTGTGTTGCAAGGTGGTCAGTGATAGTCATTATTGGTCACCTGTATGACACAATATGAATTTTTAATGTTTCTTGTAACCTACAAAGAGATGATGACCTGTGAAAACCTCAAACTACATCAAATCCCAAAATAAAAGATGCAATATAGGGAGTTAGACTAACCCCAGTGGTCACCTGACTGAGTGAACTTACAAATGAGAGTTGCACTACATCTCATAAGACATGTAGCTCATTTGGTGTGTGATAGAATCATGCCATATGAAGCCCTTGTGCAAGTGCACATGATAGCGGGGTGATAGGTAGATGTACCAATGCAAATAGATGCGTGGATGGAAAAATGAACTTCCCCTTTCTATGAAGTGTATGTAGAAAATGCAGTCCATTGTCCCTTGAATGAAAACTAGAGGGATGCTTTTGATGTTCTTAGATGCCTTTGGATGCAACCTTAGGTGATGATAATAGATGCTTAGAGTTTGGTCCTTTATTTTGGTCACATAGCTTTGTATTTATATGATTCCCTTGGTTGAATTTCCTAATTGACAATCTGGAAGGCCGACCCATAATAAAATAAGATTCCCAAAAGATTAAAGAGAACCAAAAGAAGTGAGTAAGATAGAAAAGGGTCAAGGTCACCCAGAAGGATGAAGGCACTTGTCTCCTAAGCCATAAAAGATAAGTAAGTGAAGTACCGACTGGAATGTAGGGTGTAAAAGACCTGAAAGAAGACCTGAAACAAATAAAAGAGGCCAAAGATAGCCGTCAATTATTAATTTTCTCACTTAGGAATCATATGAATGCAAGTATGCTTTTAGGACCTAGAAATGTACCCAAGTGCATGATATTTGTGTCTACAATAAGTTACTATTATGGTAACAAATTGTTGTCATGCATTGTTTCTAACCTAAAACTTTAAAATTTGAAACATGACAACTAAGAAAAATGTGAAAATTTGCTTCAAAGCCTTCCCAGACCCATCTTCTGGCCTTTCTGTCTCCTTGTGTATGATCATATTGAACTTGTAGCTTATCTTAATATACTGAATAAGACTTTTCAAATGTTCAAAGTGATATGTCAAGGTCAACACTTCCATTTAATGAAGAGCAACAAAAGACTAATTCTCTAGAAAGATTTGTAAGGCCAATTTTGGCCATTTCAAGGTGGGTGTGCATCCTTCATAAAGGTTCCAAAATTTCATAATCATCCAAAAGTTTGTATTGGATAGCCAATAAGTTTTTAGAACTGGTTTAAGAAGATTTAGGGAAGTTTTGGTGGTTTAGGGACAGATTGTGTAAAAACAGGTTTTTCATGCGTAAGGAATGAATAGTCAAAATATAAACATGAACTTCTCAAGATGATTTTGGGATCTCCATAAAGATTTATAAGGAAAAAAATAAACGAAATGAAAAGCTAACATAATACTATTCATGGCGGAATAATAAATTTTTATCCAAGATGTGAAGATTTCTCAAAACATTTCAATCTTTACAGGCACACCATGTTGTCCCAAAGCAAAAAGGATCCATTAATTAGAGATGCAGGAAAAATTAGGTTCTTTTAACCTATTCCATTTATCTTATAAGGTCTCTTGTATACATAATCATATATAATTTCAGCTCAAACTACCTTTCCATGCTCCGAGTGTGAAGTTTTCAAGTCCTCTCTAGTGTAGAGTGTGTTGATCCCATACTTAACTAAATTGTTTGACTGCCGTATGTCAGATTATTACTCAAAGTGAACTTTTGTGTCCATATTCTCCCTTTATTAAGGGGAAAGAGGGGATAGCAAATCGTTCCCATGATCAAGCCCCCTCTTTGGTCCTTCATGTGACCCTTCTTATCCTGACAGAGTGCTTAACTGGCTAAGCTCATTTCCCCAAGCCTACATTAGATCTTACCAAGTGTCATCATATTTATCAAATAATTTTTTTTGTCCCTATTGTCCCTTTTCCCAAGGGGAAAAAATGGATAGAAATTTTTTCCCACGAGCAATATCCTTTTGAGGTTCTTGATGCAAGCATTTCTCAACCCTCAGGTGCTCAAACAACTTTTTTAATCTCCCTCACATTGCACCTCATGATGACACTTGTCAGGATCTTGCTCAAAGTGCAATGTTTTCTCACTCTTATCCATTTTTCCAAGGGAAAAAATGGGATAGAAAATTTTTCCCATGAGAAGACCATTAAACCCATATCTTTAACCACACTCAACTTCCATTCAATCGGGGTTAAATTACAGTTAACAGGGAAGCACAAAAGTGAAAAATAAAGGGGTTTTCAGTTATCTCCTATGTACAGTTCACCCATCCACCATTGTTAATACTGATAAAACTTCAAATAACATCAAAATATAGAAAATTTACTTCCCAACATCTTCCTCAACAGCCATGGATTCAAAAACCAAGATTTTCAAATAATTCACTAATAAGAATTCTAATTACACTAAAATTTTCACAGAATGATCTACGTCTAGGAACCTTTTGAAGGTGGAACAGTAGATTGATAGAAGAAATTATTAATTTCTTCTATATAAGTTTCATATTACAATGGCTATTATATAGCCATGGAGGTAGGAAAACTACCTCCTACAAAATAGGAAACAACTAACCCATTTAGAATATTACGGGTGTAAAAAATGTTGTTATTTCAACAGTAAATACAACTAACAACAAAGTAATAAAACTTACTAACTTATTTATGTAAGAACTAATAATTAATTTCCTAACATTCCCCCCTTTAGTGTGAAAATGGTATAAAAACATACACACACTCATATGCAGTATGATCACCCCTATGAAATATGTTCTACTATGTGATTCATGATCTTGATCAAAAGAAAGGATCTCTCCTTCCATGGTTTTAAACAGGCTCACCAAAAACCTTGACGTGAATAGGCCCCATCAATTTTCCACCTCGTTTGGTTTTCTAGATCCTCCCACAAACCCTTAGATCCATGAACTGACTTACTTTGGTGCTTTTGTTCGCCACTATGCTTATACATCAGGAAATTATATAGGAATCAATGTTGTCTTATTGCAAAACTGAATAATATAACACATACTGACAAGATATTTTACATTACTTCCTATAAGAATCGTAATGTTCTTAACTGCAGCCACTATTTTTTATCACTGTCACTCGATCTCGAACATCATAGATAACTACCACTACCATTGGAAGCTGGCTTTGAATTTAGTTATTTTGGGCTCATAACGGAAATGGAATATTGGCGTCATGTTCCCCCCACAATGTGAAATTTCTACACACAAACACTAAGAAGCAAACTATATCGAAGTACATACTACTAACTGGATCTTTCTAGTTAAATCTTATCATACATGGTCACCATTGCAAGTGAACGTATTCACAAACGGACCATCTTCTAACAAAGTACGGAAGTCAGAGGATCATGTTAGTAAAAGAATCACTAATAGTCATCTACACTCTAGCACAACTCTTTTCTAGCATCTAAAACCACACAAAATAGGGACTCTGAAAAGAAACAAACTATAAAAACTGAAAGCAAATACAGACCACAATAATGTCACCATAGAAAAATGCGGCCCCATCATTAGCGACTGACAAGAGGCGTTGATATCCCTCCATACTACGTTGCCTCAGTCCTCCAGTTAGTTTGCTGGTAACTCAACGAATTTAGCTTTTAAGTATCAATGGTTGCTAGGATGTGGGGTAACACCGAAAATGCGTCCGTAAGGAATTTTTATCATTTTTTACAAATATTTAACTACAACTCTTGACAAAATGATTTAACAAATTTTAAATATTTTATAATAACATGATGCAAAATAAAGGTACAAACATTAATAAACATGATATGACTACTTCAAGTTTGAATACGCTCTAACAAACACACAAGACAATCATACTTTAAGTATGATGGAATCTATCGATCCAAACACAACTATGAAGGACTCAAATTATTAAATGAATACATAACAAAAATTGAACACAACATACCATGGACTACGCAATGGTGGGTAACACCACGAGGCCGATAAAAATTTAACGGGACAAAGGAAAAAATTATAATATACGAACACTCCCCAACGCAATGTCTCATAGAATCCCATCGAGATTAGAAGCTTACGTGGAGATATGTGAATGAAGCTTACATGGACTGAATACACTTACAAGGTTAAACAAGTCGTTAGGTCAACAATCATCATTGAGACTAATGTTATAGGCTGTAGTGGATCCTCGCCTGTAGATATCAATGGTAACTATAAGCTACTTATATCATATGATAATTTTGCCAAAGATGCTTTCTTGTGCACCACCATGAATGGGATCTCTGCTAAGGAAGTTACACATAACAGGTTCAATAAAACAACCACAACCACAAAACTTGATTAATATCAAATTTGTAAACATCCAATACAAATCATTTACACGCAGTAAAAGAATGTTCGATATAAAAAATAGTGGGTAGGTGACGAAGGAGCCATAAAGGTGTGGATCGAATCACTGACAACGGTGTAAAGAGAAAGGTGGTAAAAAACACATAGTAAGACTAGTCATCAGCCTAGTGTGAGATAAGCATCATCACTGGCATTGAGATGTGAGCAGAAATAACACTTAATGTAAAAATTTCAATGCCTGATATAATTATACAATGTGAAAATCAATACAAATAGAGCAGTCGACAGAGATGTAGAATCCTACGAAGCTGAGATAGATTCACTTCATACATGATCCTCAATGCATTAAATATTGTAAATATCAAATTTAGTATCTTTCATGAGAGGGAAGACCATGATTGGAAATGGATCTACCCCACACAAAACTCAGTACTCCATACGATTTTAGAAATTTGATCAGTTTTCTCTGATACCAGATGAAGGTGAGCATCAGATTGATACATGAAATTATTAATTTCTTCTATATAAGTTGTATATTACAATGGCTATTATATAACCATGGAGGTAGGAAAACTACCTCATATAAAATAGGAAACAACTAACCCATTTAGAATATTACAGGTGTAACAAATGTTGTTGTTTCAACAATAAATACAACTAACAACAAAACAATATCACTTACTAACTTATTTATGTAAGAACTAATAATTAATCTCCTAACACCTTTATGATCATAGTTGCTATATACAATATTATTCCCTAGTTTTTTATAGATGAAAATTTGAAACCCTACCTTTGAAAGTTGACTTTATGATTTACAAGAGTTCCAATGGAAGAAACAAAATGAAAATTGGAGAACGATATTCCAGTACAAAGTCAAATCTAACAATGGTGTTTTCATTACAAATTGACAACAATATGATCAGTTTCTAAAAATAGCACATTATCTTTACAGTGAATCACAAAACAATAATAAGTATCTCAAAATAAAAATATCCCATCATCCAATACATCCAAGAATAATGAAAAATAACAAAAAAGGTAAAACAAACAAATTTCCCAAAATATCAGTTTCTAAAAAAGTAACCTGCTAAAAATAGAAACTTCCTAAAAATGGTAAAGCATCATCAGTGTAGGTAGTCTAATTTTTATAGGTGCTTCAGAAGATAAAATTTGAGCAAACAAGAAAAAATTCCCAAATTAGCATCCCTTGACCCCACCTGCCAAAAATAGAAAGTTTCAATTTTTAGTGCAGAAAGTTGTTGTTGGCTCCATTTTCACTTATCTCACTAATTGTTTCCATCCTCACATGGTTGTAAAGTATTCTTGCATCTAAAACAAGAAAAACAACTCTCCACAATGATCCTAAAGCTTCATTATGATCACAATTGTGTCAAGGAGAAAAACATAGCATATCAAGGCATAACAGCTGGAAGTTAGGAACATTATGTAGTTGGAAGAAAATTTGAAAAGAGTCAAGAGCCTCATTGGAATCTAAAATTCCTAAAATGATGTCATCATGATCATAAGTGAAATGAGAAACTCTTCTGAAAAAATGAGAAACATCAAACCTTGAATCTATCATCATATCTTTGTGAAGCAAATTAGAGTGAGCTAGCTAAGTCATCTGAGTATTCAATCCATCTTGTGTGAAGAATCAAGATCTCATCCTTTTCCACATGAAACATATAAGCAAGAAGTGTTCTTAAACACTCAATCAAAATCCCAGTAGTATGACCAATCCTCAAAGGATGAAACATTGCAAGTGTAGCTAAGATCCATTGATCATGAACCTTTAAATAGGAAAATAATGAAAAAATGATGCATAATGGTTCCATATTCCAGGAGGATTCATAATAAGGAATGGTTCATCATATATCCCATAAATCCTCTCAAGTAAAGAAAGAGTGATCCATCACAACCTCCATCTCTTTAGGGGAATCCAAGTATGTCCTCCCTAGTGGTGGAAATTTCCCATAATGAATAATATATGATCCTACATCAAGCTCCTAAAAGTTCTCCCATGACCAACATCATGTCAACTCTTGAAGATCCATTCCCATGGATTCAATAATTTCTCAAAAGAAAACCAAGAAAAGCAAAAAAAAGTTGTGATGCCCGACCTTGGAGATATCACAAAAATATTGAGATCCAAGTAGAGAAAAAAGGTGTATGTGGCTTCCTATCTCTTCAGTGGAACTTCTAGTGACTAATACGTGGAAATTTTCTAACCTAATAATGTAAATCCTCTTGATGAGATGACTCCATTAGACTATGAGTTCACTGACATCTCATTAGGCCAAGATACATATAAGGGTGGCTTTTATTTTTTCAATGAATCCTCTACTCACTTACTTTCTCGAAATGAAGAGTACAAATAAATAATTGAGCAATTGGAGGAACATGTAAAAGATCTCAATTCCTAGATTCAACCTTTCTTAGAGCTCAATTCAATACCTTCATTCCCTGTGGAAGAAATTCATCCAATCAATAGCTTAGACCCTGAGGTGATAAAGAAGGCACAAAGGTATATGATGTAGGGGAAGACTATTGAGAGATGGATTGAGAAGATAATCAAGAAAAGAAAGACAATGCTCCCAAAGGTTCCCTCTTTGCTCAAGTATATTCTTTCCACTCTATCAGAAGTGAAGAAGTAAAGGGAGGTGATTAGATAAGAGAAAATACACTTGGATGAGGTGCTCTCACTTGTGTCCAAGGTGAGCCCCCACGACTCTCACACCCTTGTGAGTAAAAGTGTGTTCTCATTAGTTGTTGACAATTTATCTCTAGTTTGAGTCTACATCATGGATGCTAGATATGGTATGATCAAAGATGCCATATACAAACTTGAATCTAGTGGAAATAAATCTTTTGAGATTTGGAATGAGGTCTGTAACTGTGTTAAGAGACTTGGTTTCCCTCCATTCACCAAGAATCCATCAACAAAAGATCTCATTGTTTCCTACTAGGAACTAGTAAAGAAAGAGGTAAGTGATTCTCTTTCCTTCAACGAAGATACCTTAGATTTTCTTTCCAAAATTAAAGGTTCTATTTTGAACATTGCAAGAGATCATAAAGTATGGTCTAGTTAGTGTAAGGATATCAATGATGTTCTATGAACATGGATCAAGGTGTTGAGCTGCATTTTCATTGTAGAAGCAGATAAGATGGCACATTCGGTAGCTCAATTGAGTAAAGAATTCAAAGAACACAAGATCATTCTTGGAATTCTCTTTTAAGGATCACGATTGAAAAATTCTCTATCAACAAATATTCTCTTCATCAGATTCTCTTCATCAGATCAGTCAACCCTTCCCTTCTCTCTCCATAATCTAATTTCTCATTAAGAATATACTTTTTGTTGTTTTGTCCCATTTACTTAAGTAACCCTCAACTAAAAATTGTAAGATTCCTTTTTTCCAATAATAAGAAAAAGTCTCACTTCCTAGGAATATGAAAGGTCACAAGTGATGAGAACATGTGAAGAGTCATGTGGGGGGTAGATGAAAGGACAATTTGTAATGATATGAATTGGAATGGCTTATCCATTCCAATGGGTTGGAAATTGTTGATTGAATGTATGTTGTTGAGGCTACCAATTCTACATCAAGCAATAAAAGCTGTAATTATTTTAATTCTTGTCTTATGTTCCTCTACTCTCTCTTTCCAACTTTGCATATATGATAATCTTGTAAAACCAATAAAGTTATTTGCATATTTGATAAATGGAATTTTGTTTCTATGATTCTTTATGTCTTATCATGTTTTGCATTATTCCGTTCTTCTAATTGGGTGTGGACTTACTATGGTTAAGCCTACTCACAACAGTAACCTTATCTCTCCTTATTTCTCCAACTCCACTTTACCTCTCTTTGCTGCAAATTCCTCCCTTTTTCCTTGTAGAGTCATTTACCACGGGTTTAATAGAGTGTTCCTGTGTGATCCCTGACCTATTGGCCACCCCACAACACTAGGTTAGCTTACATTCAATAATGGGAGCCTCCTCATACACAAGAAGAGGGGATTAACCCCGTAGCATTGGTGAAAAATCAATACTTTGCAACACGACAAATTATTTTTCCAACATACATGTTAGAGGTAGACCTTCCTTTAAATATATGGATATCTCCCTAATATGCAAAGATAAAAACTTTTAGGAATATTATAAAATGGTGAAAACATTATCCCCGAGTATCACTAATGTAAAATAAAAATAAAAAAAGTGTTGTAGGAATATATATAATTGACCAAATAAATTTCTATAATTGAAGTTGGCACAAATATAGCACCAAAAATAGTGATAATTATTATTATAAATGTATAATTGTCGCTTAGGTTTGGTTATAGGTAATACAAGACCAAATATGGACATTAAAAGAAATTACATTGATTTATATTTCTCTTAAAACCTTATTACCCTCAAACAAACAACTTAAACACCATATAAAAAAGGTTTGGAATGAATTTATTCCATTTTATTTAAAGTTAAGCTCATGGGAAGAGTATTTTCTATGAGATGTGAATTTTGACATAGCAATTGGTTTCCATTTTTTTTACAATGGAATGTGATACACTATTTAATTATCACAATTTTTTTTTGGATAAGATATTTACCTAGCATAGGAATGATGCACTTATTAATCTTTTAGGGAAATTGGTACTATTTTAGGGAACGTTTTAATCTTTGCGATCATATGTACGTATTAGAAAACAATCATTGAGCTTGAGACTACAATACTTTAATGTCTAATCTATCACATAATCACTTGGCTTGTCCAATCCATCACAAGATTATTTACTTTATAAACTATTTAATAGATATTGTTGTTCTATATTTAATTCCACTATTGGGAACCTGTAACATTGAGTATCAAACCTTTCTTTATACGTAGGAGATGATAAACCCTTATAAGATGTGATTTTTGTTATACTAAGGATGGAAAATCCATGCCACACTATGTTTGGAAATTTAAAGATGTAATTATTATGTTAATGAATTGTAAACTCATTTTTAACATTCTATGGATCACTTTCCTATGGAATTGTAAGAAATGTCTGCATTATTTAACCCTTCAACAATAATTAAAAATTCAAATGACTATTTTCCTATGTATGGTATTGTAGGTGTGGAGAGTGGTTTTATGATATAATTTACACTAAACTAACATTTAAAGTATATATAAAAATGAAATAATTATAATATTATGGGAATTTTAGATTTTTTAGGATAATACTTGATTACACATAATATTATGTGTGAATGTTAGAACTAGGTTGAGAAAACAAGTCCAACGTTAAACACATCCTATAAACATTAGACTATAAAACTATGATTGATATTTTATTTAGAGCTTAAACATTTATGTGCCATGCATAAAGAGTGATCTTCTCATGGAAATGGATATGTGTTTGAAAAATAATATTTGAGTTGGCATTTGTATTTGATGTGCCCTAGTGTGAGAAATTGTGTATGAGAATTTCAGGGTTACTTGTGAATCAATGGGGAATTAACCTCTTTTGAGGAAACCCTAATATGCACTCATATTATTGTAAAAATTCATTCAAATGGAGGATTTAAAAGGGTGAAAGTGAAACCCTATGATATTATAAGAAGGCCTCTCGTTTGTGATGAAAATTGCATAAATGTATTTGTAAAGTCAACAAATTAATAGACCATGCTTTAACCTTTACTATCACTCTTATAATTGCTAAATCATATTTATGTGCCTTATGTTGAATATCTTCGTGTATCCTAAATTTCATAGTTCATATATGTATTCATGGAATTCTTGAAATTAAAATTGGGGACCTATTAGTGTGAAAGATGCACAATGGGTAGGAAAGATTAGACAAAAAGAAAAAAACTTGACATAACATGGGTAGGGATGAAAGGTATCAAAGGAGAAAAATGATTATTTCTATCAAAATATGATCATTTAAATGTGTTACATGAATGGTCATTTCCTTAAATAAATGGAATACATAAGCATAAAACGAGCGAGAAAACTAGGAGAAAAAGAAAAACCAAGGTTGTATGAGATAGGGAATGATATAAAATTAGATAAACAATCCAAACAGTACAAGAAATCAATAAAACAAGGGAAAATATTTCTATAAGTGACTAATTTCAACCAATAAACAATACACATGTAGGATTATACTAGCACTATAGTAGTTAACCAGTCTCATACTAATATGAGATGTGTATATAATTCCCCACTTTGATGTGTGTGAATCCATACATATTTAAGTAAACAAAAATTGTTCCTTAAAGAGTTGATGGAAGACGTTGCAGATGAAAGCTATCAAGGTTGATTGAATTGAGTTTTTATATAATAGTGATGTGAAAGTAAAAATGAAGGAGCGAGGTTTCCTTATTACATATAGTCTAATCTCTTTGACCCCCACAATAAATAAAACTCAGTGTTCCTCAAAATATGGTGTTGAATCCTCTACGCCCTTGAGTTTGGTAATCCATGCCCCTGCACTCAATATAAAACAAGTGGAAGTAAAACATATATTATATGTATAATCTATAAATAAAGAAATTGTTTAATTATGGGAAATGACAAAGATATACATAAAAAATAACTCATGAGTGAGGGGTATGATACAAGATAATCCTTGGTAAATAATAAATATTACATCAACCAAAAAGAAGATAATTTTTCAATATTTCCAACTCTAAGAGTGTGTAAGACCTAGTGTATAAGATGTTGGAGGTGTTTAAAGTGTTTTGTAAATTTTCTAAAGGCACAACATGCACAAGGTACACATGAAGTAGTTGCACAAGAATTAGAGGCATCATGTATTTAAACAATGCATACATATTTATACTTACGATGTGTGGGGAAATAAATATCTATAAGGATATGGAAAGAGAATAAGGTTTAGACTATGTACAAAAATAAAATCCTGGACATAGTGTAGTAGAGACAATGTAAGGTGGGAGATCAAGAAAAAAGATTAAATTTGTAATCCAAAAGTGATTAAGGTTTTGTTTTCATGTAAGGAATGGTCTGAATATCAATAGACAATGTGAAGGAAAAATATAAGACTTAGGAATGAAAATAGTGGAAGGATAAAATTACACAAGGATTGGATGTATATCTTGGAAAACACAGAAGGGTAAATGAATATTATGAAAATGTTATTTAAGAATATATTTTTTTATATTTTTGATCTAATATCCTTTAGTCAACTAAGGTAACCACCTAGAACATGTTTCATTAAAGGATCGAGTACATGGATACATTCTAGACAAGTCACAGTCAAGACGTGTCATGTAAGTATATGAGAGTTGAAAAATATTTGGTGAGTTCTATAAGTATGAAAGAATATGAAGCATGTAGTAATTGGGTGTGAATTTTTCTACTAGTGTGGTGAATATTTTAGTATGTTAATGAATACGGGGATCAAATAGTTAAAGGAGAGACATGGATCAATACTAGAATTAGTGTGGAAGGTTAGAAGATATTAGATAGATAAAGAAATGAAAGAAGGGAAGTGGTAATATATGAGAAAAAATTGTAAACTAATAACTCCTTGCTATTAAATATCCGTTCATGATTGTTAATATTCAAGCACATTATAATATTTTTCTATTATAATATGAGAAACTCCATTGCGACTATATCAATCTATGTGCATGTTTCTTAATTACTGAGTCATGTATTTCCTTAACTAGAAACATTGTACCTATGACTACACCAGGTGGTATCAAAGATTATGTTATAACTATAGGAGTGTGAGAAAAAAAATAGTGAGAGTGAGGCATTTTTAGGATTACAAGGAGAAATTGCAATAACATGAACTGCGATTGAAGAAAGTCAAAATTCCATCTATGAGAGACATTATAAATGTATCCTTAATGGGAGTCCTAGATGAGGTATTGAATAAGATAAGGAATGTGCATGATAAATTAAATGTTGTTTAATAATACTACCATAAACATTTTTTTGTGAGAGATGATCAAAGTGACATTGAGGATGAAATATAATAAGTAAATTTAGACAATGAAGGTCAAGAAGAAGTAGTAAAAGCCACGGATGATAAAATTTTACATGTTATCTTTATGATAGGATGCAACCCTATGCTAAATGTTCCATTTTATTGGGAATTTTATATCCTATTTTTTAATTATATCACAAACATGGATTAATATCTTGAATCTGAAAATATTAGAGACCCACATAAGGTGGATATTACATAGAATAAGATGAAGGGTCACACAAAATTATAGCGAAACGAGGTCTAGAATGAACACATAAGTATATGAAAATAAAACTAAGGGAGATATGATGGTCATAAATATGAAAAGTAAGTGGCTATATGAGGATTTATCAATGGATTTGTTTAGAAGGTTGAAAAATATTCATTAAAATAATTTGATCATTGAGGATTATATGTAGTATTTCTACCTGATCACTATAAAATTGGGTAGCGATTTCAAACAGATAAACATTAGAATAGATAAATGGTTTGAGGTTTGGTATACATGAGGAGATTAATATGGAATAGATCAATTTGGTGGAGTAAAAATATCAACTTGCACTTTTTTCTTAAGAGAAAATACCTTAGAAAATTCAAAGGGCTATTTGATTCCAAGGAAAATTTTTGTGTGGTAGAGGAAGGAGAAACACTAGAAGAGACCAATAAATTAAAATATGAAGTAGTCATGAACAAAGTGATGTATAAACAAAATAATAATTATTTACGAAATAAAATCATATTACCTTCATTGAGGACATAAAAATATTTGGAAGAGGAAGGGGGGAAAAGAGTTCCTAAGGACATGTTTCAAGTCTGGACAGGCTATATGTGTGTACGAGTGTCCCAAATTATAAAATAAAGGAGGAAATATATGAAATGAAGTAAGAACATGTGTAGCACATAGAGATGAGGATTTAATTGGATATATGGATAATTCAGATGATCCTAAATGAAGAGAAGCTTACATGATGAAGATGATGTTTTTGATGATAGCATATAAAGTAGATAAACATATATAGAGGAAGAAATTTTTTAAATCAATTTTCAAATATAGTTGTAAAAGATGTAAAATTATTTTTGATGGTGGAAACATAAATAACTTAGTATTTGCAATGTGATAGAGAATATATGGTTGAAAAATATTACATATCCTAACCCATATAG
Organism: Taxus chinensis; assembly: GCA_019776745.2. Taxonomy (NCBI): domain Eukaryota; kingdom Viridiplantae; phylum Streptophyta; class Pinopsida; order Cupressales; family Taxaceae; genus Taxus; species Taxus chinensis. The sequence goes on along the minus strand of CM034153.1, from coordinate 632,954,603 downwards.
AGTGTCTTAGCTACAAATTTTTCATCAGAGTATTGTGATTGAAAAAATCCATGTGAAATTTTAGATAGGCGTATATCAAGATGAATTATTTTGCTATATTATATTGATGGATGTTTCTCATGTTTTAGTAAGGATTATTTGGTAGTATGAAAAAAGGTTGTGTATGATGAGAGGACCAAAAATTATCTTTTGGAGAAGGGTGGGAACAATTTTACTTTTTCTCCTATGAAGAACAACGAATAAGAGGTGTGAAGTTGTCTTTACACGCTGATATTGATGTTGAAAGGAAATGAGTTCTTATGAGATATAGAAGGAGAAGGAATCATTTTAAAGAATAATAATATTGTGTAAGAAATATATATAGAAAATGAGGGGGGGTTCCATGTGAAATGTGCAAGAATTTAAGCTATTTTACAAAGATAGTCTCAAAAAAATTTCTAGATGGGTTTCCATCCAAGATTATTAGTCATAAGATAGAATTGATACATGGGTTGAGATTGCCAAAATGTGCACTATATAAGAGCACCCCTATAGAAAATATTGAATTACAAATAAAGGCTTAATATTTAGAAAATGGGATGATAAAAATAAATCTTGAGCCCATGTATACTTCTTGTAGTGCTACCACCAAAGAAAGGAGGATATTGTCATATTTTAGACACAAAATCACGCACATAATAATATTTTACTATGTTGTCAGTATGTTGTTATATATATGGATCTTGAGTATGAAAAGTATCCATTGGTGACACTATCTCTTTTCCATCTATGCCTTTGATATATTTTTACTGTAACTCTCTTCTACATCTGTCATTTTTATATCCACTCTTGGTTAGGTCATATGGATCCTTGTCTGTTTGTCTTTTCATATTTTCCATTATTTCTCCCAGGACACTAGTGCCCAGGCGCTTGTGTCCATTTTGGGAACTTATGTCCTATTTATTATTTTTACACATTTTTGAAATTTTTGGTCGGCATTTTCACTTTTCTTATCCTTATCCCATATTCATAGTCAACCTTTTTTGTCACTAGTGTGGAAATTCAAACAAGATATATATATATTCCCACACAATATACACACTATTATTTTGGATGGAAATTCAAGGGGGTTATCACATCTACATACTATCACTACTATCAAAAGAGATGACATTTTGGGTTACATACACTACATAAGAAGGGTAAGTGCTAAATTCCATACCACACAATTTCATCAAAGGTAGCTATATCCCACCATCTTGGCGTCATTGGTGTAAGGGAAAACCTAAGCACAATATTTCACACAAAAGAACACAAAAATACATGGAGTCTATAATGTAGTGTAATGCTTAGTAATAGGTTCACTCATCGAATGACCACCGGGGATATAGGTGTGATTGAAACCCTAATAGAAAAGTCAAATTGATAAAGTAGATATTGGAGCAAAGACCCTTAGACCCAGAAAAAGAGAAGATCCTAAATATTCACATAGACACTAACACTCAGAAGGGACATTAGTACACGGGAACTCTTTTCCTCATGTGGGCGCTTCTGTCCCACATAGTAAAGAGTATTAGAACTCTCTACCAACCACTACGACATTATTCCTAGTTAGATCCAAAAGATACATAATACTGACTGCCTATAAATTACACAATAATCAACTAAGTCATCTCTCTCTCTCATTTTCTTAGATTTTTACACTTTTGAGTACTTAAAACTTGTATATTGTTGTATATTATCATTTTTACACTTTTGAGTACTTAAAACTTGTATATTGTTGTATATTATCATTTTTACATCCCTTGTTACATTAGTTACTCTAAAATTAGATTTAATTCCATTTTTATTAAATCATTTGGTGAACCCCACTCTTATTCAAACTCCTTTCCCTAGGATCCCCAACCCTCATGGCTAAAAAAGGTACCCATATCCAAAGCACGATATGACCTATATGCACACGCAATCAATATTTTATAATTCCTATGAAGAATATGAATTTCATAACCTCATGTATAATCATCAATATGATCCAAACATCCTGCAACAACTTCTTGACTTCCAAAACTTCTAAAGCCTTGTTTTTTGCATAATTTCCCCTAACCAAAACTTTCCCACATGTTTTCCCTCATCTACTATAGCCATGAATGACCCTCCATCACCATCTCCTTCTAATATGTCATATGATATAATTAATATAGATTCTTTGTATGATTAGGTTCTTGCACGTGAAAACATAGATGTTAATGAATCTATTTATTATAATGAAAATGTAAATATTAATAACAATGTTTTTGCTATTAGTCAAGTTGAATGTGAATCTATGCTTCCTACCATTCCTACTTTTGAAATTGTTTCTAATGATTGCCATGATAAATCCAATGCTAGCACTATTACAAATTCTTGGTATGCTAATGATAATATTGATGAAATCATTACTTGCAAAAATACGACCGATAGTGACTTTGATTATGCTTCTGATAATGCACATGGTAATGACGATTTTTCTTTCATTAAGGATGTCGAATGCAAATTTACACCTCCTCTTTCTTTTACTTCTGAAGTTATTTCCAATGATGGCCATGTCGGCACAAAGCCTACCCCTAATACACATCTTACTATGTCTCATGATTCTACCCCTAGTACATCTATAGAGATTCCATAATGATCTCTTCCTCTCTCACCTCCATCACCTCCTTCCACATCCACTCCCCCTTTTCAGGTTTCTTTGATCACTCATAATGGTAAGATTCAACCCCTTAATGTTCCTCTCACTTCCCAAACCATCCCTTTACAAGATATCCTCTCTCTCTAATGCATGTTGCTGGTAATTTACAAACTCAAGTTCATACCCGTACCCTTGAGAGTATATCCTATTATGCCTCAATTGATAATAATTCCCTTCCCAGATTTCCCATTACTAAGAATATTCACAATTATAATTTCCCCAATGGTTTCATTATGCCTAATTTATCATGTTTTGATGGCCTAGAAAATCTATATTTACACCTAAAATATTACCAATTAGCCATGTCTTCTTATTCCAATGATCTATTGTTACTCAAATCCTTTTTTCATAGCCAACTTGATCATGCTCTCCAATGGTATACTCATTTACCTAATGGATCTAAAAGTACTTATTATGATATGGAGGATGATTTTCTTAGATTTTTTATTTCTAATAATGGTCTTAAGGTTACATATCAAAGCTTTCCTTATTTTAATCAAGGAAAGAAAGAACCAATATTAGATTACATTTTAAACTTTAATTTTTACATACATTAGTTACTATTTCAACCTATTAATCTAGAAATGCAGTTTATCTTTTTTGATGGATTAATCCCCCATAAAATAAAATATATTATATGATACATGTGATTCATTTACTCTTCTAAGATATAAAGTTATTGATTTAGAGAAGGAATTAATTTCTGAACAAGTTATAACACCTCCCTCTACTTCTTCGATTCCTCCGTTTCCTACTAAGCCTTCTCCTCTCCCACCTATTAACCACCTCCTCCACGGTCGTCATCTCCTCCTCTGCGTAAGCATCTTCCTTCCCCACCACTCCATCGGTGTTCACCTAAGACTTCCCCCTCCCACTCATAAACCATTGCACTTTTCACATATTGTTAAACTACATGATGTCTTGGGTACCTTACTTGATAAGTGGCTAATCCATTTACCTTCTATCCAACATCATCCCCTTGATGATGGGTCCCATAGTTGGAATTGAAATGTCAAGGAATAATGTTTCAAATTCAGTGTATCCAGATATCATACTTCAAATTACTATCACTGTTGAAGCCTTTAACAATTTATCATCCCACTCACTGGTTACACCGCCATGTTGACCACCCTTTTTGAAAATTTCAGTGCATAAATGGCCATCATGCCAATGAATGCTATGCTCTCCATTATAGACTACAAAAATTAGAAGATAAAGGTGTCATAACCTTCCTCTCCTACTCTCGCTCGCCCTATCTCTCACTTATTCCACATAAGCAAACCTTTTCCACTGTAAGCTTATCTCATTCACCTCCTCATAAGGTTATTATCCATCCACCTTCTAAGGTCATCATTCATCCCCCTCCTCCCACTACCCCACCTATAGATACATCATATCACACTACACACATTGCTACTAAATCTCATTGGTTTCCTAAGTATCATGCTTCAACACTTCCCATTTTCACACCTCCAATTATTGACACCATTTCTTATGATATCCAATTCAACACCTATACACACATTGTTTTTCTTCCACATGATCCTACCATACATCGCAGGCCTCTTTACGTCTAGTAGATGATATCAATTTCCATCTCATTACCCAATAACCCACTCATGTTCTTAAGGTTCATACATGACTGTTGAGGGAATTGTTACAAAAATGAACCTCATTCTCACACAGGGGGGAAATTTCTCTTCTCCCCCCTTCATCATCATCACAAATGATTACAAATGTTTTTTTTACATTTGCTCATTATAAAATTCTCAAAACATCATTATTTTATTCTCTTATCTCATCTAAGTCACATTTCCATTCCCACTTACCTACCACATTGCATCAAATATCTCTCTCTCTATGTGTACCATATGCTATACTATTCACTCTTCTTCACATGAAATCATTATTTTATTCATTATTCAAAAATTATTTCCACACCGTTTAAAATTTCAATAATCAACAATATATATTAAATCAACCATTCCAACAATGAATATAGAATCTAACTAACTAAATAAGTGATTAAACTAAAATGGAAACTAAGAGTTGGATTTAGTTTAATCTAATGTTATACACAACAATAAATAATAGCTAAATAAATAAAGGAAAGTGACCCAAACAACTAAATAGAAATATGAAACCCTAATGTTAAAATAAGGGTTAGAAAGGCCTTAGCTAATTTACAGACTTGTTGGTACTGTGTCACAATGATTTCTAGATGAACAGAATGTAGAAACGACCACACATGAGCTCCAGAATGTATATATCCAAGCTGTTTGAGTAGACTGGGGTGCCTAGAAAGGGATGGGGGTTCTTGGGGCATCCTGGTCTAAGATTTGGGTTCCTTGGTTTGAAGAAATGACCAAGGAACTGCCTCCGAGGTGTCATTGAGTGATCATCTACTTTCACTCCCCGTTGTGTTGATGTTGTTGAACTACGCTGGATGTCACTATAAATCACAAATGAAGAAGATACCTACAAAATATCAAGACAAGTATCAAAACCCTAAAAAAAAGATACATATGAAGGGGTCATACTGTCCTCAACTGCCAAATGGATGGTCTTACTAACTAAGCATTGCACTACAATTCAAACCCAAATGTAGTTCTAGGTGTGTGTGTGAAAATCATGCCCTAGGTGCTCTTGTGCCAGTCACACTTTGTGAAGTAGTGAGTAATAATTAGATGTATAAATGTAAATAGATGGTGGATGGAATAAAATAAAATCCCCTCCTATGAAGTGTGGTGCAGATGAACAAGCCTTGTCCCTTGTGATGGAGCTAGATGGATGCAAATGGAGTAATAGAAGCCTTTGATGGATGTAACCTTAAGTGGAGATATTAGTGCTTAGTGCTTAGTCCATCATTATGGTCTCATAAATTTATATTTATATGGCTCTCTTGATCTAATTTTGTAATTAACCCCGAAAAGGACGACCACTAAAAATATGGAAATCTCAAATGGATAGAAAGTTCCCAAAAGAAAAGAGTAAAGTGCAAAGAGGACCAGGGAACCCCAAATGGGACCAGGGAAACTAGTTGCCCTAGTCAGGGATAGGAGTGATGTAGAGAAACAAAATAGATCGGGTAAGTACCTACAGAAGTTCGGAAGTGACAACAAAAAGTAAAGTAAAATGGCCAAAGGAAATGGGTCCATAAGTACTTTCTTCACTCAAAAACCATATAAATATTAGTACGAGACAGGGACTAAATATTATCCAAAGTGTGTGATTTTATGTCTAAAATAAAAAATACCAAGTACAAATCATAATCATCACAACATATATAATTATAGACATAGAATCACACACTTTGGGTAATTATCTAGTCTTGATTGCATACTACTATTCATATGATTCCTAAGTAAGAAAAGTACTATTTAACCCATGTCTCTGGCCATCTTCACTTTCTCTCTACTACCACTTTCTGTCTTGCACACCTTATTTCTTAGTTTGACCTTCGATCTTTTAGTTTCTTTGAGTTTGGACACTAACGACCAACTAGGGCCACCCTCGTCCCCTCTGGGCACCCTGAGCTCTTTTTTACTGTACTCACATATTTTGGTTCATTTCTAGTTGTTTGAGCATCTTATATTTTTGGTAGTTGGCCTTTTCGGGGTTAATTAAAAACTTCAAGAAAAGGAATCATATAAATAAAAATTTATTTGATCATATTAAAGGACCAAGTACTAAGAATTAGCTATCTCCACCTAAGGTTACATGCAAAGGCTATTCAAGAGAAAAAACATCCATTATAGCACCCATTCAAGGGAAAAGGACTGCATTATTCTGCATATACTTCATAGGAGGGGAGTCTATTCTATTTCATGCACACATCTATTACATTTCCTTACATATAACTACTTTGCTCATTATCAAGTGCTACATGCACAAGATCCACCTAGGGCATGATTCTGCACACACACACACAAATAAAAGTACATTAGGTATGATATGTAGTGCAATGATAAGTCGTAAAATCACCATTATGACAACTGATGATAGTTTGACCCATCATTTTCCATCTTTCTTTTTAGGATTTGATGTCTATTTGAGGCTTTTGCAAGTATATACTTCATTGTAGGTTTCCAACGATCTAGGTAATCATTGTGTGACCTCATAGCACCTAAAGGTAAAGGAAAAATAACACTTTGTGACCAGTCAAAGATGGTTTTCTAATATTTTCGGAAGTCACAGTCATTTATTTTTGGTTTGTGGCACCCGCAGATAGCTCTGCCCCTGTCTTGGTGCCCATGTCCAATCTGTTACTCTAGATCTACATTTTCTTGGGTCTCTGTGTGATGCTTCTACCTCTCTGTTCATTGGGTCAACACTTAGGCATATTTCAAACTTCACTGCAAATCAACTAAGTATCTTCTTACTCTCTTTGCAACTAAGGTTTCACAATTTATTGTTTAGTTTTCTTGAGTTAATTTTTGTACTTAATTGTTGCATATATTTACTTCTACAATAACAATCATATTAGGCATATAAATTCACACTTCTCTTAATCAACAATGCACATCAACAACCAGTGTGACATCAACACACACACACACATATACGATCAAAATAATTGTTACAAAATACAATTGCTGGGGGGAAAGCACCCATGTATCAACACATCACATATCATCATTGCTATCACTATATAAAATTATGGAATATTTCGAAATCAAAGCTTCACTACTAACTCTACACCACACACACACACACACACACTATATATCATCAAAACCATAGTTACAAAATACAATTGCTGGGGGGCAAGCCCCCATGTATCAATACATCATATATCATCGTTGCCATCATTATATATAATTGTGGGAGATCTCGAACTCAAATATTCACTGTTAACTCTACACAATTGATCTTGGCCTCTATATCTATCAATTTGGCTCTGTAATACACAAACCTTGGTGGTTTTATCTACATATCGGTATTGCAGCTCCACATACCATGGAAATACATCCTGAGCTAGGACTCCTCCTCCTACATCCTATCTTACCTTCTTTGTCTCTACACGAGCCTCATCGTGCTTGCTCAAATTTTTTTTTCACATGGCTTCCGCTATAGCCACCGACTCATACAAATTGGCATTCTCACCCGTAATCATGTCTACCCTCTTTAGCATCCCTCCTTCCACAAGAGATTCCTTGGGAACATTCTGTGTAAATGTGCGTATGGAAGTATCTATAATTAGTGTCCAATAGGCATCACCTAAATTCACAAAATAAACATTAGATACTACACATCCTCATGTCCATCAACTACATAAATCAATCAATAAAAAAATAACAAATAAAAATAAACAGTACTTATGCTCTACTCATGCCGCTGCTACATCATCCACCTCCGGGGCTGGTGCCTGGCCCTCAGCTCCTCCAACTACTAGCTCATCGATCGCATCTATCACCACTATAAACAAAAACACCTGTTGCTATATTTCCCACCATTGATTATAACCCTTAATGCATCTTGCATCATCTACTTATATATGCCCTATGGCCGGATCGACCTCATCTAAACCTTGGGGCACTAGCTATTCCCTAGGAGGGAATGGTCTCAAGCCTGGTTGCCTCATGGACCTCATAGACTGAAACCATATATATGGATTTGAGGGCACATCCTAGGCCATGCTGAACTATCTATACACTCACTCATCTTAGAACAATCTCTAACTACACGGTGAGCCATATGCACCAAAACTCAACACTGTTCTCCACCCATCATGTATAGTCTCTACATTGTCTCCATATAATGGCCCCAGGTCCCATCTAATATGTCATTCACCTATATGTGGTTGTATCCCTCCTTTTACTATAGGTACCTACCCACCTCACCACAAATATCTTGGGCCGAGCCTAATTGGTCCATGGCCCACTGAGTGACCTCAATATAGCTATATGCTCATAGGCCCACTCATACAATAAAGTATTAACACCTAATCGACCTCCATGGTCCTCCTATGTGAACCGATACAAGTCTTTGTAAAAATGGGCCAACACACATCATGCCCATGTATATCTAGTATCAGGCTCCTCTATACTCTGTCAAATATCATGCATCCTATATAGAATGCACACTCCTCTACCCTCCATGGCCATCGATGAAGCTATAACTACTACAATAAATTTCCTCAATCATAGAAGCCCAAATATCACAATCACATCTAAACTAATAGATGTCTTGGCATGTACTTGAGACCCTATAAAATATGATTGTGTCACCCTCATTTGACCATAGGAATACAATATGGCCATAATCATTACCCTCTATTAACCTATAGTCAACCACAATACCCTATATACATCCTCCTATGTCACCGTCATTTCACCTGTCAGCAACTAGAATGTACAAGTATTTGTGCACCATATCTCACACAAAGCAATCAATAAAGGAATATTATGGGGTATGAATCTCATAATGTGTCATAGGACAACATGGTGCAACATCTCCCACTCATTTTCTATCAACCCCAGAACAAGTAACTTACTAAAGTGATGGCTTTCTAGAAACTCCCTAGAGTGTATATCTCTTTGAACAACACAACAAAGTAAAAAAAATAGTATTAGCACACTAGACATACTTCAAAATCACTCATCACAACCTTAAATTAATTATAATACATGCATTTCATGAAATTTTTCCAAAACCTTGCCCCTGTACACTAACGCCCAGACTTAGGTCACTAGCACTCAGAAGCAGGTCACTAGCACCATGAACTAGGTGATAGTTTAAAAAATGACAAAAATTCCCTGCCCACTTCCGTCTTGGTCAGAAATGCCTAGTTCTAAAAAAATTCAAATTTTACGAAAACTAGTAAAAACAAGCATATTTGATTTTTTTTCCAAATTTGGTCACACATACCAGATCCTCGGTCGTTTGTGTAGCCTCAAACATTACCACCCACTCAAATATCGTTCGACTAGCCACTCTAACATGTGGCATCTTCGCAGCTTAGAGCTCTAAATTTTAACGAATCTCTATAAAAATGAAATTACTCTTCACTTTTCGATATTAATGTATATAGTAATTTAAATTTACCCTTATACTATATTTACTACTTGTAACCATTCTTATAACTAATACACATAATTTTTTTTTACTCATATCTTGAGCCTCGTTACTCCCATTTTCTCCCTATTTATGCCATCTGAATCAAGGTCTCCTCTAACATTGTGTTATAGAGATTTATACATCCCATATTCAAATATGGAAATTGTACTAATCAATACATATGCATAATTTGTCAATACTACTAAATATCATATACTATCTCTTGTAAACTATTACAACTTTTACAGACTTTCTTTTGGCACAATGTTCATTTCTACACCCTTCACCCTTTCATAGAAAAGGGGGGCATATAATCATGATCATATTATAATCCCTCTCAGGATATAATACAATTAATCGACACTCCTAATACATTACTATAGCAATTTTCTATGACCTCATTCAAACATGGTTACAATTATTCTATACGGATACTTGATACTATTTAAAATTTATACCCCAAATGACCTAATCTGGGGGAAAAGTAAAACCTCTCCATGAGTAATCTACTAAAAACATATTATTAAAAGAACTATTATAACTCAAATCAATCAATCAATACAATAATCACAATTAGTATCCCTCTTAGATGACCTAACTTGGGAGCCGCATTACATCACCATCGCTTCTAGATGACCTAATTTGGAAGCCATATAACAATATTCAAATAATAACACCCGTTACTGAAGGAGTGGGGGAAATGAGATGTCATTACCTTTCCTATACCTATCCTACGTGGGTCCTTTAATTAGAAAATTTAACAGGTTATAATTAGAACTAATCGAAACTAAAAATGTAATAAATTCGGTCTTTATCCATCTGCAATGGTTGGAAATTTTGGGGAAGCATTATGGAAGGAGATAAAAATATAACTCTCTCCCCAACACTCTTCCTTAGGTGGAAGGATGCCCAAATCCTCCAATTATCAACAAATTAGGTTGCAAATTGATCACTCCCTACCCCCTCTATCACTTTGACAAACAATCTAACATCTCCAACGAAATCACAACTATTTATCCAAGTTTCTCCTTATGAGAATTTTATATCTCGTCTTATGCCTCGTGGGTCAAAATGTGGATCCATGGTTCACCACACTACAAGCTCCTATATTGTATACGTACTCTGCAATATGGCATCTTTAGAATCTTTACATGTATGTTCCTTGCTTCCTTTAAACTATTTGAATTTTATTCAAATAGCAAAAAGGGGGGAAAATGTAGACACAAAATCACACACAAATTACTATTTTACTATTTCATCAGTTTGTTGTTATATGTATGGAACTTGAATAAGAAAAGTATTCAATTGTGACACTATCACTTGTTTATCTATGAATTTGATTGGTTTTTACTATAACTCTCTTCTACATGTGTCATTTCTGTATCCACATCTAGTTAGGTCATAGGGATCCATGTCTTTCTGTATTTTCATATTTTCTGTTATTTCTCCTAGGACACTAGCACCCACCTTGGACACTAGCTTCTAGGCACTTATGTCCATTTTGGGCGCTCCTGTCCTATTTATTATTTTTACACATGTTGACATTTTTGGTTGGCATTTTCATTTTTTTAGTGCCTGGATGACTAAGCTAAAAGTAAAAAAAAAAATGAAAAAATAAAAAAATAAAAGCAACTAAAATGGAGAAAGAGACAGTTTGGTGGAGTTGCTAAAACTTAATGGCGTGGGTGGAGTATGGTAATTTTATGGCAGGAGGTTGGAGTGTAGCAGTGTGAAGGCATGGGAATTCTTGAAAAGGCATGTGAGCATCCTCATAAACCATGGTCATTGTTTCACCAAATGAAACAAACACGCCCTAATCTGATCATTCCACCTTTGCCATCGTTCCTTTTTTCTTTGTGTGCAATGCTTGACAAACTAAAATTGAGAGACAACTATGCATATGGACACTAGGGATGTAGGTTAGGTGCATAGGGTTGTTGAGGAGTTTTTAGAATCTATCAATCAAATGTATGGATGTTTAGAATCCAAACCCATGCCTTTTCTAGCCTCCTCCAAGCTATGTGAATCATATTTGGAGTAGGGACGAGTATCCTTTTGAAGTAGGATGACAGTTTAATCCATACCAATGAAGTAAGTCCCCTGTTTCTTACTGTAAGATGCACACAATTATTTATGTGGTTGTCTTATCCACATGAATGAAGGTGGTTACAAATGATGTGGAAATATTCATGAAATATTGTGGTTGTTTCTCCAAATGCAACTAAAAGGTTTTCACACAATCATCTCATGTTTTCTTGCATATTCCCATATTGTGTTAACATGGAAGATTTGAAATAGGGTATAGACCTCCACTAAGAAAATGGATATAGGTTTCCATAAGATGTTGAAGGCATGTAACTATTTCATTGAGTAACATGTTGGTTCCCAATTATACACCCCCTAGGGCTTGGTAGTGCTTTTAGAGAATAAGAAGGCTTAGAGGATGATAGACTGTGTCATACATGTCATTTTTCAGCTAGGGTGATGTATGAAATTCTCTTTAGAACCAATATCTTGGGATGATTGAGTGACACGAATAAAGGGGATGGCTTGATCCTTTTACTTTTGTTTCTACCTTAAACCAAGGTGAGAGGACCCATTAGGTAACTTGAATGGAGAGAGAAAGAGGATAATTTGCAATTGATTCCTCTTGATTTGTCAAATGATAGGTCAATTTGACCTAAGTATAGCCATGAATATAACATTCACTCATAAGAGTTGTCACAAGAATATCATAAACACTTAATGAATCAGACACAGATTACTAGAGACAAAAAAATTAGTTTTTCTTGCATCACTTTTGATTGGAATCGTAATATGAGAAGTGTCTTTAATGATGTTTTGTAAATAGAAGAACAAGGTGGTAAATGGATATTTTAGATGTAAGTGTGATGGTGTGGGGAAAATTAAAGTAGGTTTGATTTATAAAGGAGGGGAGTAAATGATGATTGATTTCTTGTAACAAAGCATCAACAACTACCATAACAACATGTGTATCCTAGAAAGTAAAGAAAAGATGATTAAGTAGTGAAAAATTGAACAAAAAAAGAGATTTGCATTCATTGATACTCAACAACTATAAATATTTTCTAGAAAATCTTTAAAACGTTTAACATAAAATCTCATGCAAGAGCTATAGTTAAGGACTTATTGCTCCCATTCACATATGTCAAGGATACACTCAAAGGATGAAATTTTTTATCCAGCCAATAGGTTGTAATAGGGTTTTTAACCACCTCAGATATTATAGAGTTAATACTAAAAAACAATATTGGTTTAGTGACCAAGAAGATGTAACTTACCAAAAATCTGATTTAGTGTATTACATATAGGTACAATAAAAACAAAATTGTAGTAAAAATTATAACTCATTAATCAAATTTCAACATACAAGATCCATAACAAAAAACTAGAATTATAAGTAGGCATATATCATTCAATATTTCAATTTATAAATAAGGGGACATGAATTAAATGCCCTCAATGTTCGCCAATGGCTGTACAATGTAACAACCTTGACACAAAATCTTGAAAACTCAAAGTTCATATGTTTTCTACATAATAAAACGAAAACATGTAGAGTTATGGTACTTTCCTTCAATTTTTCAAAAATAGAAAAAAACCTCTTCTTTCATATGAGGACCAACCCTCATATTTATAAAAAAAATTGTTATGAACTTCCTCTAATTCCCCACCAAAAGCATATTTGAGCAATCCCAGAAGGCGTGAAAATGAACTCCATATTTGGAAAATATCTTTTAACTGCAAATAGTCTTCTGTTAGCCACCACCCTGATTCTATTTTTAGTTGTAGATGTGGATGTGTGTAAGATATCAAATTTACACTATCCAATCCTCTTTTTGTGTTTATATTTTCGCAATCACTCATGTGCCTAGTCACAAACCATTTTTTCCTTGATGTCTTTATTCTAGCTAATTTGAAACTTGTTTTTTTGTAGAAGATATGTTTTGAGAAATGAGTAACCATGGATATTCATTTGAATTTTATACATCCCTTACGTAAAACCTTTAATCAAGAAAAAATAAATTTTTTTGACAAAAATCATTCCACCTTCCCTTTTTTAAAATCCGTGCGAGAATCCAAAATTGATCTTGCATTCAATCATGACATGATAATTCATAGGAACCTTTCCAGAATTCATATTCTATAAATTCTCATTGATTCTTGTATGAGTTCATAACTTCCCTTGGTTGTTAGAAGTGAATTTTCTTGTGAAAAAATTAGTTTTTTCCCTTTTCTAGAAATGGCAAAGATGGAATTGGGAAACAATTTGAAAGAGATTTATTCAGAAGCTCTGCACACGATCTTCAATATTTATTTCCAGAATGAATTTTTTGTTAAGATTTTTTTTTGTGATTGAAGACTAGTCACAAAATCATGCACTTTAGGCATTATTTAGCCTAGTATAATACTACTATTTAAAAGGTTCTTAAGTGAAGACAGTACTAATTAATCACACCTTTTGGCCATCTTGTTTTACTTTTTATTTTTTCATTCCCACACATTTTGTACATACATGCCCAACTATTTCAGCACTTCCCCATCATTTTAGCCTAAATTGGGGCACCCAGGCCTATACTGGGGTGCCCCGGGGAACCCTATTCCTACATGGGGTGCCCCGATCCTTGTTTTACTGTACAACCTCTTTTTAGGCTCTTTCTATCTATTTTTCATCCTTATCTTTTTCCTACTCGGCCATGTCAGGATTAATTACAAAATTAGAACAAGAGAACCCTATAAATATAAAGTTATGAGACCATAATGAGGGTCCTATAATCACTTACTAGTATCACTTCATCTAGAGTTACATCCATTGCCTCACTTGCATCCACATAGTTCTATGCATCAAGGTTAGGAGATCTGCACCAACACACACTTTATAAGGGGATGGATTCTATTCTATTCCATGCACACATACTATTACAGTTTATATATTTAGTTATTGCTTGCTACTTCACAAAGTCTGACTGACACAAGAGCACCCAGGGCACGACATGCACACACACAACATAACTACATTTAAGTATGAAATGTAGTGAAAATTTCAATTTATTAAGCCCATGGTTGTGGTAACTGAGGTCAGTCTGACCCATTCATTTGCATATTTTATTTTTTTAGGGTTTTGATACTTATTTTGTCTCTTGCAGGTATTCAACTTCATCTTGTTATATTTAGCACATTCGGTGCAATTCATCGAATCTAGTGTGATAGAAAAAAAAGGTTATAGAGCATCTTCCGACCTAGAAAGAACCAGGTTCCAATCTTTTTCATAGACTAAGGTGCCTATTCTACTGTACCACGACATCCTGGGGTGCCCCAATACCTTCTTGGGCACTCCAGTATACTTAGATTGTTTAGATCTAGTCTTTTTGGGACCCCTACGTAGCCATTCTAGCTTCTGTATTTTCCTGTCAGATTCGTGACACCATGCGATAGTCATTCATAATCAATTGAGTTCATTTCTTACCATGATGTTGCATATTAGGGTTTTATTTCTACTAGTTTAATCATTTCAGTCACTTCATATTACTTTAGTGCATTTATTTACATCATTTATGTCCTCATAGATTATATTAACTATTATTACATTCCCCCCTATTTTAATAAGTTTTATTTAATCATTTTGGTAAACCCGATCTGATCATATACACTTCTAGGCTCTTCTCTCTTACTTATATAGGGTTTATTTTCCTTTACTATGGCTCAATCTCATGAGGAATTTATTAAATCTCACCTTAAAGCCATATATGATCACCTTGTTGTGCACCCTTAGGATATAGACTTAATTTTTCATGTAGCTCTTGAAGAAGCTACTAATTTGGCAGAAATCAATCCCTTTATGGATATAACAACTGTCTTTACGACTTAGCCGCTTGCTTGCACTATTTAACCTATCTCTAATATTATGGTTTCTGTCCTTACTCCTACCAATTATTTTATGCCACCCTTAGTTTCTCATGAAAGGAAAGTCTCATCTATTGGAAATCAAGATTTAACCTTTATTTATCATGATCTTCAAGCTCAAATTTGTAATTTGCAACAAGCTACTTCCACCACATATCCCTCTTTATATTCTACCTTATTATTGTATACTCCATTTTCACCCATCATCTCTACTTATTCGCTTCCTCCTAGTTTTGTTACTGCTAATCTCCCCATTTTCAATGGGTATGGTGACCCGCAGGAGAATCTTAGAGCCTTTCATGTTGCTTGTCTAGATTTCACCAATGATCATATTCTCTTAGCTAAAATATTTCCTTGTAGTCTTTATGACTATGCGATGCATTGGTTTTATGAATTACCTATCCACTCAGTTACTTCATTCAGGCATCTATCTAATGCCTTTCTTACAAATTTATCCATTAACATTGGCTCTAATATTTCTTATGCTTAGCTAGCACAACTTAAACATGGATCCAATGAATAATTATCTAACTACATTTTACGATATAAGAACAACCTTGCTAAAATGACAAATGTGCTTGCAAAATATGATCTTCAAGACCTATTCATCTAGATTATTTTACTGCCTCTCCAAGAGAGTGTTATCTTTGATATATTTCCTTCATTTGATCAACTTTTTCATACTCTTAAGATTCATGAGTCTAAACTTTTATCTATCAGAAAGCTTAATTATCAGGAGAAAACTTCATCGTCCACCCATTTTCAAAGGGCACCATTCAAACCACCTACATCTAAGCCAATCGACACTAAAATTACCATTAATGAAGTTATTCCCTCTAAAGAGTTTCTATCACAACCACCCAAACACACGTTTAACAACCTTCCAATAGCTCCACATCTTATATTAAAGTAACTCCTTGACAACAACCTTATTACCCTTCCTCCACCACTCGATTTAGACCTATCATGACCCAAAGGTAGGAACTACAATGAAAACTTTCATTGTGGTTATCATCGTTGTATGAGACATTCTAAAAATAGATTCCTAGAACTACTAACAATTATCCAAAATTTACTTGATAACAATAAGCTTGAATTCCCATAATCTACTAGCCTTGCTCCCACTAATGATAAGGGTAAAATCAATATATTTAATAATGAATCCCAACAACATGAAAAAAATCATGTGTATTCTTATGCTAATCATAAATATCACGTGGTATCCCCTCCTGCATCAGGAGCTCTTGAATTCTTAGTTGTTAACACCGAAGCTGCACCCCCCGTCATTTTTGTTTCCAACACCGATTTTCATGCTACATTTAAATGTAATCATTTACACATACACGCATCTATCGGCTTGACCAATATCAACAATACTAAGGTAGATCCATCCTGGCCCATCAGTTCTTGTTCTATGTGACTCCTTTAGGATATTAGTTACCCTCCATAAAAAATGGACTATCCATTTCAAAAACCCTTTGGTGTTGTTAAACTACATGTCACAATAAATCCTATTACTATGATTATCTCTTTCCTTGTTGGAAACACAGTTGAGGGATGTGACTTAATTGTAGGCCTTAATGGGATCCGTCACTCTCAATCTATCATATCTATGAGTCACTTGCAACTTAAATTCATTCACAATTTCTAAATTATTTCTATTAATGGTGTCCCTACATCTCCTCCATTTTCACCAAATACTCGTACAAATTTTTCATCTACCTCTTATAACTCATCTCATTCTATGTTATTAAAAGCACAATCTACTACTAGTTCACCTACTCGAGTGTCGTTTGCATGACCAACTCATTCCATTAGTCCTACACATCATCATGGCCCTATTCCTAGGATGGTTCCTACTTCTTGACATTGATCAATACCTTTCTTTATTC
Organism: Taxus chinensis; assembly: GCA_019776745.2. Lineage (NCBI taxonomy): Eukaryota > Viridiplantae > Streptophyta > Pinopsida > Cupressales > Taxaceae > Taxus > Taxus chinensis. Next base: position 632,937,020 of record CM034153.1, on the reverse strand, counting down.
TGTGTGGGTCTGCATCATCTTTGCACACAGAATCACCAAGATATCTATTGCCGATGCTTTTAATTACACCACGATATTCATTTTATAGTCATCCCACACATGCATATAGACTTCATTCACCAACACAACATTTATCTTACATGTCACTGCTTTTAGATCATATTCCTACACTTTCATCCTCGCAGATGTCAGATGGAGGACCTTCAACTTTCACTCTCATTTGTTAGGTTACATACTTTGGGGAGGGCATATCATCCCACAACCCCCTATGTTTTTCACATAGTATCACATCACATATTTCATACATATTATCTATCATTTTTTCCTATAGGTGTATTATATCACACGTCATAGCACCGACCATTACCCGATGATGAACTCTTGTTCTTCGGTTCACACTTGAATGTTGAGGGATTACCATTACACTAAACCCCACACACCACACCTTAGCCATTACACATTTTATTTCATCACACATTTTCCGTTCAACACAATACATTCTAAAATTGTTTCAACACCTTTTCACATTTACACATTCATAAATCACACATTTTTATTAGATTTTCAATATATATATATATATATATATATATATATATATATCATCTACGCATTTTACATCATATGTTATTGATATTATACAATGCATATTTTCATATCATACATTTTCTATGTATTATACTAGTCTTCATTACATATGAGTCTAGTTTTACATTTCATCCCTACATCCTACATTATATTATTTATTACCTTACACACTACACAAATTATTAGGCTATCCATGCATAACCTATACATAGTTACATCATCTACTATGCATTTCTACATATGTCCTACATACTACACTAGGTTACATTACATATGGGTCTAGCTTTACATTTTATCGCTACATATTTTATTTATATCTACACCTATCATCACATTTTACATATCACATAGTATAAACCTTACACACCCTACAAATCCTACGTTGCATTTCCCAGACTGTGCATTTACAAATCCTACTCATCACAAGGCTATCTAGTTTCATCATACATGCTACATCGTCTTCTATACACTACACACACCACCATATGACACACTTTAGTTCCTTGGTCCATACTCAACTGCCAAGGGGTTTCCAATCAAATGGACCTGACACTCACCATGTGACACTTCATCATGCAAAATTACTAACCTAGTGACATACGCTTTAGGCTAAATCATCACCTATTCTATCATCCTATAGTGGTATATACCTGAGGCTACATCACCACTCCCTTCTTTCATCTTGTAGTGACATACACTTTAGGCTAAATTGTCACCTATTCTATCATCTTGTAGTGGTATACACCTTAGGTTACATCACCACTCCCCTCTTTTATCTTGTAGTGACATATGATTTAGGCTAAATCATCAGCTATTATATCATCCTGTAGTGGTATAAACCTTAGGTTACATCACCACTCCCTCCTTTCATCTTTTAGTGATATACACTTAGTGCTAAATAATCACTTATCCTCATCCATTCATCTTATAGTGATATACGCTTAGGGATAAATCATCATTCATCCTTCCATCCCACAGTGATATATTCTTAGTGCTAACTCATCACACATATTTTCATCTTATAGTGATATACGCTTAGTGCTAAATCATCACTCATCCTTCCATCCCATAGTGATAAACGCTTAGTGCTAACTCATCACACATCCTTTCATCTTATAGTCAAATACTCTTAGGGATAAATAATCACTCATTCATTTAACAAGTCATGATATACGCTTTAGTTATAGGGTTCACACACATATTTTCTATATGTCACATCTCATCACTCCTACATACACATTCATCACAACACGTTAGACACACAAAACACTACTTGAAAATTTCCCGATGATGCACTCTCATTTATGGTTCATTCTTGACTGCTGAGGGGGAAAAAATGAACATCATTACATATATTTCCATACACTCTGGGGGAACATTGTTTCTATCATTCCATCTTGTATTCCCTTCCATCCATGCACAACATATTGCATTGTCTTGGGGGAATTTACTCTTTCTTGCCAGTGTTTTAGATGTTCACTTTACTACACATGTTAGACTGCTTTCTTATATGTAATTATCTATATCATACACACACACACACACACGCATTCACACCTTTATTTAGTGTGATCAAAGACACATAACTCTTACACGTGGCACAAATGATCATATTCTAACCTTCCTATACTAGTCCCTAAGGCATCCACATTCGTCTCATATAGGTGCTATTGTTTCATTTTTTACTTAGCATATTACATTATTTGATCATACACACTTTGATATATTGGTTATTGCTCTAACATGCTAACGGGTGTTCAATGTATAAAACTTGTTTTGCAAGATTACATGTTTCTGACAACTTGTTTGTTTATCTCTACTTGTCTTCCATTGTTTGCCATTATATGTGGGATTTTCCCTATGTTTGTGTGCACACAAGTTTGTTGTTTGCAGCCATGATGATCTTGCATGTATTGTGACATCGTGAGAGATGTCCCATGTTTGCAACCAAATTTTTATGGCTTCCTTGTTTCTTGCATGTTTACACTATTGTGCTTGGTAGTTCTTACATTGTCTATGTATTTTACACTTGTCTTCTTACACGCATGTGTTTTCAAACTAACACTTGCTTTCACTAGCCATCCTTGTTTGTGAGATCCTTGGTTTCTACCAAGCACACCTCCTTTCCCGTGTAAGGAAGAGTTATAAAGTTTAGAGTGTGGTAGGTCCTCTATTGGGGCCACATTATCCTATCAGCTATGTCACATGTGCCCCCAAAGAGGGGGGAAATTATTGAGAGTTTACATACTAACACAACACACTTAAACCTGTTCATTACAATGCACTTTGTGCCATTGGCATTGTAAGTTTACATACAACGAGTGGGTTCATACCAGTCTACAAAACCCCATACACAATGGATTTTATAGGACATGGTGTCCTTAGCATTTCTAGGAATCAGTTACAAGATTGGAGGTTATAGTGGGTGTGCCTCTCTACACTACTTGGGTCAGTGGGTTCAGATCACCCATAAAACCAAGACAATATAGAGATCTCTTTATACACATTTAAGAAGAAGCAATTAGAGCTTGGAGGACACAAAGCATTTTCTCCATACAATTCTTCATCTAGGGTGGTGTGAGATCACCCCAAAACCTCGTAGTAGTACAAGATATCCTTCTACACACTTTTTATCAACATGGATCAAGTGCACACTTTCCATTTACAATTTTAATTTCACGTATTTTACATTTGGTAATTTTACACATTTCTATACACATGCGTATTTTACATAGAATTTTTACATACATACATATTTGACTACTTGATCATTTTCTCCTTTCAGGTCCAGCTAGATGAGAAAGAAGCAGTCAAATTTGGGGAAACAAAAAAACAAACAATGAAGACAACAACGGGTACACACCTTATTAACCATGTAGGTACACTACACATCGTAGTAACTACACACACATTCTACCCTAGGTTCAATATCATCACTTTTTCTCTACATATTTTTCATCTATTGTTTCCATGCTCCTCCATATTTTTATCATTCCACACTTTTGTATAGTCATTCGACACATTTTCTACTACACTCTACATGGATATTAGGTACACATATCTATCTACTTTATGTTACCAAGATTTCCACTCACCAACATAAAGTGGGGGAAAATTTAGTCACCAAATCATGCACTTTAGCCATTATTTAGCCCAGTCTCATAGTACTATTTAGAAGGTTCTTATGTGAAGAAAGTACCAATTAATCCCACCTTTTCACCATATTGTTTTACTTTTTATTTTGTGATTCTCACAAATTTTTACATCCATGCCCAAATATTTCAACACTTCCCTATCATTTTAGGCCAAACTAGGTTGCTTAGGCCTATAATGGGGTGCAATGGTCTCACTTGGGGTGCCCCGATCCTTGTTTTACTTTCCTACCTCTTTTTGGGGACTTTCTACCCATTTTTCATCCTTATCTTTTTCCTAGTCGGCCATGTTGGGACTAATTATGAAATTATAACAAGATAACCATATAAATATAAAGTTATGAGACCATAATAAGGGTCCTATTATCACTTAGTACTTTCACTCCATCTAGAGTTGCCTCCATTGCAGCATTTGCATCCACATAGTTCCATGCATCAAGGCTAGGATGTCTGCATCAACAGACACTTCATATGGGTAGAGATTCTATTCTATTCCAAACACACATACTATTACATTTTTTACATTTAGCTATTGCTCGATACTTCACAAAGTGTGACTAAAACAATAGAACTTAGGGAATGACATGCACACACACACACCCCAGAACTACATTTAGGTCCGAAATGTAGTGCAACACCCAGTTTAGTAATCCCACTGTTATGGCAGCTGAGGTCAGTTTGACTAATTCATTTGTAATTTTTTAAAAGGGTTTTGATACTTATTTTGTGTCTTTCAGGTATTCAATTTCATCTTGCTATATTCGACACATTCAGTGTAGTTCAGTGGATACAGTGAGACAGACATCGAAGGTTAAAAAAAATATTCTGACCCATAAATATTTAGGTTTTGAGTCATTTTAGAGACCATGACACCTATTGTTCCATACCGGGGTGCCTTGGGGTGCCAAAGTACCCTCATGGGTGCTCTGGCCTATTCAAATTGTCCAGATATACTCTTTTTGAATCCTATGTAGCCATTCTAGCTTATGTATTTTCTTGTCAGATTTGTGACACCCTATGATAGTCATTCAAAATCAGCTGAGTTCATTCCTTACCCTCCTCTTGCATATTAGGGTTTCATTTCTACTACTTTAATCATTTTGATCATTTTAGTCACTTCAGATTACTTTAGTTCATTTATTTATAATTTTTATGTCCTCCTAGATTAGATTAATTATCATTATGTTTCCCCTATTTTAATTAATTTTTAGTTAATCATAAACACTTGGAGGGCATAACATCTCTCCCACCATCCTAGTACATACATATCATTATTTGTTAATCCTCTCACATAGACGTATTCATCACACATTATCACACCGTCATAACCCAATGACACACTCTTGTGCTTTGGTTAACACTTGACTATTGAGGGATTACCATTACATTGAACCCCACACACCACACTCTAGGTATCACACATTTCATCACACATTACATGTCTAACACAGTACATTCTACAATTTTTGTCAATAACCTTTTCACATTTACGCATTCATACATCACACATTTTTTACAAGATTGTCAATATTTCTATCATCTACACATTTTGCATCATACGCTATTCATTACTAGGATATCTTCATATATAGTCACATTATACACTGCACATTTTTATATCATACATTTTCTATATACTATACTAGTTTTTATTACATATGAGTCTAGTTTTACATTTCATCCCTACATTCTACATTATACTAGTCCTTACCCTACATGCAACATACCTTATTAGGCTATTCATGCATCACCTATACATCATCATACCATAAACTATGCATCTCCACATACATTCTATATACTATGCTAGGTTGCATTACATATGGTTCTATCTTTACATTTTCTCATTATATATCTCATTTCCATCTACACCTATTATCACATTTTATGTATCACATAGTATATACCCTACACACCCTACATATCCTATGTTGCATTTCCCACACCACACATTTGCAAATTCTACTCATCACAAGGTCATCTAGGTTCATCATACATGTTACATTGTCTTTTACGCACTGCCATCACCACCCTATGAAGCACTTTACTTCCTCTATCCATACTTGAATGCTGAGGGTTTATTGATCAAATGGATCTTACACTCACCATGTGACACTTCATCATGCAATATTAATAACCCAATGACATACACTTTAGGATAAATCATCACATATTCTATCATCTTGTAGTGGTATACACCTTATGTTACATCACCACTCCCTTCTGTCATCTTGTAGTGAAATACACTTTAGGCTAAATTGTCACTTATTCTATCATCCTATAGTGGTATACACCTTAGGTTACATCACCACTCCCTCCTTTCATCTTGTAGTGATATACGATTAGTGCTAAATCATCACTCATCCTCATCCATTCATCTTATAGTGATATACGCTTCGGGATAAATCATCACTCATCTTAATATTTTCATCTTATAGTGATATATCTTAGTACTAAATCATCACTAATCCTTCCATCCCATAGTGGTATACGATTAGTGCTAACTCATCACACATATTTTCATATTATAGGGATATACACTTAGTGATAAATCATCACTCATTCATTCAACAAGTTGTGATATATGCTTTGGCTAAAGGGTTCAAACACATCCTATCTACATGTCGCATCTCACCACTCCTAAATACACATTCATCGCAACATGCTAGACACACAAAACACTTCTCAAACATTTCCTGAGGACGCACTCTCGTTTATGGTTCATTATTGACTTCTGAGGTGGAAAAAAAAATTAACCTCATTGCATACACCTCTATACAATCGGGAGGAACGTTTCTCCCATCATTCCATCTTGCATTTCATTCCATCCATTCATAGCATGTTGCATTGTCTTGGGGGCATTCACTCTTGCTTGCTAGTGTTTTACATGTTCACTTTACTACACATGTTAGAATTATTTCTTATATATCATTATTTATATCATACACACATGTACGTTGACGCCTTTGTCTAGTGTGATCACAGATACAAGACTCTTACATGTGGAACGAATGCTCACCTTCTACCCTTCCTATATTGGTCACTGGGGGCATCCACATCCATCTGATATAGGTGCTATTGTTTCATTTTGTACTTAGCATATTACATTATTTGATCATACATGATTTGACATATTAGTTATTTCTCTAACATGCTAACGAGTGTTCCATGTGAAACACTTGTTTTGAAGGATTACATGTTTCCATGAATACTTATTTGTTTGTCTTTACTTGTCTTCCATTGTTTTTCATTGTATGCGGGATTTTCCCTATGTTCGTGTGAACACTTATTTGTTTTTTGTGGCTATGACGACCTTGTGTGTCTTACGACATTATGAGTGATGTCCCATGTTTACAACCCACTTTGTGCGACTTCCTTGTTTCTTGTGTGTTTACATTAGTGTACTTGTAGTTCTTACATTGTTTGTGTATTTTACACTTTTCTTCTTGCATGCATGTGTTTTTGGACTAATAATTGTTTTGGATAACCATTGGTATTTTTAAGTGCCTTGGTTTGTTAAAAGTGCACCCCTTTCCCCCTGAAAGATAGAGTTACAAAGTTCAGAGTGCGGCAGGTCCTCTTTTGGGGCCGCATTCTCCTATCAATAAATTCACATGTGCCCTAAAAGAGGGGGGCATCATTGAGGGTTTACATAATAACACAGTGTAGTTACACTAGTTCAATACAGTGCACTTTCCCCCTTGGCATTGTGGGTTTACATACAATGATTTGGTTCAGATCAGTCTACGAACCCCATACATAATGACTTTTACAAGACATGGTGTCCTTATAATTTTTGGGAAGAAGTTATAGGCTTGGAGGTTACATTGGGTGTGCCTCTCTACACTACTTTGTCCAGTGGCGTGAGATCACCCAAAAAACTAGGAAAATACTTAGATCTCTTTACACACATTTCAACATAAGCAGTTAGAGGTTGGAGGACATAAAGTATTTGATCCCTACAATTCTTCAGCCAGGGTGGCATGAGATCACCCAAAAAATCACAGCAGTACATGATATACTCCTACACCCTTTCTCTTGACATGGATCAGGTGCACATGATCCATTTAATTTTTTCATTTCACATATTTTACACATTTCTATACACATGCGTAGTTTACATAGCATTTTTACATACATACATATTTGAATACTTGATCATTTTCTCCTTACAGATCTGACCGTATAAGAAACAACCGGTTAAATTGGGGGCAAAAAAATGACGACGAAAATGACAACAACGGGTACACACCTTACTAACCATGCAAGTACACTACACATCATAACAACTACACATGCATTCTGCCCTAGGTTCACTCTCAATACTTTTTCAATGCACATTTTTCATCTATAGTTTGCATTATCCTCCATCTTTTTATCATTCCATGCTTTTGTCTAGTCCTTCGGCACATTTTCTACTACACTCTACCTGGATATCAGGTACGCATCTCTATCTACTTTATGTTACCGATATTTTAGATCACCAACATAGAGTGGGTGAAAAATGTAGTCACAAAATCATACACTTTAGGCATTATTTAACCTAGTCTCATACTACTATTAAGATGGTTCTTAAGTGAAGAAAAGTACTAATTAATCCCATTTTTTGGCCATCTTTCTTTAATTTTTATTTAATCATTCTCGCACAGTTTTACATACATGCCTAGCTATTTTGACACTTCCCCATCATTTTAGCCTAAACTAGGGTGCCCAGGCCTAAATTGAGGCGCCCAGGGCACCTTGGTCCCACCTAGGGTGCCCCAATCCTTGTTTTACTTTCCTGCCTCTTTTTGGGCTCTTTCTAGCCATTTTTCATCCTTATTGTTTTCGTAGTTGGCCACATCAGGATTAATTACAAAATTAGAACAAGAGAACCCCATAAATATAAAGTTATGAGACCATAATGAGGGTCCTAGCACCATTGACTACTATCACTCCATCTATAGTTTATCCATTACATCATTTACATCCACATAGTTCCATGCATCAAGGATAGGAGATCTGTATCAACACACACTTCATAGGGGGACAAATTATATTCTATCCCATGCACACATACTATTACATTTTATACATTTAGTTATTGTTCGCTACTTCAAAAAGTGAAACTAGCACAAGAGCACATAGGGTACAACATGCACACACACACAAAAACTACATTTGGGATTGAAATGTAGTGCAACCCTTAGTTTAGTAAGCCCACTTTTATGGTAGCTGAGGTCAGTCTGATCCATTCATTTACATCGTTTATTTTTTTAGGGTTTTGATACTTCTTTTTTCTGTTGATGGTCTTCAATTTCATCTTGCTATATTTGGCACATTTTTCGTAGTTTAGTGAATCTAGTGTGACATACAAAAAAGGTTACAGATAAGCTTTCGACCTAGAAAGAACTAGGTTCCGAGCCATTTTAGATTCCAGAGTGCCTATTATGCCATACCTGGGCACCCTGGGGTGCCCCTGTACCCACTTGGGTGCTCGAGTCTACTCAAATTATCCAGATCCACTCTTTTCGAGACCCCTGTGCAAATGTTCCATCTTTTGTATTTTCCTATCAGACCTGTGACACCCTGTGACAATCATTCACAATCTGTTGAGTTCATTTATTACCCTACTCTTTCATATTAGGGTTTCATTTCTACTAGTTTAATCATTTTATTCATTTTATTTACTTCATATTACTTTAGTGCATTTATTTATAATGTTTATGTCAGGGGCGGAGATTAGATTAACTATTATTACATTCCTCCATTTTAAATTAATTTTAGTTAATCATTTTGGTGAACCCAACCTCTCATCATGGGTAGATGTAATCCTTATAAGTCTCTGATTACTTTGAAATTTGATAGTCATGGTCATGATTTTGTTGATACCCCTAATAATCATTTTGGTTATATACCTTGCCCTTCATTCATTTAGCTTCCATATTCTAATATGGATCCTAGCACTATCGATGTTTCTGTTTCTGCTTATATGTGAACTATCGATCTTTCTATTTTAGCACAACTCATAGTGGAGGTACAAGCTCTTCCCCCTGATCCCATATTCACACCTAATACCATTAGTGAACCAAAATATCATTCACATTTGCTTGCTAATTCTCCTATATTATGCGTAGATGATCCTACTGATATAATAGTTGTCCCTACTTCTCCATCTTCTACGATTGAATATTAATCTCTCAAATTTCCACATGACTTCATTCCTATTATTTATATGATTGATATGGTCCCTTCTGATTTGTAACTTTCTATTGATGTTACCAATGTTATGGTATAGTATACAAATCCTACTTCAAAATACTCTCTTTCTTTACCTATCCCTCCACCAGCTCCCCTTATAGACAAGCTACCACTTGAGGGTGCTTTTTTCATGCTTGACGCAAATCCCTCCTCGTTGCCTGCCACTACTACTGTTATTGTTCCATATCATATGCCTTTACAGTCCATGGCCATCACTCCATCATATACATTAATCCCATCCCCTGCAGTGTGCCCACCATTCACCTGTACTCTCTTCATGAAAATTTCTTATTGGGAGCACATACCACTTGATACTTCATGCATGACCACTGTATGCTGACATGATGGCCTCCTTCGGCTTTGTTTTGCATTTAAAGACCTCCATTCTCCTTTATACGATCCACATTTTTATTATGGCTCTGTTATTCTCATTGCTCCGTATGGCCATCACATTTTCCATCTTTTAGTACATCTTACATGTTATCATACTACTTCTCAGCTCACTCTTGGCCAATCTTGGTTAGATTATATTGGAGGCACACTTGATCTTGATCACATTGATATAAAATTTCCCATGCCAATTAGCACTATGTGTATTTGTATTAGCTCATTCCTTTGCATTATCTACAATACATCACCACCTCAAATATGTCCTATATCCAAATATTTAGTTTACAATTATCGCTCTCGTAATCATACATATAATACAAAACTATTGGATTCAATACATGATTTACAAAAGAAATTACATCTCTCATTTCTCAAGTCCAAAAATTTAAGGATGGTTTGTGATATTATGTTGGTACTCATGCTACACATCACACGCCATCTATGTTCGCTACCTACCATTTTACTGAAATTCAACGTATACCATTTCCTCAACCTTTCATCTTTGACCCTAATGCTATGACACATGACATTTTCATTCATCTCCTTCATCATCAGCTGATTACTCTACCACATACTCATCCTATCCTCCTTCTTTTTTGGTACAATACCATGGTAATCTATATTTCCATTATCATCGAATTAATGGATATCATACTAATGTCTACTGCGCTTTTTCAAGTATAATTAAAGATATCAAATATATAGGCCTCATTTTTTTGCTACATAACCTTCTCCTACTAACCATCTAGCCCATCAGGATCATTCAACTTGTAAATATCAAGCTACTGCTACTCACATACCTCCACTGTAGTGACCTTTCGCAAGTAGTTCACCATCTCCCCCATCAGCCTTATTAGCACAATGTGTTCCTACATGCCAATCTTCATCATTCATTCATCCTTCACGTGCATATAGATTCCGTTCATCAAAACCACGCTGATCTAATATACTACCACTATTAGATCATGTCCCTCCACTTTTATCATCCCATACATCATCTGAGGGACCCTCGTCCTTCAACCTCTTTGGTTAATTCCTCCAACATACACACTAGGGGGGAATAACATATCCCCCCATCTTAGCACACACATATCATTATCTGTAAATCCTCTTACATAGACATATTCATCACATATTGTTGGACTGTTATAACCTGATGACGCACTCTTGTGCTTTAGTTCACACTTGAGTGTTGAGGGATGACAATTACAATGAACCCCAAACACCACACCTTAGGCATTACACATTACATTTCATCACAAATTGTGCATTCAAAACAATACATTCTACAATTTTTTCAACAACCTTTTCACATTTACACATTCATGCATCACACATTTTTTTTTATAGATTGTCAATATTTTTATTAATCTACATGTTTTGCATCATACATTATTCATATTATACACTGCATATTTTCATATCCTACATTTTCTATATACTATACTAGTCTTCATTACATATGAGTTTAGTTTTACATTTCATCCCTACATCCTACATTATATTAGTCCTTACCCTATACACCACACACATTATCAGGCTATCCACCTATAGCCTATACATAGTTACATCATCTACTGTGTATTTCTACACATGTTCTAAAAACTACGCTAGGTTACATTACATATGGGTATATCTTTACATTTTATCACTACATATTTTATTTCTATCTACACCTATCATCATATTTTTCAAATCACATAGTATACACCCTACACATCCTACATTGCATTTCCCACAATGTGCATTTGCAAATCCTACTCATCACAAGGTCTTCTAGTTTCATCATACATGCTACATTGTCTTCTATGCACTGCACTCACCACCCTATGACACACTTTAGTTCCTCAGTCCATACTCGACTGACGTGGGTTTACCATTCAAATTTACCTTACACTCACCATGCGACACTTCATCATGTGACATTACTAACCAAGTGACATACGCTTTACGCTAAATTGTCACTTATTTTATCATCCTATAGTGGTATATGCTTTAGGCTAAATCACCACCCCCTATTATTCATCATATAGTGATATACGCTTAGGATAAATCCTCACTCATCTATTCAACAAGTCATGATATATGTTTTGGCTATAGGGTTCATGCACATCTCTCCACATTTCACATCTCATCATCACTACATATAAACATTCATTGCAATGTGCTGGACACAACAAAACACTACTCAACCATTTCCCAATGATGCATTATTTTTTATGGTTCATTCTTGACTACTGATGGGAAACAAAATGAACCCCATTGCATACAATTCCATCCACTTGGGGGTCACACAACTCCTATCATTCCATCTTGCATTCCATTCTATTTATCCACATCATACTGCATTTTCTTAGAGGCATGTTTTTTAACTTGCTAGTGTTATGCATGATCACTTTACTACATATGTTAGAATGATTTATTCTATGTCATTATCTATATCATCCAAACATGTGCATTCACACCTTTTTTTAGTGTGATCAAAGATACAAGACTCCTACACTAGACATGGATGATCACCTTCTACCCTTTCTATACTAGTCGTTGGGGAGGCATCCACATTCATCTCATCTAGGTGCCATTGTTTCATTTTATACTTAACATATTACATTACTGGGTCATACAAGCTTTGAAATATTGGTTATTGCTCTAACATTCTAATGGGTGATCCATTTGCAACACGTGTTTTGCAGGATTATATGTCTCCATGACTCCTTGATTTTTGTTTGTACTTGTCTTCCTTTTTCTGCTTCTTGTATGAGGGATTTTCCCTTTGTTATGTGTACACTTCTTTGTTGTTCGTGACCATGATGGCCTTGCATGTCTTGTGACAACGTGAGTGATGTCCCATGTTTGTAACCCACTTTTCTCGGCTTCCTTTTTTTCTTGTGTGTTTACACTACTATGTTTGGTAGTTTCTACATTGTCTGCATATTTTACACTTGTCTTATTTCATGCATGTGTTTTCAGAATAACACTTTTTTTGGCTAGCCATCCTTATTTGTGTGTGGCTTGGTTTCTATGAAGCACACCCCCTTTTCCCCCTGCAGGGAAGAGTTACAAAGTTTAGAGTGCAGTAGGTCCTCTTTTGGGGCCATATTCTCCTATCAGCGATGTTGCATGCACCCACAAAGAGGGGGCATCATTGAGGGTTTACATACTAACACAGATTAGCTACACCAGTTCAGTATAATGCACTTTCCACCCTTGGAATTATGGGTTTACATACAGTAAGTGGGTTCATACTAGTCTACGAACCCCGTACACAATGGATTTTATAAGACATGGTGTCCTTATCATTTCTGGGAAACAATTAAAAGCTTGGAGGTTACAGTGGGTGTTCCTCTCTACACTACTTCGGCAAGTGGCATTGAATCACTAACAAAACTAGGAAAATATAGATATCTCTTCACACACATTTCAACAAAAGTGGTTAAAGTTTGGGAGACACAGAGCATTTCTTGTCTACACTTATTCAGCTAGGGTGGCGTGAGATTTCCCAAAAAACTCACAGTAGTACAAGATATCATTCTGAACCATTTCTCTAAACATGGATCATGTTCACATGTTCCAGTTAAACTTTTCATTTCAAGTATTTTACATTTACTTATTTTACACATTTCTATACACGTGTATTTTACATAACATCTTTACATATATACATATTTGACTACTTGATCATTTTCTCCTTGGAGGTCCGACCGTATGAGAAACAAACAATCAAATTAGGGGAAACAAAAACAACAACAAAAGGAACACACATTACTAACCATACAGGTACACTACACATCACATCAACTACACATGCGTTCCACCTTAGGTTCACTCTCATCACTTTTTCTATGCATATTTTTCATCTATAGTTTCCATGCTCCATATTTTTATCATTTCACACTTTTGTCTAGTCCTTTGGCACGTTTTATACTACACTCTACATGGATATCAGGTATGCATCTATATCTACTTTATGTTATCAAGCTTTACACTCACCAACATAAAGTGGGGGAAAAATGTAGTCATAAAATCATGCACTTTAAGCATTATTTAGCCTGGTCTCATACTATTATTTAAAAGCTTATCAAGTGAAGAAAGTAATAATTAATCCCATATTTTCGCCATCTTGCTTTACTTTTTATTTCATCATTCCAACACTATTTTACATACATTCCTAGCTATTCGGCACTTCACCATCATTTTAGCCTAAACCAAGGCACCCAGGCCTATACTAGGGCACCCTGGTCCTACATGGGGTGTCATGATCCTTGTTTTACTTTCCTGCCTCTTTTTGGGCTATTTCTAGATGTTGTTCTTCCTTCTATATTTCTTAGTCAAAAATTTAAGGATTAAATACAAAATTATAACAAGAGAACCCTATAAATATAAAGTTATGAGACCATAATGAGGGTCCTAGCATCACTTACTACTATAAATCCATCTAGAGTTGCATCGATTGCATCACATGTATCCACATAGTTCCATGCATCAAGGATAGGATATTTTCATCAACACACACTTCATAGGGGATGGATTCTATTCTATTCCATGCACACATACTGTTACATTTTATACATTTATTTATTTCTCGCTAATTCAAAAAGTGTGAGTGACACAAGAGCACCTAGGGCACGGCATACAAACACACACCAGAACTACATTTGGGATAGAATAGTTTAGTAAACCCAATGTTGTGGTAGTTGATTTTAGTCTAACCCATTCATTTGTATCTTTTATTTTTTTAGGGTTTTGATACTTCTTTTTTCTCTTTCATGTCTTCAGATTCATCTTTCTATATTCGACACATGCAATACAGTTCAACGAATCCAGTGTGACAGATAATAAAGCTTACAAAGCATATTATGACCCAAAAGAACCATCTTTTGACCCTTTTTAGAGACCATGACACCTATTTTGTTGTACCAGGGTGCTCTAGTACCTTCATGGGCACTCCAGTCTACTCAGATTGTTTAGATCCACTCTATTTAGGACCATTGTGCAAGCCTTCCAATCTCTGTATTTTCCTGTCAGACCTGTGAGACCTTGCGAAAGTCATTCATAATCAGATGAGTTCATTCCTTACCCTCTTCTTGCATATTAGGGTTTCATTTCTACTAGTTTAATCATTTTAATCACTTTAGTCCCTTCAAATTACTCTAGTTCATTTATTTACAACATTTATGTCCTCCCAGATTAGATTAACAATTTATACATTCCCCTTATTTTAATAAATTTTAGTTAATCAAAGACCAAGCAGAGCCCACAAGACCACTATCTCCCCACATAGTTCGACTAGATTTGATGAGGAATCTCATCAAAATGACTCCTTTCTTCTCTATGTTCCATATTTTGTTTCATGACTTGTTTCACCTAGAAGACTACGTGGTTATTGAGAAGCTAAAGAAGTTTTCAATCCATTGCAGGAAAAATATTAATAAGAACACCATTTTTATATCCCCTGTATTCTTCACTAAGGAATTGGTAGAGAAGGAAATCTCAGTAGATATCTATGTAGTCTCTAATGATGAGATTGAAGAGGACATATCCTCAATTTCCTGCAAAATATCCACAATAGAGAAAATGATCACCAATATTGCAAAATATTTGGTGAAATCTACTTCTAAGAATATCCTAAAGTGTCATTACCACCATTGAAGAGATGTAAAAGGGGTTCACTTAATCCAATAGGGGCATCTAAGCCAAAATATACTAATCAGATTGGTGTACTTGAGCCATCTCTTGTGATGCCGAATGATGTACCTGGGACATCCTCAACCTATAAAATTATTACTTGATGGGGTACTATGACATATCTCATAATATTACTTAATCTCCTTGAATGGGTCACTTATTATAGGAAAAATTTGGAATTGATTAATATTTTAGAAGGCCCAAGGAAAAACATCAAGGAGCTTGATAGACTAGGGTATGTCTCACAGTTTAGCATGAGATATTCAATACTTTTATGGTGCTTAGGACTCACAAGGAACTTGAGTTTAGGATGAAAAAGATGTTAGATCGTATCCCTTCCTTTGCAGAGGATTTTGTAATTATAAATTAACAATGTACTTAGTTACAAAAACATCCTTTTTGTATATGTATACCAAAAAGTTATGTGAATTTCAAGGGTTGGGGCCCCTATAGAATCCCCATTTTGTTCCTAGTATACAAATATATTCTTTTTCAATTTCTTTATTAATTCATATATTATTTCTCTCAAATGATCATACCTATGGATGGTAGAGTAATCATTTTATCAAAAAGATCAATCTTGTATGACATGGTTATCTGTAACAAGAGAGTTATAGGTAAAAATGCTCCATCACTCATTCTGTGGATTTTTCCTTACATTTTTCTCTTCTTCATGGGTATTTTGAATATATTGAATGTCCCATGGCTTATTCGGATTCCTTGAGTATCCTACGGATTTTGTAGTCCGTGGAATACTAACCTCTAAAATACCTACATAAAATTGAATTTGTACCGGGATTTTGTTACATAGTCACACTCTCAATCCTTTGAAAAAATTATCCCCGTGGCATCGAATCCTTTACCATTCGACCAATTTTACTTAAAGTACCATCCGCTTACTTCCTGTTACATAGTGGATCTTCTCAATTTCAAATATCCTATGGGTTCGAAACCCACAGTACCTTAACTTGCCTTAGCCTATGAGACTGAGGTTGATGCCACGATAGCCAACCATGAAAAAATCCCACTTAAGTCTTGAGATGATTCCTATTGTTCTATGGATTGGGAAAAAACCCATAGAACATTAAGTTCTTCACTCTGCAGATGTTTAGCTTTGTGTACCGTGATCTTCTTAGAGCATAATGGCTCCAAACCCATTTTACAAGTTGTTTCAAAATTATGGGAGGGGAAATTTTTTGGATAACAAAACTCTCTGGTGTTATTGAATCTATGTGAAGTGTAATCTCAAAATATTATTTCACTCCAATTATAGGTAATGGTTCATAATGAGTACCAACATCATATCCTTCTCGAGGGATGGGTGCCCCCTGTGGGTGCCATAAGAACCAACAACAATTTTTTCACAAAACACAGACCAGGATGGCCTAGTCCATTGGGTAAGGAGTCATGGGAAAAATACACATGGTATTTTAAATGGATACATAACATGTCATGCGTATAATGAAAATGAACAAAATCCTTAATCACTATAGACAAGAGCAAAAAGGAAAAAAACAATAAAAACAACACAAATGTACACTGTACAAAAACATACCTAAATGTTTGATTTAGTCCAAGAAGTGCTTGAGATGCCTACCATTGATAGGAAAATCTAGCAAGTGTCCCTCCAAGTCTCTCAGGAAGAAAGTGTTATATCCAATCCTAATGTTGATGGAGTAAGGTCCCATCCATGGGGCATCAAATTTTCCATGCTTGCCCTTGTCTTCATGCCTATTATCCCATAATAGAACCAGGTCTCCTATATGAAAATTTCTTGGTGGTAACCTTTTTATCAAATATTTTCTTGATATTTTCCCCAAACTTAACATGCCTTTGAATGGGATTCCCTTCTTACTTCATCTAACTCCATAATTTGGTTGATTCTAGCTTCATAAGGACTTACTCCTTCCCCATCCTCTAACGATTGCATGATTTGATAAGTAAATAGTTACAAGTGAAGGGGAAAAAGATATTGAACCCCATTAACCAATTCAAAATGGATCTTACTAGTAGATCTCTTGGTGGTAATTCTATCTACCCATAAGTGAAAACTTGAGTTGCTCACCCCACTTTATTTTATTTATTTCTAATTTTCTCCTGAGGATTTTGAGCAGGTTCTTATTGCTTGATTATTCCAATTGCATTTTCCTTGGGGATTTTTGTTTGATGCATAGGCCAAGGTTATGTCATACTCATGGCACATTGTTTCCAATAATATTTTCTCTAAAACTCATGGCATTATCAACAACCAACTTGGTGGGGACCCCAAACCTGAAAATTATGTGATTAAGGATGAATTCCATAACCACTTGATGAGTTGCCTTCTTTGTTAGGATAGATTTAACCCATTTGGTGAAATAATCAGTGGCCACCAATATCCATTTTTGACCAACACTTGAGGAATATGATATTTCACCTATAAATCTAATCCCCATTATTTGAATGGAGCCTCCACTGAAACAAGCTGTAGGGGAAGGGATCTAGAAGCTTTCATCCTTCCCAAGAACCATTAACAACTCTCACATTTTCGAACTCAGAAGGGCTACATATTTGAAAAGGGAAGGCCACTAATAGCCTGCCCTTAAGATTTTATGGGCAGTAACTCCTTCCAGCAAAATGGCCACCACACAACCCTCCATGAAACTCAATAATTATCTTAGGGAGCCTCATCCTCTATAATACATCTCAACGAGATTCCTTCTCAAGATTTTCCAAGCCAGTCCATGATCAGTTAGAATATATTTTTGGGACACCAACTTGAGTTTCCTCCTTTGATTTTTGTTTAGGTGAGTAGGAAAATTCAAGTTTCTTAGGTAGTACACTATGTATTTGTACCAAGTTGAGGTACTTAATTTTTCATGAGGGTGTTTCTCATCCTCATCTAACATTTTTTATCCTCAACTATCTATAAATTAATTTCTACCATCAGCCTAGCCAAGCTCTAACCTCTAACAAGCTTTGTGGTCTGAATCTCCATATCATACTCTTGAAAGCTTGTTCACCCACCTACACCTCTTGCTTGACATCTCCATTTGTGATAGGATGTCTTTTACCATTGTATGAGGAACATAGGCTATGATTTTGGAACTCATAATATAGGGTTTGAAAATTTTAGTAGCTTTTACCAAGGTAAAAGTCATGTTTCTCCATAATGGAGTATTTCAACTGAGACCCCTGCAAGGCTTTATTGAAAAAGTCAACATGGGTTTCTCATGCCCCTCTTCATCCTTATGATAATAATACAAAATCAATTGTATTCTTTGAGGCAAAATAAAACATCTGAAACTCCTTTTTATAATCAGGGCTAGTTAATATGGGGGTAGTTTTGAGTGCCTCCTTTATTCCTTCAAATTCTTGAACAACCCTTCTCCCCACTTGATGAATTGATCCTTTTTTAACATTCTTGTAATGGGGAGAGTGATCTCAACAAACTTATACATAAACCTTCTTACAAAATTTATTTTTCCAAAGAAGGATCAGATGCCTTTCTTAGACATAGGGGATGGGGACTTTATCAATTTCTTCCACCCTTTCAGGGTCTATCATAACTCCCTTCATGTGACACTATATGTCCCAACAAATTTGCCTTTTATACCCCAAAATGACACTTCTTTGGATTTAATGAGATCCCATATTCTCTACATTTGATCAATATATTTTCAAGGTGCTCCAAATGATCACCCCTTTTTCTAGAAGAAGAAAGTTATATCATCTTGATAAACTGCAATGAAATCATTAATAAAACTAGAGAAGGCCACATCCATGGATCTTTGAAAAGTTTCTCCAGTATTCATTAATCCAAAAGGCATCCTAACATAGACATATGTTCCCCAAGGGGTGGTGAAAGAAGTTTTGAATTGTTCTGATTATTTCACCACCACTTGGTTATAACTTGAGAAGCCATCTAATGTAGATAGTAACTCAAATCATGTTACCTTTTGTATCATATTGTCCATGTTGGGTAATGGGTAATTATCTTTGAGTGATGCTTTGTTTAAATTCCTTAAATCCACACAAATCCTAATATCCCCATTCTTTTTTCTAACTGGTACCAAGTTTTCCACCCATGAGGAGTACCTAGTGGGTTGGATTATCCCACCATCTCTCAAATTTTTTAACTCCTCTTGCATCTTAGTTGCAAGGATGGGGTTGATAGGCCTTTTCATTTTTCCTAAAGGGCTTGGTATGAGGCTCCAATGGTATCTCATGTTGAAAAAAATCTTCCCTGTAAGCCTTTAGCTCAGAATAAGACCATGCAAGACAATCCTGATACTTTCTCAATAGTTTGGTATAAGATTGTCTTTCTTCTTTATTCATGTTTCTTCCTAACCAATTTCTTGGGTTATGAGAAGTTACCAAATTTTATTCCACAACATCTCTAGGCACATGGATAGGTTTTCTCATAACTCTTTCCACACTATTCAAAATTGATTCAAGGCTAACAAGTCCTCTAGGGATAGTATTTGTTTTCAACTGAATTACATCCTTCCTAAAGAGGGTTTCTTTTCCTTCACATAACACTACCATAGGTTCAAGGTCAATGAGTTGATTGGTGAACTCACCTCTGCAATTCAAGAACCTTTGGATCTGAGCATCATCTTCAAAAACCTGCCAATGTTGAATGTTATTAGGGATTGAGGGTCTAACCAACATTCTACTTCATAATTAAATATGGAGACATTGTTTCATTGTCATACTAAGAATATAGGACAAATAACTTGTCAGCTGTTGCATTTTGAGTTCTCTCATGGTATAGGAGATTGAAAGAATCAAATAATTCAATGAGATCCCATACTGCATGATTATATTGTTTCAACCTCTAGTTTTTTGTTGCATATATTTTTCTAACTTGTTTTATAACTAACTCAGAATCTCCTTTTGACAATGAGATATTTAATCCCATGTAT
Organism: Taxus chinensis; assembly: GCA_019776745.2. Lineage (NCBI taxonomy): Eukaryota > Viridiplantae > Streptophyta > Pinopsida > Cupressales > Taxaceae > Taxus > Taxus chinensis. The sequence goes on along the minus strand of CM034153.1, from coordinate 632,916,058 downwards.
CCATGTAACTCTTAAACCAAGGATAAATGCTTCATATTCATATATATTGTTGGTACATTCAAATTTTAATTTGAAAGAGAAATTGAAAGAACCATGGTTTGGAGAATTCAAAACCACTCTAGCTCCATTTCCAATATTAAACATGCTCCATCAAAATTCATAGTCCATGGGACACTGACATCTTCAAGGTGTGCATTTATATCCATACATTGATCTTCAAAGTCATCACAACCTATAAAGTTACCTAAGTCTGTATCAACAAATAATACTTCATAAGAAGCATTCAAAGGGTCTTCAATAAGGTGCAACATTTTATCCTCTCTATGTAGCTTGACTAGCTTTCCTTCTAAGGGTATGGAAGAAAAATACATGTCCATTTGAACACTTCCCCTACACTGGAAGCCCATTTTCTTGATAAAAACATGCCCCATTTAGTAGGGAAGTCAACTATAACCACATTCATAGTTAAATATTTTCCAGGATAAGGAGCAAGCTTACTACCAAACCTTTGACATATCCAACAACATGTACCTCTCTTGAATTCATGGAAAAACGCCTCCCAAAATTAATTTTTATTTTGATGTTCAAACTCATTCATGACTTCTAAAGGCATGATGTTGTAGGATTCCCCTTAATCAAACATGCAATTATGGAGAAGCATTTCATTGACAATAAGAGTAGTAAAGAAAAGGATCTACATCTAATTGTGATTCTACCAAGGAAGGTACCCAAATATACTTCTAAGGGTTCTTCTATGTTCTTCTTGGTCTTATTTTATTTCAAACTTCAGAAATAGTGGGAGAATTCACCATATTACTTACACTTCTTTCTTTGACAACCCCATCCTCCTTCAACCCCAAATATTCAAATTCCCTCCTCCTATGTTAGGAATTCTAAGTAATTCCACAATAGGGACAAGTAATTTTTATTTGACTTAGGATCTGAGCCATATCACATGTGAACATATTTGGGAAAGGTTGCATTAGGGGCAAGGGTGACTATTTTTTCTGATGGGATATTGTCCCTTATTGCTTGGGTTGAGGCAGAATTGCTTGGTCTTGGGGTAATGATAGGGCCTTTTTCTGGCATGCTTCTCTTGGGAGTATCTTTAGGGATATTAGTCAAGAGAGGCATATTTATCTTGGGAGCTAGGGATAGGTCCCTTAACTTGTTCTATTACGAAGGTTATATTCCTTCTCTTAGGAAATGAACAACATTCATTAATAACTTCCTATCCTCTTCTGAAGGAATTCCACCATCATACTTTTTAATCATTAATGCTCTTAGATATTCAAAGTCATGATTTGGGAGCTCAAATGATTGAGCCATATCAACATCAAAATTAATTACATAAGGGAGGGAGAATACTTGATTGGTGTAAGATAAAAAGTATTCCACTATTTTAGCATACAGGAGGTTAGTAGAAGTGGCCCCTTGCATTGAATCTTTTAGACACTCCATCATGCATATATCACCAAAATCAGCTTCATAATTGTTTTCATCATGTTCAGCAGGCTGGTCACAAGGAGGGTGAGGAAACAAACATTTATCACACCAATCAATAGTGTGCTCCTCCTCTACCACCAGAAATTCTTTCCATCCAATGGATCTGGGATTGATTTGTTGTCTTTGAAGGCTTGTTGTTTATTTCCTTAACCCATAGGTCCTTTTCCTCTGTCCTCTAGCCTGGTGATCTCCTTTGGGATGATTCCCAAATCTATTATGTCCAGGGGCTTGATGTTGAACTTGAGGATTTGGGGCCAACCCTTTCTCTACTCTATGGCAAGTTTATATGAAATCTCCTTGACTGCCCTAGCCAAGGTTTTCACCACCTCTTCTAAATCAACAGATTTACTTTCTTGTGGCTTTTTATGGATTCATCAACTTGACACCTTCTCTCTTGGGAGGATTCCTAACTACTTTGATATTATTTTCTATCTGGATTTCCATAGAGAAATCTTTCCTCAAAGTCTGAGGGGCCTTGTCTCTCAAATAATAGGCTATTTTTGTCAAAAGCATCAGAGTATTTAATTAAACAAGACTCATCATTGGGCCTTATATTATTTGGTAATCTAGTTAAAGTCTTGTTGAACCTGGTGTTGAAATCCTGTACACATTCATTAGGATTCTTCTTAATGTTTTCAAATTATGATAGAAGAAACCTAGGATCAGTTTTATCACCATATTGTAAATCTAAAAGCATTATTCATTTCATCCCAAGAGTCAATTAAATTTGTAGGTAATGAATTGTACCACTCTCTAGCATCTTCCTCTAATGTATGTATAAACAATTTAACATAAACATCTTCAAACTCAACTTCATAATCATCCATGATATTTTGGAAGAATTGAGATGTTGATCTCCACTAATAACATTATTCCCTTGAAACCGAGGAAATCTATTTTTGATCTCATTTGGCACTTCATTAGGATAACCTACCATATCATTGAAATTGATTGTCTATATGTAGTGACTACAAAAGGAGCTCTGGGTGGAGGGTGATCCATATTATTTAGTGGTGGATTTTCAAATGGAGGATTAAAATGGTGGGGAACCGAAGGTCTTTGGGGTAGAGGGGTATGGTCCAAACAATGAAATTATTTAGGGGATTCAGTTTCATAGAAAAGTCTATTTTCTCTGGGTAAAAAAATGTGGAAGCTAAGGAATACCCTTTCTATTTGTAGGAATTGAACCTTCTTGAAACAAATAATGTAAATATGCTTGAGGAATACCTGTATTAGAACTATCAGATGTACTAGAGTAAATATTTTATTAAAGGAGGATCAAATTCAGAGGATTGAACACCCTTTCCTCCTGAATTTTGACCACCCACAGGTTTCTAAATTTGTTTCCTTCTTAAATGTGCACTTTCCAATTCTGGGAGTAACCTTCTAGTAGGGTTAGATTTGAAAAAGGATCTTCTTCCTTCCAGTTTTGTAAAGGGGAGAGTTAATCAAAGGTGGGTAGGATGAAAAAATTACACTGGTCTAACCCATATTTTCTTTGAAAGGTGGAGCCACCACTAGGGACTTGCACCCTAGAGATATAGATTAACTCAAAATATTCAGAAAAAACTACTTCACAACCTAGTAGGCAAAATAAAATTACAAATATTTATGATATTCATAATAGTCTTGATAACCAACTTCTAGTATACTCACAGAAACACTTGTTTTATGCAAAGCCTGCTTATAATTGGAAAATTATGGATAATACTAGCAGAATGGTCTCTATTTGTAGAATATTAGCAAATTTCTTTTTAAATGTAAATATTCTTTAACCTTTCTTGAAGTAAAGGGTCCCTGCAAATGCACCAGAAGCATGTTGGTTCCCAATTTTACACCCCCTAGGTCTTGACAAAGCTTTCAGAGAATAGGAAGGCTTAAAGGATGAAAGATTACGTGATACATGTCATTTGTAGTAAGGAGGTGTATGACATTCTCTTTAGAACCAATATCTTGGGATGATTGAGAGGCACATAAAAAGGGGATGGCCTGATCCTATGTTACTTTTGGTTCTTCCTTAAACCAGGGTGAGAGGACCCATTGGGTAACCTGAATGGAGAGGGGATAATTTGTCACTTTTAGTTCCTCTTGATAAATCAAATGGTGGGTCAATTTGAGATAAACATGCATGGCCATGAATATAACACTCAATTGTAAGAGTTGTCACAATAATGTCATATATACTTAGTGCATCAGACACATGTTACTAGAGACAACAAAGTTCAGTTTTTCTTGCATCACTTTTGATGGGAATTTGGGTATGAAGAAGTTCTTTAATGATGCTTGGAAATAGAACAACTAGGGTGGTAAATGGATCTTTAGATGGAAGTGTGATGGTGTGGGGAAAAGTATAGTAGGTTTGATTTGTAAAAGAGGGGGAGTAAATGATGATTGATTTCTTGCAACAAAGCATCAATAACTACCATGACAACATGATATCCTAGAAAGTAAAGAACATATGATTAAGTAGTGACAATTTCTCAACAAAAAATATTGCATTCATTGATACTCAATAGTTGCAAATATTTTCAAGAAAATATTTAAAACACTTAACATAAAATCTTATGTAAGATAGAGCTCTAATGAAGTACTTATTGCTTTTATTCTCATACGCCAAAGATACACTCAAAGGCTGAAAAAAATCATTTAAATAAGTAGGTTGTAATAGGGTTTTATAACCACCTCATATATTGTAGAGTAAATGCTACAAAAATATTGATTTAGTGACCAAGAAGATGCAACTTACCATAAATATGATCTAGTGTATTACATACAAAAGCAATAAACACAAAATTGTAGTAAAAATTATAACTCATTAATCAAATTTCAACATACAAGATCCAAAACACAAAACTAGAATCATAAGTAGGAATATGTCATTCAAAATTTCAATTTCTTGACAAGGGGACATGAATTAAATGCCCTCAATGTTTTCCAATGGTTAGTATAGTGCAACCAACTTGACATAAAAGCTTGAAAAACTCAAAGTTTCATATGTATTCCATATAAGAAAATGGAAACATGTAGAGTTACAATACTTTCATTTAACCTTCAAATAGAAAAAATAAATCTTTTATTATCCTCTATTCACCCCTCCTTTTAATATGAGGACCGACCCTCATATTTATATAAGTTTTTTTTATGAACTTCCCTCTAATTTTCCCCCAAAAAGGCATACGCGAGTAATCCCAGAAGGCGCTGAATTGAACTCCATATTTGGAAAATATCTTTCAACTGCAAAGATTCTTCTATTAGCCGTCAACCTTATTATATTTTTGGTTACACATATGTGATGTGTGTAAGATATCCCATTTACATTATCCAATCCTCTTTTTTTGTCTTATCTTGTCACAATCAATCATGTTCCCAATCATAAACCATTTGTTCCTTGATGCCAGTTATTCCAATTGATTTGACACTTGTCTTCTTAATAAGATATATTATGTGAGTAACCATGGATATTTATTTGAATTTGATGCTTCCCTTGCGTAAAACCTTTAATCAAGCTAAAATAACACTTTATGACAAACATCATTCCCCCTTTCTCTTTTTCAAATCTATGTGAGCATCCAAAATTGATCTCATATTCAATCCTGATATGATAATTCATGTGAACCTTTCCAAAATTCATCTTCTATAAATTCTCACTGATTCTTTCATGAATTCACAACTTCCCTTTAGGTATTACAAGTGAATTTTCTTGTGAAAAAAAATAGTTTTGTCCCTTTTCTAGAAATGGCATCGGAGATGGAATTGGGAAATTTAAAATAACTTTCTTCAGAATCTGTGATATGATCTTCCTAATCTTTCTAGCACGCGAAGCTTTTATTAGGATTCAAGACAAAGACCAAGGAAACCCATAGGACCACTAAATCCCTCACATAGTTCAACTAGATTTGATGAGGAAGCTCATCAAAATGACTCCCTTCTTCTCAGTGTTCCAAATTTTGTTTCATCACTTTATTTCAACCAAAAGATACACATGTTCCTATAGAAGTTAATGAAATTTTAGATCCATTGTAGGCCAACTATTAAGAAAAACATCATTCATATATCCCTTGTATTTTTTACTGAGAAATTAACAGAGAAGGAAAATCCCAATCGATGTCCATGTAGTGTCTGATGACAAGCCTGAAGAGGACATATCCTCAATTTCCCACAGAATAGACTACAATAGAGAAAATTATCACCAATCTTGAAAAGGATTTGGTGAAACCTACTTCTAAGAAAGCTCCTGAAGTTCCATTACCACTATTGAAGAGATGTACAAGGGTTCCAGTTAATCTAGTATGTGCATCCAAGTCAGTCTGTACGGATCAGAATGGTGTACTTGATCCAACTCTTGTTACGTTAGTTGATGTACCTTAGCTAACCTAAACCTCCAAAAATGTTGCTCTGGTGTGGTACTAAGGCATACCTCACATGAGGGATTAATCTCCTTGAATGGGTATCTTCTTATAGGAAAAATTTGGAATTGATTAATATTTTAGTAAGGCCCAAGGGGGAGCATAAATGAGCTTATGGACCATATGTATGTCTTGCATAACTTATTAGTATATATTCAATATGTTTATTGTGCTCAAGATTGCAAGGAAATTGAGTATAAGATGGAAAATATGTTAGATCGTATCCCCACATTTGCTGAGGATTTTGTAATTATAAATTAACAATGTACATAGTTATAAAAACGTCCCTTTTATATACATATACCAAACAATTATGTGAATTTCAAGGGTTGGGGCCCCTATAGAATCCCCATTTTGTTCCCTAGTATACACATGTATTATTTTTTAGTTTCTTTGTTAATTCATTTATATTTTCTCTCAAATGATCATATCTCTATGGATGGTAGAGTGATTGTCCTTTCTGAAAAGATCAATTTTACATGGACTTGGTTACCTGCATAATGAGAGTTACAAGTGAAAATGTATCCATCACTCATTCTACGGATTTTCTTTGACATTTTTCTTTTCTTTACAGGTATTTTAAATATGTTGAAATGTCCCATGGCTTCTTTGCTTACTTTAGATGATATCCTTGAATATCTCATGGACTTTTTGAAGTTCTATGGAATACTAACATGATGAGATACCAGCATAGAACACTGAATCAATGTACCGTAGCTTCGTTACATATCCCCACTCTCAATACATTGCAAGAGAGTATCCCTAGTGTCGTCAAATCCTTCATTATTCAGACCATTTTTCCTTAAATACACCATCCTACTTACTTTATTTTCTTCACGTATATTCTATCCTCATCTGGCCAAATTTAAAATATCCCATGGGTTTAAAACCCCACTGGTACCCTGACTTTCCTTAGCCTTTGAAACTGGGTTGATGTTGTGAATAGCCCACTATGCCAAAATTTTGCTTGAGTCCCAAGCTGATTTATGTTGTTCCGCTGGATTGGGAAACAATCCACGGTGGAACACTAATTTTTACACCCCATGTGAATGATTAGATTTGTGTACCGCAACCTTCTTAGAGCATAATTTCCTAGGCCCATTTTATAATTTGTTTCAAATTATGGGAGGGGGTATTTTTTTTAATAGGATGTTGTGGAGACCTCAAGGAGGATGTCTTTAAGGGAAATGGTTTCATATGTGGGCATTTATTCTTCATCAGTAAGAATCAGCAAATTTGAATTCAATGATAATGTGTTTTTATGTTTTCCCAATTGTCATGTAAATTCTTTAAACAATTATGCTTTCATGTTTTGACTAGGAGTAGTTTCTGTGACATTCAAGAGGATGTTGCCTCCTACTCCTAGATTCAACCTCTTCTTCTTATTTTTCAGTACATATGTGTGTGAAATAAATTGATATAGACATTATGTAAGTACTTAAATTTTAACATTACTACAATTTGTTTATGACCATCATTCTCTATTTTTATGATGATTGAACGAAGATGAGGATCCTTTGAATGATGTAGAGGAGGATTTTATCGATGAGGAGGAGAAAAATTTTTGTAACATAGGAAAAAATTGAAAAAAATACGCATTTATTTATCCTCAAGATTTAATTTTTATTTTTGGTCATTTTAATATTCCTTTTGATAAATCTAACCTTTTCTTTGATCATTACATTCTTAGAGTCCCTCTTCACCATAGGAAAGAGGATTCTAGGGACTGTTCAATGTATTTTTATGATTATGGTACATGTGACGAAAAGCTTTTCCTAGGGGAATATTTAATATGGAAATAGTCTTATGCAATCAACCTATAGGATTTCCCTATATAGTTTGGAGAGCCCATGGGACATCAACTTTGTCAGCTTCCTGGAAATGTCATGGGCACGATTTTATTGAAATTATATTGAAATTGTTCCCCACAAATACTGAAATTTTTTAGGGAATAAAATGAGAATAACATCAAAGAAGTGTCTGACCATATGTGTTCCTAACTTGTGAGGAATATGTGATGATCACTAGAAACTTGTCAATAGGAAAAAGTATTATTGGAAGATAGACATTTGAGTAAATGTGTGCTCTTGAGAAAAGACATGTTGTGCCACCAGTAGGAAGGCCTCATTATTAGAGAGCAGTATTGATTGAAGGAAAGACATGGTTTTCTTACCTGTGTATGTTCATCACATGTTTTGGGTTATTTAAAAAGTTATTAACTTTACATCTAAATATTCAATTATCATCTAAATTCAAATGTTGTACCCATTTCTCAGATGTGAGGAGGAAGATCAAATACATGTAAATCGAGTGAAGGAAACTTAGAGACTGTCATCGAAGTTGTAGGATTTAATGAGGCGTGTTTCTAGTTTTATGTTTTAATTTAAGGTATGTTTTTGTATTTATGCATGCATGCTTTTAATGCTATTTGTATTGATTTGTGGGGAAACCTATTTATGTTAACTCTTCCACAATTTTTAGGAAAAATATAGAAAATAGATTCAAGAAAATCGAAAATATGGTATGAAAGAGAATGTGAAGCGATAAAACCAGAAAAATTGAAATCAACATTATCTAAATTTAATGTTTTAATTACTGTAATTATAATTTAGCATGAACTAACGAGCCATTTTTTAGGCATAGAGGATTGCACAGGACATAAGAACTAGAATTCAAACGATTGATTCCTTGAATCACTAATGAAGGACATTATGGACCACGCCTCACTTTAATTGTGGACATATTGGAAAAGTGAAATGGTACAATAACACAATGCAATTTTGATGCAAGAAGGTAAGACATAGAATTCAGGTCTAAGCATATGCATTGAGATAGTTGAAGTTTTATGCTTAACATGTGACTTTCATAATAAATATAACAATCACTGTTGAGTAATTAGAGCCATCTATTGGGGATCAAGAGAGGTCCACATGCAAGAGCCAGATCATATGGGTTTAGCAACTCAAGGAATTTGAGGTAAGAAATGGACTCCTTACCTAACGAATGTATTAGAAGTGATTATCTTTATATGGTGTGACACTTTGATAATGAGTTGAGATCTTATTGTTTGAGTACAATCAATCTATTGTAGAGGAGAGGGAGGAAAAGGGAGGGAAGGGTTTATATGGGGTTAGTGATCAAAGAAACTGCTTCAATGTCACATATGCTTTTAATAAATGCCTATAAGTCTGTGCACATGTGAAAATGCCTTAAATTTTACAATTCCATGCATCTATTTGGCATGTTAGAGAAGAGAATGGGTGAGATCTACATTAAATTGGTGATGAGGTTGCATCACTACATCGGATCAATGTATTTATGGTGGGATATACATTTTCAAGCTTCGCACCTGATGTTGGAAACCCACTGCAAATTTCCATTTGAAAGGTCTAGGGTACTAACATCTTATGTTAGTGACTTTCCAACAAGATCTGGCATGCAAAGATATGAGCATTGGAGCATAATTTATGACTTTCAGAAGATCTGTGGTGCAAACCTAACATGAAAGACACGTGGCGCGCAATGATTGAATGAAATATTGGCCAAATGTACATCTATTTTTTCATTTCTGCCACATGTCACATGCTAGTTCATTGTCCAGATTCAGTTCCCTTTTAGCATGCTTAGATTGGCTGCATGTAACACACTCAATGTTTGACAGATGCCATGTGGCATAAAATGGTGAATAATAAGATGCAAAGGCATACATGTGCGAGGAAAAAGAGGAAGGGTGCACGCAAAGGTATGTGTGTGGGAGAAATAGAAGGATAACCCATCGGAGGAAGGCATGGTTAAGGTGCAACTATTAAAAAAATATGTGCAGTAGTAAGGAAGGAACAAGCGGAGAATTTTAGGGACTTAGCTAAATTTTGGAAGCAAGTCGGAGGCACACGCAGGAAGCATGCACTGCTAGGAATAAGTTGAATGTGTAGAGGGTGCACGCGTAGGGAAAATGGAACAAAGAGGAATATGAAAAGAAGAGGTGAAGCAAAGGAGGAGCACATAAGGGCCCATGAGAAATATGTAATGATGAGAATGTTCCAAAGGACAAAATGAGGTGCGTGCAACTATAATGTAGATCATTAGAGCCAAAATGGAATGTAAGTTATCCAAATAACTAGAAGAGTTATTTTGGATAACAGTTTTGTAACTTTCTGGGTCATCTTCTTTCTAGATGAAGGAGATCAGTATCCTGAAGCATCCATTGGTCATGGTGTCTATTATGTAATTATGAGATTATGATCTGGAACCTTGAAGAACTATCCTTGAAGTCACTTGATGAAATGTTTCTGAAATCTATTATGAATCCTGCAAGACTACTAAAAATTGCTAAAAGATAACTAGTATCCTGGAAGCAACAAAAGAGCATGCGCAAGGAAGCACACAGAAATAAATAACTATGTATAAAAAAACAATGTGTGTATAACACACTTGGAGGAATTGAAACTACTCTAATTTATACAGTGATGTAGAAAACTTAATGGAATGGTTTGAGATGGATCCAATTGACTGGGATTTGTAGTGCACCTCCATCAAGATGAGATAAATCAAATTATTTATCCTCTTTGCATGAACTGATGATGTATAGGCCACTCCAAAGTGCATCATATTTTGAATGACACCATAATTTGGCTTTATCAGCATCTCATTTTTGGACTTAGTCCCCCAACTTTGAAATTGTGAGGCCTATCCTTTATGTCAAACCACTTCTTTGTTACTTGTTAATGTTGTTCTAGCTAAATCATGGAAGCATTCCTTGATTCTTCAAGTTCAACCAGCTCTCCCATATTAATTTCTCTCTGATATGCGCCCTCAAAAACTAAATGTTGGGAAAGCTCCAATGAAGGAAACTCAAGAGATAAATGGAGTCTAGCTTCCTTACCATAAACAAGATTATAAGGTGAAGTTCTTATTGCCTTCTTCATTGTGATTCTGTCTACCCAGAGAGTGCATGAGACCTTTATATGCCATTAATTTTGGCTGATATTCATTGTGCGCTTCATGATCCTGATTAGGTTCTTTTTTGTAGACTCTTCCAAGCCATTACCTTAAGGGTAATAATTGGAGGAGGTCTTCAAATATATACACATACTAAGAGCCCAATCAATGATTCTAGTACCAAGGAAGGATTTTGCATTATCATAGATAATGGTCTAAGGAATGCCACACCTTGTTAGAATGCCTTCTAGAAAGTTTAGGATGACTGAATCTATTGATTCCTTCAGCATGACAGCTTCTGTCCATCTAGTGAAATAATCTGTAGCTGTTAGTACCCACTTGTGGCCGTCATTTGAAGGAGGATTGATCATTCCTATGAAGTCAAGACCCCATTGCGCAAAAGGGTGATCTCCTTGGATTCATCCTAGGGGAAGCACTACCAATTTTTTCTTTCTTGCAAATAAAGCTCATTCTTTGCATTTCATGACCCACTTGTGCACATCCACAAACATAGTAGGACAAAAGAGTCGTACCATTATAATCTTCATTGTTGTAGTCTTATCAGAGAAGTGTCCACTAGAGAATCCATCGTGAAATTTTGCTAACAATTTTTCATTCTACACGCCATCAATACATCACAATGGCACGTCATCAAGATTCTTCTTGAAGAGAAAACCATCAATCAGAACATACATAATAGATTACATCTTTATATGCCTTATTTTTGTTTTATTTAAACCATGAGGGTACATTCCCTTGAAAAGGGATGTGATAATGTCCTTCATCTAGATGCACGCATCAAGGGCTTCATTCATTTTAGGCTCTGCATGTGGGAGAACTTGATCCATAAAAATGATGTCTCAGGCTCACCTTGCGTGTCCTCAACAAGATATTTAAAGAGGGTGCTGCCTCTTACCAGTTTTGTGGATTTTATAGTCACATCATACTCCATGATCTTGGTCACCCACCTTGCTTTCTTTTTGCTAATTTCTACTCCCATAATGAATTCTCTAAGAGCAGGGTGAGAAACTAGCACCTTGATATGATTCACGGTGAGCATACTCTTTAATTTTTTGAGTGTGTGTATGATGGCGTAGACCCATTTTTCAGTGTGACTATATTTCAATTCATAAATTTTCAATTTATGATTGAAGAAATCCACTAACTACTCTAGTCCTTGTTTTTTTTTTACGTCAAGAAAACAAAAACACTTTCATCGGCGCCATAAGCATAACGGATGAAATCCCTTGAGTAGTCTGGATTAATGAGTTTTGGCACGTGACAAATATCTAGTTGATCTTGTTGAAGATATCCCTTCCTTCTATTGTCTAAATGAATGATGTGTCTTTCTTGAGCATGAGGGTGATGTGCCTGACTAGTCCTATAAAGTTAGGAATGAATTGCCTAACAAAGTTGATTTTATCGAGAAATGACTATAAGGATTTCTTGTGCACCAACAGGGAAAGAGCCAGGATAGCTGAAATGTTATCATGATTGATTACGATGCCATCCTTTGAGACCACATGGCCCAAAATATTACCCTGTGCCATCGAAAAATTACACTTCTTGGCGTTAAGAGATACCCCAAAATTTTTGCATCTCTCAAATACTTTCTCCAGATGTGTCATGTGATCTGCGCCCTATTTTGAGAAAACATTTATATCACCGAGGTAAACCAAGATGAACTCATTGATGTATCCTTTAAAGGAAATATCCATGATGCACTAAAAATTTACATCTGCATTCAACAAACCAAAGGACATATTCTGATATGTGTACATTCCCCACTTGGTTGTAAATGTTGTTTTGAATTGATCCTCTTCCTTGACCAGGATCTGATTGAAACTCGAGTATCCATCCAGCATAGAGAATCCCTGTGCACCAACCACTATCTGTAGAATCTACTCCATAGAAGGAAAAGGATAATGATCTTTATGGGATGCCTTATTTAAATCTCTAAAATCAATGCAGAGTCTAATTTCACCGTTATTCTTGCGTACTGGAACCAAATTCGTGACCCTATTAGAATACTTGATCGAAAATATTATCTTTTCCTCAATGATTTTGGATGACTCCATCCTCATGAGGGGCTCTATCTTTGGATTGAATGGCCTCTGTTTTAGCTTGATAGGCTTGTTGTTAGGATCAAGGTCAATCGCGTGTTGAGCAATACTTGGATCAAATCATTTGAGGTATTCATATTCCCATGAGAAGATGCCACTTTATTTTTGATAGAGAGATATGAAGGCCTATTTTTCATCACACATGTAAGATCTACTCAACAAAAACTCTTTTTCATGTGCAATAGTGACTAGATTGTAGTCTTCTTGTGTTACACACATATTCTTTTCTTTACCCTTGAACTCTTCATTAGGGCTGAATATTTGTTCTAAGGTGACCAACCCTTTAGGTCACTTATATGTCTTCAACCCTATTACTTGGTCACTATAACTATCATGTAACTTAACTTGCATGCTTGATGAGAACCCAAATTTATTCTGTATGAATTAGATGATCTACGTATCAATATAAAACACTTTCCAACTGGTGTTATTATTAGGAATAGATGGCATAATCACCATTTCGACATGTTGTGTGTTTCCCTTAACAAATTCTTAAACTAGGGATAATTGTGAACCAAGCGTGGCCATCTAATCAAATTATTTTTTCAAATTTCTTAGTACCACCTTCAGATTTAGAGCATTAAAGCTCTCAAGGAGGACCCAAAATATGTGTTTATAAAATTTGAGAAGCTTATTCTTTGCTACACTTTTTTTGTAACCTGGTGGATGACTAATTTCATGTCCCCAAAAATCTGTAGTGCCTTGATCTTTTTCTTTTCAAGAATAAGCAAACCATGCACCAACGTCTCATATTCTTATATATTATTGGAATAGGAAAACTGCAACTTGTGTACAAATAATAATTTCTTATCCTTGGGAGAAAAGAGAAAAAAACCTGCGCCCACACCATTTCTACTTCTGGAACTATCAAAGTATAATTTCCACAAACCCGTGCTTTCTTTCTTTTGCTTAAATGCACATGGTAACACAACTTCTTCTTCAAGGATGTAATATGTACCAAGCCCAGTTTCAAAGGTTTCGAGCTATTCAACATATGGATCAATTTTTTGGTGCCTCTCTGCCCATTCATCTAGCACTATATAAGGTTTAGGAGGTGTAATAAGATGCTCTTCATAAACTGACACTTATTCTTCTTGGATTAAGTAGTTGGCTTGGATAGGAGATAGGTCATATGACTCAACATGATAAGAAAATATTGGCTTAGCTTGTATGGAAAACTAGGCACCATACCTTATATTGAGTAACATATGGGACCGATCAAAAGACAAGTAACCCCACACTTTAGCAGTAACATCCCTTGACAGACACTGGGGAAAAAAAAGATGTGGGTAAATAATTGATACATCTGGAGTTATCATGAGGCTTGGACATGTATGGAGGGTTAACTCAAGATCGTTGATAACTCTGAGGTTATTAACAGTTGAGCCATCAAGTTGCAGGAATCCCTTAGACAAAGGGTTGTACTTAAGACCGTAGGAAATCAAAAATTTTCTTAGGAATGACTGAAGTAGTAGTGCCCGATTCAATCATACAATTGTGCACAAGGTGTTTTCCTATGATCAAGGACATATAGAAAGGTGGGGTTTTGAAAATATTACTTGATTCTCCTCCTCTTGACAGATATTGACAGAAGCACATAATTTTTGGGTAGTTGGATCAACGTGGGAATTTGGGCCATAGCTTCATGTAATAGGTCGTGGTGAGATGGAATGGTCTGGGAATCCCACATTATGAAACTTATGTTTGTTTTCTTCATCTAGTCCACAATGCTGAATGGAAGACCATTGAATTGTGCATTGGCAGAAAAAGAACCTCTCTTCTTAATTTTCTAGGCATAGAGGCAGGATCCTTAGCTAACACAGAGGCTTGACATACAAAAGGAGGAATGCACATTACTTCAAAAGGAGCATTGTGCTAGACTTCACACGTAGTAAATTACATGCCTTTACTAATAGATGACATAGATATATATTTTTTCTTTTGAGGATCAGCATGTGTTGTGGGAATCAAGACTTGTGTGCCAGACTCAAGCATTATCTTCTTGTACCTTGTGTTATCAGAAACCTGGGCGCATGGTCTGTTTGTATCATAAGTAGCTTGATTAACTACATAGAAGTCCTTAGTTCCAAATAATATCAAGTTCACCTCAGAAGGTGTTTTTGAATTCTCTTGGTTCTCTGCTTCAGTCACTGTGGTGGAAGGATCATATTTAGAATCATTTTGGATCATATAGGCCTATGTACGTATGGCATTGGCACAATGATATTTACTATGAGGCATGCTACAAGGAAAGCACCATTCAGACTCTTGCACCATGTTGTTCTGTTGACACTAAAATTTTCCTCCATAATTTCTATTTCATTAATGTATGTATTAGGAATAGGATGTTGTTAAGTGTAATTAGTAGTAGCGTCTGATAGAAGATAACGGCGCCGTCAGTACGGTGCCGCCAATAATGTGGAGTACGGTAACAGTCAAAGTACAATAGGAATGTTGTAAAAAGTAAATATTTGTCGTAAGTGGTCCGGTAATGTTAAAATGTCAAAGTTTGGGTAATTAGAGAAGTAGGGTCTACATGATTAGGAATTAGAAATATTATATTGGTAATAAAGACAAGGAGTGAGGTCATAAATATTTTGTGTATTTTATTTGTAAAAAGTCTAAAAATGTGGAACCCATGTAAAATGATAAGGTTTATCTTATCTTAACAGATAAGCCTACATGTACAGATAAGAGTTAAGGTATGGAATATGATTCGTCAGAGTGGATTTCTTATCCTATCTTAGAGATAAGATGGATAATCCTGGAAGTTCTATAAATAGAGAGGCTACCCCCCTCATTTAGGATAGAAAGAAGTAGTGAGAAATATTGTAGGAAGTGTGCAAAGGAAGCCATCAGTTAAAGGTGTGTTGAAGAAGCCATCGAGAGGTGTAATTGTAAAGTTTCTCCCATAGTCTTGTTGAAGTACCTCATGGGTGAGATTGTAACAATTTTGTGTTAATATTATAATGTACTTTGATATTTCAGATTTGTCATCATTCCGTCTTATCATAGTCGATGGTATTCTTGTGTTGGGTTGTTGTTTTGTTTCCAGATTACATCCACCAAACTAAAGGCTGTGCATTAGTAAATAATCATAGCATGAGGAGTTCTTGGTGAAGAATTATCATAGTGCCAGATTGGTGATGACATTTTGGTTCCGTTGCCGGGACCATTCCTCGTTGGTGGATTTTCTGGAGAGATATTCCCACTTAGTCAAAAATCAATTGGAGGGTAACCTTGTTTTTACTATGCATAGTAGTTACCATGGTAAAGTCATTTTTACCATGAATAGTAGTTACCATGATAAAGTCATTTTTGCTGTGAATAGTATTTATCACAGTAAAGTCACTTTTTACCGTGAATAGTATTTACCGCAGTAACTTCACTCTTTACCGTGAATAGTATTTACCGCAGTAACTTCACTTTTTACCATGAATAGTGTTTACCCACAGTAAAATCAGTTTTTACCGTAGTAAGTCAAGTTTTACCATAGTTTACCGTGGTCATTTCTATAGTAATTCCAATTATTTGTGCACATAAGTCTTGTTGATTGTACTTGTGGGTTGGTATTTCACGGTGGTTACTTTTGAAAATGGGAAAGATTCCTGTTTTTTCAGCTCAATCTAATGAAGATGCTTCTTCTTTCATTCAAGAGTTTAAACGATCTTGTATTTGTAATGGCCTCATAAGAAGGGAACAATGGACTGAATTTTTTCCTACCTTTTTGGATGGTTCAGCACTTAGGTGGTTTGAAACACTAGGTGATAATGTGAAAAATTCATGGGATTTATTAACTGAAAGTTTTCTTGAAGAATTTGGTGAACAACAGAAATATGCAGATCTCATGATCGAGATCACAAAGCTATCCCAAGGAGAGAAGGAGAAGATAAGGGATTATCATGCTCGTGTTCTAGAGCTAAGGAGGAAGCTCGATGCCCAGATCCGGAAGGAAGGACTAGCGGATGGGTTGATGAATGGCGTGGATAATCTCCTCTGTAAGCACTTCATTCTTGGGATGAAGCCAGAGATCAGACAACGAGTGAAGTATGACCGCCCAACTACCATTGAACAAGCAAAGGAGATTGCAAGAAGGCAAGAAGAAAGCATGGAAGAGGAGCCCAAAGAAATTGTTGTTAAAGTAGAGCCTACACCAGCACCTTTGGTCCAGAATCCACAACCACTCCCGGTGAGCACAAATATTTCTCCTAGTACATCTACTGAGTATGAAGATCTGCTTAAAAAGATGGGCCAGTTAACTATTAATCTTCTTCAAGGAAAGGAATTTAGTTCTCAGGGAGGAGATAGAGGTCCAAAAAGAAATATTTCTGATAGTTGTTTGTTATGGTTGTTATAAAAAGGGTCATTATAAGTATAATTGTCCAGATAGAGCTTCTACATCTGGTACAAGAGATAATGATAAAGGAAAAGCACCTGTGAATTCTCTTGATGTAGTAGATAAGAGTAGAAATAATGAAGTAGATGTGTTTTGTAACAAAAAGAAAGAAAGAAAAAGATAATCAAGATGGAACTGATCCTAAGAAGATGAAAGGAGAAACTAGTAAGAAACATAGGAGAAGAAAGTTGGGTGTGCAGGATTTTCTGATTTCACAGGGGCAAGGACCATACTCCATCTTGGAAGATCTGTCCAAAAGGCCTGCAAATATTACATATGGTCAACTCTTGGCTATGTCTTCTGAGAAGAGGCGGGAGTTGCGAGGTGGACTCAATGCTCGAAGAAGGAAGGAGGTTGAGGTCCCTGTTTTGGAGGCAGAGGCAGATCCCTATGCTCCACAAGCTGAGGTATTATGTAATGGTATTTCAATTCATGATGTCTTAGTTGATGGAGGTGCTGCAGTTAATGTAATGACCGAGTCTGTAATGAATATGTTGGGTTTAAAAATTGATCGCCCTTCAACACTTATGTTAAGGTCATTAAATAAGGGAAAAACTAAACCAGAAGGTGTAGTTTCAAATGTGGCAATATCTGTTATGGGTGTTGTATGTGTGGTAGACTTTCAGGTGATGAAAAATGGTACTGTTGCGTACCCAATGCTGCTGGGAAGACCATGGCTAAGGAGAGTTCATGCAAGAAACTACTGGAATGAAGGTTTCATGACACTTGGATGTGGTAGAGAGAGGGTGAAGATAAACGTGATCCCTCGACATCATAAAGTAGAACCTGTGGATTCAAGTGATGAAACTGATGATTGGACATCCTCTGATTACTCTAGTACCAGTGAAGTGGACACTGAAGATGAAGAAAGTGAGGTTGATGTTTCAGTCATGGATATTCTTCCAGTCACACCAACCCAGGACCCCATAAAATTATCTGAAGAAGAAGTTGATGATCGTCTCCAACAAATAAAGATTGGTGATGCTGTGATGGAGAGTGAGAAGGAATCCTACCTCCAGCTCTTTCGAAGGTACATACACCTATTCACTTTTGATTACAAGGAACTCCGTCAAGTAAGTTGGGTAGAACATTGTATTGAGCTGGTAGATGGTGCTAAGCCCATAAAGCAAATGCCATATAGAATGAATCCTAATTTTTCCAAGACTGTAAAAGAAGAAATAGATAAGTTGCTTGATGCAGGATTCATATTTGCTGTGGAGAATTCAGAATGGGTTTCTCCCATTGTGATCTCAATAAAAAAGAATGGGAAGCTACGCATTTGTGTTGATTACAGGAAGCTCAATAAGGCAACAAAGAAGGATCATTACCCTCTTCCATTTTCAGATCAGATCTTGGACGAAGTAGCTGGCCAGGAGTGCTATAGTTTTGCTGATGGATATAGCGGCTACAACCAAGTTCGTATAGCAGAGAAAGATCAGCTGAAGACCACGTTCACCACTCCTTGGGGAACATTTGCTTCTAGAGTTATGCCTTTTGGGTTGTGTAATGCTCCAGCAACATTTCAGCGTTTGATGAATAGGGTGTTCGAACCCTACATTGGGACCTTCATCAGAGTATTTTTGGATGATTTTTGCATCTATGGGAGCAAGTTGGACCACCTGCACCAGATGGAGACAGCATTTCAAAGGTTAGATGAAGCACAAGCCTCACTAAACCCTACAAAGTGTGTCTTTGGATGTTCTAAAGGAATTTTGTTAGGGCATGTTGTATCCAGAGATGGTATTTGTACTGATCCTGATAAAGTTTCAAAAATCAAAGATTTACCATTTCCTATGAATAGAAGTAAGTTGAGATCATTTTTAGGCCATGTGGGTTACTATAGAAGGTTCATCAAGAATTTCTCAAAGATTGCACAACCACTAACCCAGTTCTTGAAGAAGGATGTTGCTTATGAACCAGGAAACAAGGCGCATGAAGCTTTTGGACAATTGAAGGAAGCCCTGGTGTCTTCACCTGTTTTGAAGAATCCAGATTGGAGCAAGCCATTTATTGTGTACACTGATGCCTCAGATGTAGCACTAGGTAGTACTTTGAGCCAAAAGGATAAAAATGGGAATGAACATCCAATTTACTTTGGGAGCAGACAAATGAGCAGTGCTGAGGTAAACTATACTGTAACTGAAAAAGAGGCTCTGGCTATCATTTTTGCTGTAAAGAAGTTTAGAAATTACTTGCTAGGGAAGAAATTTATAGTTGTAACGGATCATCAGGCTCTGAAATATATTGTCAATAAGCCTAACCCATCAGGGAGGATAGCAAGATGGATAATTTTGCTACAAGAATTTGAATTTGATATTATAGATAGGCCAGGAAAGAAGCATGTCAATGCAGATGCACTCTCTCGAGCCTATGATGTTTTAGGATCATCTTGTGATGATGATGATTTTCCTGATGCAACATTGTTCTCCCTTGACACAATCCCTAGTGAATACATAGATATTTGGAATTATCTGAATGAATTCAAGTTTCCTGATGGTGCCAATGCACAGACTAAGAGAAAGATTACTCAAGCCAGTCGTCCATATTCTATTCTGCATGGAGCATTATTTCGAATAGGACCTGATGGACAGTACAAGAGGGCAGTTGGACGTGATCAAGGAAAGGAGCTAATAGAAGAATTCCACAATGGTACATGTGGAGGGCACTTCTCTGGACAACTTACAGCCAGAAGGATCTTGGATGCAGGTTATCACTGGCCCACTCTTTTTAAAGATTTTTATAATTATTGTAAGACATGTGATATTTGTCAAACACATGGTAACCGTAAGACTTCATCAGCTCCATTATGTCCTATTCTTCCCCTTGGTCCCTTTGAAAAATGGGGAATAGACATTGTAGGTCCACTTCCAACTACATCACGTCAAAATAAGTATATTGTAGTTGCCACAGATTATTTAACCAAGTGGGTTGAAGCTAGGCCATTGAAAAC
The DNA here is from genome assembly GCA_019776745.2 of Taxus chinensis. Lineage (NCBI taxonomy): Eukaryota > Viridiplantae > Streptophyta > Pinopsida > Cupressales > Taxaceae > Taxus > Taxus chinensis. Next base: position 632,895,739 of record CM034153.1, on the reverse strand, counting down.
AACTTCTATGGATGAAGTGGCAAGGTTCATATATGAACGCATTGTCACCAGATTTGGTTGTCCATTAGAAATTGTAACAGATCAAGGAAGCCACTTCATTAATGAGGTGGTAGAAGCCCTAGTCAATAAGTTTTCTATTAAGCACAGGAAGGCAACAACATACAAGCCAAGCAAAAATGGACAGGTGGAACGAACAAATTTTGTGCTGTGTCAAATTCTAGCAAAAGATGCAGACTTGTAGGTACATAAATGGGATAAAAGGATTCATGCAGCATTGTGGGCATATAGGGCAACATCAAAGTCAGCAACAGGATACTTCCCATTTCAGTTGGCCTATGACATTGATACAGTTCTTCCTATTGAGTTTGATATTCCCACTGTGAGAGTTATGAAAAATGAAAGGATGGATGAAAGTGATTCAGTAAAAGAAAGGTTGGTACATCTTCATTTGCTAGAGGAAATGAGGGAAATAGCAAAGGATACAAGCCATAAGAAGAAAATGAAGCAGAAGGAATACTTTGATCAAAATATCCGATGGTCTCCATTTCATGTGAATGACTTGGTCCTAGTATATGATTCCAGATACAAAAAAAGAAGACAAAGAAAATTTCTTCCAAAATGGATGGGGCCCTAGAAAATAGCAGCTGTGCATGAAAATGGTACGTACCAACTGGAGGAATTGGATGGCACTCCCATTACGAAATGGGTCAACCACGAAAAGTTGAATATTTTCCAAGCACCAGAATAGTCTACTCCGAGGACGGAGTAGAAGCTAGGAAGGGGGAAGATGTTGACACTAAAATTTTCCTCCATAATTTCTATTTCATTAATGTATGTATTAGGAATAGGATGTTGTTAAGTGTAATTAGTAGTAGCATCCGATAGAAGATAATGGCGCCATCAGTACAGTGCCGCCAATAATGTGGAGTACGGTAACAATCAAAGTACAATAAGAATGTTGTAAAAAGTAAATATTTGTCGTAAGTGGTCCGGTAATGTTAAAATGTCAAAGTTTGGGTAATTAGAGAAGTAGGGTCTACATGATTAGGAATTAGAAATATTATATTGGTAATAAAGACAAGGAGTGAGGTCATAAATATTTTGTGTATTTTATTTGTAAAAAGTCTAAAAATGTGGAACCCATGTAAAATGATAAGGTTTATCTTATCTTAATAGATAAGCCTACATGTACAGATAAGAGTTAAGGTATGGAATATGATTCGTCAGAGTGGATTTCTTATCCTATCTTAGAGATAAGATGGATAAGCCTGGAAGTTCTATAAATAGAGAGGCTAACCCCCCTCATTTAGGATAGAAAGAAGTAGTGAGAAATATTGTAGGAAGTGTGCAAAGGAAGCCATCAGTTAAAGGTGTGTTGAAGAAGCCATCGAGAGGTGTAATTGTAAAGTTTCTCCCATAGTCTTGTTGAAGTACCTCATGGGTGAGATTGTAACAATTTTGTGTTAATATTATAATTTACTTTGATATTTCAGATTTTTCATCATTCCGTCTTATCATAGTCGATGGTATTCTTGTGTTCGGTTGTTGTTTTGTTTCTAGATTACATCCACCAAACTAAAGGCTGTGCATTAGTAAATAATCATAGCACGAGGAGTTCTCGGTGAAGAATTATCATAGTGCCAGATTGGTGATGATAGTTTTGAACTTGAACAAGTTATTGAATTGTGTTGGGTGCTAGAAGAGGTTACACTGGAGGGACCACTTGTAATGGAAGATGAGCATTAACATATCATATATTATTTTTTTGGTTCTTCCCATATCTATAGTTTCCATATTGAGTCTTCCAGGGCTGATTATTTTGATTATGTGTTTGATTAGAATTGTTTTCGAAGGCTTGCGCCTACTACTTTTCTAAGGATACAAATTTATCGGACAAGTTCCTAATCAAGGCCTTCATCTATTCAATTTATTTTTGTTGGGTGGGAGAGTAGGATGTGGATCAAACTAGTTTCGCACTCTGCATAGGACTAAGAACAACAAAAGGAAGGGGTGCTAGAGACATTTCTAGGAATAAGGGAATAGGAGGTTTATGATCTAACTTTCCCACTTGGATAAGAGTGTTGTCTACCCTTATTGCAATGTTATAAGCAACAGACATGGTTCTACTTCCCATGGATTGAATCATGACTGAAATTTCACTATTCAAATCCCTTAGATAATACAAGAAAACATGTTGGGATGTAGGCCTTACCACTTGAGGGATTCTGTCCCAAGTCATCTGGAATCTGATATTGAAATCTATCATCTACTCATTGGGTTTCATCTTTGTTGTAGTCAGTTGTTCCACCAAATACAATCGATCTAACTTATCTTCAAAATAATTACATAGAGATGTTCCAAGCTCATCCTAGGTAGAAATAGATGCAGGTCTCAAATCTATATACCATTGAAGCGCTTTATCCTAAAATGAGACTGCAAGCAACTTGAATGCTACATCATCATGCTTGATCAGGTAGACAAAGCATACATTTTCCACATCCTAGATATGCTCAACAAGTGTAACTTGATTTCTCCCATGAAGTATGGAATGTTCTTGAGCGTGGCTGGTGGCATATCATTGTATGCATTGAATTTAAGAGGGATTCCACATTAAAATTAGAAAAATTTCTTAGAGGATGATGTGGCGAGAGTGCAATGGAAAGGCATGTAGGTCTTTTGTGAGGTCGAGTGGAATGTGCTTGACGCATTAGAGATGGAGATGCACACACGGTGTTCTAGTGCGTACTCTCCTCAAAGATAGCTAGAGATATTTAAATGCCTCTTTAGCTGGTGCACTTTGTCTTGTATGTACTCTTCTCATGAAAGACTCTCAAGACTACTGAAATCAATAGATCTTGAAGTTTTTGGAGTCATCAGATGTGTTGAAACAAGCCTCCAAAGGCTAGAAATCGCTAAATCACACACCAAACTTAGTAATGTTGAAATTTAAGCTTTTAATGCTCATCCCACAAGGCATTCCAGAAACTGTTGGCCATTAAAACTTGCTCCTGTGTCTTAGATCTGAAATAATTGAGTCAAGTCAACAATGGGAATGTCTCTAAGTTTTGGGACCTTGTAGGCTTGAGACAGACCTCCGGAGAAGGCCGAGTCCTCTACTTCTACTATTACTACTACTCATAATGCTGAAATTAAAACCTAATCTAAAAATTCCAAGGGACTAGGGATAGAAGGATAACATGAAAATGGAAAACTAATCTAAGGGGGTGATAACACCAAAAAAAGTGGGATGAATACTATTTATTTTGAGTGAAAATGAAGGAGAAAGCATGAATGAAGGCTAGGCACGCACAACACAGACATCAATGAATTCACACGATAAATTCCACAAAACACAGTAAGAAAATGGAGTTGCAAGGGATTTAAAGTGACACATCAAGCACATAATGCAAAAAGGAGGCAAGAAAAAATTATTAAAAAATAGTCTAGGAAAAGAATAACCACAAAACAATGATTTAATTACTTCCAAGGATGCGCAAGATGCTACAATGGCATATGCATCCGATATCCACATATAATAACCAAATATAGAGGTTTAAAAATCAAAATAGAAAGATATGGATTCCTTAGAAAATGATAGAAGGTCCATTTTATAGATGAATTGATGAGAGAGAGAGAGGAGAGGAGGAGGGAAAAATTGGATTTTGAATCACAACCACCAATAACAAGTAATAAATGCATGTAAATCTATCTGTAATATGTCAAATGCATACCTCCAAGTCTGTTCGGCATGTTGGAGAAGAAAATGGGTGATATATACATCAAATCGGGTGGTTGGAGGAATCAGATCCTGTATTAATGGCGTGATAGACATTTTCTAGCTTCTCATATCAAATCCTACTAAAATTTGAATTTGAACAGTCTAGGGTGTAACCCATGTCAAAACTTTCTAACAAGGCTGGGTGCATAAGGATATGAGCACTAGAGCATAAGTTATGACTATCAGAATATTGGCAGTGCAAATTGGACATGCAAGACACGTGGCGCATGTTGATTTACCAAAAGATTGGCTAACTATACATTTATTTTGTTGTTTCTACCATGTGTCACGTATTAATTCGTTGGCTAGATTTCAATGCCCTATTGGCACACTTAGATTGGTTACGTGTAGCATACTCAATGTTTGATAGATACCACATGACACAAAATGGTGTAGAAGATGGTGCAAAGGTATGTGCACGAGAGAGTGAGGTATGTGAAGAAAATAGAGGAAGGGCATACGTAGAGGCATGCACACATGATAAATGAGATAATAAACTGCCAGAGGAAGGCATGGTTAAGGCGTAACTATTATAAAAATATGTGTGACATGAAGGAAGGAGTGAGTGGAGAATGCCAGGGACTTAGCTAATTTTGGGAAGCAAGTCCAAAGCAGACATAGGAAGTATGCATTGCTGGGAAGAAGGAAAACACATAGAAGGTGCACGCGTAGGGAAAATGGAACAAAGAGGAAAAGGAAAATAAGAGGTGAATGAAAGAAGGAATTCACAAGGGCAGCAAGGAATCTGTAACCACGAGAATGTGCCAAAGGAGAAAATGAGGTGTGTGTAAACTACAATATAGATCATTAGAGCAAGAATGGAATGTAAGTTGTCTAAATAACTATGGGAGTTATTTTGGATAACAGTAATGATACCATGGAATATATCAATTTTGGCCATTTAAAATTAAATTATTGTGAAAAATAGTAAAAAAGATAACTCATGTCTTACGTAACTTGACTGATACTTTGATCATCAATTGTGTTTATAACCACAACCTTATAAATTTTTAAACTCAGAGCATCAGAATTAGGTGTTTGTTATCACTTGTACGAATGATAATTAGATGAGCCTTCAAATAGAACAACCATTTTGTTTACCTTACAAAGTTAGAAAAAACATGATTTTTGGAGACTCCTAAAATGTCTTTTTGTAGTCCCAAAATCATGCACTTACTATTACATTTATATCGTCAGGTATGTTATTTTATATATGGATCTTGCATAACAAAATTATTCACTAGTGACCTATCCCCTAGTCATGTTGTTAGTTGGTTGGTCATCATTCGTATGTGTCTGTTACAGTAGTCAGTTGTCTATACAGTTTTTGGCATCTTGTAGGGTGTCTTATGCGTCATAATTTTCTTGATTTTCATCTTTGGTCCTACATTAGGACACCCTAGGGCGCCGCAGTTTGAGATTTTAGGTGCCTTAGTTTTTGTAACTCTTGGTCCTAATTTGTTTCTTAGAGGTCAGTCTTGGTCATTACCCCGTTCAATCCCCCAGGTGGTAGTTGATGTTTTAGGTCACTAGTGTCGAAATTTAAACAAATGATCATGATATAAAGATAACATACTCACCGCATTGTGGGCAGACATCTTACTATTAAGGTAAACTATCTACTAAGGCAAGGGACTCCATTTGGGCATATTCTACATTTGCATCACACAAGCATTGAGGGAAAGGGTTATATTCATTCTATTCCTTCCACCATTTGTATCTTTAAATCTCGTTATTCCCCCCTACTTCTACGTTATTGGCACTAGGGAACCCTAGGAACAAAATTGCATACACAACAAAACAAAACTACATTGGGTCTGAAATGTAGTGCAATGTTTAGTTGTAAGTCCACCATTATGGCAGCTAAGGTTAGTATGACCCTTTCATTTGCATCTTTAATTTTTGGGGACTTGATTCCTTGTATGGGGTTTTGTAGTTAGATCTTCACATCACATTATTAGTGACATAAGCAAAGATACACTGTGACAGATATGAAGATACAAAGAAGACCTAGTGACACTACTACAACCAGATTCTAATCCTTTTTGTAGACCAGGGAACCCAAAACACAGACCAGTGTGACCCCAAGCACCGCAGTTCTCTCCTAGGCACCCCAGTTTAGCCAAATCTCCAACTTCTGTGGTTTCCAGAACAACATCTCCACACCCAGTCCAGTCTGCATATCAGCCTGTCCAGGCCTAACACATGATTAAGGTAAGTTATACTTCAGGTTAAGTACCTTATTCCTTCTATTTCCAGTTACATTTCACTTCATTTGAATATCAAGATAAAAAGTATTTGAGCACTAGTATTTCAATTTATATTTAGCTATTCCATTACTATTTCTATTTAGATTAACTATTAGGCCCATAAAAATAATAATTTTTTGTAATTTAGTTAATCATTTTGGTGAGCTTGTATTTTCGAATAAAATTTGCCCTAGGATCCAATAAACACCCTAATGGCTAAGATTCCCTAATTTTCTTTATCCCATCATGTCTCACTTTAGTATTAATCCTATTTATTATGAGGCTTTCTATAGTTGAACTCAAGGCTCTATATAGTGTTCTCGCTTGCTACACCCTCTCACATCCAACAGTAACTCTTAGACGACCAACAACATGTGCCTACTAGTTTTACAGATTCTCCTATAAGCATTAACATTGTTGATTATCCTATTGCGTTTACTCATTATACACCATGCCATATGGTCAGTTGTGATCCTCTATTCTAACATTTCACAAGATAATCTTTAGATGATTCCCTTATTGATTACTTGCTAGGTATTAAAAATCATTCTTCTTCTATCCACATCGATTCGTGTACCGATTCTATAACTCTTGACATCATTCCCACTCATGAATCTACATATTTTGACATTGATTCTCCCATGATGCATCCCATTCCTAGTTTGCATACTCCTTTATGTTATGTTGATGATCCTATTGATAGAATTCTCTAGTGAATACCCTTACCTTGAAATCTATCTATTAGATAATGAGTGAACCATTTGTAGATCATGATTCTCCTTGTTTCCATACTGCAAAATGTGTCTCACCTACTCCATTGCTATCTTCCCTTGAGGTCGTATATAATACTACTGCATGAGTCACCGCCATCTGTTACTTCCTCTTCTCCTACTAGTTCATCCCCTCTTTCTGATTCACCTATACCTCTTAGTATATCTTCTATACTAGGTTTAATCACCAAGTTGCTTCACCTATCATGGAGGCTTGTGATGCTAGTTAGAATATTATCATAAATATTCCATCTATATCACATGCTATACCTTCATTTAGACACCTACCATTAGTGTTCCTTTAGTACCAGATCCTTCTCAATCACCTTTGGATATCCTTATGATCACTGACAATGGAAAATTACAACCTCTTAACACATTATTGTCATATCCTCCACCATCCCTTCACAAGATATCCTTTCTCTCATGCACACTGTAGGACAGTTACAATCACAAGTTCAATCTCTCACTTTAGAAAGTAAGTCCTATTATGCTTCTCTATGACAACAATTCCTTGCATGGAAATCTGGTCCCTAAGAAGATTCATAATTTGGCATTTCTCTCATGACTTCACCATGCCTACTTTCACATGTTTTGATGGTACTGGGCGACCCTCATGCTCATCTACTATCTTATCATAGGGCTATGGATTCCTATTCTAATGATAGATTACTACTCAAGGCTTTCCGTTATAGTCTTACTGATGAGGCATTACAATGGTACACTCATCTACCCTTTGGATCCATTAGTAATTTTTATGACATGGAGGACACCTTCCTCCATCCGTTTATAATAAAAAATGTCTCTAAGATAACTTATGATCGGTTACCTATTTTACATCAGGGCTCCATAGAACCTATTAAGGATTATATTCTTAAATTCAATGCTTGTATCCATCATCTTGTTTTCCAACCCATAGATCTTGAGAAGTAATTTATTTTCTATTGTGGACTCATTCCTCCACTCAAGAAACTATTACAATATGATACATATGAGTCATTCATTCTCCTATGCTATAAGGTTATTGACTTAGAACATTATATTCTCTCCAGACACATTAAAGATCCCCCACACACCTATATGGCTAGTGCCTCATCTAGTTCTCTTCCAGAGCCTACGGCTGAGCATCCTACATAGTATCCATCTTTTCCTCCTAAGAAAAGTGAAAAACTCAACCCTATTCACCACAAAAGTATACTCCTTCTCTGGCTCTGTAACAAGCTACTCCTCCTAGCACTCCACCTTAGTCGCATCGACCTTTTAATTTCTCTCATCACACTTGAACACATTATGTGTTGTGTGTTTTACTCACTGAGAGGTTGATTCACCTACCTTCCAACCAACATCATCCTCAACATCAGTTAAAACGTTAGCATTACCAACCTTATTGTAACTATCACTACATAAATGGCCATAGGGGAAATGACTGCCTTTTCCTTAAAGATAGGTTACAACAATTAGAGGATAAAGGAATAATCTCCTTTGGTCCTCAATCACATGAGAAATCCATATATCCTCTAACTTGATAGAGATTTTCTCCTACGATTGAGTCTTCTCCTATATATGATGCTTCGGCTATGATGTATCCACCATATTCTTCTATTCATATGCATTTTCCACCACATCCATTGCATTCATTGCATCCACCTCATTCATTCTATCCACCGTGTCATGTTGCTACTTCACATTGGCCACAAAAAAATCCTCTTTCACACATCCCACCACAAATCCATATGATATTCAGTTTGTCACATATCCACACGCTACTCCGATTCCACATGCTTCCACCACCTCATGTCATATAGGTATTTAGCAGGTGATTTATATCACCTTACCTGACCAATGATGCACTTGTGTTATTACGGTTGTTACAACGACTGTTGAGGGATAATTTTTAAGAACCTTCCATCATGTGCTTTATCATTTCATCTAGTGCACTCAATCATTTCGCGATGGCGCACTCTTGCTTATGCATCTCATTCTTGATTGCCGAGGGGTCTTAACTACATGAGCCTATTCATTCACACACTAGGGGGCATCACTAATCTTCCCCCCTTATACTTTCATCACACTAACATATTATGACTACATTACATCTTCACACATTCATTACGATATATTCATTTTACTATCATATACTTCCCTATTTTTACATTTATTCTAAAATCATCATTGTAATAACTACGTGCTACACATTCCATTAAACTTCATCATTCACACATTATATACCATTAGTAAAATTATAATGTGAATTTATATTCATAAAACAAAAAAAATACACATACTAGGAAAATAAGTATAGTATCAAACAACATCTATTACATTGCAACAAAAAACATTCCAACATAGATTTATCATATATAAAAAATAGGTGTCCATACATATATCACTACTTCAATCATCATCACAAAATATTTCTAAAAACTCAGGGGCAAGGCCCCCACATCATATACAATATTCCTAATCATACCTCATCATTTATACCACTCTTGTGGACTATGATAGCCCTAGAATAGGATGCCTCTCCACTAATGTGACGTCGTTTCTCGTGGCCCAAATAACTCTCAACCTGCCTCCACGATAAAGTGATCTATGTAGCTTGCTTTGAGAATTGATACCAAAAAATCCACATACTATGCAAACACATCTAGGGCCAAGGGACCACCACCTACTGCCTCCCTACTCATTGAGTCTCCTTGCATGCCTTACCCCTATCACCTAGTAGTAGTGAACACGTCACAACTTCTATGGCTACTAACTCAAAAATATGGGAATTATTGCCTGCTATATCATCTATCCACTCTATTATACTTCCATCTAGGGCATCATTTGACACATTCCGCATCAATGTGTGGATGGATGTGTCCACAATTAGTGACCAATAGACATCACCTACAAACACACACAATAACGCGTTAGATCACCATACACCACAACATTAGAAAACCATAACACACATAATTTCTATATACACAAATACTTATGATCAGCCACAAACATTGTTATAGGATTGGGGGAATGTGCTTCCCCCTCTCTCCCTCCTCCAGGTGGTAGTTCTATTGCAATTGTAAATAATGGGTACAAAAATACTCACTCGATGAGCTGCCCACCATGCATGATACTCTTCAGTACAACCTGCGTTATCTCCATCAACATATGCCACTATTACTAGATCTACCTCATCCGGTCCTCGAAAACACTAGCTACCCTATGTTGTGCATCCTAGCCTAGTACCGGTCTGTCTAGGTGCTCTGATAGCTCTCAACCATATATATGGCTCTAGGGGTACATCTTGATCCATACCAGACTATCGTGACACCCTCTCTACCTAAAAAAACTCCACCACACCTGGAAAGAGGTCCTTTAGCCACATAGTCCTCCACATACATTACAACTTTGTTGCATCCTTGGGCCATCCCCCGCAGTCATGATATGTTCTTCCATGTAACTGCCTCAGGTCTCCATTCTATCTATAAGTTCCCTCATAGGTATCTATATCCATCTTCCTACCACGATATGTCGACCCACCTCCTCACAAATATCTCTGGCCTAAACTAGTCCCCTCGTGGACCTACAAATGGTCTCAACACATCTATATGCTCATATTCCCACACATACAACAATGTGGTGGCTCCTATCCCTCTAACATGTTCATCTTGTGTGAATTGGTATAGATATTTATATAGGTGGTTTAACACACATTGTGCCCATGCATATCTAGTGCCATCCTCATCCCTTGATCCACTGGCATATATCATACATCTTATACAATATGCCTATACATCCTCCCTCCAAAGCATATACATGATACAATCACCACCGCTATGAGATTCCACAAGCGTGGAACTCCAAACTGTAGAATATAGTATCTAGGATACTGATACGGGGCTTTGACAGGTACTTGAAGTCCCCATAAAATACTCATCTCATGGATCGTATATGCTGCTCTATATCCCCCAATGGCATAACTCATGTACTATCTCCCCCACAACTGGTAATCACAGTATGTGATATACATTCCTCCAACATTACATAGTCATCTCCCCCATAGGTAGTCTAGATTGTACATGTATCAACACACCATATTCTCTTACATAGGGTAGTCAAAATGGGCATATTATGGAGCACATCCCCCATCTGTGCTATGTTCCATAGGCCAACATGGTCTACCACATCCCAATCCTCATCTGGAACAACCTAATCCAAGCAATGCATACTCATATGCCAAGCCCACCACAGAATTCCCTTGAGTGGATATCCCTCTGCACATCACTTGAAATGACAATAAACACAACATTAGAATAAATTACAAGACCAAATACACTCAGTTATCATGCTAGCAAACCATGTCTAACACATATTATACATCAAATACACACATTCTATACTAGGGCACTCAGATGTAGGACTGGGGTACTTAGGAGCAGGACACTATCACCCAGTTTTGGGCACTCATGTCATAGGGATCACTAGCGCTCTCACCTCTCTTGTCTAGGTCTCAAACTCCATGAGAAAATTAACAACTCTAAAATTTGCAAAAATTACAAACTGAAATGACTACTACATCATAAACTTATGTGAAAAACAATGCACTTACCAACTCTGCAGTCATACACGATGTTATGGCAGTCACAACCCTCTCAAACTGATTAGGACACACTGCTCTCACTTGTGGAATGTTTACCCTCTTCATGCTCACTCTCACAATTGCATAAAAAACAATGAAGTGAATCCACAATTTTTTACTTCAATACCTATAACTACTTTTTCATCACTTTACTATAGTCATTATTTCATGTCTATTCCCACTACACCATTTTCTTTATATCTTGAGCATTTCTACTCCGATTTACACCCTGTTTGCAGAATTTTTTTTTGAATTATTCCTACCACCATATCAAAAACATATTTCATATGTTACCTCTTTTCTATGTTTTCTTCTATTCACTTTACACACGTTTTAGTGATTTTTACCATTTTTAAAATCTATTTCGTTCTTACTTTCAGCTTAGCGTTTGTTATTTTCATCACTTCTCCTTTCGCCAAAAGGGGGGAATATCATTGCAGTCATCCTATAATCCCACTTACATTACACTCAATTAGCTAAACCTACCCATTCACTATTTTTCAAAAATTTACTAATTCACTACATGAAAATTCACTATTCAACCCCCCTAATGACCTAATCTGGGGGTAACAAACATACACATTTTTCTAATAAGATGTTTTATCATTCTCCCCCTAATGACCTAACTTTGGGGAAACAAGTGATTAAAAATATTTTCACGTGACATTTCATCATTTTCTATGAACTTTCCCCTAATTATCTAACCTGGGGGCAATTTGTGTAAAATCTCTCTACAAGTAACCAATCAAGAAATCAATCAATCAATTAATTAATTAACGCGTTCAAACTTTCCAAAAAATCAACATCATTTAGTTAATATGATTTCAACACAATTGGCCTCTAGGGTGACCTAACTTGAGATATTAGATTCATCACTTTTCCCAGATGATCTAACTTGGGAAGTTATTCTAAATTTTGTGCTTGCTTCCAGATGACCTAACTTGGAAGCCCTCTAACAAGTTTGTGTTTGCTTCCAGATGACCTAGCTTGGAAGCCATCATTCATTTCAAATTTTATTCTAGATAACCTAACTTGGAAGCCATCATATTGCGCCAACATCCATGGAGTGGGGGAAAGAGTGCCTTCCCTATATCATTCCTATATGGGTCAATTGTTTGGTTGAAACCATTTGGATCCAAACACCACAAAATTTGATCTGAGTCTATCTACAGTGACTAGATCTTGAGGATTTATTTAAAGATTGGATAATGACACAATTTTATCCCTACACTCTTCCTCTGGTGCTTGGATGCCCTAATCCTTTGGTTATTCATTCGTATACAAGCGTTCGGGTTGGGAAACAGTCACTCCCTACCCAGTTATTCATCGTTATACCACACATAAAATTATCATATATCCTAATCATCACATTCATATAGTACATTTTATCATGAAATTTATTCTTTTTTGTTAAGTTACATTGATCAACCCACTGATCCATGGTTTGACACACTTTAATAGTCCTATCGACACACTTCTATTACACATCTGAGCATTCTTCTAAAGCCTAGGATTCTACGAATTTTTCTCAAGTATGCATCTATATCTAATTTATGTTACCGAGATTTCTACTCACCAATATAAAGTGGGGGAAAATGTAGTCACAAAATCACACACTTACTATTAAATTTATACCTTTGGGTATTTTATTTTATATATGGATCTTGCATAATAAATATATTCACTAGTGACATATCCCCTAGTCATGTTTTCAGTTGGTTGGTCGTCATTTTTATGTGTTTGGTATAGTTTTCAGTTGTCTATATAGTTATGGGTGTCTTTTAGGGAGTCTTAAGTGTCGTAATTTACTTGATTTTCATCTTCGGTCCTACACTGGGGTACCTAGGGTAGTACTAGGATGCCTCGAGGTGCCCCAGTCTGAGATTTTAGGTTCCCTGGTTTCCGTAACTCTTAGTCCTAATTTTTTTCTTCGAGGTCAGTATTTTTCATTACCCCTTTCATTCCCCTAGGTGGTAGTCATAGTTTCATATCACTAGTGTCAAAATTTGAACAAGAGATTCCTATATAAACATATCATACTCACCATATTATGGGTGGCCATCTTACTATGATGGACAACTATCTACTAAGGAAAGGGACTGCATTTGGGAATATTCTACATCTGTGTCACACAAGCATAGGGGAAAAGGGTTGTATTCATTCTATTCCATCCACCATTTGAATCTTTACATCTAGTTATTGCCCCCTACTTCTACGTCATTTGCACTAGGGAACCCTAGGCACAAAATTGCACACACAAGCACACAAAACTACATTGGGTCTAGAATTTAGTACAACGCTTAGTCGTAAATCCACCATTGTGTCCGCTAAGGTCAATCTGACCCTTCATTTGCATATTTATTTTTTTAGGAATTGATTCTTTGTATGAGGTTTTATAAGTAGATATTAACATCACATTATTGGCAACATAAGAGAAGATAAACCAATAACTGTGTGAATGATATGAAGATACAACGAAGACTTAGTGATAATGCTAGAACTAGATCCTGAGCCTTTCTGCAAGACAGGGCACCCAGAATATAGACCGGAGTGCCCCCAGGTGCCCCAGTTCTCTCCCAGGTGCCCTAGTTCAGAAAAATCTCCAACTTCTATAGTTTTCAGAACAACATCTTCATACCTAGGCTAGCCTGCATATCAACATGTTCATGTCCAACACACAATAAGGTAAGTTATATTTAGGCTAGGATCTCATCAATTTTATTGCATTTTTTTACTTCATTCGAAATCAAATAAAAATCATCTAGCATTAGTATTTTAGTTCATATCAGTTATTCCATTACTGTTTCTATTTAGATTAACTCTAATTTCTCTAATTTTAGTTAGTCATTTTTGAACCCTGGAAATGAGAAGTCAAGTTTTGTTTGTGTACCTTGTCATCATGTGACACTATTAAATATTTCACAATGCCCTAGATTGATCATGTGATCATTTGGTGCAGCACTTTATGAGTCATGTTAACCCTATTTGTAACATCAGGTAGCTACTAAAAGTTAAAGTTAGGTTTAGTTTTGGCTTTTTGTTTGGATCTTGAGTGAAGAAATGGCTACTTGCATTCTTAAATCTCTAGTATTTCTAAATGAAAATTTCCTATAAACCATAGCTTAGAGAAAAACACCTCGTTAGTAGGTTTTACAAGGTGGGTTTTTATGCCTCTGGTCACTATTTGACTAGGTCAGACTAGTCAAATTACAATGAGTGGCTCCAAAAAAATAGTCACCATTTGTAATCCATTCACTAGTTCTAAGTTCCATAACCTCTTATAAATTCTCGATATATAGGAGAGCATATAAAAACTTACATATTATGCTTTTCTCATCCCAAGCTAGTTAAGAAATGAAGTGGAATGAAATGAGTATATGTCTCTAACCCTATCTTGTTGTGTGAAAAGTATTCAGATTATCTAAATGGAAAAATAAAAATCTAAATTACACTGGATTTAGGTAGATACCATGTTAGTATGTGTGTTAACCATGTGGTGGTTGCAGGTACTGAGACACAGAGAAAGTGAAGTGTACTAGTGATTTCATAGTAACATGTTATTTGGAACAATATAATTTTGTAGGTTATATCAACAATATTGTTTTATATTGAAATGTTTATTATTGAATTCCGTAATGAGTACGAGTTAATAGTGTTTTGGGGTGTTTGGGAAATGTGAATTTAATCATGGGTGTTAGTTCGATTCAGAATTATGTTCTGTAAAAAAGGTTAGGTATTTATGTTAACTAAAAGTTAATATGACCTTTTATAGTGTCATTGAGTGTGAAATTAATGATTTAATATCTTGTGTATTGATCTATTTACTCAAAACTGTAGGAAAGGAAACTAAATAAAAACTCAAAATCATAGTAAAATCCTTGTGTTGATTTACCTCTCTTGTACAATCACATGTATAATGTAGAATACTGAAATTTTAGGATGAGCCTAGATCCTTGTACTTGACGACATATCCTAGCTTAAGGGAGTTAATATCCCAAATGCAAGTTATCATCGTAATATGTATACTTAGCAAAATTGTCACGAACCTGTCTATAGGAATAGTAATGGTTAAACCTTTTCTAGAGTATGTGGGTTTCCTCCTAGGAATGGTAATCACAGGTGTAGAAAGGTGAATATATTCTCTTAAGATAGAACTTCTTGGGAAACCAAATTTCATCTAATGCAAACACTCTTGGGCCAACACATGAGTAGAATGAAAGGGTTTTAGGTGGAAAAGATTAAAACTAATCTAGAAATACATTTCAAGGATTTGGGTTATGGATGAATTCCGTACCTAATTTTATTTATCAACATGGTTTACTATAATACAATATTAAGAGTTAATTGTGGAAAATAACAAAATTATAATTTATGAGTAGTTTTTGGAAATGTAACCATGAGATGATGTTCTAGGAGAAAAGTGAAATATAGATCTATCTTATAACATGTTTAAACTATATTAGGTTGTGAGAAAAGGAATTCGTAACGTGTAAACTTTAATGTGAACCAAATCAATTATTAAAGTATAAATAAAAAGAGAGAATTGTGAACCTTAATCTTTTATATGATGGACTCTTCCCTCTTATTCTCCCACTAGTTCCTATTGTGCAATGAAGGTATGATGTGAAACCAAGTAATTATATTATTAGAAAGTATTCCCTAGGACAAGAGCTGGTACATAGTCTCATGATCATACAAATTAACTTATCAACAAATGAGTTACACATTTAGTTGCAATAAGGTATATGAACCAAATTAAGTGAAACCATTTTAAGTTGAATGTAAATGGATCGAGTGGAACCTATGTTTTTAGTTACCTACACATGATAATATTAAGTTTGAACCCCTTAAAACCCTCTCAATCAAGAGTGTTATCTTGGAAATAAGTATCAAAGTTACCTTGAGTTGCACAAAGATTGTGAGAGATAAGGGTGTTCGATTACTCTAGTTGTGACTTTAGTAGGGTGTAGAGTATGGAGATAATATAATTTAATTAATTGTGGTACCTCCTTGAGATTATAGGTGCATGAAACCTTGAAATACATCACCCAATAGTCATTTTAGTGTCTTAGAAGGCCTTTGGAAGAATAAGGTGAGTTGGAGTCCCCCTTGTAATATATGATTTATGTTTGAGTGGTTAATGGTAGTGAAATGAAATGTTTGGCATGAAATGACCCCCTTGGATTTTTGAGACCCTAAATGTTGCACACGTCTTGTGTAAATTAATTATTGTTTAAAATAACGCTAACAAGAGACCAATGTAATAACTCAAGTGCAATAAGATCAAAATTGAGTGAGGTGTTGGTTAGGGGAAAAGGGACACACAAATTTATCTTTATAACTTTATTAGACTTCATTTTATGTTGTTAAAATAAGGAGGGGTATATTGATCCTAGTGAGGTTTAAATTTTATGAGAACTTGAATTCATATGGAAAACAAAACTTATGACGTGTAAATATTAGAAAGACTCATACCAAGAATTGCATGATAACAACTTCAACAAGGAGATAGACATGCCCCGGTGGATGGATGATTATATGGAAAGGGACCTTAGACCCTAATATCTTTTAAATACTAAGAGTACTTCCCCAAATTCAGGCCAGTTTCACTTGTGTAATGAAGGTAAGGCTAAAATTCAAGTAAATGTATTTTAGGAGCAAACCCTTGGCATAAGATCTAGCATTAGGATATTTATATGTGTTTACAATGCATAGAACTAACAATTGAGTTATGGAAATTATTATAATGGAGAATTTTTTTAAGTGTACTTATCAAAACTTAGATTTTAATTGGATCCATCATAGGTAAAACATTAAATGAAATAAATAAGAATGAAGCCTAGTTTCAAGTGGAAGGAAGATTTACATGTTAAGTTTCCTTCAAATAATTAAGGTATAATAAATAAAATAATACCATAATAAATATATAATCATGAAAATGTTGTGTCATGGGAAGTGCTCATCCGCAATTTTAGATTTAGTATATTATAAATTTCAACTGTTCTAAAACGATGTCAATACAAGACCAAAGTAATAATGTAAATGTAATAAGAACAATGATAAATGAGATTAAACTATGAAGTGATTGATATGAAAATCATAGGCACCTTGAATGATAAATGTAATAAAATAAAGGAGAGTTTTGTTAGTGATTAAACAACCAGTTAAAATGGAAAATGTAACTTTGAGACATGATCACATAACTTGTACATACAAATGTATTTAAAAAAATGATGTTAAATGAAATAATGATCATGTAGCTTTGAGAATGGATTATTTAATTATCCATTGAATTCCCTTTGAATGTATAACGTTAAGAAATGGAACCTTATTATAAAAAATATTTTACCGTGGAAACATTGTGTCGTAGAAGGTTCCTAATCATGTTGTTCATAGTGTTTGTATTTGTTCATTGAGGAAGTATGAAATTGTGGTGCATCTAATGTTATCTTGTCGTACATGTGTGAGTCCATGTTGGTATAAACATTTTGTATGATGTGCATTATCCTAAGCATCTACAGGTGGTGTCTTGCATCAAGTAATGTGAGTAAAAAAAAGTATTCCAGTATTTTTCTTGTTGTATTTGTTTGTCAAAATTCTAGGCATGAAAATTTTCCTATCCTTATCCCATATTCATAGTTATAAATTTGTGTCACTAGTGGAAAAATTCAAACAAGAGACTCATATATATACACACTATTATTCTAGATAGAAATTCAAGGGAGCTATCACATCTACATATTATCACTATTATCAAAAGGGTCTACATTTTGGGCTACATACATTGCATAATAAGGGGAAGTGATCAATTACATACCACACATTTGCATCAAAGATAATTGTAGCCCGTTATCTTGGGGTCATTAGCATGAGGAAAAACCTAAGCACACTATTTCATGCATAAGAACACAAAACTACACGGACTCTGGAATGTAGTGTAGCGCCGGTACTAGGTTCACTCATCAGATGACCACTGGGGATACATGTTTTATCAAAACCCTAATAACGATGTAGGAGTGACAAATAAGATATTGATGTGAATACCTTTAGACTTATAAAAAGAGGAGATCTTGAATATTCATATAGAAACTAGTTCCCAAAATGGATGCTAGCACCCGAGTGATCCTGTCCTCTAGTGGGCTCTTATATCCCACACAATACAGAGTCTCAAAAATCTACTCTATCCACTGTGACATAATTCCAAGTAAGATCTAGAATATACATAGTATAAAATACCTCTATATTACATAGTGTTGTCATGCAAATGTGAAACAAGAAAATTCCCAAATTTCAAGCATGATAATGAACCCCAGTGTCAAAAAATTTGAAAGTCATACCTCCCCAGGACACCTCCCAGGTTAGTTAATCCAAAATGCCAGCCCTATCCTGTCATCAAATTGATCCCCATGTGAATTTCAAATGTCAACCTAGGTTATTTAGGAAAGAAAAATCAGTCCCCATAGGTGATTTAGGAACAAACAAGATCATTCAAGCATGTTGGAGCAATGGCTTGCAAAGTGAGTTTTTGAGCATGCTTAGAAGGGGATTTTATAATCCTTTCTAAGCTGGGTGCATCATCATCAAAGTGGAATGGAAGAAAAATATTCATCATAGAGATGCATTTGAGATTCTAGAACATCAAGGAACTGATTCAGGGAAAATATGGAAAGAATTAGAGGTTTAGGAGCTAATTCACCGAAAGTTGGTTTTTGGGCCTAAAGGAGCTTACACCAAAAAAAGCATCCGATATTTAAGGAGAAATTATAGGATCTCTAGGAGAAGATATGGATCAAAAAATATATCATTTGAAATCTATTTCAGTCTCCCACATGATGGAAAAAATATATCATCTTGAAGTATCATGCATCTCTCATACCAACTCATTCTTCTTGTAAAAAAAATTACAATCCTTGGAAAGAAGGGGTTATTTGGAGGTTATTAAATCATAATATAAGCTTTGAACCATAAAAATTCAACTCATTTTGTTGTTTCCAGTAAAATGCATATTAAATTTCACCTTTGAACTCATCCAAAAGCTCGAGTTATTGTCGTCACAAGTTGGCTCAAAGTAAGAGTTTGATACTTGGCCAATTTTCAAAGAGGACACGTGTCAACACCAGGAGCCTAGTGGGATTTCATGTCCCTTAATCCCTTTGGAAAAGGGAAAT